>LR991070.1:21008146-22208146 GCA_905163555.1 Notocelia uddmanniana | reverse complement strand
CGCAGCCGCGATGTGTAGTAGCCTGGCGATTTGGAGGGGCGTCGAGTGTTCGGCCCGGAATCCGAATTGCTCGTCTCGCGGTGTGATGTGTGGTACCAGGTGTCGCATAAGGAGCCTCTCGAAAACCTTGGACACTGTCGGCAACAAGGTGATGGGGCGGTAGCTTTCTGCGCGGAGGATATTCTTCCCCGGCTTGGGCAACATGATGACTCTCCCCAGCTTCCAGCAGTTGGGGAAGTGGCACGATCTGACGATCCCATTGAATAGCCGCGTCAGCGTCGCGATGGCTCGCGGAGGAAGGTGACGCAGCGCTTCGTTTGGGATCGTGTCTGGTCCTGGGGCTTTGCGGAGCTGGGTACGTCGTAAAGCCCGCTGGATCTGGCCGGGGGAGAAGACGATTGGATCCTCGTCCGGTGGTGGTGGTGCGCTCAGGTAATCGCCGACTTCTTGTTCCACCTGTGCAGTGTGGGCGGCATTGGTGGAAGGGTTTGGCCGGAACTGCTCCTCCAAGTGGTCGGCGAAGATTTCTGCGCGGTCCTCCGCGCGGTATCTAGGGGTACCATCCGGGGCTAGGAGTGGGCGCGTGGGTGGTGGCTTCCTTGTGAAGCGGCGGCACAGACGGTGTATACCGTTCCATCCTTCATCGGCTGCGGCGTTTACGCCCTCAAGCCAAGAGTAGCGGGAGTTCGCCGCGAGGCTAGTCCCGATCTTCTCGGCGAGGGCGTTTAGCCGGGTTTTGAGAATGGGGCATCTGGTGTTATTGTACAGCCGCCGCATCTTCCTCTTTTCCTCAATTAGTGTGAGGATATGCGCCGGGGGTCTCCCTCTGGTGTTTCCTCGATCGGGTCCTGTGGTTGTTGTGGTGGCTGCTCTGATGGCGGCTTGGGTGTGTTGGCTGAACAGCTCGGCTAGTTGGTCAACTTCCTCAGCGGTGCTAACCGGGAAGGACTCCGAGTGTTCAGCCATGTGGGCCGCAAACTTCCGCCAGTCCGTCCTCTTCCTTGTTCTTGAGCTCTGGACTGTGGTTGCGCCGGTCTGCAGTTCCAGTACCACTGGTTGATGGTCGGACAGCATGTGATCATCAAGGACCTCCAACTCCGGCCAGTAAGGAAGGTTCCTGATGGCTACCAGGTCGATCACATCAGGCATGTAAGCGGTGGTGAATGGGTAGTGTGTTGGGACCTCCGGGCCCAACACTTCATAGTTGTGGCGCTCAGCGTGGTCCAGCAGCAGTCGTCCTGTTGGGCAGGTCCTGGACGAGTTCCATGCCGGGTGTTTAGCGTTAAAATCGCCGGCGATGATGGTGGGAGCACTCGAGTCCAGGATCTGCTCCATATCGGTTTCGGCGAAGGCGTGTCCGGGTGGGCGGTAGAAGGCAAAGATGCGCATGTCTTTGCCTCCGGCGTGGACCTCCACTCCAAGGGCGTAGGCTGCCACTAGATCCGTCAGGGGCGGCAGGGGCTGGTGCACCACTCGTCTGCCGACGAGCACTGCCAGTCCCCGGTAGGCGTACCCCTGAGGAGAGGTTTCATCCTGTCGGTAGGTGACGTAGCCTGATATTTCCAAGCGGTCCGTGGTTTTCAGGTGGGTCTCTGAGATCAGGGCTACGTCTATCCGCTCTCTTTTCACGACGGCGGCAAGCAGTACCCTCCTGGTCCGATCCAGGCCCCCTGCGTTCCAGTACATTATCCTCAGCGTACTAGCCATCTTGGTAGAGGTCGGCTAGTCCCCTGAGAATAATGGGGACGGGATTCTTTCCTGAATGAATGGCGCTCAGGACGTTCTGGAGGATGGCGATACACTCACCGATCACTCGATCCCTGATGCCTTGCTCACTTTGATCGCCTTGCCCTCGGTTTAATCGAGTGGGGCGAGGGGGTTGCGCTTCACTGCCTCTCTCCGTTGCAGGTGGCTGGTGTGTGTTCTCTGCTGGAGCCGGTGGCGGCGGCTGCAGCAGGTCAGCAGGTGTCTCCTTCCTCCTTCGGTTCCCCCTTCCCCTCTGGCGGCGGCGGCTGGGCGCCGCGTCATTCGCTCTCGCCATCAGGGAGTTGGCGGCGTTCTCCGAGTCCCCTACCACGTTTGGCTGGGCGACGGTTTGCCCGCGGCGTGACGTGAGGGGTGCTGTACCGGCCTTCTTGTTGCGAGCTTCTCGTCGGTACACGGGGCACGCAACGTCGTTCGCTGTATGGGGGCCTTGGCAGTTTGCGCAGGTCCCCGGCTGGTCTCTGGGGCGGTCGCACTGGCCCGCGAAGTGCGGTCCTGCGCAGCGGACGCACTTTATTGGGCGGTGGCAGCCGGTTGATGCATGACGGAACCCTTGGCAGCGGTGGCACTGCGCCGGCCCCTTCTTGCCACGCCACGCCTCCACAACCACGCCTGGCATGCCCAGCAGCTCGCTCACCTGGTAGACTGCTGGTATGGTTTCAGGTGTCCTCTTTAGCTGCCCGTAGAAGATGCAGCCTGGTCGTCCGGCGCGTGCGTCTACGTGCCGCACGTAGAGAGGGTCAAAGCCCTTTTCCTTTAGATCCTCTACGATGAGTTCCGGATCGGTGTTAGCAGGGAGGCCCCTGATGCAGACCTTCAGGGGGATCTCCTCTGGGGGGGAGTATGCGTGCCAGGAGAGTATCTCACCCTGGGCGGCCATCTCCCCCTGAAGGGTCGTCAAATAACTTTGTACGGCCCGATATTCCTCGTAGTCTGTTGGGAGGAAACGTATTCCGTTCCCGTATGGTCGGGAATTCGGAAAGCGCCCCAGCAGTTCCTTCATTTTTTGGTAATGGTGGGGCCAGTTTGGGAATTGATCGACGGTGAGAGGCCGAGGACGCTTTTCTCGCCGTTGTGGTTTGGTCTGACTTGAAGTGCCAATTGGTTCTGCTTCGGTGCCATTACGCAGTTCGGTGTCTTGGTCTTCCTCCTCTTCTTCCTCGTGGCGGGAGTGGTCGTCCGGATTGTCGTCCTCTTCTTGCGCTTGCGCCGTGTCCATAGGGGACAACTGTAGGCGCAGGACGCTTTGTGCCTGTGGCTGCTCAGGCGGCGATATCGTCCTGCGCTTGCTCCCGAATGGTGGCGCTGTGCTGGTTTGTGCCACTTGTATAGGGGTGTGCACAAGGGGTGGTGATTGGGCGGTCATCGAGCCAGTGGTGAGTGGTGGCGTCCGCTGCACTAGCTTGGGCCGAATAGGGGGCGGCGGCTGTGCGGCGGCTCCGGGTACCGCTTTCGGCGTGCGCGTCGGCGGCGCCGCGCGGGGCGCGGGGCCTGTCGCGTTCACGGGCGCCTTGCGGGGCGCGGCGGGGGGCGGGCCCGCTCCGAGGGCGGGCGGTGGTCGCGATGCGGTAGTGGTGGTCGCTTTCGGGCGCTGCGCTACGGGCGCGCGCTGCGGCAAAGGCGCAGGGGCCTTACGCGAGCCGCTCGCGGCGGCGGCGTAATCTGGCTGGGGGCCCGTTCTTGTCGCGGGACCGGGAGCCATGCGAGAACGGCCTTCCGCGGCGGCGGCGGGCGCAGGCGCAGCGGCGGGCGCGGGCGCGGCGGCGGGCGCGGCGGCGGCGGGCGCGGGCGCGGCGGCGGCGGGCGCGGGCGCGGCGGCGGCGGGCGCGGGCGCGGCGGCGACGGGCGCGGGCGCGGCGGCGGCGGGCGCGGCGGCGGCGGGCGCCGGCGCGGCGGCGGGCGCGGGCGCGCGCGGCGCCGCCCGCGGGGCGGCGGCGCGGCCGTCAGCGGTGACGGCGCGACTGTCGGCGCGTGCGGCGGCCGGCGCGGTGGGGGCGCGGGGCCCGGTGGCGGTTGGTGAAAGGTTTTGGGCGGCTGGGACGAGTTGTCCCAGGATTGCCTGGATCAGGTCCGCAGGTTTCGGGAACATCGCTTCCCCGGCTCCTTCGCTGGTTGGCGTTCCCGGGGTGGTCGGGGTGGTGGTCGGTGCCCGCAGCGTCGCCGCGGATGCGCGCAACACATTGCGGAACGCATTTTGAATGCGCGGGTCGCGGGCGGCGCTGGCCGCGTCGCCGATCCCTCGGCTGCGGCGGAAGGTCCTGGGCCGCGTTGGGGCTCGGACCGTGGGGTCCCTAGTGGGCGGTGGTTGTGGTGGCGGCATGATTTGCCGCAAGGGGAACCCGGAGGGTAGACCTCTCCCGGGTTTTCTCACTCCACCCCCACCTTTGATTTCTCAAAGGCGGGGGGAGCGGGGTATTGGTTGGCCGATTTTGATGTCGGGCGATATTGTGGCACAGCTTGTGGTGTGCTTGGAGCAGTTTGGCGCGATCGTTGCGCACAACCCGCCCTTTCCCGCCTCGCTGGGGCCTGGCCCGGTGAGACCCGCTGGTGGGAAGCCGGGCCTAGCGACAGCTAATCGGGTTAGGGAGGTGGTGCGGAAATGAAATAGATTGCGATCCGAGCGCGATTAGTAGGGTGAAAAAGAATACTTATGGTAATGTCATACACAAAAGCATCAATTTACCAGGAACAAAACAAACTGCGGCGAATCCAAATAAAAAACTAAATCTACTGGCCAGAGGTCATTATCCCAGGAAAAATCTTAACATCGCGTTTCAGAAATCGTCGCAGAGGGTACAGCGCCATCTAGCGGTCAATTTGTTAAATATTTTGAGACTAACGCTTATATGAGTATGATACGCGGTTGAACAGGACGATTCACACCGAACGAACCGCACGCCAGAACTAGTGGCTCTGTGAGCTGTACACCTCGCAAATATATTTATTTTTCGAAATTTCCAAAACCATACTCGACAAAAAAATCTATATAATTATCGAACCTGCTCACCAAATTTCACGAGAATCGGATGAGAAATGCGACCTGTAGAGGAGAACATCCGGACAGACAGACAGATATACGAAAGAATTTTGTCGAACGCTGAAACGGAAACGCTTCGTTCGCTTCGCTCGCTCAGTCAATTAACGTTGATCGTTCTGTAATCGTAAGTTGGTGCAACCCGTCTTTAACTAGCAGTCTCTGGTAGTGTGACTCAAAATTGGCAATTTATATGAGGCATAACACAAAACTGCATTTGAATAAAGTGAGTATCTAATGAGTTTCTTGACTCTTAACTTATACTCGGAGCCCAGCCCGGCTAGTATGATAGCTTATACCGTCACGTTATATCGCCAAAATGTACTGAAACGTCACATAAAACGTGGCGGTATAAACTATCATACTAGCCGGGCAGGCACGCGCACGCCGAGGAGAGGAACGCATTTTTGAAGTAGGTAGGTATTTTTAATTAATATAAGGAGGCATCGCCTGCCCGGCAAAAAAAAAATACATAACTAAGGGCTTTACTTTAGTTAAGAAAACTTTATTGGTTCCTTTGTGTTACGAAAGTTACCCATATAGGTTGTATGACTAACGTGTGTGAATGACTACGGCTGGAGGTCTACTCCGAAATTCAAAATCCTAACTTTGTATGGTGCCGTCCCTTTCACTCTGCTGTCATAGACTATATGAGTGAAAGGGACGGCACCATACGAAGTTCGGATTTCGAATTTCGGAGTAGACCCCCTGGATTCGACCAAGCTTCCATTTAATAAAGCTCGTAAGCTGAACTGCTGCGACAATGGTACATTACGATACAAGTGCAGAAAACAGGAAATTCACAACGAGTGGTGATAAATTAAAACACGACCGACGAGACGAGTTGCAAATTACCTATTTGCACGTGTATTGTACAACGTTTTACAGTACATATGGCTCTTTAAAGTTTCGACATATGCACGTAATCTGCTGATTACCGCACTCGTGCGGTAAAGTAGCACCATATGTATGTACTGTAAATATAGTTTTTTATTTTCCTATGGGAACCTAAACTATTGTAACCCAATGCAACTCACAATATTTTGTAATTTAGCTAACTAGGTATTCAGCAGTTTCCTGCCATTATGGAAGCCCACCGCCGCCCGAGACCCGCTTGTCAAAGCACTCATTCAAAGACATGTTAAACTCAAAACTGGCACTTAAACAAACATATTAACATTGTGTCAGCATAAACAATAGGCAACTACCGCCGTCAGCTATCTTAATTTTAGCTCGGGAACGTTGCTGAAGGCAAATCTACATCTAATTGAAGAACGTAGTAACTGCAAATGATTTTCATATATTCTTAATACGTTTTTCGTAAAGACGGTGCACATCTTCAAGTCATTACGCAGCTAAGTCAGTAGGTAAACTGTTAATGACAGAATTGACAAGGCACTTGGCCCCAATACTTTACCGCTGGTAAAAAATTGAGCGGTAATTATTGCAGAATTCACCCACGCTAAGTTTGCGAGATAATTTGGCAACACCAACTTAACCGTCACATTTCCATGCATACTTAAATGTTATTTACTTAGAATTACCTACTGTTAGATTAATCGTGTAAAATAACACACGGCTGCTGTCCGCCAGTTCCTGGGGTGAACTTGGCTGGACACGCAGCCGCGTGTCTAGATATTGTTGCGGATCTAACATGGATTCAGCTGCCTGTCCCATTATTGTGTTTATTTATATATCGGACGTTTGTGGACGTATCATACACCATTCGCCTTCACCACGCCGTCACTACCAACTAGGAAGTCTATAACAGAAGGAACGAATGCTATAAGTATTTACTTTACTTACATCCGACGTACCTAGCCCTAAACGCTACTAGCTAGGCTGTATATCGTGAAGATAAATTCATTCGTAGACAATGCTCTGTCACTGTAATTATGTAACATTTGACGTAATTCAGTTGGGTATTTGCCAAATTGAATTGTTAAAATCAACACGGTGTCACTCTATCAACTCTATGTATAGTAAACCATCAATATAACACAGTAAATTGTTAATCACAAACTTCTATCAAAATTAAAGGTATGCAACTTCAAAAATTCGTTTCTTTTTTGTTTTCATTATCGTCCAAAAGTCAAATAAAAGGCACCAATAAAATCCTTATGTAAAAATAACGAATACATTGTATGCCAACTACGAGTATGTGCCTTAACGCAGAATTTTAAGACTAAAACAGCAATTCTACTTAATTTCCCATACAACGATTTAGACGGAGAGCTAGCGACTAAATCGGTCATGTGCAGGCTTCAGCTGTATTGAAACTCCGTTAGCTACTTCCCTGAATAACCTTTTCCTATAATCTTCGTGCTGGCAGGCCGCGGGCGGTGGGTGCGGGTGGAGTGGGGTGGGGAAAAAAAAGAAAAAAAAATGTGCGCTCAGCGACTTTTTTTTTTTCAATCAGTTGCTCTGTACTCCCTGTGCACCCAAAAAATTTTTAATCGATTGGGTGGTGGGAAGGGGTTGCCAGCGTTAATTAAAAGTACCAAAATAATAATAATTTTCGCTTTTCTTCTGACGCGAGATTAATCAATATTTAAGCCCCAAAAAGCGGCCTGCCAGCACGAAGATTATAGGAAAAGGTTGTTCAGGGAAGTAGCTAACGGAGTTTCAATACAGCTGAAGCCACATGACCGATTTGGTCGCTAGCTCTTATACTAATTGGTTCGATTAGTTGCGCATGACGTGATAAGCAACTGTCAATTTGTAGACACATTTTCGGAAGCAGCTAGCGCTAGCGTCGAGCGAGTCTTGTCCCTAATTGTTGCCCTTGTATAGTGCTCTAATTGTAGTTGGTCCCATAAAGACATATGATCGCCTCCAAAAACTGGTGCATTATAAAAAAAATAGTCAAATACCGTACCTATTAAGTTTCCAACCTCTGGTTCAAAATTAGTATAGGTAATAGATACACGTATTGTTAAAATTTACTGACAACATTGTTACAACTGTATAAAATACAGAATTTTTTGATACTTTTTATTGTGGAATAAGACAAAGACAAATAGATTTTTTTTCTCAAGCAACCAAGCATACAAGTAAGTAGCATCTTTGATACAGAGTAAAGGATTTGGAGCGTATGGGTTTCATATATTCATACGCCATTTTAGCTCCGAATGACAGTTATCTTACAACATTAATCTTTAAAAAATTAACCAGTACATGCGACCGATCAGTTCCCACTCCGAGATAAATAGTCATGTTTGAATTGAGACGTCAAATAATCGACATAAGAATTTACTACCAACTTGAAATGACTACTTTAAATTCTACTATAAGTCTTATAGGTTTATAATAAGAAGGAATTTCGTGTGGTATGTTGTTAAGAGTGTCTTTTTTAAGTTAGTTTCCGATCGGTACGTTCGATTAGAAGCAAGATGGGTTATCGAGGAGGAATGTCAACCGATGTGCGTTTGTTTATGTTGCTTGTGCGCCTGCGACGACCCGAGTTGTATTTTGTAGACTGTGTCAAACAGAAGGACTGACAATCTGAAGCATCATAATTATTTTGTGATCATCAATCCTACTGATACACTCGCTTTAATAGAATAGCTAATATCTGCTGTTATATAGCTGGCTACTGGCTCCTGTATTGACTCCAGGTGTTCTCCACGAAAAAAAAGAGCAGCCTGTGATGAAGAATCCAGATGAACCTCGATTCCTACAGGGATAACATTACCACTTTTACCATAAATAAGTAATAGGTTACTATTGCCTATTTATTAAAAAATATAAATCAATTTTCTTCATGAGGTGTGACATATCCAGTCCTCCCACAAATGAATCAGTTACAAACAGAAACAAAACAATATCGAGACATAATAATAATAATACATTTACAGTATATATGGTGCTACTCTACCGCACGAGTGCGGTAATCAGCAGATTACGTGCATATGTCGAAATTTTAAAGAGCCATATGTAAAACGTTGGACGATACACTACACGTGCGAACAAGTAATTCGCAACTCGTGTCGATTTAAAACACTCCCTTCGGTCGTGTTTCAGTTTATCACCACTCGTTGCGAATTTCCTGTTCTCTGCACTTGTATCGTAATGTACTATTACAGTACATATGGTGCTACTTTACCGCACGAGTGCGGTAATCAGCAGATTACGGGCATATGTCGAAACTTTAAAGAGCCATATGTACTGTAAAACGTTGTACGATACACGTGCGATAGGTAATTCGCAACTCGTGTCGATTTAAAACACTCCCTTCGGTCGTGTTTTAATTTATCACCACTCGTTACGAATTTCCTATTCTCTGCACTTGTATCGTAATGTACTATTATGCACTTTTGTTTATAGATAAGGTTTTAAAAAAGAAGACATTTATTCAACAAGTTTATTTTCAAAGTATCAGTACTTCAGATCAAAATACTTACATTAAGTTTTCTACCGCTGCTTCCCAACTAGTTAATGCCGATCATTTGGGGTTAGCTGTGCTCCTTCTCCCCGTATCAATTTCCTACGATAAAGAGTAGAGAAGTTTTCCCTTCTTTCATGTGAATATATATAGTTAAAATAAAATCAATTGAAAGAACACTCTCAAATTCTTCGCATTCCCGTTAATATCACAGTTCACACCCTCACCTCCATCTTTATTCAAACGCCAAACTTCACCCGTTTTTACCATAGACAAGCATTAGTCAAACTGTCAAACGCGCACACGACTGTCAATGGGTCATCCATAAACCTGTCAAGAGTCACCGGTAGCTATCGAATTAAATTTGACAAGGACAATGGACCCGCTGATGTATAGTGACGTCTGAACCACTGATTTTGATTAACCGTCTCCCAAATGACGTTTTGTCAAAATCTTTAATAGAGTTGGCGATTTGTTTTCGATTCGAAAAAAGTAATTAATTGTCTGTGGTTAGAGTAACGGTGATTTAAGTGATGTGGGAGCCGTTCATCACGTTGATAAGTCGTTTAAAAATGGGAGAAATAAAGCGGTTGGCAGACAACAATGCGGCTCATTTGAATTGAATTCTTTAAACTGTTAGGTTTGTTTTGTTTAGACAACATCTAGCGTTTTAGTTTTGTTGAGGGCGGGAAAAATAAACGGTAGTCTTTGGACTTCAGATGCACGGATGCAGTCAGAGCAATGCAATACTAATCTGAATATCTACACTACAGCCTCATTTATCTACTTATGTATGCCATTCTAGTTTGGTTGGTGCACATACCAAACTAGAATAGCATACATAAAATCACGAAAATTCCTAAAAGGGGTAGGCACATATGATTTATTTTCCAGTTATACTTCTAACAATATTGTAGGTTTAAGATGGAGTAAATGTGATATTGCAGTGATAATACCATAGCTGAATTTTTAAGATACAACACCCACGTGGGAGTTAGGGGGTGGTGCTACTCTGGATACTTAAAGGCAAAAAAGTCTTTTACTATTTCAGACCTCGAAGATTGTTTTAAACTATACATTTGGTTGGTATGTTTGCAATAACGCAATGTGTCCATAACGGCCATGAAGTATAACATGATTAAAGGGTACTCAAATTGACAAACACTGTCAAGAACCGAAGGTTAATTATACAACATTGATTTGTTGACTACCATTACTCGGAAAATTGGGTATATTCTTTATAAATTGACAGCTTACGGATGCCTCATGGTAAGCAGACACCATCGTCTAACTCGAGAGAAATCACACGCGTTCCTTTTATTAGGGTTCCGTAGCCAAATGGCAAAAAACTGAACCCTTATGGATTCGTCATGTCTGTCTGTCTGTCCGTCCGTATGTCACAGCCGATTTAAGAACTCGGAGAATAAATTATGACCACTACAATTATGGAATTTGGTGTGAAGGTGTAGGTATGTTATGAACCGCTATAGAAATATGATGTGAAATTACGAAAAAAATATATAAACTGGGGGGGACACACCATACATGTAACAGTGTCAATTATTATTTTTCAATGTATGCATAGGCCTTCAAAAATGACATAGAGATTTTTATTTTATTTTTTTCATTTAAGTCAACCGTTGGTAATATATTAGTTGTCAAAGTCGTAAAAAGTGTCCCCCCCCCCCACCCCTCTAATTTCCAAACTATGAAGTTTAAAATTCTGAAAAAAATCGTGATGATGTATATTAATAAATCCTTTCAACGATATTTGGTTTCAATAAGATAGGTTTAAGGGTTTTTGAGTTATTGCGGAAAAACTGTCTGGCTAAAACAAAAGTGTCGTAAGTTTCCTATGAGGATACGACCTTTTGTGATTAAATGTATTGTTTGTATAGTGGTTTTAAATGTAGATTAGGAGGTGTCGGTACGGAACCCTTATTGTGCGAGGTCCGACACGCACTTGGCCGGTTTTTAACTAGAGGATTCGGTATGTTGACAGCTAGAGACATACTCGTATGCAGGTCCCTCACTCCCAACACAGCGCATCCTCGGGAGCTCTGGCGACCTTACTCACCACCAGGAACACAACACCACATACCTATCTAAGGGGCAAGTAATGATGCTATTATGGCTGCGGTCTTCTGTAAGGTGGAGGTACTTCCCCAGTTGAACTGCTCCAAATATGAACGAGATGACGTTCCGCTGTGCCCGACCTCTCTTAAAAGTAATGTCTATAAATATACCTAGTAGCAGGAAAATCAACAATTTGATGAACATTAAAAGAAAAGATTTTTTTTACAATATGATGAAAAACTTAAAATCATAGTACGTACAAGTCTACTACACATTGTTTACATACATTGAAAATAATTGGCAAGAAGTTTAAATGTTGTGTCACCTAATTTGTTAGATTAAAATAATGAATTTCATTAAAATACGTTCGAATAAAAGGATTTATACCAATATTTTTATCTATGATTTCATGGATAAAAATATTGATTTAAAGGGGCGGATATTTGTATGGACTAAGAATATGTCTGTAATAATTGAATAGCAGTTATCCTGCAAGGAAATTAACGAGTTCAACGCAGGTGAAGTCTTGTGCAAACGCTAGTTAATATATTTGTAAGTAACAGTTGGACTGCAAAGGAAGAAACTTTGCAACTGTGAATATTGCCAGCAAAACATACTTACCTGTATCTACGTTTTTGCTGGAAATAACTGCATATTTTTTTTATTTTTAATAGACGCATAATTAATTATCAAACAATACGTATGCATTTACTTTTGCATATTCAAAGCTCCAGTTAGGTTGTTGTACTTTTAATAACTCACTCACGAAACAATAATTATTGGCGCGAAAGAGTAATGACGGCGACTACGAAAATCGCAGGTGCATGCTGCAAGCTGCAATTAAATTACAAGAAATGCAAATTAGCGGCCTTTCGCTGTTCGGAGGTGTTAAAATGTATAGAAGTTACTTTTGTAGCGTGCTACCTGCCAGGTGGGCGATTCGATCGAATAAAATATAATGCAAAAGTATAAAAACTTTATTTTTTGCAGTACATTTCAAAGCTGCATGTAGAAATTGATTCAATTATCTATGGTTTTTGGCGGCAATATTGTTGCGCCGTCAGCCATGTTTGAAAAAAGGCGCGGTGCGTTCCATTTTCGATTACAACGCATGTAATTTGTCAACGAGGGGCGTTCCAAAGTCGGTAATTGGCGGTTGGTGGTTAAAAATTGCATTGTTTATACAGCAGCACACCATACACGCCCACTGGTATTTAAGTTCCAAATGATACCCACATGGAATTACCATAATGAATTATTGAATGCAGTTTCGTAAAAGCAGTCATATTTTTACGTCAAGAGGTTATGGTTGGCCGATCCGATAATATTTGTTTTTCTACTACGAGTAATGTAGGTCTAGTGTGCAAATGTAATGGTTTATGAATGATGTTTTTTTTTTCAAAGGATAAAATTTATTAATTGCTATAGGTTAAGGTATTGATATTTACGTCGTCGATAATTGAGACATTTCACGCGCATTAATTAATAATTTCAGTTAAAAACGGATAAAAACAAGGCTAGTTAGTGTTTGCTGACTATTTATCATGATATTACTCAATAATAATGATAGGAATTTATCATTGTTAGTAATAGAAGAAAGGAATAAGGATGAGTCACATGTAGCAATATTCTAATACCATCTCATTTCCTAGTATTTTTTTAACCAAGTTATTAGTAAATTCTCTTAGCATTCAAGGATTATTTTCAAAAGGAGTAAATTTCAAGGGGTCCAGTGCGTTCATGCAATATTGAGATCCTGGAATACTCCGCATTAGAGTGCAGATGGCGGTCAACGTGGAGTTTTTAATTGATAAAAATACCACATACCCAAGTCATTCCCCGATGACTGGGTACCTGGTTCTCAGGTTTTCTCCACGCATTAAAATGACTACTGAGTTTTCGGCCGGACGCACGCAACGGCCCTAGCATCCGTCAGTAGAATTCAGGAAGAAGTCAAGGCAACAACCCTACCGTCGATTACCGTCTGGGGCTACGATCGCGGTTAATTTTGTTTGATTTCTTTATCAAATAATTGTTCAGTTAGTTAATTTTACCCTTAAACAAAACGTGGCTTCTTAACATCTCATCTAGTATGTTGCCTTCAGCAGGAAGACGAATTACCCAACTATATTTACATTTCCAGACAAACCATCGACACTATTCACACGCAAACAAAATACCCGCATAAAGCCTCGTTTTCATCGCTAAACGGTTTTCTAAAGCCGCAGCAACTAGGTACCTATCAATAGTAAACATGCTAGAACACTATAATCACTGCTAATTCGTATCCTTACAATATCCAATTTCCTTTTACGTCGCTGTAAGGGTTTAAATTAGGCAGCGGCTATCTTACGACGACATCTAACGTCTCAGAAACTGGAGCGGCACATTGTATGCAGATCCGATGCACCGCGATTTGCATCACGTTTCGGATGGATACTTGCCATCTAATTGTGACTATAAGTATACAGTGTGTAAACGGACGAAAATCCAACATTAAAGGCGCATCCGAACGGCCTAGCAGACTGCTGAAGAAATTCAAAGGGGCCCTTTACACGATTAGTTTTATCACAATACCGGAATGTCAATATTATTGTCGGGATGTTTATTTAAGATTCTTGTATCTCAATAAGATGCAAAAGCGGTTCAATGCATATTTGAATAAATGAATTCTTAGATTTTCCTATTTATTATAACAAGTGAAAATAAAAAATAATCGCACATTTCCAATTAACTAGTATAGCCTGAATACTGGTGCAAAAGTGAATTAAACAAGGTGTTTTAAAATTATAATCAGTTGAGATTACAACGCACAGTGTTAAAGTGTTCTTTCGGATATCATTTTCAATGATAGAAATAATGGGTATCGAAACTAGCCATTGTTCACATCACAATGGCTCGCTCATTACTCAGCCGCTCGTTAACGTCGCGACCGCCGCAAAACACTAACTTTATCAGTCCCTCACGTCAAATATCTACCGATCTCAAACTATATCTCTCTCGGACACAATCGAGCTAAAATAAAACCACAGCGAAACGACTCTCGGGAGCCAGATGCATATCGCCGCGCCAAAAAACAAACGCGAACGGACGATGATATGACGTTTCCCGCGTTCCTTTTTCGAAATGCCCGCGAATTGTCAACGCGGGCATAGACAAGCGGCTGATTTGAATACGCCGATTTGAATATAAAGGTCGGCATTCACGTGTCGCCGCCATACATCAAGCGCAAAGGCTTTAAGTCTTCCGAGCGCTTTTCGGACACAAATAAGCGTCTGAAGTTCGACGGGAAGCGCATAATGCGTTCCATTTACCCGCTCGCAGTTTACGAGACATTGAGGGTTTGCGTGAAACTTTTAACAGATCAAGTGACGACTTTAATAATGTATTAAAATCGTTCATATTTAAAATATTTATAGCGTGTAAACGTCGATATTAAGACGGTAGACACCCACGAGCAAGGGCTCGTCCGAGAGTTCATATCGGCCGCTGCCATAATTCATTTGGGCACAATTACAACCATTAAACTGGGCGCAACTCTTTGATATCCTCTTTTTATTTATTGCAGCAAACTTATTAGTATACCGGAGCATTAATGATGACAGATGAGGCGGGGCGAGTTTTAATGCGTTTTAATGTTCAGATTCTGTAACGATCAGTATCGTTGTCGAAAAAAATAGTTTATTATAAAGTAAATTGTTAACATAAGGCGTGGGAGCTGGAATATTGCCTATTTATTTCTGGTCATTTCTCTGTGCCCCAATTTCTGTAAATCGACTAAGTACTAACAGCTCTTTTGGGAAATAAATTGTCAAGTGTCACATTACGTGGTCACGAGGTATATTTTTATGTAGATGTTAAAGACTACGCATTTTGCTTGAAGTACTATTGAATGAAACATTCTACGAAAGCGCCCAACTGTCGATTTGACAATTATCCTAGTGCAACTTTCTTTCAAAATTAATAGCCTTGTACCCGACCACAAAAGACGATCTGCTTTAAACAAAACACAATCGTCATGCACATTGGGAACGAGCGAACATTCGTTTCATTTAACAAGTAACAAATGTCCCTCATTACTGCACCAAATTTAATTATCAACTCATTATTCCTTGACCCTTCCCATTGTTTCTCAGAACACACAGAAAACCATTATTGTAGACAATTTGTCCACCACCAAAGAAAAGAACGGTTTTTTTTCTGTTTCTCCGTACGCTATCTGACTACTAAAGGCATAGACAAATTAGCGCAGATCGAATCTATTTCGAATTTGAATAGCGAACGCGGCGAACGGAAACACTGTTTTTACCGCGTTTTAATTTAATTCGAATTCGGAATGTCGTGTAGCGCGCCCCCGCTGCGCTTACAAATGGCGTCGATACATCAACCCGATGATATCTCTTTCAATTTTTAAAACGTTGGTGGATTAATAAATGGTGTTTCTAATAAAAAATAAGCCTTCAAGGTGATTTTGAGACGATTTAAACCTAGAAGATTAAATAATTGGTTAGAATGACCTCAGAAGTTACTTAGGTTACCTTGGCTTGATGGATTAGGTAATTTTTAATTTGGATAATGACACAGAAGTTAATTATTTTAAGTCGTTGCCGTTTCTAATTCACGCCCCTTCGTACAGTAGCTCAAACAGTAACAGGGAATAAACTACGGAACGGAAATAATGTACCTACCTTTTAATTAACCGCACGTCACTGAACTACCTATACCTGCTTTACATTTCCGGAAATTGATAGTTTAGGTACAGTCGAGTGCAAAATATTGCGTGCATACAACGTAGTCAAATATATGTCCCATAGCTCTTATGTCGGCAATTTTCTAATGCAGTACTGAAGCTTTCGGTACTTACATTTTGGTATTATGAGAAGACTAGCTTTTGCCCGCGACTTCGTAAGCATAGAACACGTTATCGCCTTTGAGAAATAATTGAAATATTATATTGGTTAAGGCGCAGGCTAAATTATAGCTATCCCATACTAACTTCCATCCTCCTTTTCAACCTCTTAAGGAATGATTAAGTTAAGATTCAAGTTTTTGGTTCAAACAATATTATTTCTCAAACAAACTTTCTACCCCATAAAAAGCTGATTGAAATTCGTTTATTTTTATACTTAAATTCTGTCTCTAAACGAAGTTTCAAGTTTCTCGTTAAATAAATATTTTACTCCCCAAACAAACTTAACACCTTTATCACCCCTTCAGAGGGCGAATTTTAAATATCTCTGAAAATGGTTTCTATTTTCCGTCCCTAGAGAGGGAGGTATTTTTAAACTTCCAACCCTCTCTTCCCCTTCTGCAGGGGTCAGAAGACGAATTTTGAAAAACACTGAAAAGTTTAGAATTACCGTTAAAAACGGGGTATTTACCATATAATAGTGTGGTAAAATATAGATCTTATGAGTTCCCGATATTTCGGCACTATTAAAAATGTGTGTGTGTGTTGTTGTTGTAAATGTTAAAGACCGTGTGAGCTAGAAATCGTATGCTGGACAGGTTTCTTCCATTTTAATGATTAATGTATTAGAGAAGTTTAAGTTGCTTTCTTAAAAATAATATTGTTGCCCATACAAAATTTCCACCCCCTTTTATTCCCCTAAAGGGATTTGTGAAATCAATTGTAGCCTATGTGTTATTCTGATGTCTAAGCTACAATACTGGAAAGTTTCTTATAAATCAGTTCCACCACCACCACCACCCTATCAGCCAAAGAACGTCCACTGCTGGACATAGGCCTCCCCCATATTCCCCATATAAATCAGTTCAGTATTTTTTAATATTAAAAGGTAGGCACCATATTTTAAAGTTTTAAATAGTAAAGGAGCTACTTTTGTTTTTATTTTTAGAATTACGAATGATGCGGCAGAATACCTATTATAGATATTAACGAAGAGAAAACATCAAGATACGTGTATTCACGCAGAAAATAGCCTAACAAATGAGCGTTTTTGCAATAAAAAGGGTCCCCAAATAACTTTTCAGGTGTCATCATGATCCTCTTAGCGCCTTCTTGGTTGTACCCTAAAGAGGTCCGAAATCCTCTTTAGCACCTAATCCCGAGATTTGGCGTAGGCACTAGTTTTAAGAAAGCTACTGCCATTTGACCTTCCAAGTCAGAGGGAAAACAATACCTTGTTGGGATTAAACCGGTTTTCTCACGATGTTATTTTAATATTATTATATAGTCTTGTCAGAAATGCAGTGCATAAAATTGTTAGTTACTGTCTATTATTTCACGAAATATTTTATTTTTTGCAAATCTGTTTGCCAGTCGGCAATGGGTGGAGGAGGCTCCAGCCTTCTCCACTCATTTCTATTCTGAGCCACCCTGCTCCATGTTGGTCCAGCATCTTGGCAGATGTCACCATCCCAGCTATTCATTGTAAGTGTAAAATGTAATTTATCTTTTTCTTGAATAAATGTAATTATTATTATAATAATGTGCCCCGGCCACTTCCATTTCAACCTCCTTATCTTAGTGGTGATATCCTGTGCTTTTGGTTTTCCGTCACGATGTTATATGATATTTCGTACATAAGTTTCTTTATACCCTGTGGTATAGGTCGATTCACAAGAGCTGGCGCGGAATGTCTATGAAATTATTGTCAGTTTCATACATTTTCCGCGCGGTGAATCGACCTATAAGCGCCGGGTACCACTCACTGGTAGTAAGATCTTGTCCGTTAATCGATGCTAAACTAATACTAAAAATGCGTTTACTGATTTTGATACTTATTTCCTCTTAGCCTGATGGTAAGTCACTGCAGCCCATGGACGCCTGCAACTCCAGGGATGTCACATGCGCGCTGCCGACCCTTCAAATATGTACACACCCTTTTCTTGACGAACCCCATGCTGTAGTCCCTCGGGGAAACCTCGGTGGGAGCTCATTCCACAACCGGAGCGTCCAAGGGAGTAAATTCCTCTGAAACCGGACCGTACGCGACCATTTAGGGTCCCTTCCTACGTACAGAATAAAGCAAATTTATTTCAATTACGAATGAATGAGAGTCGGGAGACAAAAGCTAGTTACGTAATATAAATTCGGAAGGCGTAACTCTGATAACTCATATTAAGATGACAGTGTTATCTTAATTAACGTGTTATTAAAAACCAATAAGTACGTCCGTCATGGCTGACTACCACTAAAATAAATTATCAATAGCTCATCAGGAAAAGATAGTGTTAATGGACGTGAGATGTAATATGTATGTATATAAACTCGGAAACCGTCGCTTGCTTTTAGTTTTCCAAAATGGCGCGCAAGATCACGTTGTGTTTGATTTTCATAATGGGTGTTTGCCTGGTCTATGGTGCGTGTTATTTTTATTTTTGCTAAGCATGGGATAAGCCTGAATCGAAGCTTGGTAACGTACGGGTGGTAAAATAAGTGCCAGATATATTACTGGTATTTTAGCACGAGCGAGAAGGGAGCGATAATAAATATTTCTGACTTTCTTATCTATTGTACCTATATCGCCGAGATCGTTGAATCCACTAGTGCTTGCTCCAATTTTTGCTGTAAATTAATTCGTGGTTTGACAATAGCTCTAGGTAGAGAGACCAGAGATAGAAGGAAGTAAAGAGACATCAATCGACAATATCACCAATCAATACTCATCACATCATCATCATCATTTTCATCCCATAATTGCCCATTGTTGAGCATGAGCATAGGCCCTAATCTTTCTATTAACTATAAATTTAAAACGTTTTAATACCTTCAGTCGATCAATACAATTAAGAACCATCTCAACTCAACAGACAATACTTATACACATACGAGCCGATAGTGAAATTTCCTGCTCCGGCCGCCTCATCTTACTGGTAGAAAACCTACATTAATAAGTTACATAATCAGTTGTAAAATACAGTTTCAGGAGGGTGAAGACAATATAAACATTATGTTTGTCAGTTATGAGTTTTTAGGTTTCGTAGTTTTGTACCTACTAGGTACCTAAAAAGGTAAAAAGTAGGTATCCCTTATAGCCGAGACACACCGAATGCGTGCGCAGCACGTGCGCGTGCGCGTGTGCGTGGCGTGCGCGTTGTATCGTATGAAATGTCATAGCAAATGACACACCGCTTGCGTGGCGTGCACGCGTACTGCGCACGCAAGCGGTTTGTCATCTACTATGACATTTCATACATACGATACACCGCGCACGCCACGCACACGCGCACGCATTCGGTGTGGCTCGGCCTTTAAGCTCGAAACGTACAGAGCGCGGCGCAGCGTCGTTGCGGGGCCGAGGCGGTTTTACGGTAAAGCGAACGCGATCCGAGGCACGTCGCACCAAACAACCACGCGGTATTTGGTAGCGCGGTAGAGCGGAGGCGGCGTGTGTGACATATAAAGCAGTTATCGACAGTCGACAGTTTCGGAAAGATCAAAAATGCAAAACTACCTCCGCCCCGCACCGCGCCGCGCCCGCTCTGTGCGTTTCGAGCTTTATGGTGCGACTCGTCCGTCACATCGTGAAATATCTCAGGAATATTTTTTTTTATACTACGACGGTGGCAAACAAGCTTACGGCCTGCCTGGCGGTAAGCAGACACCATAGCCTATGGACACTTGAGACTCCAGAGGAATCACAAGTGCGTTGCCGACCCTTTATTGACTTGAGGATTCGTTGCGTTGAGAGTGAGGGACCCGCAGATGTCTCCAGCTGTCAAGCTAGAGACATATGCAAGCCCTCACTCCCAACACAGCGCATCCTCGGGAGCTCTGGCGACCTTACTTACCACCAGGAACACAACACCACATACCTACCTAAGGGTTCGGTTTATAAGACTAACATATTGCAAATGAATATTTTCTATTTTTTTACTTAAACATTTAAAGGTCGATCGGACTGCGAGCTCCCGAAAGCTGTCGGCGACTGCAGAGGCCGAATTCCGAGGTACGTAAACCAGGTTTACCCTGCGTAAACCTTGTACTCGTAAATCCCATACGCGGTTCAGTCAGAAACAGTAGTAGTTATAGCTAAGGACTTGGTCATAACATAATAATTCCTCTAACTCTATTTTCCTTTGAGCTTGAGACTGATGTTGGTATGGGATGCTACCTGTGTAGACACACTGGCACCGTCCCATCTCCAGCGGACTACAGTAAAAGCGAGTGCAGCGGCGGAAAACGCGTACCTAATTAATACAAGGGCCTCGGCAGAGAATACAATTTTGTACCTTTTGGCGTCGAAACTCTAGGTCCTTGGGGTCCCAGCGCGCATAAGTTATTTGCAGAAATCAGGAAGCGTCTAGTGACGTAACAGGTAACCGAAGAGCTGGTGACCTCCTCGCACAACGTATCAGCAATGCGATACAGCGAGGAAATGCCTCCTGTTTTAGATTTAAGTTAGTTTTATTTTGGATAAGAACTCTTGTATATATTATATTTGTACATTAATAAATGGTAAAAAAAACTACTTATATTCCTTTGTGGTGAGAGTTCCAACAGAACTCTATCGTCCTTCACCAAGGAGGAATGTTGGCTGAAGGTTCCGGCTTTTTCGCTGTCGGTTACCAGACACCACGAAGTTGTGTAATGGTGCATCTACATTGGCTTTTTTTTATTAAAAATGGGATTGCTCTTGGCCAACATCTAGCCAGGGGGCAAAGATGAGGCCGACGATGAAGCGAGCTCACCCAGAAGATGCCTGGCGGTCCTACCCTAGTGGGCGCTGAGCGCCGCTCGCGACGGAGCCCCACTTACTAGCGGGCGCCAGGGGCGCCACTTACTGGTGGGCGCTACGGGTTTGCACACGGGCGCTACATGGGCTAGAGACGCCTCTGCGCGGTTCATTCAGAAACAGTAGTAGTTATAGCTAAGGACTTAATCATAATTTATTACTTTAATTATTTTAATTCCTTTGAGCTTAGGACTGATGTTAGTATGGGATGCTACCTGTGTAGACACACTGGCACCGTCCCACATTCAACGGACTGCAGTAAAAGCGGGTGCAGCGGCGTAATTTGTACCTTTGGCGTCGATACTCTAGGTCCTTGGGGCCCCAGCGCGCATAAGTTATTTGCAGAAGCGTCTGGTTGACGTGACCGAAGAACTGGCGACTTCCTCGCACAACGTATCAGCATTGCGATACAGCGAGGAAATGCCTCCTGTTTTAGATTTAAGTTAGTTTTATTTTGGATAAGAACTCTTGTATATATTTTCTTTGTACATTAATAAATGGTAAAAAAAAACTATATTCCTTTGTGGTGAGAGTTCCAACAGAACTCTATCGTGTTACTAATAAAATTTTACTTTACTTTACTTTTACTTATCGTCCTTCACCAAGGAGGAATTTCGGCTGAAGGTTCCGGCGTTTTCGCTGTCAGTTAATAAATAAATAAATAAATATTAGGGGACATTTTTTACACAAATCGAACTAGTCCCACAGTAAGCTCAATAAGGCTTGTGTTATGGGTACTGGACGACAATATATTTAATAGATATATACTTAAATACATAGAAAACGTCCAAGTCTCAGGAACAAATGTCTCTGCTCACCACAGATACAAATGCCCTTACCGGGAATCGAACCCGGGACCTCTAGCTTCGGAGGCAAAGACACTACCAACTAGGCTAAACAGGCCGACAAAAACGACAGTGTTCACACGTATGAAGCAGTACTACACTATCGACAGTCGACAGTTTCGGAAGAATCAAAAACGCAAAACCGCCTCCGCCCCGCACCGCGCCGCGCCCCGCTCTGTACGTCTCGAGCTTTATCCTTGCACTTAACTTGTTTAGATTGTCGCATCATCATCCTAACGTTGTCCCTGGGGGCCGATTCTCGGTCCGATCGAGATGCATGTCTATCGTGACATTGTATAGAATCGTAGTCACTTGTATGGAATCTCTAATAGAGATCATCTCGATCGAAACTGAGAATTGCCCCCTGTATTACAGTTGCATCCCGCAGTACGCCCGGAGTCCGCCTAGTTCCAAGAATAAGCGTAGGCACTTGTTTTTACGGTACCAACTGCCATCTGGGGTGCTACAGCGAATTTCGAAAATCGAACTTCGTATCGTACCATCCCTTTCCGTCATATAGAGTATAACACGAGAGTGAAAGGGACGGCACGAGACGAAATTCGAAGTTCGCGGTAGCACGGCTGACCTTTCAACCCAAGGGGGAAATCAGACCTTATTGGTATTAGGCTTGTCAAGTGCGTGGGCACTTGACTGTTAGAAGTTGTCAAGCGGCCCGAAGGCCTTTAACTTGGCATAAACGACGTTTTCATAGACAGCAGCCGAGATCCTCACAATATAACCACTTATCCAAACTTATCCGAGTTGACCACGTTCGACATTGCTTAACCTATTCGCCGCCACGTCAAAAAAGTAATAGCGTGCCAAAGTATTTGTAGCAAAATACTGAAAATGAACCTTACTTGACAGCACATAGGTTGCATTTACATCACTTGACATGACTTGATATGAAGTCTTTGGCGTGTGGGGCACAAAATGTACGAACTTCGTATCAAGTCAATGGCGGCGAAAGGGTTAACGTCGCATACCGCGCGCGGCACAGTTTGTTGGAAAGAATTTAAAATGTCGTTAGATGTATAACATCTGTAGATTTAGCAAAAACTAAACTTAAATCCTTGACACCAGCCCGGCTAGTATGATAGCTTATACCGTCACGTTTTATTTTATGTGACGTTTCAGTACATTTTGGCCATATAACGTAAGCTATCATACTAGCCGGGCAGAGGCCCTACACCGAAAACGAAGTATCACCCTCTCTATCGCTCGAACATGCAAGTGCGACAGAGAGGCAGATGTTTCGTTTACGTTTCGCGGTAGCGCCTCAGGGCTCTAATTATTGTACTTAATTAACTATTGTTGCTCATCTTTGCCCCATGACTAGATGCTGGCCAAGAGCAATCCCATTTTTAACGGACTTCAAAAAAAGGAGGAGGTTCTCATTTCGTCGGAATATTGTTTTTTATGTATGTTCATTGATTACTCGGATAGTGGACCGATTTCAGAAATTTCTTTTTTTGTTCAAAAGGGTGTGTTTTCTAGTTGGTCCATTTGTCACGAAGTCTGGATCTGATGACGGGATCTTGGGAAAATCGAAGGAACTCCTCAAATTATAAACCAAGAGGATGGGGTAAGGCAAAAAATAAGGAACTCCTCAAATTGTATACCAAGACCCCATCGGTCTAGCAAAGTTTGGAGGCGGTGTTATTTTGTTAAAAATTTACTTGTTAATAAAAAAAAGCTACACCACTATGCTCGTAAGTACTCGTAACGTAACATTATTATGTTAAACTAAACGCCTAAATTAGTAACTATCGGTGTTATGTTGTACATTCACTTTGCTCTATCGATTGCATCAGGCGCTTACAATAATTTCATGTACGGAGCGACGTGAAACCGTGTTTAACTCCGAGATTGTTAATACTAATTAATCTTCTATGTTCTTAGTGCTACCAAAGTGTACTCCCAAACAAATACAATTAGAGCCCTATTACTCTACCAGGCGTTCGATCGAACTAGTCCCATAGTACGATCAATAAAGCTTGTGTTCAAAACAACAAAATCTTGTTAAAGGAAAAGCGGGATCTCCTGACACAAGTATCATTGTTTACTTAAAAGGAGACACCGACCTAGTATTGTGCAAAAACCTTTGTTTAAACCAATAAAATTTTGTTTTTTTTTTCATTTTGATTTTTTTGTGTTATGGGTACTAGACGACGATATATTTAATAGGTATATGCTAAAATACATAGAAAACATCCAAGTCTCAGGCTCATGTACAAATGTTTTTGGTCATCACATAAACAAATGCCCTTACCGGGATCCGAACCCAGGACCTCGAACTTCCCAGCGCAGCGGGACTCCCAAAGTCACTACTTTCTCTCTCTAGAGATGGGTGAATTTTATGTTCTTCAATAACTATTAAGAAAATGTTATTTTTTAGTTTCTTCTTTGACACGATGAGCCACCAGTGCCGGCCGTTCCTGTACTCGGGCTGCGGGGGCAACGGCAACCGCTTCTACAGCCGGGACGAGTGCCACTTCGCCTGTCATTACTTCATGAAACTACAGCCGAAGAACTGGTGAAGCAACCTACGAGTCCTTGTTTGTTGAGACTTTGGCAGTCAATGAGATGTATTTCCTGTTAATAAAATAAATCTTGTTTACCTTTCCGTTATTTTATTTCAATATATACACAATAAAATTCACAATTTTTGATTTTATTTTAATACGTTTAATACAATTATGAATACAGAAACTTAGGGTTCATTTTGACAAACGCGTGACAAACGCTTTATTTATTTATACCAAAGAGTATAATAACATATAAGTAAGCAAAGACAATATAACCACTACGCTTTACCTGCACGGTACCTGCATAACATAACGGGCTTTAAGGTAAATGTACGGAATTCCGTAAACGTACGGAATTACGGAAATTATCGGTTAAGGTCCAAAAACAAGAAAACTATTAACTATTTTCAAAATATATAAATATTCATATAAACTGTAGACAATATTGCGTCGAATGGACAAGGAGTCAACAAACTCTGGACATATGGTATATTTTTACGTATTTTGTTTTAGTCAGTCCACGTCAAACCACCGAAACTGTAGGAAGTGCTTCGCGTGGGCGTAAGAGCTTACACGCATTTTCTTAAGAATTTTGTAAGTAATGAGACAGTATTTTCATTATAATATATTTTAATCATTGTGTAGGATTTCATAATGAACTGATTAAATAAATTTTCATGGATATTCAGTAAGTATTTATCTTATCTTATCTTAATTATATGAGGGCCCTTGCGGATGCACTTCGACCCAATGGGATCTTTTGTGCAATTGCCCCCTCCTTTATAGTTACTCCAAGCTGCTCTCCAACATTTCCACAAACCGGATGATGGAGCTCAGCGGGAGTACTCTAAATTCCTTTGGTTCTGGATAGCCATTACCAAAGTCATTCATTCTTTGTCTAGCAAGGGCGTGACATTCACACAATAAGTGTTCCATTGTCTCGTCATCCTCGCCACACATTCTACAGTCTATGTTGTCTGATAGTCCCATCTTGGTCAAGAGATCCTTGACCCCGAAGTGACCTGTAAACACCCCAGTTATAATTCTAAGTTGCTTTCTGCTGAATTTCCAAAGCTTCTTGGTCCAGCTTGGGTCCACTCCTTCGATGAAGAGCTTTGAGTGCCTTAAACCCGCCTCAATCCTCCACTCCTGTTGGTGTTTGGCTTTGGCGTAATCCTTTAAGGCCGATGTTATGGTTCTCTGCGAGAGTCCCACAAACGGTTCTGGACCTACAAAATGGCCTGTAGATCCCATTCTTGCCAGTTCATCTGCTTTTTCGTTGCCGATGAACCCCTCGTGCCCTGGTATCCATACTAGTTGCACTTTGTTATGCCTTCCAAGCTTATTCAAAGCTTGTACGCCATTGTAAACTAGTCTAGAGTCCACTCTCGGCGCTGTAAGCGCCTTGAGGGCTGCTTGACTGTCACTGAGTATATAGATAGTCTCTCCTTTGGTTCGTCTGTCTATATTCTCCTGTGCACAGGCAACTATGGCATATGTCTCCGCCTGGAAGACAGTCGCGAATTGCCCCATGCTTACACTACTTTTATAGTCTTTTGCATAGATGCCTGCTCCCGTACCGGATCCCATTTTTGATCCATCCGTGTACCAGATATTGTCTTCACCACCAGTATCTAGTGATTCCAGACCTTCAGCCCACTCTGCCCTCGAGGGAACCTTTATATTGAAGTTCCTGTGGAACACAAACTTGGGTTGCATTTTGTCGCACCCCATGTTTGTTATTCTGTCTAAGAAACTGTCCGTTTCCATGTTTGTGTGTTTCGTCTTCGGCTTGCTATCGCTCCACAGCCCAAGAAGCCTCAGTCTGTAGAGGGATTTGCGCGCTTCCGACTTAATCACTATATGAAGCGGCGGTAGGTCCAGTAGTACTTCTAGCGCCGCCGTTGGCGTGGTTCGAAACGCCCCTGTTATAGCCATGCATACTGTTCGTTGCACCTTTATTAGGTCATTTCTGCATGTGCTCTTTAAAGTCCTTGGCCACCATACTAGGCTTCCGTACAGTAGAATGGGCCTCACCATGATGGTGTAAATCCATTTCAGTACCTTTGGGTTCAAACCCCATGTTTTGCCATACGCCGATCTACACATCCCAAACACTCGCAGTGCCTTCATTATGGTGAGATCAGTATGCTTTTTCCAATTCAGTTCTTTATCCAGTGTGATGCCTAGATATTTCACGTCATTGGACAGTTCTAGCACCCTCCCGTACAGTTTTAACGACTGTATGCCTCGAAGGGTCCTTTTCCTAGTAAATGGTATTACTACAGTTTTGCCTGGATTGATGGACAATTGGTGACAGTTGCACCATTTCTCCACCTTCTTCAGTGCTTCATTCATGATTCCTGATACTGTGCTTGGAAATTTTCCATTAACTAGTATCACTAAATCATCCGCATATCCTACCGTGCGAATTGGACCACTATTGAGTTCTTCCAGGAGTGAGTTCACCACCAGACTCCATAGAGTCGGCGACAGTACCCCACCCTGGGGACACCCCTTTGTGGCCGTGGCTATTATCTCATCTCCTAGAAGAGATGACTTTATTAGTCTGCCGTTTAGCATATTCCCTATCCATTTACATATGGTTGGCTCTATGCCGTGTCCAGCAGCCGCTTCGCTAATAGCTTTATACGTGGTGCGATCGAACGCTCCCTCCACGTCTAGGAAAGCCGCCAGGCATAGTTCTTTATTCTCTATAGCCTGTTCAGCTCTGGTTGTTACCAGGTGCAGTGCCGTTTCTGTTGACTTCCCTGGCTGATATGCACATTGCAATTCGTGCAGTGGATGCCTTTTTAAAGGGCCATCCCTTATGTGTCTATCTACCAGTTTCTCTAAAGTTTTTAGGAAGAATGATGATAGACTAATTGGCCTATATGATTTGGCTTCGCTGTAATCCGCCTTGCCTGGTTTGGGTAGGTAGGTTACTTGTACCATCCTCCACACACGCGGTACATGTGCGAAGGCTAAACACGCCCTGTACAATCTACTTAGATGCGGGATTAGTACATTAGCGCCTTCTTGTAGTAGAATGGGGTAGACTCCATCCGGTCCCGGGGCTTTATACGGTTGGAATGTGGAGAGTGCCCACTTTATCTTTTTATGATCCACTACTTTTTTGGACGTGTCCCAATTGTGCCTTGTTGTTTTTGTGGTTTGTTCCAACGCACTAATTGTCTCCCCGTCCGTTATGCTCTGGTGTATTTCCGAGCCCGGAAAGTGTGTGTTACACATCACCTTAAGGGTTTCTAACCCCGTTTTTGTCATGTTTCCGTCACAACCTCTAATGGTTGTTAGCGGGGCCGACTTCGTAGTAGCTAGTGCCTTTGTCAGTCTCATTCCTTCTGGTATGGACTCAATTTGATCGCAGTGGTTTATCCATGCTTTCCTCTTAGCCTTTCTCACAGCTTTACTATATTCTGTGAGCTTTTGTGCATAAAACCCAAAGTCATTAGCTGACTTTGCGTCATTAAATACTGCCCTAGTTTCCCTCCTGAGCTTTGCTATCTCTGGGTTCCACCAGGGTACCTTTTTGGCCAGAGTTCTTTTCTCCGGGCAGCTGTTAGTATAGGCCGTATATACAGCTTCTACTATCTTGTCCGCTTCAAATTCTATGTCAATAATAGAGTTTAGCTTACCTTTTGGGTCACCTAGGTCCAACTTCAGGTCACTTCTAAAAGCCGACCAGTCGGTGTTCCTGGGATTCCGTTTACGTACCGTAGCTATTCGTATTTTAGTTTGGTACCTAAAGCATATGTATCTGTGGTCCGAAAGGGAAATATCATCAGATACGTGCCATGAGTTGATACTATTGCTAGTGTTGTTAGTAGCCAACGTTATATCAATTACCTCTCCTCGTCTAGAATTGACGAAAGTGGGTTCATTGCCTTTATTCAATAATTGTAAAGAAGAGCTCACCAGGAAATCCAGTACTTTCTCTCCTCTCCTGTTGACGTCCGAGCTGCCCCAGACGACGTGGTGCGCGTTTGCGTCGCAGCCGATGACCAGGTTGTTGTTCGCCCGGCTGCCATATGCAACCAGATCCCGCAGCTGTTCTGTGATGGGATCCGCTGCCTCATAGGGAAGGTAGGCTGATGAGAAGATGAGCTCTCTACCCTCCCCCTTATTCTGGATCATCACCGTGGTGAGATCCCTGGAACAGAAAGCATACAAAGGCATAGCATTGATGCCGTTTCTGACATAGATGCATGTCCTCATATCATTGTCTGGACACAGATAAACAATCGTTCCTCCTGTACCACCTAAGCCTCTTATTTCATTTTTATATACATATGGTTCCTGAATAAGAGCAATATCGAACTTGTCGCATTTAAGCTGCCGTGCCAGAAGGGCAGTGGCTGCCTTATTGTGTTGTAAGTTAATTTGTACACACCTTATACCCGCCATTGGCCTTCTTAATGTTTGGGCATGCTGAGGTCAGCAGCCGCCTCCTGGACAGTCTCGTCGCAGGACATGGGAGACAGGGAGGTCTCCAGGTACAGCTCCGCCATACCTCGCAAGTCCTCCGAGCCAATCGCCGATACCGGCGATGACTCTCGGGTCATACGAGATCCGGCGCGCCCCCCACTGGATCCCACCCCATCCCCCGCCTCCGACACCGATTGTTCCTCCTCCTTGGCTGCCTCAGCCGCCTCGGCTTCTTCGCCCCTGGTCGGTGGCGCCTCCACTACTGGCGCCCTGCCTTCCTGGGCCTCCCTAGGCGTCTGTCCCCCCTCGCCCGTCCCCGCACCAGCGCCATCCTCAGCCTCTCCAAGCCCCCTCTCTTCGGCGTCTTCTAGGAGCTTGAAGGTGCTGAGGTCGACCCCCGAGTGCAGTTGGTAGCCAGCCTCCTTGATGACGTCGGCAGACACCCGGTCCATCAGTATGATGCGCCTGGTGTTCATTGCCGACGTCATGGTGTCGACTACCTTCCACTCCTCCGTGTGTAGCGTAGGATTATACCTTTGCAACACACGGAGGAGCAGTTTTATGTCGTGACCACCAACGATCTTCGTCTTCCAGGCCATTTTGACTGGTTTAGGAAGATCCTTGGCGTGCACGACCTTTAGGCGCAGTCCAGCGATCTCCACCTCCCCGATTGCTGAACTGAGCCAGGTGGCGGACTCCCTCCCTTGGCAATTGACGTGGAGAGCGCCCGCCACTATGTTGCCGAAAGTAATTCGGGGAAAGGGATCAGGAGCATCAGCCAGGAGCTCCAATATGAAGCCCTGGATGGCCCCCAGATGCCCCACCCCAATCCTTTCGGCTGGAAAGACCACTGGGACGATGGCCATCCTCTCACTCGCAGCCACCTCAGCAAACGACGTCGTAGTCTTCGTTCGCTTGGGGTCACTGGCGAGCATAGGGGAGTCCCCACTGGCTCCCAATGGTCTCTTTTTCTGCGCCTCCTTGGGCCCCGATTTGGGTGCATCCTGGGAGGTGCCCTCGCTCGAGAGTCGAGCCCTAGCCTTGGCGTTATCTCGCCTCTTCTGCCTCCTGCTTGAGACTATTCCTCCACCGGACCGCGCGTCCGCGCCCTGGGGTGCGAACACGCTATCAACGGCGACCGGTACGCCAGCAGGATTTGGAAGAGGTATTCCGGCCGGCCGGTTGCAGATGGACACAGTTCCGCTTACCGTTCCTCCGGCACCCGCACCAGTCGATCTCCTTTCGGGGACCTGCTGGGCGCGTCCTCTTTTCGACCCTAGGGGAAAAGGTCGGACGGTGCCTCCGGTTCGGACCGCTCCACCATGTCCTCTGCCTCTACTTGCGCTAGGCGCCTTCTGCGTCCTTACGGACCCCCTTACGTGACTGCTACCCGCTCTCGCACCACTGTCTGGGACAGCGTTGCGTACCGCCGGTGCAGCATGTGCGCTAGGCGCCTTGGCCTCATCCCTTTCGGGTACGGCTTTCTCTCCTCCTTTCGTCTTAGGTACATTGGAATCCATGTAGCCATAGACCTTGTTTCATCAGATTGGCTCCCCACCCACCACGGAGCCCTCACTCGGGGATGCATGAATGCACCAGGGCTACCAATCTGACATAGCCCCCCAAAGTGTGTTGTCTATGAGTCCGCACGGCGCCAAGACACTCGTCATCTCCTCAGACGACTCGTGACTCGTGCTCCGCCGACTACAGACCCCACACCCCAGGAAACTCGCCTCGCGTCCAGATTACTGTCAACGCAGCAGCCGATTGATCTCAGTTGGCTGGACCAAGACCTCCCGTGTGAAATGAATCCTGACCCAAAGTAGAGTGTTGCCTCACAGCAGTATCTATTCCGACTGCTGATCGGCTCAGCTACCAGGACGACATTCTCCATCGGTACGGGTCCCCACGCACGGCACAAACACGTGGGTGGCATTTTACCGCTAACCATCCTTCTTTGCGGATGGAGAGCCCGCTGCGACATGCCACGTCATCGCTTACGGCTGATTATAGGGGATAAGCGGGATAGGATGGGTTTGGATATAACAATACGGGCTCAACTGATTGTTTCCGTTCTGCCTGTTTCTAACGGTAGAACTAGGCAGCTAACAGGCAGTAACCTCGAGAAGGAGCACAATCAGTTTTGCCTTGGGGATCTTGGCAACTTTGAGCTCCCCCCGAGGCCATTCACCATGTTAACTGCCGGACAGGCAGTTACCATAGAGACAGACCCAACGCAAGTAGCGACCGGTCGCAAAATTTCCTTGCACTTGGACCCACCTCCGCCCCAGTAAGTATTTAGTAAGTTACGGTCGATTTACTGATTGCCGCAATTACATACATCAAAAACAGACCATGTCCCAAAAAGCGTAAAAATTACGCAATTGAAGAAAATAAAGGGATTTTTATTCTGTGTTTTGCAGGGAATTCAAATAAGATAATCAAACAAACTTTGCTGTTACAAGCGTCATTTTTACCATAGTTTCATATGATCAAATTACGTATTATGATTTAGTGGACCATTTTTATGAAAATAGGTGTCAAATGTAATCAATTTTGCCAATCTCGTAAAACGTTACCCCAAAATTCCACATGCTAAATAGTTAAATTATATTGCTTCAGTCCAATGTTATAATATAATTCATGGTAAATCTACTAATCTGAACACTTTACTATAGAATTTAGGTAATTTTAGGATGTGGAAAAGACGTACTCCTTAAAAACTGTTGTTTTTCTGACTTCCGCAATTCCCTACTAGGTATGTTTTTCGGTCGTGCTTCTAATTCCGTATATAGTTGTACTTATGTTTTCAAAAGAATTTCCAGTATTTTCTGAGTTATATTTAGTTAAACTAACGCATATCAAGTTAATAAACATTAACTGAACTTAAAGGAAATTGGGTCACTTTGGTTTTAAGGCCCATTTGTCCTATCCATCAGTCCTCAGTGGGCGGGACAAATTTAGATTCAGAATCAGATTTTTCCCATTTGTCTTCACTAGAGAAGACACAGACACAGATATCGTTCCCATTTTCACCAAAAAAGTAGGGGAGACTGGGGTCAATTGGAACGTTTTGGACAAAATCAGCTTTTCTACTCTAACAAATAAGAATGAAAATTCCTAGTTGTCCCCAGTGGAGCAGTTTTGTGGACATCGGCTAATATTGTACCCGTGCTCACGAAGAATAACTGAAATTTCCTCACTTCTCTCCTCTAATATTAAAAATAATTATCTCCTTTTTGTCAAATATTTAATGTTATATGTTTTTTAATTATTCATGTTTAATTTATATTTCCTATTCCATTAATTCTGCAGGAAAGCGGCATTTACTGAATTTACCGGATTTACGTGCACGCATTTACGGAATAACCGGCAGAGACTATTTTTAATCCGTAATAACGTACATTTAAGAGGTTAATATAAATGACTGTTAGGGATATAAAACACAGTTTAATATATAGTTGTTATATAACATTTATTTTATCATTTATTTTTGTGTAGTTTTGTTTAAAATTAATGAAAGACAAAACAAAAGTATATATATAACATTCTATACTCTGAAAGCCAGTCTTTACTAGTGAACAGATTTCAATTAGCTAAGATTTCAGGTTTTACTGGAAATAGCTTACAAAGTCAAAAATGGCTTAATACTCCGTAATTCCGTGCACTTCCCTTAATTTGTTTGCCTCAAAAGCATGGACATTACATAGAGGCAAATAAAGAAAAACGGAACTATGACAAGGACAACCAATTATATATCCCTCTCCGTCGCTCTTATTCAAAATTGGTAAGTGTCCATCTTGCTCGGTCGGTAGAGGTATTATTTATTGACGTCTTCTCTGAGGTACTCTGAGCTTATTGTCCATCAAGCTATCAGAAAGAGAAAACGAAGAAACCATGGTTTTTCTCGCTCTTACAGCTTGCTGGACTCAGGTTTGTACGTTTTCATGCCAGTGCTGTAAAAACATAGCTATGATTTTGCATACAAAATAAACTCCCTATCTTCAAATTGACGATGTTTTTCAAATCATGCTCCTAAAGATAATATACATATATATTCGTGGCGTAGGGATCTGACGACCCCATCGCCCACTGGATTTCCAGTGCAGTCAGTCAACGTAGGGCAGCTTGTGGCGAGCTGTTAGGGAGCAGCGACCCTATGTACCTGAGTGCTCCTGGGGGTGTCCTGTAGGTTGGTTGTATGAACAGGCCCCCCGCCTCTGGCTTGCCTTAACCGGCTGTCCAGAGTGGAGTCGCTAGAGCTGTTGCTCGGGGGTGGATGTGGTCACTTAAGTGGCGAGTTGGCTATATGTTTAAAGTCCAGTGCCACCTCTCTACCCCCAGCCCTCTGCACCGGTGTTGCCCTTAGGCAATTTTTAATGTCGCTATTTATAGGGGCCCATCTAGCAGAGGGCGAGTCACCGTCTGCCTGAGATAAAAATGTGAGACAGTTTTATTAGGTAGACGTCAGTTGTCTCATTCAATAGCCCAGCCATTAGTCCATCATATTCACCCAATAGTCCGGTTCATTTAGATTCCATCAACCAGCAATAGTTCCTGTACACCCTGGCGGGTGCTGTCTCTGTGTGCGTCCCATGACACGGGCAGGGACAGCATCCGCTCGGTGTACCCCTTGCATTTCATTAAATTGTCAAAAGTGCCTCTACGTGTTGGCTATGTGGTACTCGGTTGGTACTTCGGTACCTCGGTACTTCGGCTCCGCGCACGCCTTCCAAAGGTCCGGGACACCATTGTCCCGTGAGCGGAAAAGATATACATATAACCATTGAGTTTATTTTTTATAATTCATGAATTCATGATTGTGTGCTAATGAATGTGTGACAGTTTGGGTTTTTGATGTTAATAAAAGATAGTTTACAAGGAACTTGTGTAATTTAAAAATATTAAAAACAAGAAAACCAAACTGAAGGTAGATTAGAATTAGCTATCTCAGGGTGAGGGTACTAGAGTTTTACAATTAAATTGAGTCGCATTCACTTGCACTGGCCGTTACGAGTGGCACTTCCCTGCAGTGCGCCGTGCGCCCGTAGTGGCGGAAAGATAAGTTCAGCCGGTGACGTCACGGGCAGTCTGGAGCGTTCCCGGGTCAGCAGGGGTTCATTTCATGACCTCGGCACTCCTAGCTCTTGCAGTCGAAGGTGCTACCGAATCCCCCTGGAAATTCCCATTTTGGTCGTTTAGCGAAAAGTCTGATTCCACGTTACTGCCTGCAACATCGGTCGACGCGAAGAGAAAATACAGATTGAAAGCGCTAATAGCAGGAAGGCTATCCCGAAAGCATTAAATAGCAATCCATGATGTTGCAGCAGCATACAAAATTAGTTTTTTTTATGTAAGTAAGTTCAGTGGAAACAAAAATGGAAAATTATTAAATTTCCGCAAATCGGAATCTATTAGAAATGATGTTTAAATACATTACAAAACAGCTTAGCATTACTAATTTATGATTTACTTAAATATATAACTAATTACTTCGAAATGTATAATCATGATTTTACTTTTTTCGTCAAGTGGGTATATTTCCACTACGCTAGGAACAAAGGAATTCGTATGTTGCAGTACACAGTTACAAAAATGGATTAAACAAAATATTAGCGACAAGTAAGCAGATCTAAATGTTAGGCATGAAGGACTATCTACTGATTGACATTAATATCGGTTATACATAGTTTAATATGCAACACTCACCTAGTCGGGGAAACACACACTCACAACTTGTAATCAAACCATCATTTGATTTAAATAATCATTTTAAAATATTATTTTAGGTATATGGCGATCAGCGCTCATCACCAGAACAAAGGGCTAGAAATTATATTAAGGCCATAACTGAAATTTTGACCACTCCGTTACGCCGCCGTGTGCAAAAGTGAGGGCCGTCACTCGCCTCCTTCCTACCGCGCCCCGCCGAGATCCCGTAGCTATGACTCGCTAGTTATCGTCGAATAAGCGCCTGTGATTTTAAAATAGCACAGAGTTCACCTATGTTTATTTATATCATTAAGTTAAGGAGCCTTAGTTTTAAGTTTTTCTCAAATAAAGATATAGGTTTGTACATATTTAAGTTAATATTAAGTTTTGTAGATACTGAGCTCATAAAGGCGATAAAACTGTTTACTCGAGAAACGTTTACGTTACATACCCCCCTTTTTTGGGTAGGATTTTGCCTAAATTAAATCCTCTATGTCTATATTGACTCATTAGCTACCAGTTCTAGTCATCCATCCACAACATACTTCACTCACTCATACTATCTCTGCATTCATCGTCTTTTAAATTGCCGTAACATATTTAGTTATGTTTTCAGCCTCTCATTCCCAGAGTATTTGCTTATTATTACAAAGTACTCACCAATAGCTAAAGATTGTGTTGTATATACATGGTCCCATATTTATAATTTCTCTAATTCAGAGGTAACATAAAACATTCTAATAGCGGCAGGTAGTACCGTATTAGCATAATAATAATTAGTATCATTGTGAACTTCGTAGAGAAATTCCAAGATATATTTAATACTATCATTATTTGATAGAAATGTACATTTTTCATGGATGGGGCAGCATCCCACCATGAGAGCAATACATAATGTATATATTTGATAAGAGCACATAGTTCATGAATGGGGCAGCATCCCATCATGAGTGCATTACATACATAAATTTAATAAGGTACCATATATTAATGATCATGAATGGGGCAGCATCCCATCATGAGAGCATTGGATAGGTATTTTTTTTTTTTTTTTTTTTCTTTATTTAAGGAGCTTGTCACATAAGTGATCATGTCGCTCCATAAGATCAACAATATCTGTTATTAAATCTAACTTATTCTACAAACAATAGCCTTCCGAACTACCCGCAACAGTGCTGCGGCCGCGTCCGACAATGGATTAGCCAGAGCACTATTGCAGGCTCCGACATCAAAACTGGTCTAAGAAGCCAGACGTCTCCTGACGGCTTCATTCCGGACACATTCCATTATAACATGATACACATCTTCTGGTACATTACATTCATCACAATTTGGAGATGCAACTTTTCTCATCAGATAACCGAACTTATTTAATGGAATATGTCCGGAACGTAGTCTCATCATCAAAACTAAGTCGCGTCTGCTTAAGGCCCTCTAGTCCTGCGAGAGTAGGTATTTAGCGCTGTCCTGGCGGTGCGTGAACAAGCCCGCGCGGACGAAGCGACTGTGAACTCGGATGACCCCGCTAGCTTCATACTGGTCACAGTATAGAAATATAACTGTATTTTGACTTAAGAAATGCATTAATTATGATTAAACTTTAGTATGTCATTGATATCATTTTTTAATAAATAGGTAGTAAATAAATAATTGAAAGTCGAACTTACGGTAGGATCCATTATAATGAAAAAAAAAACAGAATTCATAGTACAACCCTGAAATTCGTTATTTAATATATGAAACCTAAGAACCTAAGAAATATGTCTTATACCTCTCTACTCGATTTGTTTAATAGGTCATGCAATTTTTTATCTATTTGTGTTATATTTATACAGGGTGTTATATTTATTTGTCGTGTGCGTGTCATCGTCATCATCATCATATCAGCTGATGGACGACCACTGCTGGACATAGGCCTCCCCTAAAGAGTGCCACATAAAATACAGACAGAATATTTTTTGGTGGTTTAATTTATTCATCAAAAGTTATTAGCTCTCAAAGCATAAAAAACATTGCGAAGTTTTTACTTTATTACTATTTATGCGAAAGGTTACCGTATTTTAAAAAAATAAATACCAGAAATGATTTTTACATAAAGATGACAAAAGAATCAATATGGTATATAAAATTATACCAAACTTGCCACGGTAGCTACCTGGAAATGGGTAGATCTTATAAAAGAAGATTAGCTAGAAAGATAGAAAGTGTATAAATTTTAAAAGGGTCGGCAACGCGCATGTGACACCTCTGGCGTTGCAGGCGTCCATAGGCTGCGGTGACCGCTTACCATCAGGCGGGCCGTACGCTTGTTTGCCACTGACGTGGTATTAAAAAAAAGACGGCCGGAATTAATGTGTTGAAGCTCACAGCTTAAAAAAATATTCAAGTGCAAAGCAGTACTCGTAGATCTCTTACTATATCTACAATTTCTGGTAATAAACATTTCATTTATAATTTTACCAACTTTGGTTACATTTCTGGAGGGGTTCAGTTCAGTTGTTATACTGTCATTTTTATACTGTGGCACTATGACCATAATTTATTTGTTAATAATTACGGCTTTTTTCATTTGGGTTTTTATTGCCCTTCTTAAATAATTTGCAACCATTATATAAATTCGTCAAAAACTGCTTGTTTGGTGCACGAAACTGTCGCGGATAAAACTGACACAGGTCCGTTGTCTGTAAGCGCCAGCGCGCGACTGATCGGGCCTGCCGAGCCTCCGCGCTCGCGCATTTCGTAGGTATTTAAACATATTAATTCATACAATCATTTTATCTTTTTAAATTCTGCAAAAATGTCTAGAAATACTGAATGGCTTTAGTTTAGTTCAAAAACTTTATTTAAAACATCAATAGTTTAGTCGTCAGATTGTAAATGCTTTACAAAAAGGAGTAACTTTGGGGTCTCTTTCTATCGAGCGAAGTTCATTAGATCGTGTATCTGAGTGCAACTTTGACTAGACTAGATCCTTAAGTAAAACATAGAATTTTTTCAAATTTTTAAAACCCTTTTTCTACGTTTCGGGTTGTTTTTAGAAAACTCGAAAACGCTAACTCGCTTGACGACCTCCCCTTAAGGCACAATCAATCCATGGAGTACTCCGAGGATGTGGTTGGATCGTCTTATACCAAATACCTTTTTCTTTTGACCTCTTATCGAAGTATTCTTTCCATAAGGAATATGTGTGTCGTTTAGCTAAGGTGATACATTCAGAATAGAAAGGTAACATGTTATATTCAACACCATCACAACAAGCTTGCCTAGCCAAAGCATCCACGGTTTCATTTCCGCTTATACCCACATGAGACGGGATCCATTGCAGTATTATGTCCTTACCCTCTAATTGTAATTTGTTAATAAGTTTCAAAATGGTGTAAGCAATCGGGAGACCTCGAAAATTCGAGGTGCACCGAGCCACATGTTGGAGCGCACTCTTAGCGTCCGATAATATGATAAACTTATTGCAATCTATTGTTTGAATGTAAGATAAGGCCTCAGCGATGGCAACTAACTCTGCATGCATAATAGAAATGTCGCTATTTATGAGTATCCTAAGTGATGTGTTCGACTGTGGATCATAAAACGCAGCACCCAAAGCGCTTTTTTCTTTTGAACCGTCTGTATATATACAATAAAATCCAGAATAACTTGTTTGCACTAAGTCATCAACTGTAGATCTTAGGATGTTTTTGTTATAGGCACGTTTTGATTTATTGATTGGCGTGATGTTGACCTTAATAAACTTAGAAATATCTAGCTTACTAACCCATCGATCCAAAGTAAACATTTCGAGTAATTTACTAGAATGCACAGAGACTAATTTATACATATTATAAATGGTAAGAAGAAGTGGATTTTTCTTTCGCAAGGTACCACGTATCTGTATTTGATTATTTAATTCATCTATGAGTTTGCTAGTTATATTATTTTCGAACGATTTAAATTTAAACCAAAACTTTGAAGCCAAATAATTGCGGCGAATATGCAAGGGGTGTACACAGAGCTCACTTTCCATCACGTGTATAGGAGTAGACTTGATAAATCCGCCAATGGTTCTCAGTGCTTGGTTTTGAATTTTATCGAGCTTATACAAATGACATTCACTACTATCGTCAAAAAGAAATGAGGCGTAATCTACCCTGCTACGAATTATGGCAATATATAATCGTCTTAAATGTTTTGGGTGGACACCCCAGCCCGGACCCGATAAAACTTTTAAAATATTTAAGTGTTTTTGGAGTTTTTGTGTTAACTCGTTAACATGTTTGCCCCACCTAAGAGATCGATCCAACCACAGTCCCAAATACTTTACACAATCGACTAACTCTAAATGAATGCCATTGATTTTAATATCTACAGGGCTCCTATTAATACCCTTTTTAAACACGCATACTTTCGTTTTATTTGTAGATATTTCAAGGCCAAGTTTGTTCAAGTATTCATGGAATATGTTAAGGGAGTTTTGTATCACACATTCGGCCTCAGATATTGTTTTCTTTGTAACATATAAAATGAAATCATCTGCATATTGCGAAATGAATACATCTCTTACTAAGGTATGAATATGCATAGTGTATATATTAAATAGCAATGGCGATATGGGATCTCCCTGGGCCAATCCGCGATCAGTTGACCTCCTCAAAACAGCATCATCAGACTGTACTTTAAGAAATCTTTCTCTTAGGAAATTCCACAGATATTGACAAATGTTACGGCCCACTCTAATTTGGTCAAGTATAGAAATTAAGGTGTGTACACTTACATTGTTATAAGCATTGTCAATATCTATAAAGCATCCCAAAGTAATCATATTTTTTGAGAACCCGGTTTGTATTCTAGTCACTATACTACATAGGTTGTCCAAAGATGATCGACACCGTCTAAAGCCGACTGTCTCCTCAGCAAACATACCATTCTTTTCGATGTACCATTCCAATCTTTTATTGATTACAGAGTGAAATATTTTGCACAAACATGAGATTAAAGAGATTGGTCGGAGAGCAGAGTCAGAGGACGGATCTCTTCCGTGTTTAGGTATCGGGACTACATTTATCTCTCTCCATTGAGCGGGGACGAATCCTGAGGAATAGAACGTATTGTACAATGATAAGAGCATTAGTTTGCCACATCTAGGAAGGTTTTTAATCATTGAAAACGAAATATCATCACAACCAGGTGCAGTATCTTTCTGTTTAAAGGAGGACTCTACTTCGTGGATGGTAATCGGCTCGTCCATGACCGTGTTATCCGACTCAATCATTGGAGGCGACGGTTGTGCGGAGGCCGGTGTCAAAGAACATAGGAGTTTGTGAGATTTCTCTTCGCTGACATGAGGCCGCGGAGACCTATAGCCTTTGAGCCACCCCATCCGAAACCACACGTCAGCGGCCGATGACGCTTCGCTTATAGAGTTACAAAATGATTGCCAACCCTGACTTTTACGGGTTCTAATAAGTTTCTGAGCGTCTCTTATCTTAACCTGAAGGTCTTCAAGATTTTGTGGCGTAGGATTTCGTCTAAACAAAGCGAGCGCAAGTCGTCGCTCAGCCACGGCCTTGGATAAAGACTGATTCCAATAGGGTTTTGGTTGGAATGTTTTAGCAGGGTTATGGTTAATTTTGAAATATGGAATATAGAGATTAGCGGCTTGATTTATACCGTCCAGAAAAAAATTATATGCATCCTGAGGAGATTCAGGCAAATTCACATCAGCGAACTTATTTTCTAAATACGATCTATAGTCATCCCACTGCGCTCGACTAAAGTTTCTCTTGCGAGTAGGTCTCGCGCTGGACTTAAAACTTGTAGTGATCTTTATAACTAGGTGGTCGCTGCCCAGTGACTCTTTCATAACTCTCCAATTAAGTGCCAAACACACGTCAGATGACACAATGGATATATCAGGAGAGGATTCCTGTAACACTCCATTCACAAGGCGCACTCTTGTGTGACTATGGTCATTAATAGTAACTAGATTAAGGTCCATAAGGGAGTCAAAAATTTGGTTACCTCTTGCATCCGTTTTGTGCGACCAATTAGTGTGATGTCCATTGAAATCACCCATGATAATCACCTTTTGCTGCGCTATTGAAAAAATAGAATCCCAATCGCGCTGATGAGTCACTACCGAGGAGGGACAGTACACAGAAATAACGTTTTGAATTTGATCACAGTTAAACAGTTTTACATGAACAACTTGTATACCTGGGTTGGAGGATTGTAGACGACACTGCTCTGATTTGATTGATTTGTGTGTAAGGATCGCGACTCCACCGTACCCATCCGACCTGTCTACTCTATAAACATTGTAATTACCGACTCTAAAATCACTGACCGTATCCAACCAGGTTTCGCTTAACGCGGCTATGTGAATTTTCTCTTGAATAAGTAGGTTTTCAAAGGTCACTAATTTGGGCCTAATACTCTGTGCGTTCCACTGCAACATGTTGAGCTGGCACCTTCTGACGTTACTAGCCATTAGTGGCGGTAACAAAAGCTTTTAAAATTGACACGTCAAATATATTTTGCATAAAAAAAGATAACAGCCATTCTAATACTATTTGCACACCTCGTTTTATTTTTTCAGCAATCGTCAGATTCTTCATGAGTATGATGTCTTTTAATTTCCTTAGTAATGTACTGAATTTATTTTCGTCTTCCTTAGCTTCGTCCATTTTCGGTTGCGTGTCATAGTCCTCAGTCTCCATGATTGATGTGCTGTTCTCTGGCAGATCTTCAGTTATGTTCACTTCTACCGGATCCGTTGAGGGCTTTTTAGATAGAGGGCGTCGCTGCCTTTTAGAGGGCGCTACATAATTTTCAGTAGTTGTCTTACTATGCACTATTCCTAAAGCCTTTCTGCTGTTACTGGATTTTGATGTCACCATCTTAGCAAATGATGGCTGGATGATAGGAGACGCCGCCATGGGAGGTTCCGTAGTAGGATCATTCTCAGCTGTCCTCAGCGTCAAGGGAAAGTCGGTCTGAGACAATGCCGCTGGTGGCGTGGCAGGGACAGGTACGAATTTCGTCAACGCCTGTTTATATGAACAGTTGGATTCGGCCATTATTTTCCTTATTTTTCTTTCTTTGATGTAATGTGGACATGTTTTGTCTAGGGCCATGTGATTTCCCAAGCAATTGCGGCATGTAAATACAGTTGTTTCACAATTAAAGTGGTTTTGTCCACACTTAGGGCAAGTTGGCTTCTTTGAACATATCTTCTTTGAATGGCCAAATCTCCAACAATTTGAACATTGTGACACAGGGAACAGATACGGTTCAACCTTAACTCGTAAGTCATGTATGTAGATATAGGGTGGCAGAGAAGGACCTTTAAATCCAACTCGTATTGTCTCACTGTCTTTCCAACCAGATTCTTCCTCATGACTCCTTTTACTCAATCTTTTCACTGACACTATTTCTATTTCACTCTCCATATTTTCCATCATTTCTTTTTCTTGTAAATCTAAGTCGGCCTCTTTTATAATGCCGTATGACAAACCAACCTCGTATGTTTTTTGGCATCGCCAGCCCAAATTCGCCTGGTTAGTGGCCATAGATATAAGACGTCCGGCACTGGTCTCATTTTCAAAGTGAACAAGTACTTTATACGGATTAACGTATTTTACACGAACGATGCCCGAAATATCATAAGTTTTGAATAACTTTGCCAGTGCAAATTGTTTCGGCAGCATATTCTTACACGTAATGCTTATCTCTGTCATCTCCGCGCCTACGGGCAAGTCCGAATTATAATTGACGCGCCGTTTGGGTTTAGGTGTGTTGATGGTCCACTCGTCATCCGATTCTCTGGTTCTCTTGGTTGATAAAGTGTCTTTTTCCATCATATCTTGATTACTATCCTTCAATTGTGTTAGGTCTTCTACTGAATTCGATTCCTCATTCTCATTTCTTATATTTTCTATGTCGCATTCCTTATTATTTTGTATTGAGTTCATTGCTTCACCTTGTTCGCATAGCTGAGAGTTGTTTATGACACTTGTAATTTCATCTTCGTCTCCGTCCGGATTTGAACCTTGTGACATAGTCAATAAGGTTCATGTCCGTGTCACGATGTCTGGCCGATTCACTTGACTGGGCACGCGCTCGATGCAAGTAAACAAAGTGATTAGCAACAATGCACGCGTCTAAACCGAACGATAATCCCGGCAAAACTCATTTGGATAGGTATAATATATTGTATTTAATATGAGACCATAGTATTTAGTTTATTAGAGCTTTTCCATCTCACCTAAGCTTTCGAATTTGTAAGTTTAAAGTCCTTTATGTGCCAATCACCTATATTATTACCATGCATATCCTGAAGAACGTAAACCAAAGGCGATTTTTTTGCTATAACGCGACATTTCATAAATTTTGGTGCAAGTTTTTTTGCAAATTTGCTGTCTTTGTCGCTTTGGTAGTACGTACGTTTCCAAATATAGTCACCTACATTAAATTCTGCATGCTTTCTACGTAAGTTATAGCTACTACAGTTTCTAGAATGCGCTTTGAGTAACGAACATTGAATTTGGTCGAATATTTTCCGAAGTACCCCTAGATTTTCAGCGTACTCGTCTCTTGGCGAAAATATTAGGTCATTTGTACCGTCTACATCTAGATAATGGGAGCCACAAGTTACCAATTCTCTACCGTATACTAGAAATGATGGTGTAAAACCTGTAACTTCGTTTGTAGAAGAATTTATGGCAAACTGGATTTTTGAGACGTTAGTGTCCCAAGACCTGTGGTCGTCGTTTTCGATGAATGAGGAAATTGCTGTCATTGTAACCTTATGATAACGCTCTACCGTGTTCGCCTGTGGACTATATTTAGGCGTATATCTGACGTCAGGAATTTTATACTTAGCGTATAGATGTTTTAGAGTGTTATTTACAAACTGTTTTCCGTTGTCCATCAACACAGTTTTGGGAATGCCATGGACAAGAAACACTTGATCCTCAAGAATGCGAGAAATAATTTCAGCTGTTGCTCGTTTTATGGGGAACAAGAGACAATATTTAGAAAAACAGCAAGTTATAGTGAATAGGAAGGTGTTTTGTTTTCTAGAGGGTGGTAGAGGTCCCACAAGATCCATACTAATCATCTGGAAGGGTCTGCAGCATTCTTTAGGACGTCCCATCATACCTAGTGTTGCGTGATTTGTGTGTTTATATGATTTGCAGACTTCGCAGTTACCTACAAAAACAGTGACGTCGCGATGCATGTCAGCCCAGAAATACTTCAGGCAAAGGCGTTTATAAGTTTTTAGGACCCCAAAATGACCAGCTGTAGGGCATGAGTGATTTTGTTCGAGAATTTTCTGTCTGTATTCTAAGGGAATGACCTCTTTCCATTCGAACTCCCTAGTCAGTTGGTTTAGACTTTTTTTAAAACGGTAAAGTTTGTTATTAATTATTTGATAGTCAGGAAATGCTGTAGGATTGTTCTGGCAGCCGTTGAATATGTTTAAGTACCATGGGTCAGTGACATTGTGGTTTGAAATTGGTGTTGACTGGTTCAGAAGTGATATTGGTATGCGTGATAGACTATCTGGCACTACGTTGTCACGGCCACGACGATGTCTGATTTCGCAATTGAACGTGGATAGCCTAACGCCCCATCTCGCTAAACGACCTGTAGGGTTGTTTATGTTCATAAACCATTTAAGAGCTGCGTGATCGGTGTAGACAACAAACCGTTTACCATTCTCCAGATAGCATCGCCAGTGTTCAACAGCAGTGAGGAGGGCCAATGCTTCTCGCTCCATGGCACTATAATTTTGCTCCTGCTTAGATAGGGATTTGCTCATATACGCTATTACCTTTTCTACCCCCTCTATAGTTTGTGTGAGAACTGCACCAATTCCGACATCACTGGCATCAGTAGATACCTCAAAAGATTTTGAATAGTCAGGACATGTTAGTACTGGGGTAGAGATGAGGCATTTTTTTAGGGATCTAAAGGCCTCGTCCGCTTCAGTAGACCATACAAATGGAGGAGCAGTCTTGGCTTGCGAGGTCAGTTTATTCAACGGGGAAGCAAGAGTACTAAAATTTGGTATGAACCTACGGTACCAAGATGCGGTTCCCAGAAAACGGCGAACTTCTTTGCGGTTCTTTGGAGTAGGATAGCTCACAATAGCTTCCACCTTTCCAGGATCAGCATGTAACCCGTTGGAGTCAACGACGTAACCTAAATATTTCAGTTGTTTTCTGAAAAACTGGCTCTTCTCGTAGTTGATGGTTAAGTTAGCAGCTCTAAGTTTGTCCCTCACACGTACTAGAAGAGATATGTGTTGTTCAAACGTAGGGGAAACAATTATTATATCGTCAATGTAGACAAACACCTTGTGTTCAAATTCTGGACCGTAAAATAATTGATCGACGAGACGTTGTTGTGTAGCGGGTGCATTTGTTAAGCCAAATGGCATAGATTTAAAACAAAACGTCCCTCTAGTTGGAACATAAAAACTAGTCTTGCATCTATCCTCTTCCCTGATCAATATTTGCCAAAAGCTTTTAGACAAGTCCAGGCTAGTTAAGTATTTGGCATCACGAAGATTGTCTAAAATTTCAGAAATGTAGGGCAAGCTGTAAGCGTCTTTTTTTGTAATAGCGTTTAGTTTACGACTATCTAAGCAAAATCTCATCTGTCCATTATTTTTAGGTGTAAGTAAAACAGGTGAGGACCATGCGCTCTCGCAAGGTTCAACAACATCCTCCTTCAGCATTTCATCAAGTTGTTCTATTAAAGCTCGTTGTTTTTCTAGTGGCATCCTATAATAACGTTGACGAATGGGAGCAGCATCCCCAGTGTCAATAGAATGCGTAATTAGTGAAGTCCTGCCCAGACCTCGCTTTTCGTAGGAAGTGTCATAGAACTGTGTTATTATGTGGTCAGCCGTGATCCTTTGTTCCTCTGATAAGTGATCGTAACTACAAATGTTTTCATCCCGACGTGCAACCAAATCAGCAAGAGCAACATCGGTTTCCGACCGCATTATCACACTAGCTAATTGTTGAGGAAATAGCCCGAAGATGTTCCAGAAATCCATGCCCAGAATCAACGAGTTTTGTATCTCCGGAACGACATAAACCTCTAAAACATGCGTCTGGTCTTGAAATTTTACAGTTAGATACAGAAAACCAATACTTTTCAGTATTTGGCCTCCAGCAGCCGTGAATTGTAATGGTTTACCTTGTTGTAGGGTATAACCTAAATTTGTGAAATATTTATGAGCGTTATTACCCAGTAAGCTCACTGCACATCCGGTATCTAGCAAACCCACTAGCGCCTTATCATGTAGTTCCACAGCAACGTGAGGACGAGAATAATTTAATTCTGAGTTGTGGATTGAAGAGACTGAGTAGCACGAAAAGAAGTTAGACCATTCCAAGGTGTTGAGTTTAGTAACATTCGCTTCTTCCTTCACATACGCCTCGCCTCGACAATCCACAGCACTTAGTTTTTTTTATTCATAGAGTTGCATTCTGGACAATCCGGGTAACGTACGCCTTCTTTTCCACATTTGAAGCATATTGCAAAATGTGGTTTGCGGCACTGGTTTAGAGAATGGGTATCCACGCGACACCTAGGGCAATATAATTTCTTAGCATTCGCAGTAGTTGTAGTATCTAGGACATTGACATTGGAGTTCTGTGATTGGTCTGTATATTTTCTATTAGCGTAGTTATTATTGCTCGCATTCGACCTGTAGTTTTTAGATTTGTCTCCAAATTCGTGTCTTTGGGTGGGGTAGTTATTGTTATAGTTACTATAATTCCGGCCAAACGATGTACTAAGTGATGAACGAGTATACGCAAATTCACGAGCTACAGTTTCCGAATTCACCTTAGGTGGCTCTCGAAATTGCGTCATACGGGCCTGTATATTTTCGTAGCTACGGCATAAATCCCTAAGTGCGTTAATGCTGGTGATGTTAGGAGATGACGCCAGAACGCTAGCATATGTAGGTCTAATATTGTGTAGTATTATTTCTAACATATCTTCTTCGGGTAGTGGTTTGCTAAGCCTGGAGAACATGCCATGCATAATGGATATGAAGATGCTGATATTCTCCTGCTCTCCCTGAGTACGCGTCCTAATCTCAGCCAGCAATCGGTAGTCGTAGTCTGCCTGACTGAAGTCCTGTTTAAGTAGTTTTACTAGATCCTCCCATGTCTCTACCCTGTCCTTGATGCATCTGTACCAGTGTAGAGCATCGTCAGTAAATATTTCGTAAGCGAAAGTTAATAGCTTGTCCTTAGACATACCCCTGGAGACTGCTAACTCCTGCGCTCTCTGAATAAATGACCTGACACATGACTTGCCCGTATACTTCAGCTTACCCACGACATCAGAAGCTAGCCTTTTCTCGCAAGTCACTGTGATGAGATCTGCTAATGGTTCAGAATTAGTTGAGATCGACGGTGCCTCAACTTTCAACTTTTTAAGGTCTTGAAACTGTTGTTTAAAAACTTGAGAGTTTTCCAGGTAAGATGATTCATCAGCGTCTGCCCTATTTACTCTAATGAGTCGATAATAGACGTGGTGCAAGACAGTTTCCGTTCGAGAGTAAACATTTTTATCGTACCGAGATTTAAGATTGTCTATGTATTCTTTAGTTTTAGATAGAGTATCCTTAACCTGTGCCAGATCAATGCTAGGTTCCAAGTGTGACTCCAAAATATCTTCCGGAGGCAGTATAGTTGCTAATTTCACAATCTGTTTTCTGAGTTCTTGTACGTTTTCCCCAACAGAACCTCCCCTAACGCCTACCTCGTACTCCAACTCAGCCTTTTGTAATGACAAATATTTGATTTGATACGACATGTTCCTTCGTAGATGTGTGTTGCAGTTACAGAAATAAATTTATCATACAATTAATACAAGCAGAATATTATTTTCCCAATAGCTTAACTAGAAGTAATAACTTAATAATAAATAATGGCCACCAAAATGTGCACAACAGAATTTAAAAAAAAATGCTGAGAGAAAACCTGTGGGTAGACACGGTAGCATCCACTTACAATTTTAGACACACACTTTTGATGACCACTCCTAAAGACTTATAGCTAGTGCAACCAACACCAAAGATTACTAGATAATACTAAAAAACAAGTGCAAGTGAGTACGGCTCAGTAAATACCTATTAATTGGGCGCCACTGTGACAGTTTGGGTTTTTGATGTTAATAAAAGATAGTTTACAAGGAACTTGTGTAATTTAAAAATATTAAAAACAAGAAAACCAAACTGAAGGTAGATTAGAATTAGCTATCTCAGGGTGAGGGTACTACAGTTTTACAATTAAATTGAGTCGCATTCACTTGCACTGGCCGTTACGAGTGGCACTTCCCTGCAGTGCGCCGTGCGCCCGTAGTGGTGGAAAGATAAGTTCAGCCGGTGAAGTCACGGGCAGTCTGGAGCGTTCCCGGGTCAGCAGGGGTTCATTTCATGACCTCGGCACTCCTAGCTCTTGCAGTCGAAGGTGCTACCGAATCCCCCTGGAAATTCCCATTTTGGTCGTTTAGCGAAAAGTCTGATTCCACGTTACTGCCTGCAACATCGGTCGACGCGAAGAGAAAATACAGATTGAAAGCGCTAATAGCAGGAAGGCTATCCCGAAAGCATTAAATAGCAATCCATGATGTTGCAGCAGCATACAAAATTAGTTTTTTTTATGTAAGTAAGTTCAGTGGAAACAAAAATGGAAAATTATTAAATTTCCGCAAATCGGAATCTATTAGAAATGATGTTTAAATACATTACAAAACAGCTTAGCATTACTAGTTTATGATTTACTTAAATATATAACTAATTACTTCGAAATGTATAATCATGATTTTACTTTTTTCGTCAAGTGGGTATATTTCCACTACGCTAGGAACAAAGGAATTCGTATGTTGCAGTACACAGTTACAAAAATGGATTAAACAAAATATTAGCGACAAGTAAGCAGATCTAAATGTTAGGCATGAAGGACTATCTACTGATTGACATTAATATCAGTTATACATAGTTTAATATGCAACACTCACCTAGTCGGGGAAACACACACTCACAACTTGTAATCAAACCATCATTTGATTTAAATAATCATTTTAAAATATTATTTTAGGTATATGGCGATCAGCGCTCATCACCAGAACAAAGGGCTAGAAATTATATTAAGGCCATAACTGAAATTTTGACCACTCCGTTACGCCGCCGTGTGCAAAAGTGAGGGCCGTCACTCGCCTCCTTCCTACCGCGCCCCGCCGAGATCCCGTAGCTATGACTCGCTAGTTATCGTCGAATAAGCGCCTGTGATTTTAAAATAGCACAGAGTTCACCTATGTTTATTTATATCATTAAGTTAAGGAGCCTTAGTTTTAAGTTTTTCTCAAATAAAGATATAGGTTTGTACATATTTAAGTTAATATTAAGTTTTGTAGATACTGAGCTCATAAAGGCGATAAAACTGTTTACTCGAGAAACGTTTACGTTACAAATGGAAGGTTTTAATTATTAGTAATCACAGGTGGCAACACTGCATAACGCTAATGTCAAACTGAGTTTTTTTTGATTTTTTTTTTGGCGGGAACTCAAAAAAGGCGGTCGTATTAATTTTTCAAAAGTTATTTAATTTCATTTTTATTGTATTAAGTGCAGTAAATATATCAATTCGTATTGCAAAAAGCTTAACAAATGGACGGGAATGAGGGGGGCGGGGATAACCCGCCCAACTCCCACAAGCGTACTCGGAACGATGGAGACAGCGTCGGCGGTGATAGCGGCGGCGGTGAGCGAGACTTTGTACCATATTTTAAACCGAATTATAAGAGACTTTATCCAGAGAACTCCACCAGAACTGAATTTAAAGTGTTCGTCGAGCACGTCAATCATAAAGACAGAATTGGAAATAAAAGTCTAATATATCTGAATCATATATTTACCACGGATGTAAAAGGTGTGATAGCCATCCAACGGCTGAACGCAAACAAAATTGCAGTAGTTTTTAAACAGTACAACACAGCAAACAACTTTTTGAACAACACTGCTTTTTTAGAAAAATACAATGTAAAGGCTTACATACCGGCTACACAAATCGAAAAAACTGGCATCATACGATTCGTACCTGCGAATATTTCCAATAAGGACTTATATTGTAAATTGAGCTCCGTGTATGAAATCATCGCGGTAAGGCGTTTCACAAAAAAAGTAGGACAAGAGAGAATTCCACTACAAACTGTTAGTATTACATTTTTATCCAACGTATTACCAGACAATGTACAGTATGACCTATTCTCATATAGAGTATTTGAATATGTACCTCCTCTGCAACAATGTTTCAAATGTTTTAAGTTTAATCATTCGGCAAAAATATGCAACGGCAAACAAAGGTGTTCCATCTGCTCAGGTGAACATATCTATAAAGATTGCGACAAACCAAACGAGCTCTGCTGTTCCAACTGCAGCGGCCCACATCTAGCTATCTCGAGACAATGTCCCATTAAAATGACTAAAATATTAGAAAAAAAGAGTAAAATTACGTACGCAAGTGCAGCACAAACAATAAAGAAACCTCAGATTGAATACCCCTCATTGCCGTTGCCAAAACAAACCCACGTTGTAAATAGCAAACCTGTAAATACCCCTGTAAATAAAACTGTAAATAAATCTGTAAATAAGTCTGTAAATAGTGTACATAACAAGCCGGTACAACAGACCGCAGCCACAAATGACCAGCCTATGGACATTAAAGCCCAGGTTCTATTAAGTGACGATGTACTGTCGGCCCTAGTACAAACACTGGTAGAGCTGGGCAATAAAAGTGATCCTACGCCGATCACTACTGCAGCCATTAAAGACATGCTAATTAAAAATTTGTCTTCATAATGGATTTAAGTTCCCCTAGAGCATCCCAGTTAAGAATTGCGCAGTTTAACATTCAAAGTGCAATCAGTAAAAAGCCTTTACTAACTAAATTTATGCAGGAACAATATATTGATGTATGTTTACTTAATGAAACTTGGTTTAAAGAACACCATAATTTTAGAATCCCCGGTTATAATCTTCATCACAGAATATCTAAAAATTCTCACAATGGTGTAGCAATATTAATTAAGCCACACATAAAATATAATATTTTAAACACAACTTTCTATGAGGACATTCAAACAATAGCTGTGTCATTATCTACTGAACGTGGTAGTGTTACTATACTCTGCGTATACTGTCCTCCTTCCAACGGGCACATCAGAATGAATAGGCTGCGCAATATAATTCGTAACCTCCCTAAACCTATTTTTATGAGTGGAGATTTTAACGCACATCATATTGCATTTGGTTGCTTATCTACTAAAGGTCGCGGTCAAGATTTATATGACGTCACTGACGAGTGTGATTTGTGTATATTAAATGATGGCAGTTTCACTACAGTGAACCGCCCTAGAAATAACCCTTCTGCGATCGACGTCAGTTTTGCTAGCGCATGTTTAGCACCATTATGTGAGTGGTCTGTTCATGACGATTGTATGGGAAGTTACCATTATCCAACTATAACTGAAATATCTTTATCCATACACAAGTACCAAATTAACCCTCCTGTTGACAAATTTCTGTACAAAAGAGCTGATTGGCGCAAATATAATGAACTATCAGAAAATGCTTTTGGCGATTTAACTGTTAATTCAGAAGACCCACTCCCTTCTTATAATGAATTCTGTAGACGTCTGGATGCCCTTATGCAAATAGTTGTCCCAAAGTTCACTAAATCTGTCCACTTTGCTAGCAGACCTCCTGCACCTTGGTGGAACGAGGTTTGCGAACAAAGTGTAATAGCTTCCTACAATGCACTGAAGCTGTACAGAACTGATCCTACAATAAATAATTATATAAATTATAAGAAACTTGATGCATTAAAAAAGAGAACCATTTCTGAGCAGAAGAGTACTGGATGGAATAAACTGTGCAACACTTTTAATAGAACTACACCTATAAGCAAAATTTGGAACATGATCAAGATGTTTAAAGGTGTTAAATCCAATATTAAATGTCACAAAGACGAGTTCATACCATCCTTTTTAGACAAACTATCTGATAATAGTGGCTTAAAAGATACTAGTAACTTAAATAATTTCTTTATCAGTAACAACAATAATAGTAATTCGAAATTTCTATTAGATCCATTTACATGGAATGAATTTATAACAAGTTTGCAATCTAGGCGAAACACTAGTCCTGGTCTAGATAACTTTCCATATATTGTTATTAAAGAACTCCATTCATCTGTTCAACAACTCTTCCTTGATATTCTTAATGCATTATGGCATAAACAAATTATCCCTGAGTCATGGAAAATCCAGTGTGTTATCCCAATTCTCAAGCCAGATAAATCTCCAGAACATGCTAGTTCCTATCGTCCTATATCCCTATCTTCTTGTCTTGGTAAACTATTTGAAAATATGATTAAAGTCCGCCTGGACTGGTTTGTAGAGGCTAATGGTATCATCCCACATGTGCAGTATGGCTTCCGTCGTGGACGAAGCTGCGCTGACAGCTTCATATCACTCATCTCAGACCTGAAAATAGCAAATAACCTAAAGTCACCCACTGTTTGCGTATATTTAGATGTCCAGGGAGCTTTTGATAATGTCGACCCAGGTATCTTGGTCAACATTATGTCAGACGTGGGTATACCTGGTCGACTATGTGAATGGATTTATAATTTTTTAAATAATAGAACCTTATATGTCAAATATAATAACATCTTACATGGACCTAGAACTGCATCAAAAGGCACAATGCAAGGTGCCACTCTCTCACCATTACTGTACAATTTGTATACTTGTGAAATATGTAAATATGTTAATACTAGTAATGTAAATATATTACAATTTGCTGATGACATTGTTTTGTACAGTAGTAATAGAAACTTAGAAGTTGCCATGGCAAATATGAATAGAGCATTACACCAGTTGAATTTATACTATAATGGTAGACTGCATCTTAAGATTAATGCCACAAAAAGCAGTTTAATGATTTTTGGTAATGACAACCCACCAAGTGATATTTTGTACTGTGGACAACCTATAAGTAGAGTTAGTTCTAAAAAGTTCTTAGGTGTCATCATAGACCAAAATCTAACGTTTGAAGAACATGTCCGATATATTTCAAAGAATGCTTTAAAGGCTATTAATATAATAAGATGTCTTGCTGGAGTGAGATGAGGTGCTGATCCTAAAATATTGTCTATCTTATATAAAGCTATTGTGAGAAGTCATTTTGATTACAGTGCTATGGCATATATGAATAGTTACCATGCGAAAAAATTAGACATTTTACAGAATAAATCTCTTAGAATAATATCTGGTGCAATGTGCTCAACTCCCATAAGGGCCATGGAAGTTGAGACTAAAATTATGCCACTGATGTTGAGACGTCTCCTACTAGCTGAACGATATTGCCTTAAACTATTGTACTCTAATAACATACAAATTATCAACAAGATAATACCTTATAGAATTAATATGTCTGGTCCTCTAGCAACTGGTGAGAGTCTCCTCATTGGTACCTCTCCAATGCTATTCCATGTTTTTCTGGAAATAGAAAACAACTGTACTAATATCAAAAAACAGTGCCCTTGGCCCTGCTATTCTTCTCAGTATAAAAGCATAATGCACCCAATAATAGTAATTGATTCAGTCACAAACAATTCAGATATGTTACAATTTTTGTCAGAAAATGATTATTACACTATATATACAGACGGAAGCAAAGGTAAGGATTATGTGCGCTGTGCTGTGTATGATCCTCAAACAAAATCTTCTCAGAGCTTTCTCTTGCAGGATGTATGTACAATATTCACAGCAGAAGCCTATGCAGTCTATCAGGCTCTTCTACTAATTGAAAATGTAGATAATTGTAAATATTTTCTAGTAATAACAGACTCTTTAAGCTTGATTAAAGGATTAATCCACTTAAAAATTCACTTTAAAACAAATTTCATATTGTACATAATTAAAGAGCTATTATATAAATATCATCTTAAAGGTAAAGTCATTTCATTTATGTGGGTGCCTTCTCACAGAGGAATCACTGGAAATGAAATGGCAGATAGAGCTGCTTATGCAGGTGTTAATTCACTTAATGTTTCTGATGCTATGTTTGTACCCATGACTGATTATTTAAGTAATGTAAGATTAGCTATAACAACTTTATGGGATCAGATGTGGAAGAAGGACCAAGAGACGAAAGGACGGTGGTACGGCAGCATACAAGAAGACTTACCAGTAAGGCCGTGGTATGATAGCCTGCAAAGAGCCAGTCGTGATTTTATCATCACCATGAACCGACTACGTTATGGACATAACAAAGCCCCATCACATTTGGCAAGACTTAACATAATTCAGAGCAATGTCTGTATACATTGTGGAGTTGAAGAAGGAACAGTGGACCACATTATATTCAGCTGTCAAAAGTTCCTCATTGACAGATTGGTACTCGCGAGTGAATTAAGTGAAGTGTGTCAAAACAAATATTGTGATTTTTCTTCCCGCCCGCCGCCGCTTAAACAACTACTGAAAGACATTGAAACCTATAAACCCATTTTCAAGTTCATTAAAAATACAATACAATCAATTTAAAATCTGTGAAGTGATAAATAAGTGATTCTACCAAATAAAGACTTGGCTTAAAGGTCTCAGTAACCAGGCCATTAAAATCCACAAAAAAAAAAAAATGTCAAACTGACAGCTACAGTACAGCTGACACTGACAGTTCCATGCAAAGCAGATGCCCCGAAGGAGGACACAAAACAGAATTAAAACAATTCCGCCCCACCACGGCCAGCTTTCACCATGGTACAGCACCGTCATTACCTAGTGGCATGTCTTGAACGCCGGTGCGTTCCACTTATTGTTATAAGCCATTATATTTTAGGGCACAGCGATGTTCGCGAGGGTCACCTTCTATCCTACACTTTTGTATAATGTCGTGATGGAGAGGATGACCAGCCGGCGCTGGTACGACCGGATGGATGATACCGTGATCCTGGGAGCGCTTCCTTTCCAGGGAATGACGAAACAGGTACATTTAAGGTTATAAGTGTGATTTCCCTTTGAAATTGAAACTTTTTAATTCAAGTTTAGACCGAAGAAAGGTCTATGGTTGGATGACTTGTTTGCATAGTTTTGCTAATATTTGTTATTGTCTTTGTCATGTAGTTATTCAAACTTGATGTTCTTTGTAGAACTATAGTCAGTCCCTTTTATGGATTGTGCATTTGTTTAGTGATCAGTAATCTATGTAGCGTCATAAACTAATGACTAACAATTATTAGTTATGTTTCTGCCCTTGCAATATATAATAATTAGTCAGTAAGTAGTTACTATGCAATTTTTCTTTATATTTTGTAACTTCAGAAGTATATTTGCATGTTACATGCGTCTGGATTAAAAGATAATAATAATAATATAAGCCTTTTATTCAGACAATTATTTATTTGAACAAAATTTATTATCTTATGGTTTATGGTCTATTGACAGCATTGGCTCTGTTTGCCGTTTGGCAAAGGCCTCCATCCCCTTCCATCTATCTTGTCACTCGCTAGTCTTGTCCATTGCCTACCTGCAACTTTTATTATTTCTTGGTCAGATTAAAAGAAGGGTTGTTTTATACTGACAACCAAGACATTGGTCCTAACTCTATTAACATTCAAAAGCGGTAGACAACATTTGTAGCTTCATTAACTGTCCATTGTGTATTTTTTGCCTACAGAATATGTATATTCTGTAAGAAATGAAAACTTTCTTAGTTCTTATTGAAATATAAAAATACTCTTTAGGTGCCATCTCATTTTTAATGTTTAATTAAAAGGAAATGTTCAACATAGTTAGAGATCCCGGGTTCGATTCCCGGCCAGGGCATTTATTTGTGCATTTATCACAGATATTTGTTCTTGGGTCTTGGATGTTTTCTTTGTATTTAAGTATGTATTTATCTATATAAGTATGTAAATCGTCGTCTAGTACCCATAGTACAAGCTTTGCTTAGTTTGGGACTAGGTTGATATGTGTAAGATTGTACCCCAATATTTTTATTTTATTTATTTTACATAAATAAATATTCATTTTGCAGCTCAAAGAAGAGGAAAACATAAAAGGAGTGGTGTCAATGAATGAGACATATGAATTGAAGATATTTTCAAATGATGCTGAGGTAAGAATTTTTATTTAAGACTAACAATGGACCAGTTCAACAAAAACAATCCTTTGACTATGTTTATAAAAATTTGAGAATTTTAATTATAATGTGATTCAGAAACAAACAGTTAAAGACAAGTAGGAATCCTTGTATTACTCATTATCAGAAGTCATACTTTTCATGCTGGTGACTTAAAATTGTCACCACACTGCATATAGGATGATTCCAATTGGTGGTTATCAATTTTTAGTCATCAGCCTAATTAATAAATAGCAAAAAAAAATATTATTTCAGCCTTATTGAGCTTACTAGGGGACCAGTTCGATTTGTGTAAAAAAATGTATTTTCTAAAGAAAACAATAAAAAGGATAAACAAAATAAAAACTATTCAAATAAACCACCCCTTGTCGCTTCCGGTGCAAAGGTGCCCATAACACTGGCGATGTTTCCTCGCTGGATTGCCATAGACAACCTTTGCACCAAGAATGATTGGGCGCAGGGGTCTTCGCCTTTTACCGGAGTCGACGGCATGTCATGTACAAAGTTTCGCGTTTTCGCGTCCGCACCCCAGCACCCAGCAGTTTCAAACGCCAAAGGGATAAAAAATTGTATCCTATGTTTATTTATATTTTTTTATTTATTTATCAATCATTTATTTATGCATTTATTATGGTCTTTTTTTCAAAATGGACCTATTACATCCAAAGATTAGAAAGGATTTTCGCTATTTTGTTTTTTTTTAAAGCAGGTGAGGAACTCCTAATTTTTTAAGGCTTATACCAGATTATAGATATATTGAATCTAAATATGATTGTAAACTCTATGACGACGAGGTTTGTTTAATTGTTGGTAATTAACTGGTATTACACATAAACCAGTCACAAAAAATTGCAGTAATACTTAATGTTGTACTTAATAAGTTGTGATGTGACAGGCAATTTTTGTTGTAACAGCGGCATAATTGAATAAAGCAAGTTTATATATACATAATTATTATTATTTTATATATACATGATTGATGGTTACAATTACATGAAGCAGCATGGTGTCATACGGCTCGAAAAGTATGGGCTTTGGTCATTATTAATTCACTTTAAATCAAATAAACCCACTAACACTCATGCAATGTCACCTGACATTGGCCAACCATTGGCCTACAAACAATATTTTCCTACACGTCATGACTAACATTCTTCATTAATACCTATACCTTTTAATTGCTTTGGAGGCCATTGTAGATAAAATGCTCAATAAGTACTTGACCTTTTAAGTAGATTGATATATCAGTTAAATAAAATTAGTTACTTATTGACCAAGTGAAACGAAGGTCTCCGTTTCAGCGTGGGCAAAAATGCTTTTTTATGTTGGCGGGCGGATTTCCGAATATCCCGATGTTCTCTTCTACAGGTCGCATTTCTTAACCAATTCTCATGATATAATGTGAGCAGGAATGAAAATGGTATAGTTTTTCAGAAAAACGTTACGGCGCGTTACAAAGGGGAAGGGGGGGTCGAAAATCTCCAAAAATTGCGTTACGTAATACTTGAACGGTCCTTAAGAGTTATTCTGCTATTCGGAGCGACGACAAATACAACAAAATCATAGATAATAAAAATCAGACCAGCCATTCTTGAGTTATAAATGGTGTAAGTAAATAAACTACCACCACTTTGTTTTATATACAGGATGTGGCCTGTAATAGGAACAATAGATTTAAAGGACGCTTCCTTAGAGCATCTGCAGTAACCTCTTGTGTCCAAAAAAAAATTATCTTTATTCAATTGGGAGAAATTTTGATCTGAAGTTATAACCTCCAAGTAATGGATCTTGGCACCCAGAGATTATAGCACGGCAGTCAATGCTGATTTTGAGGTTGCTTCAAGTTATGACTCATAATCGTTGTCGCATTTTTGGCTTAAAAGGATATTTTTGGGATTTTTAATTTTTTTTTTATAAATTTTTAGTGTTTTTTTGAATAAATAGTTGTTAATATCACTCCAGTAGAGTAAAAAAGTACATATAAGCTACTTTTGCGAACAAAAAATTAAAAAAAGAAAGTTTTTTTTTCAATTAATACCATTTGGAAATAATTGCTGGAGAGCTCAATAATGTCCCGTTAAATTTTTTGCTCCTATTACAGGCCACACCCTGTAGATTGGGTACGCTCATTTATTCAGCGACAAGAGGCTGGTACCAAATTTAGATTCCTTTGTTAGGTAACTCATTGTCTGTTAAAAATTTACTAATATAAACATTAAGGGTAGGTCGCACCAAACCATCTGTGATCGTAAGCGGTGTTCGTTAAAAATCGTCTGTATGGAAAGTTTGACAAGTTTCTATGTGATGACAGCCGCCGGCGCCATTTTTAACGTTGATCGGTTTGTAATCGTAAGTTCTCAACGCAACGCAACTCACCCTAAGTTGAACCTGGTTGTTTTCGATGACAACATAGACTCGGCTTAGTCTATCACAAGACTAAGCCGTAAGAGGCTTAGTCTAGTGAGTTATCAATTGACTCATAGGTAATCTGTTAAGCTAGTGCCAATTAAGATCTAGTGTCCCTTCTGGGTTGGAAGGTGTCAGTGTCAGTGGCTTCCGCAAAAACTAGTGCCTAAGGTATAACCTGGGATTATGTTACTGGCATTGAGAAACGGGCAACGGCTGGTTTTATGGGTTGGTTTCCTATTTTTTTATCGTTTAAACTATATATTTTTTACAAGTTAATAGGTTTCCTTTGCTTCTGTGTTTCCAATGAGTAACTACGCACGGACGTGGTGCAACTTCGACCCCCCTTTGTCAAGTGAGTGGGCAACTTAACTGTTAGAAGTTCTCAAGCCGCCCGAAGGCCTCTAACTTGGCTTAACGACTGCTGTCGTAGACAGCAGCCGGGATCAACGGCTTAACGTGCCTTCCAAAGCACGAGAGCGCTCAGTTAGTAACCACTCAAAGCGGTCACCCATCCAAGAACTGACCTGCGCCCACATTGCTTAACCTTAATTGAGTACCCACCGTTACCCTACACGTGACCCCTGGGTGGTGCTAAAAGTGCAACAAAAACTGGCAACCGTACTTTTCTTCTCGAAGATCTCACGGTTCGTAAATAAATGCCATACGATAAAAAAAGAGTAACTATGACTGATTCAATTTCTTAGTTTTATTTAATTTTCTACCCATATTCAGGTACTTTCCAGTATTTTCCTGTATATTGATGATAACTTGTTTTTCTGCAATGCATCCAATGCTACTTATTTTTATGACATCTTATAAAAGTTATAAACTATTTCTTGTATGCAGTTTTTATTCTTTTCGTGTGTTTATTAATTCCTTATTTATGTACATGACATGATACGAGGGCTGTTCCGAAAGTTTTTAGCTGCTCTCACTCTATTAATGCCATATATGTTTTAATGATACCATTAGGCGGGTAATTTCGATACATATGTGATGGGGTGAAACTGTTGATGAAAATCACTTGGGTTTTTTTTTCATTGTGTTTTAAGTACGACGTGTCAACAGCCCTATCTAATATGCGATGAACGGGTCACAATACCAATTTTGTGTTGCGGGCCAATTTTGATTAATACGTCACCACAACTAAACGAAATTTTATACACTGAATGAATCTTCCCTGTCTCTACCCACGTAATCTGTTTCGATTGCATGAAAATTAGCGACAATGAGCAGGTGTGTCGAATATTAGTCTAGGTCGCGAGACTCGGGACTGGTCATCATCACAAAAAAAAACTTAAATAAAATAAAATCATTTAGTGATTTTACATTAAAATCAGCAAAACTAAGTTAGGAAGTCATCCCGGGCAGTTTCCACTACAGCTGTTAGGGATTTCGTTGCCAAAAGTATTTTTAGGTATCAAAAATAGTACTATTTTCGCAAATTTTTTTTCGCAAGCCCATACAAAAGGCCTTTTGTTAAAAGAAATGTTGTGAAAAAAATACTCGCTGCTTACTAACGATTTTATCTCATCTCATAACTATTGAAATTACCCACATAATGGTGTAAATAAAAAATATATCGCATGAATAGAGTGAGAGCAGCTAAAAACTTTCGGAACAGCCCTCGTATGTATTTAAAAAGCGTCACTTATTTTTTTATTATCACAAGCTTTTATTTAACTAGGCCTGTTATATGTCTGTCTGTCTGCATGTGTATTGGAACAGAATTTTAGACCAGTTATCCTCAACCGCTTGAGCTGAAATTTGGCATACAAGGATGGTACCCCCAAGCTGATTTGATCATGGATACAGAAGGTGGCCATATCAACTCCTAAACTATACAAAATAAACCCGCTCATTGGAACCGTGTCAACGAATTAGTTGACGACTGTGGAGAAAAGGTACAGTTGGCAGTAAAAGCTTGTAGCTTCAAGAGCAAAAGTAGATGATCATTTTTGTTGATGAATTACCTTTTTTTTATTGTAAATGGGATTGCGTTTGAATTTTATTCTAACCTGATGGAAAGTTAAGTCAAAGTTTAAGATGGAACACGCTCACCCATAAGATGCCTATTCACTATTACCTTGAAGACATCGAGGTCATATGCTTCTGGAAATACAGACGCCGGAAGAGAATTCCAGACTGAAAAACCTACCTACCTATTTTTACCTGACTGCGCCATAAGGAGGGTTGTTTTTTGAGGGTATGTATGTATAATTGTTTGGCACGCTCTGCAGCCTGAACGGCTCGATGGATTTTAGCTTGAGAGGTTCCGTTGGTTTCGTATTTACTGTGAGAGTGACATTGGGTATATCAAAATAAATTAAAAAACAAAATGGCGGATTTTTGGCGCCAAAATCCAAATTACACAGAAACGCAGTCGGGTTTTTGTTTTTTATCAATTATTCTTGTTATTGGTTAAGTTTGTATATTGTAATGCTCTAAAGAGCTCATGTTTAGAGCTATACCTAAATTTAACGCCTAATATTGTTACAACATGAGTACAATAAAGAATCTGAATCTAGTACCTTGTCACTTTCAGTACCTTGACGCATCCCAACTGTCGCAGTATTGTTCGTTAGTGCGACAAAGTACAAAAATGATCATCTACATTTGTTGTCGACTGAACCATTTTTTTACAGTAATTTATTTATCTGCGTAACGCACCAGCATCTTTTACATACATCATACCCATAACATTTTTATGTTTTCTTTTTATTTCACTCACTGCACCCACTTTTACAAATTTCTGTTTGGCCCTATAGTTGACTGGTAGAGAATACCTCATGGCATTCAGTCCGCTTTTTGTTATCATGTGATTTGTGCAATAAAGTTAAAAAAACGGTTAGTAACGGTAAAAAATATAAATGCTTTCTTCTTCGAACAGATCGTCTAAGCTAGGTACTTAAATTATTTAAGAACATCTAAACTGTTTCCAGATAATGCTGTCGACGTTGACAGTTTTTCTTACCTAAACATATGTAAAAATGATTCAACAGATTTTTCTAATGCAAATAGAGTTCACAGATAACACACCTCCCGACTTAGATAGTGTTCCGGAAATATACTTATCTTGTGAATGATCGTTTTGTTCCGATCGATCTTAACAAACTGTAGATTATCTAGTGTTCTCTCACAGGCTGCTATTGTCCGTAAATAGATCAAATGGATACTCGTAGTTCCCGCACGCGTGCGAGGCGTCACGTTTGTTTTATTTACCAAATCAACATTCTGTACGTGTACATAATGAATACCTAATCGTAGAATTAGTATTTTATACCATGTTGACGGTCAGACGTAATCATATGAGCGCTGACATGTGTCGCATGCTCGTTGCCGCTTTATATTGTGGTGGTGATTCAGGAGACGTGATCATTAATTACAAGACGTGATGAAGAGTTTATACACTTAACATACTGGCTCCGAAGCTAGAGGTCTCGGGTTCGAATCCTGGTAAGGGCATTTGTTTCTGTGGTGATCATAAACCTTTATTCCTGAGACTTGGATGTTTTCTATTTATTTAATATATTCGTCGTCTTGTACCTACCCATAACACATGCCTTATTGAGCTTACTATGGGACTAGTTCGATTTGTATAAAAATCGTCGCTTAATATTTATTTTTATTTTTTATTTAATATTAGTTAATATAAAGCTTATCCTAGAATCCTAATTCTTTAAATCAAGACGAATTTAAAACATTGGGTATTTTACACAATTTGGTCATCTTGACACCGCACAACGTTACATCATTCCATCATTCTTTTTTTATTTTATTAAAAATGGGATTGCTCTTGGCCAGCATCTAGCCAGGAGGCAAAGATGAGGCCGACGATGAAGCGAGCTCACCCAGAAGATGCCTATTCACTCGTGCCTTAAAAACATACAGTTCCTCATACAGTTTGTGTTAAAAGTGATAGGGCGACCACGACTTGTGTTTTGAGTGAAAAAAAACATGTTTGGACAATCGCGGAAATAGAAGACAATTTAAGTTTCACGCCGTATCCTATTTATGTTTAAAAAAACTATTGCTGTTGTATTCTTCGTACATTGCATACTCATATTTCTCCTTTTTTTACGAATCCCCGGCTTTCTATCCTCGTGAATACCTCGGCAAGTCATCATTACGTACATGAATTATTGTAAAAAAATAAATATTGTAATAGCATTAGACATTATAAACAAATATTTCCGTGCAAACTGAATAAATATGTTAAATTTTCACATGCCTAACGGCAGAATATATTATGGTTCGATGTTTACATTGCCTATTTATAACACCTTATGCACCATATATACTGATAAATAAATTATGATTGATTGATTGATATATTGTTTTTCAGAAATGGCGTGAGCATGGCGTAGAGTTTCTTCAGTTAGCAACTACGGACATATTCGAGGCTCCCGACCAAGACAAGTTATACGAAGGAGTTAGGTTCATCAATAGGTAAGTTTAACGCCAACGACGTATATATCATTCACGGCTTGCAGTGTGATATCTACCTACATACATTTCTATAGGGTTCAACTTCGTGTTTGACATTTCGATGTCATGGCGTGTAAGTGCCAGGTTTTGTATTTCACAGAGCGTTGAAAAGGTTAACATAATCTGGTCCTTTCGCGCTAAATTTGGTTAACTGGATTTAATCTGGTTTCCTGTGGGACAAGCTTGCTGTATACTTATCTGGAATTTGGAAAAGATTATGAAATAAATGTTTTTGTTTTATTTCATAGGGAGTATGAGTGTAGTAGGGCTGAGAGTAGGACCCTCAGACCAAACCGACCGGCCTCAACATCAAATTACTTATATAATACTAGTACCGAACGAGATAGTCGTTACACACATACTTAAGTAAGAACGACGGGAGATATATATTGGTTTCAGAGCCTTAGATCCTTAAAGATTAGATTACCTTTTTACCGCGCGGCGGATACGCATCAAACCGAGAAACTACAAACCCCCTATGCTTAATCGTATTAGCGTTAATTGCAGGTTTCTGCCCGTGGGCAGTAAAATAAAGCAGATAACGAGCGAAAACCCAGTGGACAGCGGCACTGTGTACGTGCACTGCAAGGCCGGGCGGACCCGCAGCGCGACACTAGTCGGCTGCTACCTTATGATGGTACGTATCTGAATCTTACACCGTTGAAAAAATTAAGTCGTGCCTCCTGTTATGTATAGTTATAGAATAGTCGCGGAATGAAAAGTTTCGTCACTTTTCGACCTTAACGGCATTAAAATAGAGTTGAAAAGTGATGAACCTTTTCATTCCGCAACTGTACATTGTTTAACGAGGGGCGTAAGCGGAAAATGGCGAACGAGAGTCTATCAGCAGCCCGATGCAGAGGGCGGAGGACTTTTGATGACTCGAGTTTGCCATTTTCTCAAGCCCGAGTTAATCACAATGTTTTCAACACATTTGCGAGGAAATAAATAACTCCAGCCAACTAATCGAAATTGAAGATATCGACAATTCCACCTCCAGTTTCAGTGCATGTTTCCCTGCGAGCAACACGCTGCTTCAATATTGCAACCAGTATTCAATATAATAGTATAAATAAAGCAGTATTCTTGTGGAGCGCGGTCAACTAGTTTTTTTTTAACCAATCAGATCACACAGAAACTCATAACTCCCTAAGTTATGAAAATCCATAACTCCCGTGGGAGGTAACTTGTCTATAACTGCTCTATACGCCTGCGTACAAGACCCTTTACGAGCGAGTGTGATGAAAAATTTGTTAGCTGCATATGGTATGTGCATGTAAGTTATGTTTTTAAGCCTCGATGCAAAAGAGGTGTTTTAAGTTTAACCCGCCGTAGTGTCACGTGGTTACCGTGACGGTGCGGCGCGTCTGGCATGTTCGCCGCGAACAGAGTGGACTTCAACGCTATAAAGGTGCCTTTCCACCAGTGTGCTATTCAGCTATGCTGCGAGGTTATAAGCTACGCTACGAAAGCACGTTTCCACCAGTGCTATGCTATGCGGACCAATGAATATGATTGGTGGATTCAAACGCATCCATAGCAACGTAGCATAGCACATCTCTGGCGGAAAGGCACCCTAATGCGTAAGAGACAGCACGGCGTGCGAGCTATCTCACGCGCGAGATAGATTCTGTTTCTTTATCGAATTGTTACACACAGAAAGGGACAGATAGTCTATGTCGCGCGTGAGATAGCTAGCGCGCTGTCTTGTGCTAGTCATGCTGGTCCTTTGCATAGATTTATAGAATCTGAGACGCTTTTATGGGGTCCGGCCAAAGATTAGGTTTATAACCCACCACATGACGTATAATTTTTTTGTTTAAAATTTGAACCTCGACACGATGCAATAAGGTCTAAAATGTTATCTGCCAAATATGGCTTCGTATGCAGTAACCGATTAAGCCTTATTTACACACGTACGAGACTCGTATGCGAGTTTCACTACATTGCGCGGTTTGACAGATCGATTAAACTCAATGGGCCCTGTTACACGGTTAATATTATCACGCGACACACTCATATCACGATCCGTATCATGTGAATATTGATGAATATTGACGCAAAATTCAAACAATTTTAAAAACAACGATAATATTGACACACCAGTATTGTGATAATATTATTAATCTAAAGGGCCCCATTATACCACGGTGCACGGTAACCCTCAATGTAACGAAACTCGCATGCGGGTCTCGTATAAGTGCTTATTAGGGCCAACAGATACTTGTAAAAGTGGTTGCAGTTAGTGAAATAATAATAATAATAATATTGGGGACAATCTTACACAAATCTACCTTTTTATTTATTTATAAACTCATTAAATATGTACACCAAACATTTCACTATTTCTAATTACAGCTAAATTATAATTTGAACAAGCGTTTAAAGACACAGTGTGCAGTAACTGCCCAAAAAGACTGGGGCCTGTGCCAGGGCTAGTTACAAATATGTGACACAATTATAGAGAGCGATCGGATTGTGGAAAAACAATTTTCTTATAATGTACTAATAGACTCTATATATTATATATTATATAAATTTTTTGAATCTTTTTTTTTTTTCTATCAATGGAAAAAGCTTAATTTAACATGCACGGGTAATATTTTGGTTTATTTTTCCTTTTCTTTTTTATTTGGTTTTACCATTTTGTATACCAGTTTAATTTGATTAAAATTATAGTAGTAGTAGTGTACCTAGTCCCAAACTAAGCTAAGCTTGTACTATGGGTACTAGACGACGATATACATACTTATATAGATAAATACATAAATTATCTATATAAGTATGTATACGACGATATACATACTTATAAGATAAAGAGCGCTCGTGGCCCAGTGGCACCCGCGTACTGCGTGCGGTATGCGAGGTTAAGCAATGTCGGGCGAGGTCAGTCCTTGGATGGGTGACCGCTTTGGGTGGTTACTAACTGAGCGCTCCCGTGCTTTGGAAGGCACGTTAAGCCGTTGATCCCGGTTGCTGTCTTTGATAGCAGTCGTTAAGCCAAGTTAGAGGCCTCCGGGCGGCTTGAGAACTTCTAACAGTCAAGTTGCCCACTCACTTGACAAGCCTATTCCCAATAAGGTCGGTTTCCCCCTCGGGTTGGAAGGTCAGATGGCAGTCGCTTCCGTAAAAACTAGTGCCTACGCCAATTCTTGGGATTAGGTAGCGGACCCCAGGCATTCTTCAGGATGCAACTGTACTGGGAATAACGCTAGGAGGATGATGATGATAGATAAATACATACTTAAATACATAGAAAACATCCAAGACCCAAGAACAAATATCCGTGAAAAATGCACAAATAAATGCCCTGGCAGGGATTCGAACCCGGGACCTCTTGCTTCGGAGGCAGAGTCACTACCAACTAGGCTAAACAGGTCGTCGTTCAAATAAAAAGAAAACATGAAAAGTTAAATAATTTCAGAAGCATTAACATAATATTTCATGATGTATTTCTGTTGCCGCTATAACAACAAATATTAAAAACCGGCCAAGTGCGATTCGGACTGCCGTTTTTATAGATAATGGTACGGAACCCTTCGTGCGCGAGTCCGACTCGCACTTGGCAGGCTTTATTTTTCATTGCATCTATGTAAACAAATCCAAGTTGCAATCCAGGCAAAGTATACCCTATTCAATTCAAGTATAACCCGTATTAATAAATAATATTTATTAACGACTTGTACAGTCGTCTACAATGAGTTGTATAGGTACTTACACTTTTTCACCTTATTGCATTGCAAAAATATATATTAGGTACATCTTTCTTTAGTCGAGTGTACTCGTACTAGAGTGACAAGGTATGATCAGTAGTATAGACACAGTAAGGTAGAGTGAGATAGCGCGAGTATGGCCATTTTAAAATTTATTCTTTATTGACACCGACTGCTGTAGTGGAACAACCTTTTGTCACCCAATCGTACCATATATGGTACATGGAATTATGAAAGTATTAATATTACACAGCAACTTAAATACATCTCCCAGTGCTTCACACTGACTCAATGGTACTTTCAATCTCATGACATTGTGACAAGAGACATATTGGGCATTAAGAGTCCGCAGTAAGCTTTTCAGTAAGGTTCTCCATACAAACGTAGTTACGCTCTCATTTTAAAACGCCATGCTAGAATTACATGAAAGTTTGTTTACACAATGGGATCCGGCATATCTAGGTCGGAACTTAGTTTCTGCTGCTCGAAATTATAATGGAGAAAAAATACAGCGATTATTAAGGTTTTCATACAAGACGTAAAAAACTCAAAAACTCGCTGCATTTTTTTTCTATTACAATTTATAGCAACAGAAACTAATTTTCGGCTTAGATATGGCGGCTCCCATTGTGTATACAAAGTTTAATGTTATTTCAGCAAGGCGTTTTAAAATGAGAACGAAACTACGTTTGTGTGGAGAATCGAGTTCAGCCGAGCTTACTGGGGACTCTTAAGATATCGAGAATCCGAAATATTCGTACTTTTACCTTAGGGTGGTATTCCACTCGTCCAATATCTTTGTCCAAGTTTTTTTTTTTTCATGCGTAGCCATATTGAATTAACTGTCATCGGAATCTTTGATTAAATGTCGGGGTTCCATTTAAGTTTGATGAAATCATCCAATTTCTTTGATCAAAGATATTGGATCAGTTTAATACGGGGTGGTATTCTAATATCTTTGTCAAATCTTTGATCAAAGTTCTTTGACGTAGGCCCATTCCACTAATCCAATATCTTTGTCCAAGTTTTTTTTTCATGCACAGCCATATTGATTTAACTGTCATCAGAATCTTTGATCAAATGTCAGGGTCCCATCCAAGTTGGATGAAATCATCCAATTTCTTTGATCAAATGCATATTGGACAAGGATATTGGATGAGTGGAATACATCCCTTACATCAATTTGTGATTCTTCTCTCCCCAATACTTATTTAAGTACTAAATGAATTAATTTATCATACAGAAAAACGGCTGGTCACCAGCGGAAGCAGTGGAGCATATGCGAGCGCGGCGCCCGCACATCCTGCTCCACACCAAGCAATGGGAGGCGCTTAACATATTCCACAAAACACACGTGCGAGCGTAGCGCTATGTGTACTAGGGTTTTTTTAATAAATCAATGAAGATTGTCTTTATCTGGAAAAAGATACCACCTTTTCGGTAGTCTATAGGCATTTGCATAGCGATGCAATTAAAAATCGCCCTTATTGATAGTGGACAAAGTGATACTGTACCGCAGAATGTCACGATGACGATAATGGACTTATATTAATATATTATTAACCTTTTGGACGCCAACCACGGAAATGAGTAAATTGCAAAACCATTATACCTAGTTAAAGACTTAATTATGTCTACATTTTAATGGATTTCATTGTGTGACGAAAATTAGTCGAACAATTTATATGGTACTTTTGTAACACATTGGAATTAATTAAAATGTTTTATTGGAAATTAAAATTAAACTTAATTAAAATTCATTAATAATTAAGTCCTTATATATGTATTTTGTTTTTTTAGGGTTCAACATCGCGCTTGACATTCTAATGCCATGGCGTTCGTTTGAGTGACAGCTTTAGTGTACCTAATAACAGTAATAACATGTTGACTCAATGACATACAAAAATTCTTCCGTGCTATAATACAAAGTCCCAGGGCTCGGAACCGGTTCATCTCAAAATCCTGAAATAGCCATATATTTTAAAATAGTTTATGCTCTTTATGTAGGACTCAATAATGTATTTGGGTTATTACTTCATATTGTTAGATTGCCTGATTAAACATGAAATAGTAGACAAAAGAACAATAAGAATTTAAAAAATACCGGTATTTTTGTATGGACAGAATACCGGATTCCGAACCCTGCAGTCCTATAAAGTATTTTAGAAATAGACAGTATAATATTTTGTCTACCTCGTTTGCGTGTGTGAAAAATAAGAGACATATTTGTATGAATTTATTTATAAATACTGTTTATGCTCCATAAATAGCTTGGGAATTCTTGATATTATGGATTTACCGCTAGCAGCAAGTGGTTGGGCAGTTACATTTAAATTTAACGGTTGTTTACGAGTGGTAACAAAACTGGACGTCGATGTCAAACGCATAAGAGTTCCATTGATGGTACAATCCAATGTTACTAGAAAAGGGTACGTTTCGTAACAAAATGTACAGATAAAACGTAACCTTTTTGCCGCCATTGACTTGATGTCAGTAGATTAGTGCCCCACACACCATAACTTCATATCAAGTCGATATAAGGGCAACCTTAAGTGCTATCAAGTTAGGTTTATTTTCAGTATTTTGCTAAAAGGACTGGCGTGAGACACAACTTACGGACTCTTACTGTTGCGTTAAAAAGGTTAATCACTTCAGTGCCTAAACTTTAACCTGCCAGTTTAAATGAAACTCCCCAGCTAATATTCAGCTGAGTATGAATAATCTGTCTATCTAACGAGAGTGCGGTTCCATTCCAGATTATTTTGATCACTTAGCCTTCTGATAGTTTTCTTCATTTCATTTAAACCGTACGTGTAAGGAACTAACCCTTCACTAACTTCTTGTTAACTATAGTTACCAACAGTACTCTTAGGGCTAGAGACAAAATCCCAAAAAAATGGGTTTGGACTCAATAGGTAACGGTTATAGTGAAAGTCGTCATTTATACACGTGAGCCAGGGTAAATACAGTGTACAGTCACCAGCACCAATATCTGCCACAACAAAGCGCGCATAAATATCTGACACGACTCTATGTGTAGGGCCGTTAGGACGTGTCAGATATTTTTGCCGCCTTTGGTTAGGCAGATATTAATGCTGGTGACTGTACCATATGTGGTACCTACATAGGACTGAACTATTTATTTATTGAAGCTAATGTAAACTTAAGTAGCCATGATTACTTGAATGACTTTTGAATAAAAAAGAAATATAAATGTGCTCAAATATTTTTCGTAAAAATGTTTTGTAGATATGTATGTATATTCACTGTTATGCTGATTAGTTTATTTTAATGTAACACGTAAGTGTTATGAAATCGATTTTCAAGTTAACCGTGATTGTTTTATTAAACTATTTTTGAAATATATGTTTTAGTTAAATTTCGCTAGTTTCCATTACCAATCGTTTTTTTTATTAAGTCTGTAAACACGAGGTAGTTTATTTATTTATTTAAATTTAATTGGACAAACACAAATGTATAAATTTCGGGCTTAATGCCGAATGGTAAGTTATCACAAGAGATAGCGGGGAGATATGTTAAATAAAAGGCGGAATTCAAGGTACTTCTTCCTTTATTACACTATTAATAAATTAATCACATCAAAACCAACCAATACTTCACAGCACAATCGTAACTACACTAAGCCGAATATAAACATAATACTTTTCAAAAGTAAAAAATTGTGCTACGCATTAAGTACCTGGTATTGTCTCGAAGGAACACGATTTATTTATTACATACAATATATTTTGAACAGTGACCCATATATGGCACACGCACTGTGTGTGTGCGTGTCCTATGGCACGTCATTCTGAACTGATTAAGCTTACGACATGCCTACAACACAGGACGTTGTGTCAAGAATACTATTCGGATTAATTTATTCAATTCATTAATAAAATTTATGGTTGTCTATCATGCCGTATGTAATAAATAAATAGCCGAAAGCCAGATTTCTGATTCGAAATAAGCATGCAAATATACAAATAATTTAAAGATGTATAGATAAAAATAATATTTCATATCAAGCCGATAAAAATGTAATCTCATTGAAAATTTCGTTTTTTTTTTTATGTAAAATAATACATACAGCCACTGTAACCTTACTACCTTACAAGAGTAGTAAAGGAAAAGTAATGGTAAAATATAAATATTAATTCTCGAGTCAAATATCTGGCAACATCTTAATGGCTAGTTATTGGTAATTATTTGCTGCAAACATATCCTCGCTGCGCCATGCATAAATATTAATCATCTTCAAGTTCCAGCAAATACTAAAATAATGCTGTTTTCTCAATTTATAAAACTAATCGAGTCAACTTATTCCTTCTTACTTGAATTTGTCGTAGCAAATATTACCAAAATCTATACCATGTAAGGTCTGGTTACAAAAATCGCTAGAAACAGAAAAAATACCTCTGGATCTAGCAACTTGTAAAAAATTATGCCCAATTCACATGCATGAGATTGTAATATACGGTCACACTGTAATTTGTGACCCATTTCGCATTACTTTTCTTTTTTATTCCTATACAGTTTGACATTTCTTCAAACTGTCAAACTTAGTGTCTGTATAAGGGCTCTGTAGGTACAGTATAGTGGCTCATCAAGGCATTTAATACGCGTGAGCCAGGGTAAATACCGTTTGTACCATATATGACCCAAGTGCATGTGTAAAGGGCTAAACACGCCTTAAATTTACGCCTGCTTAGCTTTAATGCTCCAGAACTGTTTAACGGCGTTAGATAGTCCCACGTCGTGGCTAATGATGTAAAAGAGCCCGCCTAGGGTTGCGATGGAGATGAGGTACACAAGCGCGATGGCAATTTTGGGTATCACCGGCCCGAAGATGGCGGCGCGGACGTAGTCAACAGCTATGGCCTCGAGACCCCTGTGGAAAAAATATTTATTTAATCTTTATTGCCTGACAAAAACTTACGGTATAAACGGCGAACTCAGTGCCTTCTGGCATTCTCTACACGTCAATCTTAGGATAAAGCAGTAGGCGATACATCTCATAAACTAAAAAAAGAATTACATTACTCTTGTATCAATACACATATTTACATACATTAAATATACGATTTATTTACATAAACTAATGCACAGTATACGAGGCTTGCACTGAAAGTGGCGGGAATCGAATACTTATTAATTTATTTTTAACATGTATTATACCTTTTTATAATCTCTGAAGTTTCCTTATCTCAACACACTGGCCACTTAGAAAAAAAAAAGTATGGTTCGGTTTCAATTGTTTATTGAAGTCGTCGAGTCACTGCTTAAAATGGAATTGTGCCGTGAAAATTTCAGAGCTATGATTTATTACGAGGCTTGCACTGAAAGTGGCGGGAATCGAATACTTATTAATTTATTTTTAACATGTATTATACCTTTTTATAATCTCTGAAGTTTCCTTATCTCAACACACTGGCCACTTAGAAAAAAAAAGTATGGTTCGGTTTCAATTGTTTATTGAAGTCGTCGAGTCACTGCTTAAAATGGAATTGTGCCGTGAAAATTTCAGAGCTATGATTTATTATGACTTTAAAAGTGGACTAACACAAAAACAATGTGAAGAGCGGATGGTTGCTGCTTTTAATATTGAAGCTCCTTCAAAGACTACAATATACAGGTGGTATTCAGAATTTCAACGTGGCCGTGTATCCCTCACCGACGAAGTGCGTGAAGGTCGACCAAAATCGGCAGTCACGCAAGAAAACGTCGATGTTGTGCGTCGTCTGATAAATGAAGACCGACATGTGACATATCGGGAAATTCAAGAGCACCTGGGTATTGGAATGAGTCAAATACAAATTATTTTAAAAGAAGAATTAGGCGTGAAAAAGTTATTTTCCCGTTGGATACCTCACCTATTGACTGACGAGCAGAAAATAGTCCGTGTCAATTGGTGCCGCAAAACTTTGAAAAGATTTAACAAGGGACGCTCAAATGCTGTTTTTAGCATAGTATCAGGTGACGAGTCGTGGATATACGCTTATGAGCCTGAAACTAAAAACCAATCCCGAGTATGGGTCTTCGAAGACGAGCTCAAACCCACAAAAGTTGTTCGTTCTCGCAGTACGGCTAAGAAGATGGTGGCTACGTTTATCTCTAAATCTGGTCACGTAGCTACTGTGGCTCTTGAGGATCGTAGAACAGTCAATGCTGATTGGTACACCACTATTTGTTTGCCGAACGTCTTTGCTGAACTCCGAAAAACAAACCCTAGTCGTCGCATCATCCTTCACCACGACAACGCCAGCCCACACACCGCTCGGACAACAACTGAGTACCTGGACGGTGAAAAAGTCGAAATATTGGACCACCCTCCATATAGCCCTGACTTAAGTCCCAACGACTTTTTTACATTCCCCAGAATCAAGGACAAACTGCGTGGTCAGCGGTTTCAGACGCCAGAAGAAGCAGTGGAGGCCTATAAAATAGCCATTTTGTCGACCCCTACTTCAGAGTTCAAAAAGTGCTTTATGGACTGGTTTGAACGCATGCATAAGTGCATGAAATACAAAGGAGAATATTTTGAAAAACAATAAAAATAAATAAACTCACTTATACTACATATTTTCTTCTATTCCCGAAACTTTCAGTTTTACCCTCGTATGACTTTAAAAGTGGACTAACACAAAAACAATGTGAAGAGCGGATGGTTGCTGCTTTTAATATTGAAGCTCCTTCAAAGACTACAATATACAGGTGGTATTCAGAATTTCAACGTGGCCGTGTATCCCTCACCGACGAAGTGCGTGAAGGTCGACCAAAATCGGCAGTCACGCAAGAAAACGTCGATGTTGTGCGTCGTCTGATAAATGAAGACCGACATGTGACATATCGGGAAATTCAAGAGCACCTGGGTATTGGAATGAGTCAAATACAAATTATTTTAAAAGAAGAATTAGGCGTGAAAAAGTTATTTTCCCGTTGGATACCTCACCTATTGTCTGACGAGCAGAAAATAGTCCGTGTCAATTGGTGCCGCAAAACTTTGAAAAGATTTAACAAGGGACGCTCAAATGCTGTTTTTAGCTTAGTATCAGGTGACGAGTCGTGGATATACGCTTATGAGCCTGAAACTAAAAACCAATCCCGAGTATGGGTCTTCGAAGACGAGCTCAAACCCACAAAAGTTGTTCGTTCTCGCAGTACGGCTAAGAAGATGGTGGCTACGTTTATCTCTAAATCTGGTCACGTAGCTACTGTGGCTCTTGAGGATCGTAGAACAGTCAATGCTGATTGGTACACCACTATTTGTTTGCCGAACGTCTTTGCTGAACTCCGAAAAACAAACCCTAGTCGTCGCATCATCCTTCACCACGACAACGCCAGCCCACACACCGCTCGGACAACAACTGAGTACCTGGACGGTGAAAAAGTCGAAATATTGGACCACCCTCCATATAGCCCTGACTTAAGTCCCAACGACTTTTTTACATTCCCCAGAATCAAGGACAAACTGCGTGGTCAGCGGTTTCAGACGCCAGAAGAAGCAGTGGAGGCCTATAAAATAGCCATTTTGTCGACCCCTACTTCAGAGTTCAAAAAGTGCTTTATGGACTGGTTTGAACGCATGCATAAGTGCATGAAATACAAAGGAGAATATTTTGAAAAACAATAAAAATAAATAAACTCACTTATACTGCATATTTTCTTCTATTCCCGAAACTTTCAGTTTTACCCTCGTAAGTAGGACGACGACGCGAAATGCCGCGCCCAAAGAACTGTTTTGCTGTCAATGTGGTACTTTCAATTAAGGTTTAAAACAGGTATACGTTTAGTAGTCCCAGTTATGCTTCACGTGGGTCATCTACTATTAAAATTGTTTGGCACCGACTTAAAAAGATGGTAGATCTATTGGAAATTGTATATGTTACAAAAACTCATTTTAATAAAAAAAAAACTAAAAAGCAAACATTAATCTACGATTTCCAATTTGATCATAAGATGAAATTTATACCTACGATTACACAAAATAAACGTACACAAAATGTACTAAACATACTCCATTCCTTAATTAAACACTAATTATATAAAGACGAAATACATTTTTAATAATTAGCTACCAAACAAATATAAATTTTCTTAAAATAACGAAGCTGAGAGTTACCTACAGATCGAAAATCATTGGGAGCCAGGATCCCCTTAAAAAACCTATCTAATGGCCTAGCTTTGTTGGTTTTAGGACCAGACTGCATACAAAGTTGCCCATGGTCCTTTCGTGAAACACTCTTAGGAGTTAGAATAGTATGGTAGGTAAATAAAATACTTAACCCTTTTTTCATGCAGACGTATTATATCGGCCACATAGGCACATACTAATTTGTACGTATTGACTTCACTGACTTTCGAAATCAATTTTGCGACAGCCGCCCTGTAAAAGGGTTAAATATATGTTTTCCCTGTAATAATATTTGTTACAACAACTATGAGACTAAAAATATCGACTACAATGTCACCATAAAACCAAACAATTCGAATGTAAACAAAAATGTTAACCTTTAGAGCGCCAATGACGTCTACCGCACCCCCACTTCAACGCCAACAGATTAATCAGTATCCAGGACGTGCAGAGCGCAACCATCCTACATACAATTGCATAAGATTCAATTTTCAGCACTACGATGACATGGCGTGTGGACAACAGGTGTATTCAACCTTTTGAACGCCACATCAAAAGTTGCCACTTTAACAACACACCACACCGTAAGTCTAAAGAGAAATTGAACCCTACGCAATTGGATGTGACACTGTCGGATATTACCGTCGTTAGATAAAAATTCTTTCCAGTGACGAATACGAGTATAGCAAAGTGGCACGGACAACTGGTTCAAGTAGCGCTCAAAAGGATAGAGTTATGAAAATCATGACTTTGCAAATACTACTAATGGTGCTATGAAAATACTCATTGTAATGTCTGGTTGGTAGTCAAGACAGGAAAGCTGAACTTTTGCTTACCACTTCATTTAACTTTTTAGCTGCTAAATGTCCAAACAAATTAGTAGCAATAACAAACTGACGTAATTTATGAAGATGTAATATGATTTGTAAACCTTGTCTAATATAAGACAAAGACGACCAAAAAGTTAATTTTCGCGATAAAAATGTATTCTACAATCTGTCATATCTTCACCAATGTACTGAGGAATGAAAAAATGGGAATAAAGGGAGGCTTATTGCACTATCTTTCATAAAAATACAAAACTAAATCACTAAGAAAATACGTCCAGTCCAACGAAAAAGGACCACCTTTTTTACTGATTACAGTTATAGCCAGACATCCTAGATTTCAAACAAACAGTTCCCGAACTCAGGCCCCAAAGGATATGCGGTGACAATTGAGAATTGAATCCCCTAACCTGAGCACCGCTACGGTCGCGCGGTGGCGCCCCAGTATTCTTCATGTTCTTCCAAATCTTCCAGAACGCTCGTGTTATGCCGATATCGTTGAAGTTAAGGTAGAACAGCCCGCCCAGCGTCAGCGCTGAGAGGAAGTACACGATGCCCATGGCTATCTTGGGTACCAGCTCTCCGAACAGGATGACGCGAATGTATTCAACCACCATGGCCTCTAGGCCCCTGGGAAAGGGTAAGGGAAATGGACAGGGTGAAAGGTTGGGAATGGATTTAAGGTGATTGATGTAATCGAACGCCTTCGTGGTGTACGATTCAAAAAATGTTTAAACCTTGGTTTTTAAAAACTGATCTGCTCCTAAATACATACTCACTGGATAATTGTTCCGTTCTGCATAAAGAAGAAGCGTGAGCAAAGTATGAACCAAAATTAAGCTATTTTAAGCAATATGAGGAAGTGCTTAATGCCCTTTCAAATAACAAAATGTGTACATCTTACATTGTTATTTTGTTATTCAAATGCAATGCAAATTGCAAAGTCAGATCAAATAATAGATAATATATGTTAATTTTCCATAACTTTTTCCTCATAATGTAACATACAATAGAATTCAGGTTAAGGTTTCAGATATGGATCAGATATTCGTACAAAATATAACAGAAACGTATCAGGCACATGCCTCAGTTTACATTAATATTCCTTGAACTCTCTTCATTCAAAAGATGAACAATGGGATATTTTATGTAATCTTTTATCTTTCAAGCATTATAATTTTACACGTTGTAAAGCTACTTTTGTATCCGAAAAATACTAATACATAATTTTAAAGTAAATAAGATATTTTCAGTACTTTCAGTACAATCCATGGAACCTGGAGAAACATTACATGCACCCACAATCCAGTTTTAAGTATTTTATGGGAACTCTATTTTTAATGGGAACTTTACGCCTTTGTAATAGACGATAGACGTGTTCCATGTCCCACATATGGAACATGTTAATATTTTCGCGTACTGTGTTCTATGTCTTATTAATTTGAAATATAGGAAGGAATATAGGAATAAGTGGAAGAGGGAACCAAATTTCCTCAGTTGGTATTTATTATCTTTAGAATGGCAGTTGATTCTGATACATAGAATGATGTGGACTCAAGGGAAGCTTTGTGTTGTGATCAGGATAACCAGCTCAGAGTTCCTCAATTCTCTGATCTTGTTGGGCATCATGTGAGTTGCCATTACTGCATTGACTGATTTTTAGCTCACCCACAGCTTCGAGTGGTCGTGGCGTAGCCGTGTCCCAAATATGGGACGCAGACAATAAACACATAAAATTGTATAAGCACCATTTGGAGCTGAATCTCCGAGATGGACTCACCAGAAGCTGTGTGCAGTGATCAGGATAGCCAGGACAGAGTCGAGGATCTTGTTGGGCATCATTAGTGCCAGGGGGACGAGCGGCACCATGGCAGCGGTGACTGACTTCTCGATGACCCACAACTTGGAGTGATCGTGCCCATGTTCAGCGAGCGCTGGTGACGTCGTGCGGAATGAACGCACCTGAAATGTCGGGTTTAAGCTAGTCAACTCAACAGCAAATATTTACACAAAATACGTATTAACACATTCGTGCCGGTGACACGCAACGTGTCATTTTTGTATGTATAATTGCCTTGTCGGCGCCGAATGTGTTAATTAATCTATAATCTAAGCAGTTTGAACCTGTGCTAAGTGAACTATGATTTAGACATATCCGACAACAGCTGCCTGTCTAAAATAAAATAATAATAATAATAATTTAAGATATTTTTTTATTGTAAAACAAAAAACATTAACCCATAAGAAATTGTAATTTAAGATGATTGTATGTAAGTACCTACACTCACAAAGTAGCCAAAATATTGCATGATCTCTAGGGAAGAATAGATCATATGATAGTTATATTTGACAGATCTGATGCTTTCTTTATTACTTAATTCTCTCTCCTTAAACATGTGTTATCAATGTTATCATTAATAAATAATTATTATTATCATTATCAATGTTATTTTTTCATGTCTTCCCTTAAACAGCAAATAAGGTTATTCATATAATTTTCATAAATATATTATGTTACATTTTCTGAACTTCCTCAACTATGTTTGGTGGTGGATTAATGTCAATTAGAACACTATACCATAACCATACCATATCATATAATAACAACCCGGCTAGTATGATAGCTTATACCGTCACGTTTTATGTGACGTTTCAGTACATATTGGCCATATAACGTGACGGTATAAGCTATCATAGTAGCCGGGCTGCTGCCAGATGATGTGGTTTTAGCTCACAATTTCTACCAGGTCAAAAACAAATTCAATGATACCAATTACAAATCACTCTAAGGCATCATCAGTTGGTCCACTGCCTGCCTGATTAATAAATAAATAAATATATTACATAAGCACATTTCAAATTCAGTTAAACAATCATATTGTACTTAAATATAACTGGATACAGGATTCATCAGTTGTTTCAACACTGATGCTGATAGATTGATTGAAGCACCAGGCAGTGCTCATTGACATCACCATCCCATGACGAGAACCTCGTGAAAGCCAAGAAGAACAAAGCTAGCAAGTACCTTGACCTGGCACATGAGGTAACCGCCATGCAGGATGTTGATTCAATGATCATTGTCCTGATAGTCTCTGCAAGCGGTTTAATAGTGAAGAGTCTCAGCTAACATCTCAAGAGACTCTTGTTAGATGGCTGGGTCAAGGGTCAGAAGAGGGGGATACAGAAGGTGGTACTCCTGGACATGGCGCGGATAGTCAGGAAGTTCCTCTCGTCGCCGCCGTAGCCACCGGTAGCTTAGGCCCGCTTCACTGCTGGCACCCTAGGTTAGGTTATTATTATTTTATTTTAGACAGGCAGCTGTCGCTGATATGTCTAAATCAGAGTTCACTTAGCACACGTTCACACTACTTATTTTATAGATAGTCAAGTTTGTTTTTAAACTGGTTAACACTTCTGGCGTTCACTACTTCTGAGGGTAATTTGTTCCATGCCTTTACTATTCGATTAGAGATTAAGTTTTTGCCGATATTTGTTTTAGATTTGCTTACTGATAATTTAAAGTTGTGTCCCCTCGTGTGTGTGTTTGTATTTCGAATAAAACAAGTCGCTCAGCTCTGGACAGTCATAATAGTCATTTAAGATTTTATAAGTCTCAATCAATTGTCCACATTTTATAATGTGTTTATTAATTATATATTTTTTGTATTTTTATTTTTATTTTTATGGGGGTCGAAGTGGCACTACCTCCGTAGGGAGTACCCACCGTTACCCTACACGTGAACCCTGGGTGGTGCTAAAAGTGCAATCAACTGGCAACCATACTGTCTTCTGGAAGATCTCATGGTTCGAAAATAAAATGCCTTATGACAAAAAAATAAATACACATTATGAAAAACCTAGCTTAAGATTAAACAGAAACATTATTATTATTTTATAATAGTACCTTTACAGGTAATACTCACAGCATTGAGGATTGGCGTGCTATTGCTCTGGTTGAGAGCTAGGCTTTTGAGCGGCACAGAGGCAGCCACTACACGCTGGGCAAAGGCAGGCTGTGTTGCCAGCTTCATCACTTGCTGACTGAATATGCGGCTTGTGCATGCTGTAAACATAATAATTTTCTGACTAGTTGGGTTACGTCAAATGATTTTAACATTCATCGGTCACAAACACTGAAACCGCTACCCTGCATACAAGGCTGTTAGTCCTGGGTTCGAATATGAATATTTGTGTCTGATGCAATAAAGATTAACAACATGGTACCCTGCAAATTTATTAAAACTGAGCTGAAAAGAGGTAGACAATGTCAAAGATGGGAGGACCAAATCCTAGATATGACTGGCAGGACATGGACCCTACATTTCTGGAAACTTTTGCTCATTCATTATTTGCAATCTAAAACAGTTAAAGTATTCAATTACAAATTATTATAACTGATGTAACAGTTAATTTATAATTATTTGAAGATCTTCTGGATTCATTATGGTTATATGAGCTAACATTGTGACAGAATATTGAAATATTAATTTTTTTTCTTAGTATACATTGTAGTATTTGTAGTTTAGTACTAATCCTAAATAACAAGACCTGGTAATGATGTATTTATAACCTAAAATAAAAGCTTTCATTAGAAAGACAGTCGAGATAAAAAATATTATGCAATGACTAAGGCAACTCCAAAATCGAATTCTTCCAACAACATACATCATAATAGGTGTTGATGCATTCAGAATGCATCTAACGATACAAAACATCTGTTATGTAATAGTAAATATATAGGTAATGCAAAAATATTACCTGAGTTTCGGAGGAGCATGGAGAACGCCATTATTATGTAATTTGTAAAAACAAAAATATCACAAGAAACTTAATTATTATACTGAAAAAAAAAACCACTATTGCTTTCACAAATTTCGAAATTCGTGTACAATGTCATTCAATTCATTCAAAATATGACATATTTCCTCGCTCACTCATTCACTTGGTTATTCATTCGTGCTGGACATGTGCGATCTTCCACAGCGAGCTTTAATTAATATTAGTATGTTGACACACTTGAATAAGATTGCCATTTAAGTATTAAATGTTGATTAGTAGAATATCATAACATGAATTTTAAGGTATAAATCGACCAGATATCACGTATTTCTTCATACAGATCTTGTTCGTAGCTAAATTAAAATTGGTTCAACTTGAGCTCTATGTACGACATTATAATTGTGCTCCTTTTTAGCAATCACAACAATTTTAGTAGAATATTATTTAATTATGAGGGGAACCCTGGACTTACAGAATGACAATTCATTTTCCATGTTTGAGACTGAAACCGAAACAAAATAATTCAGTGATTTTCTCATTGTTTTAGACTGATACATAGTTTGCTTTTACATTTATAATATCACAATAACATGGCGACAACGCTTGAAGACAAATCGATCTGGGAAGATGGGGAGGAAGCTCTCAGCGAAGAGGTTCTTCGGATGCCAACAGACGAGATTATCAGCCGGACCCGCCTGCTAGACAATGAAATAAAGATCATGAAGAGCGAGGTCATGAGAATATCTCATGAGCTGCAAGCCCAGAACGAGAAAATCAAAGAGAACACGGAGAAAATCAAAGTGAACAAAACGCTGCCTTACTTAGTATCGAATGTGATTGAGTTGTTAGATGTGGATCCACAGGAGGAGGAAGAGGATGGAGCTGTTGTAGACTTAGATTCCCAGCGGAAAGGGAAATGCGCGGTCATCAAGACTTCCACACGTCAGACTTATTTCCTGCCAGTCATTGGGTTGGTTGATGCTGAGAAGCTAAAGCCTGGAGACCTAGTTGGTGTGAATAAGGACTCTTATTTGATCTTGGAGACGTTGCCAGCGGAGTACGATGCCCGTGTTAAGGCTATGGAGGTGGATGAGAGGCCCACGGAACAGTATTCTGATATTGGAGGCTTGGATAAACAAATTCAGGTCAGTCTTGTTAATAGTTTGTTTTTCATAGACTATAGAGTGTTCTAAAGTGTGATTAAAAAGTATGACCCGATTGAGTTGGGTTTTCTTTGTCTCAAACAGAAATAATGAAAGGAAAACAAGTAAGGTTTGGTAACAATAGTTCAAATTTCTAATTAAAGGGATAATGCTGTCTTCTATATAAGTAGATATTGCTTAACACCTCCCTAAGGCGTAAGAACTAGTGAAGGATTCCATACCTGAGCTTGTTTGTTCCAATAGCTCAGTTGGCTAGATTGAGTGGCTGTGTATGCCAGGATGTTGCAGGTTTGAATCTTGCTCACACTGAAGGACTAAATTTTTCAATAATTTTCCCATTAATTAGAAAATTTGATAATGCTTCTTGTTTTTGAAATCTGATGACTACAGACTCCTAGACTACAGCTTTCATGTACATAGCAAAAATGGTAGCAATCCATTTAAGGTGTATATAGATTGTGACTAGAAATAAGTATGTTGCAAACCTAATTAACAGCCTATAGTTGGATAAGTTCTGTTGCACCTTGTAATACTTGTATATTAAAGTGCAACTGTATTGACTTGTATCTTTATAAATCCAGGAGTGTTTCTTTTTTGCAGTTTTGAATAATCCTATTACAAAATCCTCTTTCAATTCAAAAATGTTTTAGACTTCTCTTAAACATTTTTCTAGCTCTGTGAAAGGACTGACAAGTTCAGGTTTATTCAATACAATACTGAATACTCTTTATTGCACACCTCAAAAAGAACACAATACTGATCATAAAGCTTAAAGTAGAGGTAAACAACCTTATTACTAACCAGTGATCTCTTCCGGTCAATTTTAGGGTAGCAGAGATATCATATTCAATGCATACACATAAATAAGAACAAACACTCGAACTTTTTTATGCTTGAAAATTAAAATCTTTATTGCACAAAAAGAAATTTTAGCATACAAATGTCTCATAGCATTAAGTAATGCTATAAGGCATTATCTACCAGTCAAAGCAGAAAGATTGTAGGCCCAATTTCCTACTATATAGACTCGGGCAAGAATAGGTCTACGGTCTCCCCCTCCTGTCCTGGCTGGGTACCTGGATCGCAGGTTTTCTCCAAAACAAAAAATAAGAAAAAATTTCCAATTTGCTAAGGAGTGACACAATTCTGTGACCCCAGTGAAAAAGGGTTTAAGTACCGTACAATTAATTGTATAGGACTTGTACCCCTTTTCACTAGAGCCACAGAATTATAACATTTTTTTTTTATTCCAGGAACTCATTGAAGCTGTAGTGCTGCCCATGACTCACAAGGAGAAGTTCGTGAACCTGGGCATCCACCCACCCAAGGGAGTGCTGCTGTACGGGCCACCCGGCACCGGCAAGACTCTGCTGGCCAGAGCTTGCGCTGCGCAGACCAAGTCCACCTTCCTGAAGCTGGCTGGACCGCAGCTGGTGCAGATGTTTATTGGTAAAGTAATTATGTTTTCTTTTCAAATTGGCTACACCTATATGTAAAAGCATATTCACCAATTAAATTCATTTATTCGTTCAATTAACTGGCAGTTTTATAATAGAGATGCGCCAATTACAAGTTTTACCCAATACTTTGCAAATGTTCGGTCCATCTTTTGCCGAACAGAATATTCGGCAGAATTATTCAGTTCAACGTACTTCATGCCTTTATCAACTGTTCAAAAGAATTGTAAGTGATAGACAAAATGCTTCTCATACACTCACACAATACCAAATATGACAAATGTAAAATTAGAACACATTAGATGTGCTTCCTTTGATAGGTTATTCTTTCTGATATTGCATACTACAAAATTACTCATTTTAGAAGGCAGTGAATAAAGTCACAGCTCTATTGATTGGGTTGTGTGTTTTTAATTAATTTGTTTATCCATTTATTGCTGTTTCCAGTAAAAATCCATGGTTGCAAAATTCGATTATCTTATTATATTAATTCATGCTTCCAGGTGATGGCGCGAAACTCGTCCGCGACGCGTTTGCCCTGGCTAAGGAGAAGGCCCCCGCCATCATCTTTATTGATGAGCTGGATGCCATCGGCACCAAGCGATTCGACTCCGAAAAGGCGGGAGACAGGGAAGTGCAGCGGACTATGTTGGAGCTGCTTAATCAACTTGATGGGTTCAGCTCCACGGCTGATATTAAGGTGAGTGTTACAAGAATAACTATATATTGCAACTATGTTTAGTCGGCCATCAGCACCAAGTGGTTTGACTCCGAGAAGGTGGGATACAGACTATGTTGGAGCTGCCCAACACAAATAACTTGATGTGATTGTGAACTCTACACGATATTAAGATGAGGATTGCAGAAATGAGCTGACTGAGTTACTTTTTAAAAAGTATAATTACATAACCACCTAAAAATAATTACATCCTGTCAGGTCAGGCTGGACAAGAAGTCTGTGAGGATGCTGATCGTTTTTCATTTTTAAATATTCAGGATAAATTGAAAAATTGAGCAAAATGCAAGTTATATCCCGTCAGTTTTGATTGAATCTACACCAACGAACCTTGACCGTCAAATTATATCAGTGTTCTACTTACACTTGTTTAATGTTCCCGCACATACACACCACATTCCAGTCCTTTTTTTTGTGGATGCTTTTACTCCTTGGTTGTTTTAGCAAGGAGGATTTGCCAATATCAGGGTTTTACCCGCTACCCGGGTTTTCTGATTCCAGTCTTACTCCATGTAATGTGATGTTACAAGCAAGACGGAATAGATAGGTTACAGCCTTATTTATACACGTACGAGACTTGTATGCGAATTTCACTGCATTGTGGGGTTTGATTTGACGGATCGATTGAACTCATTATACCACGGTAACCCGCAATGTAACGTGCCGCGCGCCGTGGATGGTACAACAAGTGCATAAAACAAGCCACTTTGCCTGAGGTAATTTAAGTAGAGGATAACATATGTTTTACACACTTCGATTGCGAGAAAATTAAACAAATAATATAATTAAAGTTATGTTATCATTGTTATCAATCTTATACTTTGTGCTCGTCGACCTCGGGGTGGCGTGCGGGACGAATTTTACTTTATGCTCTAGAGTATAAGAAGCGACTATATGTCGCATATGCACACCATAAAGACAAACTTTTAGAGCATGAAAATGAAAAATACATTTTGTTTAGGTGATCGCGGCCACGAACAGAGTGGATATTCTGGATCCCGCGCTGCTGCGTTCGGGACGTCTCGACAGGAAGATCGAGTTCCCGCATCCCAATGAAGAAGCCAGGGCTAGGATCATGCAGATCCATTCACGGTATGTTGGTAATTAATGTTAATATAATTATTTGATCAAAGTAAATTGTGTGGGATTGGTACATTTTGATGGTTGTGTTGGCGAAAGAGTTGACGGATAATGCGGTGTGAGAATAGAGCTGAACGAGGAATGTTGTAAATAAGTAGAGTAAAATTTATTTCATTTCTCATGAAATCGGCCCTGGGTTTACATTTGTGTTATTGTAATTCTGACTGCCATACATTGTGGAAAGTTTAGAGTACAGTAAACAGTACAGTTAGAATAGAACATAGAAATTACTTTTAGGAAATCTTGTCCAAGCATAGAGTGGGAATAGCAGTTCTGAAATATTTTCGCTCTATAATAGTGCCCTCAAAAAATATAGTTTTCACCTCAGCAGCTCGAAAATGGCGGTTTTGCTGCTTGAAACCAGTAAGCAAAATGCAATTTTGCTGCGAGCGTGAAAACGACTTTTCCTGCTTGAAACCAGTGAACAAAATGCAATGTTACTGCGAGTGTGAAAAAAACTTACTTTTTAATTTTTCATATCGTATGTTGGTTAATTCTCTCTATCATTATTCCTTTGCGTTATATGTTCTCGCCGCTGAGGTGAAAAGTTGTATGTATCACACGAGAGCAAAGATATTTGCATCTCGTGTCTTTGAGTCCCTCGCTACGCTCAAGATTCTAATTTTGAAGAATGAAATTATACAATCTTTCGCTTGCTCGGGACTCAACATCAACACTCGCAGCAAAAATCTACTTTGCTCTCTTGTTGAACAAATAACTATTGTCCGTCAGTTAGATTATCAATTCTTTCAATTGATTAAAAAATGATGAGGTTTAGCCCACGATACAATAATACAAGGTTTGACCACGATACAATGACACTCCGGGGAAAATCCTTTGTACGAGTGACACAAGCTTACGTCATCACTGCTGTCGAGCCTATCGGTGGTTGGCGGTCGTAGTGTGAGTTCGTGTATGTACAGGCTATACAGTGACATAGGCTTGTCACGATCCGGAGTAGCAGATCTTGTTTATTTAGACCATGATACAGTCACGCCGTGCTAAACTTGAGCACGGCGGACGTCCTCCTAGGGGGACTTTTGGGGAAGGCTGATGTCCAGCTGTGGACGTCCTTCGAGCTTCGGCTGATATGACATGGTGAACGGTAATATTTATGTGTTTTTGTTCAGTAAAATGAACGTGAGCCCCGACGTGAACTTCGAGGAGCTGTCCCGGTCGACGGACGACTTCAACGGCGCGCAGTGCAAGGCGGTGTGCGTGGAGGCGGGCATGATCGCGCTGCGCCGCTCCGCCACCGCCGTGACTCACGAGGACTTCATGGACGCCATCCTGGAGGTGCAGGCCAAGAAGAAGGCCAACCTCAGCTACTATGCCTAGGCTGTATCATTCACTTTGTGTATGCAATTAAATATAGTTTATATCTAACTTGTTTTTGAATGTTTATCCTTAAAAGCTTACATGGCTGAAGTAGCTAAAATCGCCCATACTAGGTATGCCTGTTGCGAATGTTGAGCTGAGCGCGTCTAGCCGGTCTCAAACTACCTGACAGTTACTCGCTTAGCATCGAAATATACGGAAATTCAGTTTTTCGGCGATTATTCCTCCGTGATATGTCCAATTTTCAATTTTTTTTAAATCTAAATCATCGTCATGATGTCACCTATCGACATACAAAATGTGACCGTCAAGTGAGCGTGATCGGTTAATAACATTGCGCGTGCGTATTTAGAATAAATGCCCCGTTTTAAAGTGGACTTTTGTAGGTAGCTTACGTTCTATCCTTTTTTCGTTCGAACAATTATAACAAACCTGTTATTTCAGCAGTTCTAGGGGTGGTTTACTACCGTGACGTCATCGCGACGCGCAAAGTACATGCGGCCGCCGGCTCACACGTCGTGTGACTATTCAATGGTTGCGGCGCAGCGTTACGGATCGCACGCGCACGCGCTGCTGTACCGCTGTACGATCATAAAATAATCCCACCACCACCACCACCATATCAGCCCAAGGACCATAGGCCTCCCGCAATTGAATGGGAGGTAAATGCCATAATCGCCACGCTTGGCATGCGGGTTGGCGATCGCAGTATCTCCACCGCACTCCGAGGATGCTGCTGCCCATCCCCCAGTGGTCTTGGCCGTAGTTTTAGGACATACCGGGGTAAAATAATCCGTTTCGTGTTAAATAATAATGTCATAACCACAGCATTATTGTACTGCAGCAGGTTACACCAATAATAATAAACACTTGGACATCTCGTTTTTAGGGTTCCGTACCCAAGGCTAAAAACGGGACCCTATTACTAAGACTTCGCCGTCCGTCTGTCACCAGGCTGTATCTCAAGAACCTTAATAGCTAGACAGTTGAAATTTTCACAGATTGTGTATTTCTGTTGCCGCTATAACAACAAATACTAAAAACAAAATAATAATAATAATTAAGGTGGGCTCCCATACAAAAAACGTGATATTTTAGCCCTTTTACATGGCTACCACTCGCCGAGCTAGATCTCAAGAACCGTACTAGACTAGACAGTTGAAATTTGCACAGATTATGTATTTCTGTTGCCGCTATAACAACAAATATTAAAAACCTGCCAAGTGCGAGTCGGACTCTTTTTATAGATCATGCGGTACGGAACCGTTCGTGCGCAAGTCCGACTCGCACTTGGACGGTTTTTTTGCTCATATAAAGGACAGTTATCACGATTTTAAAGTGCTCCGGCACCATGGCACTACGCACCATATTTCTGCTTACTTATAAATAAAGATTATTGAGTTTTGAAACATATATTTTCGTAAATATCACAGTATCTTTGCACTTTCGGTACCGTTTTGTTTTTGACGTACCGTTGTGATGTTTACTAATTTCACAGTGGTGTGCACATGTGTGTTTTTAAATGAAGACAATTTGTTAATATCGTACTAGCTGTCCTATTCTAACTCATTATGGTGTGCCATAAGGATTAACGAGACAACTATATGAAAAATCGTCTGGCTTAATACTGCGAGTCTGCTTCACGGATCTATACCTGCTTTTATATGATGTCTGTGGTTTACTCAATGTTTACTATTTACTTGTAACACTTGTATGTAAATGACATTGACAAATACTACAAAGTTGCCAGGGTCAATAAAAAATAGTTCCCTATAGTATAAGGGCTGTACACACAGGCTGAAACCCGCGATCTAAGTCCGCTGGGCTAATCCACGTATATAAATGAAAAGATAGAGTAATCAACAGATTTTTCAATACTTTTTTAAATTTATTTTTCATTCTTCGTGATTTAATATAAAAGATTAACCTATTCTTAATTTGAAAGACCTCTAAATGATGCGTTTTTTAAATTGAACGCGCCCAAATCCGTGTAGTGCTAAATTTGAAACATTGAAATGGATCTGTCAAAATTTTAGTGATCTTTTTGAATACCTTTTTGAAAAAGGGTACATTTATACCAAAAAATAGAAATGTGAAATTTTTAGTACAAATACGTAACTCTTCATCTGCGGGACTCGAAGGGGATTGGTCTTTTAATTCGTAAGTAACCTAATTGTTAATTTGACGGAATAATAAATATGTTTAAATGTGCTGAATGCCGCATAATGTTATCGATTTGTGATTGTTTAAAACTGAATGCGGTGTTTGTGTTTCCGCTTCGAGCTTCTGACTGCAGCTTGTGGGCTGATTGTAATTACTTACTTAAACTTATTGGCTTTTAATAATCCAACAATTCTTTCCAACTTATACTTCAATTATTTAAGTATGTAATAAATGGTATTTCAAATTATTTATGTACCTATCTAATTATAAATCTCTACAATACTTTCATATACGTTTTCATTGTCAACTCTTATAACAGTTATGACTATCAAAGGAAGATGTGTAGGATATTGTGCATATAGTATTAATTTGTTTTCCTTCTGTCGGCAAGAGCCATGGATCCCGTGGAGGAGGCAGTGCTTGTGAGTAAGACCCCTCCTGCTCCGGACATACCTAGGGTACATACAAAATGCATCCACAACCGTCCACACACCAGGTTGTCCTGTACTTGACATATGATTTACTTTTATAATATACATTTAATATTATAATGATCTTGATCCAAGTTATGCATGTGACGCCTAGAGTAGCCACTCCATTTTCTCTTCCCTAAGGGCCAGCCTACCGTTTTTATTCAAAATTATGTTGTACTAAAGCAGTAACGCTGCTAATGCTGCTGCTGCTGTTTTTATTCAACTTTTGAACAAGGTAAAAGTATTACCAAAATTAATGTTAGATCTATTTGATTAAGATAAATGTGTAAACGGTCATGTTCAATAAGGTCATACTGGCATGAGGATGCAATTAGAAATTGTCTAGGTATAAAAACTACGAAAAAGGCATGCTGCTACTGTCATTTCAAGGAATGCGGAATACCTAATGGAGCAAAATAGCCTTGACTAAGTATTATTATCATTAGAATTTCTGTCTAATATTCAACTAATTACAAAATTTCAATGTGTTTACAATATTTGTCTTATCGATAACTTTGCTGATTGGATTTCAAGATTATTATATACTTACATCATATTATGAACTACATTAACTTTATTATATACACATTAAATTAGCACATGCAAGTCCATACTGCATGATGTGTATCAGCACTAAGCAGCTGGTACATTATTATATGTATTCTCCATTACCACCTGCTCACTGAGAAACATTTTGTGCTCCAACAATATTTACCAGCTGTAGATATTTTGCTTATGAATTTCAAGCATTTTTATTTTACAGCATGTGAATGTTGCTTGCTTACCTTCATACAGATTTACAATTATTAACATGCTTTTTATTAGGTCTAATTAACATAAAATCCAATTCAATCTTACTACTGTAACCGTTTGTAACTGTAATTGAGTTAAACCATTTACTACCCAAAACGTATCATATTCAAATAAAAATTGCACTTGAAATTTTCACCGTGTGTGTATATTCGCTCTACCTAAATCTAAGGGGCAATTCATCTACTTACCGTCACTCAACCGTGTCTGACCAGTGAAATTACACTATAGTAACCATAGCAACCTCGCATCTGAACCCATCTGAGTAATTGAAAAACCACCTTATAGTTTGTATTTGAAGGTTTAAAATTGGAATAGGCTCAACGTGGTTTACGGCCTCGTTAGAACTCCTAATCGATAAATAATACTGGCACACTAGCACGTCCATGGACAATCAATTGTTTTTTAAACGATTCCGATTTTTCGCGCCCATTGATGAATCGCGGTAAAGAAGTTTTCCCAGAGAGGGATGAACTTATCTGTCTAGTGTAGCGGCGTCTCGTTTCTGCTTAGCGCGTGTTGTGAACTGTCAGTCGCGAGGTGACTCAGCGGCGAAGTGCTGTGTGCCGTGCCGTGAAAACCGCGCGATGGGGAAAATTTTCGTGTGAGTTTATTTATTTTATATGCCCCGAATTGGTTGAAAACAGAATTAACTATTTGTAAGACTGTAACTAAAATATTACTATATTTACTATCCACGTTTATTCATTTATGAGTCAGTATCTCCGTTCTTATAAGGTAGGAAATTTTGCATAAACTAATATCTTGGGGATGTAGGGATTGAAATTACATTAGAGACGCCATGTGGGAAGACAATTATATAAACTTCGACAGACATCGATTTTACCTAAAATTATTCGAATAAAATAGATTACTTAGGCGTTGGATTAGTAACTTAGCCTTTCATCGATTAACTAAATTAAAAATTGCGATACAAATTTACTAACAGTCAATTTAGATTTGCTTTCACATTTCGTAATTGGTACCTATACTATAGAAGATGCGATAAAAATATCGCAACGGAACTTGCATAAACGCAATTTTGGACACTCATATAAAATAAAATAAATAAAAATCCAAAGAAAGATTTAAGTACACAAACTTTGTATCTTCTATGGGTACTAGATATAATAACTATTGTATTCCAATCCAACTGCACCTACTTATTCATCAAAAACAAACATAGATGGATACTATTTCAAATTTAAAAAAATATTTTCCGTCTGACACAGAATATTTCAAAGGTCCCTAGCATAATCTGTACTCCTGAAAAGTAGGGCGAAGTTAGAATGATATTCGAAGAAAAATTGTGAAGTTTGAACACACTTTTTAAATTTTCGTTCTTCAACCTCGTATCTTACTCAAGATTCTAATTTAAAATCCTACTTACATCGAAGACAATAAAGCATAAATTCTTGCTGATACAAAGTACCTAAGCAAGCGGTCAACATATCAACAATCCACGACACTGGATCGCAATGTTGTTAAGTTTTATGTCAACACGTCCGTCCCATACAGACTTGCAAGTCGTTCGTAAACATCAGTAAATATACTGCACTTTTATGTATTGACATATCGTTTCGTGCCAAGGCACTAGAGTGCGCCAGGGCAAGCAATTATTGTTTTAAACATTTATGTCAATGTCAATAACCCTTCTGTTACACTCCAAAGTGCACAAGTGCAAGACGATTCTTACATTTCACACGTATAGAAGTTAGGGTACTTTATCATTGCACTAACAAGGATATTCGATGGAGCTGTGCGTCCAATCATGGCTACTTTAAGTGTTGTTGGCGTTAAAAAGGTTAATCGCCTATACCTACTAGATACGATGGCCCTCATTACTTAAACGTATAAATCTGTCTCACTTTAGATTTTCCAGATGAATTGTCGTCCTTCTTTCGTCTATATTGAGAGAAATACATACGTGACTTTCAAGTCCAGAATTTTTTGCATGATCCGCAATAAGTTTCGAAATCAAAGTAGCGAAAGTTACAACTCCAAGTCATAACTTTTGAGCTCAAAATTATAACTTCAATCCTTATGGTATTGATGGATTCCATTGTTATTCCTTTACCTCAATTCCTGTGCAAATTTTAAAGACCTTTGACAAAGTCCCTGCCCTCGTGTCAATCTCAGGCATGCACTGTTTTTATTCGTAAACCATTCCCCGCCCAAAGAGAACCGTATCTCTACAGGATCTAGTAGGCTGTTGAGCTCTTTTTAAACGAAACTAAAGGTTATTTCAGCCTTTTACGGCTTAGAAATCGTTGTAAAATACCGTGTGAATGTTGCCTTCGATGTGCCTATAAATTATTCCACGATACTGAAATAGAACAACACCTGATGGTGAAAAATTAATACATTAGGTGCGGTCTGGGTTGGGCTTTTTCAAGGTTCTAGCTTTGTTCGGTTTGTCTATCGACTTCCGTTCTTTGAATCAAATATTATAGAAGTTCTATGCTTTCGTAGCCTCGTCCATTTGTATTTGAACTTGGAAATAAAATCCATTCATTCAAAACTCGCTTCGGATTTGTGTAAAAAAGGATATTATATTTTCCAACTTTCTTTTGTATTTGCCTTATACCTAATAGACTAAATCTTATAATATCTAATGTAGGATCTATTCCTTGGAGGATTTACTTCACACACTGAAATTTTATTCATTTTAGGCTGTTTTCCACTACGAACTTCCCTCTCGCATTGCACTTGCTAGTAAGACGCGAAAGCTTAATGTCCGTGAGTCCGTGACCGAAGTGATAACTTTGATTAGCTAACGAACGACCCTTTTGTTTTTGTCGCAGAGGAAATGCGTTTATGCATCCCCCCGGGGCTGTGGGAACGACCCATTGGGGGATATGTGGGACTCACCCCGGCGTATCCCGCTCTGCCGTGTAGGGGGCACCATGGGATCGCTATCATTCTACCACGGTGCCCCCTAGCTAGCGACACTAGCCTAACCTAGGCTGAGAAGCTATGCTGCGTGTTCTTTCCATACAAGTGACATTGTAGCTGATAGCTACGAAGCTACCTGCAAATTCGAATCCCATTCAGGGCATTATCTGTGCATTTATCACGAATAGTGTTCCTGGTCTTGGTTGTTTCCTATGTATTTATCTATATAAGTATGTATATCGTCGTCTAGTTCCCACAGTACAAGCTTTGCTTAGTTTGGGACTAGGTCGATTTGTGTAAGATTGTCCCCCAATATTTAGTTACATAATGAGGGTTCCTAAAATTCGAGAGTCGCTGTAACAAAACGAGCGTAAAGAGTTTTGTTTTTCTTGTTATACTCTAGAATTTTAAGGCCTATTTATGTAACGTTACACACAGTAATTTTTGTACGACAGCACAATAACCTGGTAGAGTTTTGTTTTTTATAATAAAATACTCCAAAATTTTAAGACCTAATTGTGTAACGTTACACAAAATAATTTTCGCACGACAGCACAATAACTTGATTTAAATTAAAAATTGAAATTATGGCAGAATACAGACATTGACGCATGACTCTTTTTTTTAAATACAAAGGTGTAGGTATAATAATGTAGGTATGGAAATCCATTATGATTCTCCAACCAGTCATGAAGTCATAGAATAGCTGAGCCGGGCCTGGTTTCACTTTGATTAGTGTTTAGTGGGAGTTCATACATTTGCTGCATGTGCGAGTAGGAAATGTATGAACTCGCACTAATCACTAATCAAAGTGAAACCAGGCCCTTATGGACATATTCTACAGAATGGTTCATACTCGTATCACTATCCCAAATGAAAGAATCAAGTCATTCAGTATTTTTAGTGTCTAATTATAAATCCGAGCATAACGCGCGTCCATAACCTGTGGTTAGTCACTCTGAGTCACAATCTTGGTTAGGGAGTCGCATGCGCCGAATAAGGCAAAGAAAGAATAACTATACGTTGGATGTTTAATGACAATCATTAGCCCAAGTCTTGGTTAAAGATAATGTTGTGGTAATTTGATATTTTAGTTGTGATTAACAAATATACAAAAACAACCTACCAAAAATAATGCCTACCCGCTACCTTTCCTACCCGCTACCCTCTTGGCCACGGCCACGAGTGCTGCAAAGGGCTCGAAATATCATCGGGATGTAATAAATATATTATACACGCGATAAAATCTGTTTTCTATAATTTTATTTAATGAGTAACAGTGGCGAAAAACTGTGACAATATCATTACAAGTAAATTAAAACTAAAAATTAAACTAACTTCCATTTAAAAATGGCCCCCGCGGCATTGTGCCGAAGATACTGTCAGCATTTCCTCTCTGAATAGCCAAGCTAATGCGTTGGCCGAGGTAGCTGACAGCTGTTATTTCAATCTAGTTTTCCGTGAAGAATTTGAAGAGTTGCCTAGTCATCATCATTCTCAACTATAGACAGTTCACTATTGATACTAATTAGGCTTCTTTCATGTTACACCAGAATATTTAATTGACGACTTGAGCTGCCGAGGATGAGCTGTGTTGTGAGTGAGGGACCTGCATATATCTAGCTGTCAGCACAACGAATCCTCAAGTTAATAAAGGGTCGTAACGCGCCGACTCATATCATGCTATAGAAAGGGGATATCTTTGTCATTCGAAATCAGAATTTCACCTGCATAAAAAGAAAGAGATATCGTTGGGACGTCCCTTCTGTCGATTAAGACGAATGGAATCGTCGCCTAGCTCTAGCGTGTCCCAAATCACCCAGCAAAAACGGTAATAGTAAAGGCAGTGCCCATCCACTTGATAGTTGATGGCTGTGAGCGATTGGATATCTGGCAAGCTTGCATGTTGCGGTGCACGGTATATTGGGCTCTTTGTATTGTATTGCGATAGCGTGAGCGATTGACGATAGATGGCTCGAAGGGCCAATTTCGCTTGACGGTATATATATTTGGTGACAAAAAGGTTTGTCAAATATGTGTTGTGTAAATAAAGTAAATAAATATTTATGCACAATCTATACACAAATCGACCTAGTCCCAGACTAAGCAGCGCTTGTACTATAGGTACTAGGTGACAATATACATACTTATATAGATAAATACATTCATAATTACATAGAAAATCCAAGACTCAGGAGCAAATAATCGTGTTCATCCACAAATAAATGCTCTGACCGGGATACGAACTCGAGACCACCACCTTCGTAGGCAGGGCCACTACCAACTTAGGTTAAAGTGGTCGTCAAAATGTAACGTCGTAGCGATATGCCGGTCATATCGACTAGATGCATCAACTGGTTAATTATACTCTATTAGGATTAGCCTCCTGACGCCCAGCGTCCTACACATAGACACATATTTTGATACCCAGGCCAGGCGTCAGGAGGCTGTGCAATTAACTAAATGTAAACAAACCAAACCACGTGACTCGGTCAATTAGCCAATCAAACGAGCTTTCGTATCTCGCAGCCTTAATTTATATACAGCTACTACAGCTACAGCAGTAATACCTACATTATTTTGAAATGTAAAATACGAAAATACATATTTTATCCGATAAGAAATCAAGTAGTAAAATGGTTACGTGGTAGTAGAAAAATAAGGTGACATGACGAAGAAATTTCTCTAAATTTTCTCAGTAATATGGATTTTGAGGAAAACTAAGTTACTCCTTAATCCTGCAGATTATTGTTTTCTGGTATTAAAATAAATGGTTAAAAAATAGTTTTTTATTTTTATATAGGATGAGATATTTTTGATCGGTCCTTGCTAGCAGTACGGGCGGTCTGTATATAATCCAGTAATCGTTGCTTATTCGCAGTATGTTGATTGGACAAGATCTGTTTCTATGTAAACATTGTAAACACTTAAGAATACAAACTACTCAAAATCTTTTATGATTATCGCTTTGTAGTGTGGCTTTATTATATCTCAAAAAGTGTACTTACTTCGGTTCCGCTGTTATGGGGATATGACTACGAATGCATAAGCTAAATTAAGGTCCCCTATGGCCGTGACCTTACCCTTTGTTTCAAACCATTACCGTCCTGTGGGGAGACACGTGCTCCCGGGATCAATAACCGGATAGCGTTGCCATGGTAACACTCCGACACTTTTATTACACTTTTCCTTCGTGCGAAGTACGACCGATGTCAAAGCCATATTCGGCGCCAGAAAAAGTGGCCAAATTTGCCTCGGTTTTCTTTCATACATTTTGCTACGATTTCGGGTCAAATTTTCTGCCGCTGAGTATATGTTTACAGTTTTTCACCCTTTGTGATCACTGTGATCAGTCAAAAATTGTATGGATAAATAATATTTCTGACGTTGACTGTACCAAACGTATCTATTCCGTAGGCGCATCTGGATACACTGCTTGGCTTCTAGGGTTTTATTATAACACAAGTCTCGTCCTTTACCTAATCTTTTAATCCTATCTTGCTCATCAACATTGATTTCCATTTTTATTAGGGTATCATCCATTTAGTAAATAATTGTTAATGTTAATTATCGTAAATATTGACAGTAACCCCTCAAATTTTATTTGAGTATCTAAATGGGTTACAAATGAAACAAAATTTTCATGATAACTAAAATTTTCTCTAGCCCCCTTATCAATTAGTCCGTTTCCAGTACATTACTACGTGTCGTGTCACGTCTCACCTTAACAGCTGAACATTATACGTGAATACCACAAACAAAGGGCAAATCCATTCAAACGCTCTAATTTGGCAATTTCCCCCAAATTCCCACCTGACACCGCTTTCCCGCCATCGTTGCGTGACGATCGGGGAATTGTCCCCTAATTCCAATGTAAATGCTCGTTGTTCCAACAGTGCTGTTTGCGACACCAAGCAGATAGTTGTTTCTTAGAACTAGAGTGTCTTGTCTAGTTGTTTCGTGAACATGACGAAGCTTGAACGTATTGAACGTGTCAATATTGTGGTGGTGGAGCATAGGAACATTCGCGTTTGGAGGCAGCTGGAGAAAGACGTTTATGAATCGTGAGTGATTTGATAGGGTTTAATTCTAAAACGGCTCAATAGTTCACTGGGGTATGTTATTCTTTAGTATTGTGATTCTGATAATATAAAGTGAATTAGGTTATCAGAAGTGGGATATTTGGTGTTTCTGCTTTTTATTATTAAAAATGGGATTGCTCTTGGCCAGCATCTAGCCAGGGGGCAAAGATGAGGCTGACGATGAAGCGAGCTCACCCAGAAGATGCCTATTCACTCTTGCCTTAAAAAGGTCTATATAGACGTTTATGAATCGTGAGTGATTTGATAGGGTTTAATTCTAAAACGGCTCAATAGTTCACTGGGGGTATGTTATTCTTTAGTATTGTGATTCTGATAATATAAAGTGAATTAGGTTATCAGAAGTGGGATATTTGGTGTTTCTGCTTTTTATTATTAAAAATGGGATTGCTCTTGGCCAGCATCTAGCCAGGGGGCAAAGATGAGGCTGACGATGAAGCGAGCTTACCCAGAAGATGCCGAGGGTAGGTTATATGAACTCGGAAATATCTATGTATATGTCTATGGAAATACAGACGCAAGCAGAGAATTCCAAACCTTAGAAGTGCGCATTATGAAAGATGAAGTAAAGCGCTTGGTTCGAATTAGAGGAATTTCGACCAGGTAAGGATGGTAGCCAGCCGTACGTCTGGATGTCCGATGGAAGAAGGGGGAAGGCGGTATGAACTCATGGAGCTCCTGAACACTCCCCGAAGTACAATTTGTAGAAGACGCACAGACATGCTACTTCGCGTCTTTGGTGCCTATTCATACACACGTGTAAGAATCGCTTTGACTACATTGCGAGGCACAGATCACTTGATCTAAAGACATCGCATAGTCGGGCGACACCCTCTGTCACTCATACGGTAAATTCACTCTATATTTGAAGCACGCCCCCGTTGCTAACTTCAGTCTGCGGACGGTGTTCGCGCACAAGTAACATTGTTAGTGCAAGTTTAGGGTGGTCTGTGTTGCGGGGTTTTACAGATCATATGAACTCATTGTAGTGCATCTCGCAATGTAGTTGAATCTTTGCTAGCAGTTCTTGCACGTATGTAAATGGCGTTTATGGGTTTAATATGTCGTATTAGAAATTGAAATAGTTGTATCTACGTCCCAAGCAACTTGGATAAGAACTAAGTTAGTAAAATCTCAAAGAAATTCAAGGAAAATTTTTGCTTAACTTTTTACTTAGAAATCCTTAGAACCCAGCTGCCTAGGTACATAGGATCTTAGGTTAGAATTTTTTGCATTATAATTTTTATCTGGTTGAACCAACGTTTTTCCCTTCTAAACCCCTCCTAACGTTGTAAAAGAAGCTACCCACTACTGAATAGATAAATCGTTTGACTCATCACCACATTACCTATTGTCCTATTGGCTATGTGCACGTCTGAAACGTCAAACGTCAAAGGTCCCGAGACAATGTCAAAACTCAGAGATGTCAATTAATGACACATGAATATTTTATTTACTTTAGTAAACGAGAAAGACCCCGTATTGGAAATTTTACTGAAATAAATAAATACATACAAACGAAACGAATCGTAGGAAACCGTTAAGAAACCAATAGAAAACGTGAAAGTAAATTTGACAGTTGTCCCCGGTAAGTGCACATTTCTGCCATGGTGTGCGTGTGCGCTACGATCGCCTAGCTTACCCCCACCACCTACTTCGCACATAGCCAATTGATGAAGTAAGGTTTATACTTTGTCGGTGAATATCATCAAACCGTGATTTACTAATTAACTGCGTATAATTAGTACTGTTTATACGGTTAATCAATGAAGGGATTTCCGAAGCGTTCAAGCGAACCCAGCCAGTCCGTTTGTATGCATATGCACATAATTTGTGCGCTCGGTTTTTCTTGTATGATGGGAATCGTGCGTAATACCAACATTTAGCGTTTCCTCATGCGTCGTCACGTTTAATTTACATCAAAAATAAGTAAACAACTCTAACCCGCTGTGTTAAGGTTGTAATTAATAGACCCTTCCAAAAAGAGTAAACGACTTTTTTCCCTTGCAATAAGGTTGATTAACGGAAAACCATGCATGTGGTAAGCCGTAACCATGGTAACGCATATGTTTTAAGCGTGGTAGCGGCGTGCTCGTATTTTTGTTTTATAGCTCCCGTGATATGCAAAACAAATGAACAAGGTTCCGGAAGTCAGCTCACTCACGGAATGGTTAGGGAATCTTAGGCGCTATCTACAATGGGCCGATTATAGCATTAAATTAAAGTCATTCGAGAGATCGAGAGCGGAGCATTTCATATCAAGTGACCCCTGTATCATCAATATTTTAAACGAAAGTAGCCTTAAACGTTATCTCTAGTTTGTTACCTACACATTGAGATGGAGTTTAGTTTAGAAACAGCTTGCATGCGGGGAAGGACATAGAATACTTTTCCTCGGACACCATCCCCTAAAGGGATGAAATAGGGGATGCTTTCTTGTATACAAGGTTTTATCATTTGATAGTTCAGTTTTCAATATGACCATTATGAGTTTTACGAGAACAGAATATCTTTTTATTGTTTAACTGTGTAAAAGAAAGCGCGATTACAATATCGTTCTTTAATCTCTTCTACAAAACTGTAACTTGTGAGTTATTTACCAAACGTCACAAGCATTAATTCCTAAAATAAATTTGTCAATTCCGCCAGCACCCACGCATTCATTACGAAAAATCATTACCCTCATTTCCCCGGTCTTCTAATAATGGCACTTTCGTCACGTGCCGAAATAATGGCGTTCCCAGCCGACCAATATGGACAGCCGATGGCCTAACTTAAAATCTCGTTTCTCGGTCTATTGTCTAATACGAAACACTACCCTGCTGCTATTTAAATAAAGTTCATAATATTCTCTAGCAGTTTAAGTGAGAAATGAGGCTTAGAAAGTAATAGTCACTTTGAAATTACGTAAGACCCCCACATTTGATAGCTAGTCTGCATGGTTGGTTACGCTAAAAAGTAATATCGCCGATATATTATCGAGGGTCCATAGGCTCTTTGAACGCGGTAGTAAAACAGTTCAATCAACTTTATTGTCACTTTTTTACTATACTGCGCTGAAGGATGTGCCAAAATACTTCCGGAGTAGGAAATAGGTTTGTCATGTCCAACATTTAGATTGATGGATTTGGAATTTGCTTTCCTTTGAGGCCCGGTTACACAGAACTAGTTTAAGATATACTATTTTGTATGATTTCATATAATAATATATTTCGCCATGAGCTGATATATCGAGAATCGCAATGAAAAATGTTATTAGGAATTTTTACTCGTATAGAGCCATCCCAATATCTTCACTGCACGGAGAAAAAAATCTAGTTTCCTTTAACAGAATATTGTAAATCCGACTTGATTTTATTGTATTATATGTGACAACTAGACATTATTTACACATTAATAGAAAATTCTACTTCTTTACAACAACATTTCAAGTTCCTATAACCCACTTACCTAGTATCGTAGAAAACAAATTTTATGTAGTATACAAAACCTATCTGTAGCCATCATTATAGGACAGGGTAGAATTTATCAGATATTTCAGTAGTGTTCAATATCATTACTGCGGACTTGAAACGCCCAATAATCTCTGTTTACTATGTGTAGTATTAAGAACATCATTTTTTTATTAGTCTCAAATATAATTTCAGTGGACTGGAATAATCAACAATTTCTATTTACGATATGCAGTATTGGAGAAAACCAGATTTTTGGTTGTGTTAAAAATAACTGTTGTGGCATGTAATAAAGAGCAAGTTCTGTTTACTATACATATTGTACAATTTATCGAGTTTTATATTTGTATTAAATATCATTATTGCGTTCCGAAACGATCAATAACTTCCGTTTACTATTATATGCAGTATAGAGGATATCAGACTTTTTGTAGTGTCCAATGTTATTATTGCGGACTAAACTAATTAGTAATTTCTATTTACTATATGCGGTATAGAGGACACTGAATTTTTGAATTTTGTTAATAATAATTACTGTGGCATGCAATAAACAGTATGTTCTGTTTACTATACATATTGTAGAGTTTATCGGGTTTTATATTTGTGTTAAATATCATTATTGCCGACTGAAACTACAATATATTGTCGAGTTAAACAGAATTAGGTTAAACACCATAGGTTAGTCTCCGCCGCAACGAAAGCATGTTAGAAACAGTGCAAATTAAAAACGGAGTCGCTTAAGTTGTAATACAAAGAGAAGCTCGAATGAGCAAATGAAGAAGTACACCGAGTTCGAGTACAGCTTGCGAGCATGGCTGCTTGACGGCGGACCTTCCCTAAAATTTACTGTCAATGTTCATACTTTGTATTACAATATGGAGTTCCGTTTTCAATTTTCGTTTCGTTTTATCATGCTTTTGTTGCGGCGAAGACTCACCTAAGGTGTTTAAAATTATTCTGTGTAACTCGGCAGTATATTGGTTTAGTCCGCAATAATGACGTTTGTGGTATTAGTTGAGGTGGCCTGAAACAGACAGAAATATATGAATCCTGAATTTATACAATAAATACAAACACTTTTTTAAATTCGTTTTTATTAAGTTGGCACCCTTAATGTTACATAACATAAATTTTCGACGAAGTACGTGTTGCATGTGATTCTGCAGAAAATATTTCTTCATGTAGATGGTTCTGGTTTTATATTATTCGTTATATCTTCGACTCGACACAACTTATGACGCTCTTATTGGTGCTACATATTTCTTCCTGTAATAGAAAAAAAAACTGTTATAAAAAAAAACACATTGTTCGCAGCAGAGTAAAAAAATAACTCACATGCTTTGACATTATATTTTCCAAATAACTAATGTAAATAATTAATATATTAGTTACAAAAGACGAAAGCTAACAGCATAGTGAGTAGAAGAATCGGCAATGAAAATAAAATAAGTATATACGTATTATACGTATTATCGTACTACGTACCTGTAACCAATCGGCTATGTCATTCCATTGTGCCAAATTTTATCTAAAATGCGCCCTACCGCCAACAGGCGTGATCAATTATTTTATAAGTCGTGCGTCGAGAAGACCCAGTGTTTTCAAAGTTATTTAATTTTCTGAAAAAGATAAATGTTTATTATTACCTACCTACAATTAAAATCTTAGCGCCCGAAATAAGTCAAACGCCGTTAAACCATGTTTTGATAGTACTTACAATAAAGCAAATCACCATTCAATAAAATACGAGTAGATATTCCTTTTATCTAGAGCGTTTAGGGAATAAGATAGGTAGATAGGCACTTACCGGCGAAACTAACTACGTAGGTACTCCTCCAAATCCCATGGCTTCAATATTTTTTTTATGTCTTCGTCCATCGTTCGCTTTGTCTGCCTTTGTACACTACACACACATACTTTTTATCGATAAGAGTGATCTACACAGGATTGCGACCTGATTCATTTATTGGAGACATTGGCGAAGAAGTTGGTTCGGTGAAAATGAAAGACTGCGCTGGGCGCTGCGGGCAGCGGCGGAGAGGAGCGGGGGCCACAGTCGCATAATACTTGTGAAAACTACAGTTTTTCGTTAAACGTAAATAATGTTTTGTTTACTGTACAATAATATTGTAATGCTAACATTTTTATTGTTGCTAGTACTACTCTTTATTGTTATAATTAAAAAGAATATGTTAGACAACAGAGAACTATCTAGTTATGAGTAAAAATATTCCTAGTAATCAAGAAATTTCGAGTACGTAATGGGTATTAAAAATCCGCTAAATGGTACGAGGAAATCTAGTACCTATAAATGAATTTCATAAGGTGAGCCTTACACAAAGATTTTGTAAACACAATTTCATTACTGGTATGTTAAACTAAGATGATGTTGAACAGAATAAATAAATATTGTAAACATCGCTATTATTGAAGTATTGAAAGCTAAATGCATATAGTGCTCTGTAACTATTAGATAGTTACCAAAACGATATCAGAGTTTTCGTGTACTAGAATAGTCTGGTGTGAACAAAAATATGACTTGTACTTATAAAAAAATCCGTTAATCACAGCCGAAATCTTTTTTCCTACACCAGAATCATAACTATTATACACTCTGGTAATATTGTAAATAGTAATATTGGTAATATTGGACACAACAGTTTTTCGTTACACATAAATAATGTTTTGTTTAGTGTGCAATAATATGTAATGCCAACATTTTTTATTGTTGCTAGTACTACTCTTTCTTGTTAACATTTAAAAGAGTATGTTAGACAAACACGACGTATCTAGTTATAAGTAAAAATATTCCTAGTAATCAAGAAATTTCGAGTAAGTAATGGGTATTAAAAATCCGCTAAAACGTACACGGAAATCTAGTACCTACAAATGAATTACATAAGGTGAACCTTACACAAAGATTTTGTAAATGCAATTTTATTACTGGTGTGTTAAACTAGATGGTGGTGGACAGAAAAAACAAATATTGTTAACATCGCAATTATTGAAAAGTTTTGTAAGCTAATTGCTTATTTTACTCTTTAACTATATTAGATGGTTACCTAAATGATATCAGAATTATTAACAAAAATATGACTTGTGGTTACAAAAAATAAATCTGTTAACCATAGCTGGAATCTTTTTTTCTCCACCAGAATCATAACTACTATACAATCTGGTAATATTGTAAAATATTTTTTTCTCCGTCTGTTTCTGTAATCATAAAACCGCGGTTCAGCGTACTTTTATGTTATGAGCCGTAGAAACTATACGTTTTATGAATGTCACGGTTATTAGATAAACTAATATTCGTAACACATTAAAAAGACAAGCCTGACCCTATGTGTAAACATATGGAATCATTTGTTGCGTTCAGATGTTTTTACCATTATTATTGGCTTGTGACGTTACGTAATGGCGCCCAGATTAGGTCTTAATACACCATGCCCGGTGCCAGTCGGTCGGCCGTCGCAGCTATATGAACTAAATGTACTGTACATACACGTATGTTGACGTCAAATTTACATTTTTATGTATGAACATATAATTGCTTTTCTATGGAAACGGTCAAAATTTGACAGTTTCCATATACTATAAGCGGGTGAGGTGTGAGGTGAGAGGTGAGAACGAGTATAGGTTTGTGAATACGAGGGCTTACAAGTTTTTGGGCACGTTGCTAGTGTATAGTATATATTTTTGCACGTAACAGTACGAAAAGTTTGCTATTCACATAGAAGAGATAAAAAACCAATTTGTCGCATTAACGTCGGCCTACGGTATTGTAATTAGGTCTCCATACAATGTATCTAATTAATTATAATGATATTGCAGTCGGAATCATACATTATTTATGGGTGATTGCAAAAAACACATGTGTGTGTGTGTGTTCGTTCATGAATATAACACGACTGGCGAACTACTGACTTCGCTCGCTGTAAATAAGTAATAACATTATTTACTTAGTAGTAATTATTTCAAGTTCGTGTGACAAGGTGGTTTTTGCTGTAATTTTAACAGTTTTTCGGATATTAAATAATTATATATATTCAAAAACATTGGTACAACCTTTCGGAAATCGTTATTATCTCTCACGGGAATAGAACAGGGTTATGGAAAATGGAAAACTGCCTCATAATCGTTATAGTATTTTTCAGGCTCCCCGTGTTTATAACCACACAACACAAATTGTTATCAAAGCTGCGGAATACGTTTAAAAATAGGCCACTCGGAAAACTCTATACGGCTTCAGTAAATTAACCAAAATAAAGTACAACAAAAATTTCGTATCACAAAATGTCAAAACTCATGAATGTTTTTGACATGTGATTGATATATTGGGAAATTTTATATTTACAGAGCACCCGAAATTGAACTTTATCGTATTGTATCACAATTGATATTAGATTGAATATGTTAAAAGCTAGGGGCTTGCTTAAACGTGTACAAGTTAAAAAGGAAACTACTGCATAGGGTCATAGTCATCGTATTAAATCAATAAATTGCAGTACGACCATCTGAATCGATGACTAAGTATGTGCTTCAACATGCAAGGGACGTCAGTTCATCCATTTATGTTATAGGTTTTTGACGATTGGAACTTGCCATGCAACTGTGTCTACACTACTGAAATTCCTTGGTAAAAATGATACTTTAGTTACATAGGGCAGTAAAGCAAAGAATCTCTTAACCCATTAGCACCTGCTGTACATACTCGCATGAGTACAGCCATTCTAAGTGAAAAATATGAAAAAAAAAACTTTTTTCTGTGTATATGATGAAGTTGGTAAGTGTGAAACTCCAGTAAATTACAGCCAGTTTTATTTAATTAAGGCACTATTAGACTTAGCCAGTCTCGCTGGATGCCAGCGCTAGCTAGGTAAGTACCCTACCTCCAAGCGTCATGTAAAATTAAAACAACACCTACTTACTAATCAAATCTCTAAGGGATAGCTGCCTGCGTCTGTAATAAGTATACAAGAAATGCATCACCATCATCATCAAATTTGGAGTAAGCATACATATACATACACATAAAATGCACACGTATAATCACGCAGGTCCGCCATATTTTTGTATTATGTCAATGGTTCACCTTCTGGTTTGGTTTTCGCAGAGATAGATAAATAAATAATTTTGATTGTACAAACTCAATAATGAAATACAGTTATAAGCCCGTTAAGTTAAGCGATTTCTTAGTCTTAGTTTTAGGTTAGTCATTATAGGACCCACCGAAAATCAGCGTCGTGGCCCCCTGCCTCGACTCATGCTGAGTGGGCTCCTTTTTTGAGACAACTGATACCTTTTTGATTTATGATTTTTGTAAACTGTTTTCTTGTATTGTTGTTGTTTCAAAATAAATTTTATTCATTCATTCATTCATAATATAGTAGATAATTAAATTTGAGTAATTAAATAATAGATACTAGACTCCTTAACTCAAAAAATCTTTTTTATTTAAGATAAGTAGTTAAGTTGAAAATGTAATTATATATTTTTTATGAAATAAATAGCTTAAATTTTAATTTTTTTTAGTTACAAGCAGTTACAAGGTGTTACAAGGGAGTAAAATCCAATATTTCATCGAGAGTTAGCGCGTTGAATCCCGAACGAAACGAAGTATTCTAACGTTGAATCCTGAGTGTAGCGAGGAATTCAACGCGGCGCGCCCGAGACAGATAGAGTCATATAGATTACACAAATACATGTAATTAGTTGCAGCACTGGTTGGATAGATTACACAAATACATGTAATTAGTTGCAGCACTGGATCGGGCGCGGACAGCGGTCTCTTCGTACGGCCCGAGCTGGTACCTACCTATCACAAGTAACTAAATACCCGCATTTTACCAGCTCGATCGTGTGGCGCAGCCAGCTATCCGTCCCAATCGAGTAAGCAATACATTATTTAAAATACGGAATACGTAGAGGGTAGATACATGTTTTCTGCCAACAAACTGTCATACAGTTTGGCAGATGATTGAAAAATGCTTTTAATTTTATTTTATTTTTGTGACAAATAAATAAAAATAAAAAAATTGTTAGATATAATTTTGCTACTGTGTAATACAGTCTTCTTTTCACTTCTCCTAGAGAAGACATATTCAATCAATAAGTAAATAAACGGCCACACATTGCCAAATTAACAAAAAAAAATTAAACCAAGCAGAACCTACAGGCGTAGCGTGGGCAGGACCCCCACATGGTGGACCGATGACCTGGTGAAGGTCGCGGGTGTCCGCTGGATGCGGGTGGCGCAGGACCGGTCATTGTGGAAGTCTTTGGGGGAGGCCTATGTCCAGCAGTGGACGTCTTTCGGCTGACATGATGATGATGATGATGATGAGAACCCACAGAAACTCATAACTCCCAAGGGAGTTATGAAAATCCATAACACCCGCGGGAAGTAAATCGGCTTTAACTGCTCGAAACGCCTGCGTACAATAAGACCCTTTACGAGCAAGTGTGATGAAAATATAATTTCGTGCCAGTCCACCGTGACTAGGTCCATAGAAACATAAACGGTATACAATGCCAGTCCAGCACTGACGCGCGCAGCCTTTTGGCGCGAATACGTCTAAAAGCGCCCTCTGTTTTTTTTATACCACGTCGGTGGCTGTGAAGCGTACGGCCCGCGTGATGGTAAGCGGTCACCTCAGCCTATGGATGCCTGCAACTCCAGGGGTGTCACATGCACGTTGCCGACCCTTTAAAAAAATTAATTTAATTTCTTGAAGAAACGCATACTGTAGCATATCGCAGATATGTGTAAGATCAGGATCGATATATTCCCACATGTCACTGTCATTCCGATTTCTAAAGATGAAAAGGACATGCCCCCTTCTGCATTTATTGATTATGTATATTGTGTTGAAGTAATGCTCATAAACTATAAATATTCCACAGTTTTAGCACATTATCTATCAAACTCATTGTGTGCCATGGAATCATGCCTAAATATAGCACACCTGTGCAACCATACAATATATTCACTGAGTTACGCGTATGACTCTGCACACAAATATTTCATCAACTAACAACATATGCGTTTTTTTTTTGGTTAAAACTAATTCTTATCCGCACGTATTAAGGCTCACTTTGGATCGATAGACATGGTCAGATCAGTGAAACAGATTTATGTCCGTATAAGTTATGTTTTATCACAATTATGGAAGGCCACTAATGCTTAATTATTAGTATTATTACACCTGTGGGACGTCCCGTTAAATGGGAGTAATGGCTCATTGTACGAATTGTATGCGTATATCAGCTCTGCTACTAATATAGTTTTGTGGACGTGCTTTACGGCTCAATTGGCCCAACAAGTTACATACGTAGATGACCATAAAACTAGGCTGATCAAGAAGTCCATCATCCTCCTAGCGTTATTCCCAGTACAGTTGCATCCTGAAGAATGCCTGGGGTCCGCTACCTAATCCCAAGAATTGGCGTAGGCACTAGTTTTTACGGAAGCGACTGCCATCTGACCTTCCAACCCGAGGGGGAAACCGACCTTATTGGGAATAGGCTTGTCAAGTGAGTGGGCAACTTGACTGTTAGAAGTTCTCAAGCCGCCCGGAGGCCTCTAACTTGGCTTAACGACTGCTATCAAAGACAGCAACCGGGATCAACGGCTTAACGTGCCTTCCAAAGCACGGGAGCGCTCAGTTAGTAACCACTCAAAGCGGTCACCCATCCAAGGACTGACCTCGCCCGACATTGCTTAACCTCGCATACCGCACGCAGTACGCGGGTGCCACTGGGCCACGAGCGCTCCAAGAGGCTGATCAAGAAGTCCAAAAGCTATAAAATTCTTATATTGCTACAGCAATGAGTAGTTGGTATTGGTACCCATTTACTTGACCGACAGCTGTTACGACACTGTAAATTGAAGAAAACATACATCAACTGCTGTTACTACTCTTTTGAGACCCATATATATTATTTTTAACGTGGGTTTCACCAGATAAATCGCATACCATGCTTTCGTTAGCATTAATACAAGCGGAGATTGTTTTTAGTATTATAAATATAACGAAAAACCTCACTAACATTGTACTTTTCAAAAAAATTAAATGGCCCTGCAATGTGGAACGTTGTAGGTCGCGGTCCATTCTGCTGAGTATAACTCTAAATCGATGCGACAGTTTCGTAATAATAGCGAAGTATAAAAACGCCATGCCCATATTCAGACTATTACACCGTAGCATACGGTGAAGTAAATGAATCGTGTTAGTTAAGGCTATTAGCATCGTCAAAACTTTGTCTCGCTCGCTCGCTAGTGTTAGCTCAATATGATGTGCTCGTCGCCCGCGTGTGGAAACTTACGATCGGCATAAAACTTTGTTTTTTGTCTATACGGATAATTATTTCAAATAAGTAAGATATCCAAGTTGTTTTACATTATTTTGAAATGAAGATTTTATTAATGTGCCATGCCTTCCTCTAATTATATTAGAAGTAGAAGTCCATGTTGTAACGATTTTTCTAAGAAACTCTAACGGAACAGTGTAACTGAAATAAAATATAGTTGATTGACGCAAATAATTCCCAGCATCGTATTGAAATAAATTTATTGTGACGAGAGGCTATACACGTAAATAAAAACAAAAGAACAAGAGTCTACACTCGTCTACATGGTATTAAATGTAAGATAGTAATAATTTTTAAGAAAAAAAACCGACTTCAATGGGGGAGGCCGGTAAAAGATTATTATACTTAGATGGTGCACTCTTAGATAGATATTCAATAAAATAAAAATGGCTATAATGTATGTTTATAATGGTAGAAGACTGAGTACCCTCAATTCCTCATGGAATCATGAAAAAACCTTGCTTGCTTGACAAACAAAACGAAGAGAACAAATCGCCAAACGTGAACTACGCATCGTTGAAGAGTTCCGTTCTGATCATCATCAGCAGTTCCACTTCATCAAATGTCACTTTTATGAATGAAAATGCTTGAGGAGTTCATGAAAATACTAAAATCACTATTTGTGTGCCTTTCACATTTGAGGAGTTCCCTCGATTCCTAATGGATCCCATCATCAGAACTCGAGCATGACAAAAATCAATCGTGAAAATAGAACTTGCTTAACAAACACAACTAGAAGGACAAATCGCCAAACGTGAACTTTTTGTCGTTGAAGAGTTCTGTTCTGATCATCATCAGCAGTTCCACTTCATCAAATGTCACATTTTTCTATGATAATGCTCGATTTGTTGATAAAAACACAAAAATCACTATATGTTTGCCTTTAAGATTTGAGGAGTTCCCTCAATTCCTCATGGACCCCATCATCAAAAATCGAGCATGACAAAAATTAATCGTGAAAATAGAACTTGCTTAACAAACGCAGCTAGGAGGACAAATCGCCAAACGTGAACTTTTCGTCGTTGAAGAGTTCTGTTCTGATCATCATCAGCAGTTCCACTTCATCAAATGTCACATTTTTCTATGATAATGCTCGATTTGTTGATAAAAACACAAAAATCACTATATGTTTGCCTTTAAGATTTGAGGATTTCCCTCAATTCCTCATGGATCCCATCATCAGAAATCAATCATGACAAAAATTAATCGTGAAAATAGAACTTGCTTAACAAACACAGCTAGGAGGACAAATCGCCAAACGTGAACTTTTTGTCGTTGAAGAGTTCTGTTCTGATCATCATCAGCAGTTCCACTTCATCCAATGTCCCATTTTTGGATGAAAATGCTTGACTTGTTGATAAAAACACAAAAATTACTATATGTTTGCCTTTAAGATTTGAGGAGTTCCCTCAATTCCTCATGGGTCCCATCATCAGAACTGCGTTTTGACAAAAACGGGACCAACTTGGATATATATACTTACAATCAAAAAAAGAATTTTCCAAATCGGTTAAGAAATGACGGAGTTATGGACTAACAAACATTAAAAAAAAAAAACATACAACCGAATTGATAACTTCGTCTTTTGAAATTTTGAAGTCGGTTAATAAAATAACAAAAAGAAGTGGCTAAAGGACACTCTCAGCAGTCTCAGCTAAATGCTCTAACCTCGCCGCTTCGGCATGGTTACAGTAACAGCGTATGGCATTGAACGGCATCAAAGGATTTTACTTACACATAAATTTACATTGCTCTTCCTTATAACTCATATTTAAGATGAATTCTATTGTATTTTTAACTTTCTCGCAACTTGTATGAAAGAGCTGATTCCTCCTAACACAAGTTTTTAACATGACCGGAAGATTGGACAACTTTATTTGTTATATTTTGTCAAAAATAAATAATTTTGAAACCATAATCGCGAGACCCAACTGCTAAAATTTGAAATGCAGGCCTTGGGAACCAAAAGTTATCCATACGTTTCGTTAAATATCCTATCGACATTACCATTACGCAACGGTGTAACACGCGGTCTGACCAAGTTATTGAATACCGTCAAGCGTGTCAAATCGAACCTGACCTTATTTGGTCTACAATCAATCCATTGACCAAGACCATATGCTCGCACATGTGGCTCCATATTTGCATAGATTGCATGTTGCACGTGTGAACTCACTCATGTTAGTACTTAATTATAGTCCTACTATAGAAAAATGACCCATATGAATTGTTTTGTAAGATATTTCTTTTAAATACCACAACTTTGGCAAATAAGCATACGTTCTGCCTGATGCTTACTATTTCCACGAGCAGACACCGGAGCCTATGGACGCTTGCAGAAAGTTGTCACACAATTTGCCGGCTCCTTACTTGTATTCATTTATTGATATATATTGCTTGTTTCGAAAATTATGGCTGTTGAAGATCGGTCTTGTAGAAATTACATCACTCACAGTTTAGCCCTGATTAACACATAGATATAATTTGGGCAAAAAAAACTGGTTCTCGTGTGATGTCAGTTTTAAGTTTTGACGGCCTGTTTAGCCTAGTTGGTAGTGACTCTGCCTCCGAAGCTAGAGGTCCCGGGTTCGAATCCCGGCCAGGGCATTTATTTGTGCATTTATCACGGATATTTGTTCTTGGGTCTTGGATGTTTTCTATGTATTTAAGTATGTATTTATCTATATAAGTAATGTATATCGTCGTCTAGTACCCATAGTACAAGCTTTGCTTAGTTTGGGACTAGGTCGATTTGTGGAATCCCCCAATATTTATTTATTTATTATTTATTTATTTATTTATTAAGTAGATTTTTTAAGCGTCACTTTAACACTTTGAGTCATAACCCGCACCTTCCGGTAACCTGTTACCACCAATTTAATTTGGACCCCCCAACCCCCCATCAGGTTGTTGAAAAAAAAGCAAGATATTTTTAATAATTTCCATTAAATACGACTAAATAGACTTTGTGCTTCTTGGTATATGATGTTACCACTGCAAACATATGGGAAAAAATCCAGGTGGAAGTAATCCGAGCCGTTAGGTGGCGTATCCCTGCTCATAGAGTTTTCGCTACATTGTGGAAAGCGCTTGTCATCACTGATGACTCATCAGCTACGGGCGTTGCGCTACGGAAATATTGGCACTCAATCGTTAAAAATTGTTTGATCAATTATGTCCTATCCTATGTATGGGTACTGTATGTCTAGTAGTAATTGTTTTGTTTGTTTTTGTGTTTTCACGGATAAGTGTTTAAAGCTTACCTGAGTGACCGAGCTTTGCTCGTGTTTTCCCGGAGAATATGAGTTTTCCCACAGATAAGCTAGCTAGATTTTTTTTGTTCCCAAAAACCCTATATTGTAAATTTCATCAAAATCATCAGAATTAGAGACCTCCGGGCGGCTTGAGAACTTCTAAGTCAAGTTGCCCGCTCTCTTAACGAGCCTAATCCCAATAAAGTCTGGTTTCCCCCTCGGGTTGGAAGGTCCGATGGCAGTCGCTTCCGTAAAAACTAGTGCCTACGCCAATTCTTGGGATTAGGTAGCGGGCATCCTGCAGGATGCAACTGTACTGGGGATAACGCTAGGAGGATGATGATTAAAATCATGAGAGCGGTTTTCGAGATTTCAATAACAAACAAACAAATATATATATAAGTAGTAATGTTGCTCGTCTTATAGTATAGGTACATATGATACACATTGGAGAACGGTACATCCTACATACCGGTCATATCATTTATTACGTTATATTGTAAGTACATATAAGAGGTCTTATTAAATGTTATGCCTACCCAACCCATATTCATATCATTTAACTTTACTTGGTGTGGTTTTTCTTGATACTTAAGCATGCAAGATATAATTGCAAATTGCATGTGTTGAGTTTAATAGGATTATCGTGGCGATCTGTAATTGCTTGTAGTTTTCCATATTTATTATGTAAAGCTGTTGAAGCTTTATATTGACCTACATTTTGCATACACTTATTACTTCACTAGCACTAGGTTTGATTAAAGTTTAATATAAATACCCACCTATAAAAAATAGTACCATATACTAATTATTCAGATTCACAATACATAATATTATAAATATTCACCTGAAGACACTTGCAGTATACATACACCTGCTTATCGAGCTCTCGGTCTCAAATCTAGAAGGCTACCTACTCCATACTTATGCTTATACTTATTAGCTGAGGCAGCAGCGCCTACGAGGCAGGGATGCGGTGTGTGATAATAAAGGGGGGACTGGAGAGTGTGGGGGGAGGGGGGGTTCTGTACTTTTCCACAATCATCAACTACTCGTTGAGACTGTTCCAATGCGCCCAAACACGATGGGTTTATCTTGTATAGTTTAGGAGTTGCTATGTCTCCATCATCAGATCAGCTTCGTGGTGCCATGATATTCTATTGTCACCAAACTTACACAGGTATGCCAAATTTAAGCTCAATCGGATACCGGCAAGTGTCTGTAAGAAAGAATAAAAATTTTTGATGGCAACTTACATCTAAATATATAAAAGAAGAAACTGACTGACTGACTGACTGACTGACTGACTGACTGACTGACTGACATATCAACGCACAGCCCAAACCGCTGGTCCTAGAGATACCAAATTTGGCACGTAGGTTCCTAATAAAGTGTAGGGGTGCACTAAGAAAGGATTTTTCAAAATTCAACCCCTAAGGGGGTGAAATGGGGGACCGAAGTTTGTATGGGGAAACATGATTAGTTGGACTATTTTATTCGACACTTCACAGGAGTATTTCAGACCATAAATGAGTAAATACGTGTTTCAGGTTTTTTGAGAAATCAACCCCTAACAGAGGGAAAGGTGGTGACAAATTCTGAAAATCGACATGGGTATTGTTTTTATGATATACCGGGTCGCTGATAACGGAAACAACAATGATTTTAAAATCTCACGTGGAGGACGTGAAATACCATCCCCCCTGTTGGGGTGCAAGGGGGATGAAATGTCTAAATATTAATATGGGTGTCGTTTTTATGGTTTTATGGGCCGTTAATTACGAAAATGGCATCGATTATGAAATTTAATATTGTGGACATGAAAACTTTTGAAAGTTTGTGCCAAATTTCAAGAAATAACTGACTGCCTGAGTGAGTGACATCACCTCACAGCCCAAACTGCTGGTTCTAGAGATTCCAAATGTAGTATGTAGGTTCCATATAAGGTTTTGAGGTGCATTAAGAAAGGATTTTTCAAAATTCAACCCCTAAGGGGGTGAAATGGGGGTCCGAAGTTTGTATAGGGAATCAAGATTAGTTGGATTATTTTATTCGAAAATTCACAAGAGTATTTCTGACGATAAATGAGTAAACATGTGTTTCCGGTTTTTTGAGAAATCAACCCCTAAAAGGGGGAAATGTGGTGACAAATTCTGAAAATCGATATGGGTGTTGTTTTTATGGTTTATCGGGTCGCTGATTACTTAACCACCAATGATTTTAAAATCCCACGTGGAGGACGTAAAATGTCATCCCCTCTGTTGGGGTCCGAGGGGGTTGGAATGTCTAAATATTAATACGATTTTCAGATTTTCAGGAAGTAATGTATAAAGGTTTTAAATTAGAAAATGTCAATTCCATCAAATTTCTAGGTATAACGATTGATTCACACTCCAACTGGCTTACCCACTCTGAATGTATAGTAGCAAAATTAAGTAAATTCGCATATGCTCTAAGACGTCTTAAAGATATATCATCAGAAAAGACAGCTCTGCTAGCTTTTCATGCCTACGTCATGTCAAATCTACGATATGGCATTATTTTATGGGGTAATGTTGCCACTAAAGACCAAGTCTTCAGATTGCAAAAGAGATGTCTTCGCTCTATTTTCGGTCTGAAGCAAACCGAGACGTGCCGTTCATTGTTTCAAGATAATAAAATACTTACTTTCCCAGCCCTATATATATACGAACTATGTCTATTTGTAAAACATAATTTGAACATGTTTGAGGGTAGAAATCCAAGACCACGACTGCAATCTAAATACGGCTATGATGTGGGATGTCCAAGATCAACGTCAGCATTTTTTTCTAATAGTGTTATGGGTATGGGTCCGAAAATATATAACAAGTTACCAGTTGATCTGAAGAAACTTGTGCCTCTAGAGTTTAAAAGAAAATTATTTAACTGGCTTATCGATCAATGCTTTTATAACATCTCTGAATTTTTAAATACCTAATGTTGTGTATAATAATGTGATTTATTGTTAGTGTATCTAGGATTAAGCAAATATTGTACGCCTCTCTGAGGCAGGACATGAAGGCCTGTAAATTTGTTGAACATCATTGTATAACTCATGACCATGCAATAAATATTTTGATTGATTGATTGATTGATGTAATTTTTATGGTTTTTGGGTCGTTAATTTCAAAAATGGCATTGATTTTGAAATTTATTATTGCGGACATGAAAACTTTTAAAAGTGCCAAATTGCAAGAAGAAACTGACTGACTGAGTGAGTGACATATCAACGCACAGCCCAAACTGCTGGTTTGAGAGATACCAAATTTGGCATGTAGGTTCCTTATAAGGTCTAAAGGTGCATGAAGTGCCGTGAGTTCCCTATGAAGATACGACCTTTTTTGATTATATACGATTTCGACATTAATCGATATTGGAGCCTCCGAGAGGACTCTTAATACGAATCAGAGGTACCTAAACTATGAATAAGTAACGGCCATATTGATTTTCTTCATTTCCGTCCCGATTTCGTTCAAAATCGATATCTGAGCGTCCAAGAGGTCCCCTAATACGACTCCAAGGTAAAATTTTGAAAAAGTGGCGGCCATATTGATTTTATTCTTTTCTTTCCCGATTTCGTTCAAAATCGATATCTGAGCGTCTGAGAGAATTCTTAATACAAATCCGAGGTAAAATTTGGAAAAAGTGGCAGCCATATTGATTTTCTTCATTTCCAACCCGATTTCGTTCAAAATCGATATCTGAGCGTCCGAGAGGTCCCCTAATACGAATTTGAGGTATAATTTGGAAAAAGTGGCGGGCATATTGATTTTCTTCATTTCCGTCCCGATTTCGTTCAAAATTGATATCTGAGCGTCCGAGAGGTCTCCTAATACGAATCTGAGGTAAAATTTAGAAAAAGTAGCGGATTTTCTTCATTTTCATCCCGATTTCGTTCAAAATCGATATCTGAGCATCTGAGAGAATTCCTAATACCTACGAATCCGAGATAAAATTTGGAAAAAGTGGCAGCCATATTGATTTTCTTCATTTCGAACTCGATTTCGTTCAAAATCGATATCCGAGCGTCCGAGAGGTCCCATAATACGAATCCAAAGTAAAATTTGGAAAAAGTGGCAGGCATATTGATTTTCTTCATTTCCGTCTCAATTTCGTTCATAATCGATATCTGAGTGTCCGAGAGGTCTCTTAATACGAATCCGAGGTAAAATTTGTAAAAGTAGCGGCCATATTGATTTTCTTTTTTTTCGTCCCGATTTCGTTCAAAATCGGTATCTGAGAGGTCTCTTAATACGATTCTGAGGTAAAATTTGGCACTCCACACATGCCATAAAAAGTTTAATGTTACTATATAGGCGTGTGGGGTATCTTTGGATTGCTTTTAAAAACGACATAGAGGTTTCAATATTTTTTGCCATTTAAATCAAATTTAGAATTTTTTTTAATCGTTTGGCATTTATTTACGAACCGTGAGATCTTCGAAAAGACAAGTACGGTTGCCAGTTTTTGTTGCACTCTTAGCACCACCCAGGGGTCACGTGTAGGGTAACGGTGGATACTCCCTACGGACGTGGTGCAACTTCGACCCCCCTTTGTCAAGTGAGTGGGCAACTTGACTGTTAGAAGTTTTCAAGCCGCCTGAAGGCCTCTAACTTAGCTTAACGACTGCTGTCGTAGACAGCAGCCGGGATCAACGGCTTAACGTGCCTTTCAAAGCACGAGAGCGCTCAGTTAGTAACCACTCAAAGCGGTCACCCATCCAAGAAATGACCTGCGCCCACATTGCTTAACACCGCATACCGCACGCGGTAGGCGGGTGCCGCTGGGCCACGAGCGCTCTAAATTTTTGATAGTTTGTGCCAAATTGCAATTCAATTGGTCCAGTAAAAACAACTCGGTTGTAACAGACGGACTGACAGTAAGGAGTGCGAATGGAGACCTATTGGTGTAACTGTAGTACACAGATACTTTTACTAAGGGCCATTTAAGATTTCATCGGCCCTTTCCCCTTCGGCCTCTCGGAAATGTATGATAATAGTTTTCGATCCTTATTTTTGCCAAAATCAAATGAAATTCAACACTTTGCCGGTTCTCAGAATGTATACTGACTTTTCATTTGTTCATCTGTTAATGAATCACAATCACCAAACTTCGTATACCGAAACCCCTAGAATGTAACAACTACTTTTCTGGAGACCGCATCAAAATCGGTTCAGCCAAACGCTAGATAATCGTGGACAAACATACATACATACCTACATATGGGTCAAACAGAGAAGCTCTTTTTTGTAGACGGTTAAAAATTATGCTTGGTACGCGGGCGAAGCCGCGGGCAAATGCTAGTACCTACATACGAACAGTCCAAATTAAATACAAGCTTGTAAAAAGCCATCAAAATTAACAGAAACTCCGACAGTAATAGGTCACGGTAATGAGGGCGGTTGAAACGCTGGTATAGAATGACTATTTTACTTTGCGTAGTAACTTGTTTCATCTATGCCTCTGCCTCGTTAGACGCGCGGTCTCAGTTTCGCGGTCTATGCTGTAAAGCGGTCACCTGCTCACTTTTTACTAGGGAGTAATGGGGGTTACTAACAATATTTCATTTTCCAGCCCACATGTCCTATCATCAGGAACCTCGAATCCGTCTACATCCGGCCTTCAAGCAACAGACGAGCAAGACAGCATGAAAAAACATGACGAGGAAGTCAACACAGGAAGGGAACAAGACAGTAAAGAACCATGCGTTTCCGACTGGCTGTCAGGCGGGCCCTTGGGTTCCAAAGGCGTCGTGCTTGTGTTCCGATCATGTGTGCTCGCCTCCCGAACACCCTCCATGGAGTCCACAACGAAATCTATAGGACAGAACACGGGAACAGCCATTTTGTTGAACAAAGCGAAGAACATGGCGCGGCGGTTGGTACCAGAGCCTCACACTTTCAAACCGAACAACATAATGCACGAGGTTATGGAGACTTTTGGGAATAGCAACAAGTTCCAAAGTCAAGCGTATGTGGTGAGACATGTTAGCGAGTCAGACGTCCCAGAGACTATCTCGATTGAGGAACAGGGCCACGAGACGATGGAACACAAGAGGGACATTGAGGATGTCCTCAACGATCTGAGTAAGATCACTCTGAAGAAACATCTGAACATCGAGAATACCACCGCTAACATCAAGCCGCCTGAAGATCCCCCACCTCCCGCTGTCGGTAAATGTTTTTGATTATTTAATTCAATTTAGTGTATGAAGGAATGTTTGCACTGACAGAGCGCTGCCTATTATAATACATACTAAGAAAAATAAGTAGAAATAATCAATTTACACAGATCATTTGAAATCCTGTAATGTTGGATTTACACCTAAAGAATTACGAGTTTCCTCTGGCACGGTTTCTGATCGACCTTAAGAGGGCTATAACGTGTACACTAACGCCATTCGTAATTCGTAAATAATTGTGATTATTTAAATTTAACGATAGATATTTAAAAAAGGGGGGCACTATGTACTGTATTTTGTATTTAAATACCATTTAAATACATCAAGTTAGTTATTACGTTGCTGGATTCGTCGATCTATGAGCTCAAAAATAAAACGGCCGTTTTAACTTTAGACGCATAGATCGACGAAACACGGACACGCTAAAGCCCTCTTAACGTAAAATGTACGAAAATTTACGTTGTACTCGTTATCTCAAAAATCATTAATATATTCCATTTAATAAACAATATGGTAAAATGAATTGTAACACCTCTTATATCTATTGTTTTGCAGAAGAGAAAAAACCCAAGAAGAGCAAAGGAAAAAACAAAAGAAAATCAAATACTCATAAAAAAGCTTCAATAGTAAATATGACCAGTCCAATAGATAGCGACGATTCAGAACAACTAGTCAAAGAAGTGGACAGCATAAAGGTATAGGTTTCCTTAGCCATCCACCCGTGTCATTGTGTGGATTTAAAATGGCACAAATTTATATTTACTATATATTTGAGTTATTTGAGACACCTAACAACAATGGAAAATTGTACAACAGTTTGCTTTTCCAAGTACATATCTTAAGTTCGGCTTTTGCCTATTACTCGATAAACAAATCCTTGTGAGCTTAGACAATGTATACAAAGACTGTTTTGGAATCTTACGTCAGCGATTCTAACAAGCAATCCCTTTCACCCATAGATTGTTTTCGACTCATATGAAATATAGCCTTCCGCGTTCATCCATGAAACTTTGATTTAAAAAAGTGGTTTGTGGATACTAATTCGTAATAGTAGCTTGTAGATTGAGTCAACTCGAGGTTTTGTTATGTTTTTATATGCATAGACAGTAGTTAGTTTTTGTTTGTGCCACGAGGCAACAAGTAACGGTGTAATTATTGACCTTCACGAATAAATCGTTTTTATACTAGTTGATAAAAAAAAACAACTAATACCATTTTCACGGCCAAGTTACATGGTGGTAGCCTATTCCAAACTATACTTATATTAGGTTAGTAAATAACGTGAACTTGATAAATACATGTGTATTTCTAAACCTCATACTATAACCGTTCTCTGTTTGTTAAATTGTGTCTTGTCTCTTTTTTATAGACGCAAATGTCCAAGTGACAGATAGAGACAAAAGTGTGGTGGTAAGAGCGCGTGTGTTGCTACTCTTACCAACCAACGTAAATTATAAATGCACGAATTATGTACACGGTTTATTTACAAGTTATATACAATAAGAAATATACAGTAATAATAATGCATTAAATAAATTTATCCACGCGGATGGGATTAGGTCAGTACTGACAGGACTGTTATTTTTTGGTTGCTAGACAATGGCGCGGTATGTCGCGCAGGCGTGAGTATGGTGGAGCTGATAAGGCTGCCACAAAAGAATTTCAATTTTAACTCCACTTTAAGTAACATAGGCTTGACGTACTATCACAATGTCTGTGCACTTCTCCGCGTGACGTCGGGACGGGCGAGGCATTCCGGGGAGGTGCACGTTTATTTGTAGTTGTACCGGGTAGTATATGAACAATACGTATCATGATAAAGATAATGATGATGATGACGTCCTGACCAATTTCGGCCTCAGCTACTGTAGATACTAGATTAAGCAGACTCGTGACAGTTCAAGTTACTACACGGTCACAATACTTACCTATATAACCGCGGAGAATCTTTACATCTTCGTTTTAGTAATTTTATTTGTATTATTCTGACATAGGAGACTGCACATCCCTGTTGTTTTATCTTTTTTTTTTTTTTGCATTATCCTGACACTGGAGATTTATACACCACATCGGTATGCGAGGTTAAGCAATGTCGGGCGAGGTCAGTCCTTGGATGGGTGACCGCTTTGAGTGGTTACTAACTGAGCGCTCCCGTGCTTTGGAAGGCACGTTAAGCCGTTGATCCCGGTTGCTGTCTATGATAGCAGTCGTTAAGCCAAGTTAGAGCTTAAATATTTAAAATAAATATTAATTGTTCGTACTCGTATTGTATGACTTGTAAATGAGCATTAGTTCCCGTGGAGTCTACTCACCTCACAACATTCCAGGTCCTCGAGAGCAACTGCATGCCCGCCCGAATACTCAAGATCTCGTACAAACTCGTCAACACGGAGACCAAGCTGCTCCACCGGCTACTCCAAGCCCACGGTCTCCAAGACGCCGGACCGGATGCCAAAGATTTCAACCTGATGTGGTCCGGCCTACATCCGAAACCCGATGTTTTGAGGTCCCTGTCGCCTTATCAGAGAGTCAACCATTTCCCTAGGTGAGTGATTCGCCCAAGCTTACTAACGTATAACGCAGTGCGAGTATGTCTAAATTGGAGTCTCCCGGTTACTTTCTAGGGTGATTATGATTAAACTGGGGTGATCGAACACATGACCTCTATTACAGTCGAGGGCTAATATGTATACATTTTCGGGCCTTACTTCAATGAAAGAGGTAAAAAAAGTATACATATTGATGCCCTTGACTGAACATGTGTTCGGCTAAATTCGTCTCGCGTCGCGTGCCCCGAGGTGACAATACACCCGAACGCGCTAGAAATGAATTAGCTCATACTATGAGACGGCCGCGTGTGAGCAGGATGCCACGATTAAATTTTTCTAGCTGTCAAACATCGATTTTGTTAGACGGAGGACCTTCTGTGACAAAAGTGAAAATCACCTGAGACAGTTGAGACACCAAAAATCAGCCGCGGTATTACTAGTGGAGGATAGAAATAGTACAGTAGCACCACATTTATAAGTTATAACGATGTAGCGCATGTAATTTGGTAGACTAGATGTCATCCTAACCACATTTAACCCCTAATTCGGACTTACTACTTTCGGCGCTTACATTGTAACTTATATCTGTGGTCCTACTGGGCTAGGGAGCGCCTGGTGCCGTCGCTACTTCAGGCGCATGGGCTACTGGAGGCTGCTCCTGAGGACTCAAATTGGACGTTGATGTGGTCCGACGCTCCAATCCCCTTCGGGACCCTGCAGGTGTTGCTACATAGACAACGAGTCAACCACTTACCCAGGTACCGGTATAAACGATAACTTGTAAAGTGCGTGATGGACTTCAGTTAAGATAAACTTGGTAGATGGTACGTGAGAAAAAACTGAAAAGTAGGAACATGGGCTGTAGGAGGCTGCTCTTGAGGCGTCAAATTAGACCCTGATGAGGTCCGATGTTCCAATCCCCTTCGTTACTTTGCAGGCGTTGCAGGCTAGGCAACCATTTACCGAGGTACGATTAGTATACGAATATCACACTCGTCTTATTCGTTTCGCCTTTATCGTCTTTATCGTCTATTCTCTTCCGGTTATGGTGAGGCATTATTTTAGGCTGTAATACGAGTGATATTGCAACGAGTACTAGTATACACAAGACCTTCATCACAAACGTCGCAGGGGACACCAAATTCTGGTTTTAAAAGTCTTGCCATGTAACATGTCATCTTATAGCTTAAATGTCAGCTGGAATGGAAGACAAGGGATAAGTTCCACTACGTACAAAAGTCTTAATTTATTTTAATTTCATATTTTATTACGTACCACAAAGTACAATATAAATACTGAGATAGAGATACCAGTAAAATACTCCACATAGATCGTAGCGCCGCTGTGTATTAAGTAAGAACTAACCGCACGAAAGCTGCATCTCTGTCACTTCAATATGTGTCACTTCAAGTGCGATAGAGATAGCACCCAGTGACATCTGGTGCAAACAAGTTAAACTAAAATTTCCATAGAAAAATTCCTACTTCGAGCTGAAAGGCCCCTGTTACGTACTTTATTTGTGGAATAAAGTGTTTACAAATATGTACAGTCGGGGAACAAAATATTTGTCACTATTTTAACCTGAATGTCATTAAAATAAAGTCGTAAATTGACTATATTTAGCTTTTCCTACCTCCACTACAAAGTACGATTTTTTTATTTCATTATTTTATCCATTTGTAAATTTGTAGCATGCACAGAAACCTAACACCACAATGAACCTAATAGGTCACAACTTTACTGCTTGCATATAGTACATGGACCACATTACCATGATTTATTTGCATGCAAAGTTACCCCGAGATAAGTTGATTTATAGCATTATTTCTCGCTTTTAACGGGTTGGCAAAGTAGGTTACATTTTGAAGTCTTTTTGCTTGAGAACGTAATAGTCTGGCAACATGAAGGTGTCGTAAAAAGTCCGTTGTAAAAAGTAATAGCTCATTCCGACTGTAAGAACATGGTAGGTAAATAAGGTCGTGAAAAAACCTCCTAAGTATGCCAAGCCAGGCCAAATCAGATCTTATGTAAATGGCATAAAGATAACATTGTCATACCTTTTTGACAATATAAGTAGGTACTGTGAGTCAGAAAATAAGCCATTGAGCATTTTATTGCAGTTTTTCCAGTATTCTGGAATGATAATCATAATCACTAATGACTTACAAATAATGGAATGAGAATGGAATAATATAAAATGCATTCTTTTTAGGGTTCCGTACCCAAAGGGTAAAAACGGGACCCTATTACTAAGACTTCGCTGTCCGTCCGTCCGTCCGTCTGTCACCAGGCTGTATCTCAAGAACCGCAATAGCTAGACAGTTGAAATTTTCACAGATGGTGTATTTCTGTTGCCGCTAATGCAACAAATACTAAAAACAAAATAATATTACGCAAACGGTTAGAACTCACGTATAAATTGTCACTCCGGGCGACGTGCTTCGGGAGTTCTTCCTCAGGACGAGTGCACCTGCGACGAGCGCGCCTCGCACACTCTAAACAGTTCGAAACATGTCGCCCGGAGTGACAATTTATTCGTGAGTTCTAACCGTTTGCGTAATATAATTTTGAAATGACTCACGAAAGTTTAAATTCAAACAAAATAATAATAATAATAATGGGGGGGCCCCCATACAAAAAACGTGATATTTTAGCCCTTTTTCATGACTACCACTTGCCGAGCTAGATCTCAAGAACCGTAATAGCTAGACAGTTGAAATTTGCACAGATTATGTATTTCTGTTGCCGCTATAACAACAAATATTAAAAACCTGCCAAGTGCGAGTCGGACTCTTTTTATAGATCACGCTTTTTTCACGAGTACTTCACATCAAGTTAATCCTCATAATGCCTTACATTCCTTATACATATTTTACGAATGTTTGGAAAACACTGCCAAACCAAACTCATGAAGGCTAGGAAATATTGTTGTTGTATAACATTAAAATAATGTATTTCTTGCTGACGGTCAACATCTATTACAGTACAAAATAGTCGACAAAATATTATTGACAAATTATTTGTTTGTCCCTCTGGCGGTCGAGACAACCGGTTGTTTGGGCTCAGAGGCTAGAGTTTTCCTCAGGGAGGTTGGGCAGCGTCTGCGAGAGGAGGGGTCATGACCCCCGCTCCGGCTCTTTCCTGGTGCAGAGGCTGTCCATTGCGATTCAACGCGGGAACGCGGCGAGCGTAATGGGCACCTTTGCCCCTGGAATGGCACGGGGCGGGTTATTTGACTAATTTTTAGTTTATTATTGTTTTGTATTTGACTGTACAATTTTATTGTAATGCATGATTAAATGATTGATTAACTCATTAAATAGTCGACAAAAAGTGCCGAATAAGTTATTTTAATTGTGTTACTTTTATTTGTTAGAGCCACGTTGAAACGGACCTGAGTGGTAAAAAATAACTGAAACACATTTCGGTGGAACCGTAGACCAGGGACGTGATATCTAGCATATACTCGTATGATGGCGTATACACACGTAGCACTGCATTTTTATATTATTCAATATACTCGTATTGTATCTCTACCAGTCCCCTTGTCCACAGATCATACGAGCTAACACGCAAAGACAAACTGTTCAAGAACATAGAGAAGATGCAGTATTTCCGCGGGCTGAAGCACTTCGACTTCATCCCTACCACGTTTCTCATGCCAGCTGAGTTCAAGGAGCTGTGCACGACGCACTACCGGACGAAGGGGCCGTGGATCGTGAAGCCCGCCGCCTCGAGTAGGGGGCGGGGGATTTATATTGTTAATACGGTGAGTTTATTGACATAAATAAAACAAGCGGCTATTTTTTTGGGAGCTGTAGAACACGCAAAAAAATTTTTTTTTTCAATTTCCATAAACTAACTCGACAAAAAACATCCGTACGGGCGTACGAAAGATTTTTTGTCGAAAACTGAAGCGAAACACTTCGCTCGCTTTCCTCGCTCGGTCAATAAATAAATATTTGAGAACTACACAAATCGACCCAGTCCTAAACTAAGCAAAGCTTCTACTTTGAGTATTAGGCAACGATGTATATATGTGTATATATAGAAAACATTCAAGACTTAGGAACAATTATTCGTGCTCATCGTCATCACACAAATAAATGCCTTGACGGGGATTCGAACCCGGGACCACTAGCTTCGTAGGCAGGGTCACTACCAACTAAGCTAAAGTGGTCGTCATATTCATATCCTACCACCTGTCGTACCACCTACCAAAATATACCACAGCTAGCTTTGTACAAGTTGCCTAAGTTTGCTAATGTGCATGGTAAAAGAAACGTCCGATATCTATTGCCTTACTTAATAAATCAACTACCAAAATAACTCCAACATAGATACTTAAACAGCTTGAAGTCGATACCGGCTTTAAAAAGATATCTAACGTTATCTGAAGCTAATAATAGTCTTTTGTAATATACGAGTGTATGTATATGTAGTAAATGTACCATAAGCGAACTACTCATCAGCATATAAACCCCTGAGGTTTCCGCTGGTGAATCATGTACTACTTTTGTATCATATATTTTGGCCAATAAATTAAAAAAAAAAACCTGTGCCTAACACATTAACGCCATCTATTGGGAAATTTTTCTATTTGTCTCTGTCGTACCGCCATTCTTTTGACTTCCTGATACGACACGACGCCAATCGTTTCTTTTACTTGGTCGACATAACTGCGCCTTGGTCTTGCCCTGCCTCAAGACCGCATTAAGAACAATTATTTTTTAAAGTATTTTTCAATCTCTTCCAGCCCGAACAAATTCCCAAAGGCGAGAACGTAGTCGTAGCCAAATACATAGACAAGCCTCTTCTCATCGGCGGCCACAAATGCGACCTGCGTCTCTACGTCTGTGTAACCTCCATCGACCCGTTACTCATATACCTGTACGAGGAAGGACTTGTTCGATTCGCCACCGTGAAATATGACAAGACTAATAAGAACCTGTGGAACCCTTGCATGCATTTGTGCAATTACAGTATAAATAAATACCATACGGATTATATCAAGTGAGTGTTGCGTTTCATAAAATCTGTGTGCAGATTTAATGTGACTTTCAGTGGCGTGGCGCAGCTAATAAATCGTATATTGTCTTCAAGAGCTTTAAAATAAGGAGCTGTGAGAATGAGAATCTAGGATTTTACACAGTACGCCATTGAAAACTGTAGACTTGGTGAATACTAGATTTTGTCGTAGAAATTGGCAGACGACTTAGACAAATTTTTCACTGATCAACAATTCAAATGGCAGGTATCTTTCATGGCCTGGATAAAGCGAATCCAAAAGCAGCAACGCAGCATTTCGAAAATAGTAGGGCTAAGAAGACGATATCATACCCTATGGACATACCTTTTAAAAGTTATGACAACCGTCAGAAATGAGGAGGGTCTATTGCCAACAAAAAATTCGGAAGTGAAGATCAGCCGTGTACGGCATCCAATCAGCCGGATGCCACCACTCTGACAAGAGTGTATGATGGATAATAGGGATGAGAAGACGAAATTAATTCTATATCTTATATTAGAATACCTTTTTTTCTCGGGGGGAAAATCCATTATGGATACTACCCCACCGCGGGCACAGTGCGGAGGTTATGTCGGACTTGCACCGACTAAAAACCCCCCGATCGTCCTCAACTCATTTCGGACGGCTCTGGGATCTCCGTCGGAGCGTACCAGTGCCGCCCTAGAGGCACACCTCTGTGGGTCCCACCATCTGTTTTCATAGACGATCGCAGCCCCCAACGGCGACCGTCTTCGACCGTAAGGACCCCCTTTTAGTCGCCTTTTACGACAGGCAGAGGATACCGTAGCCGTATTCTCTGCCCCGGCTGCAGGGTGCATATTAGAATACCTAGTAACTTCATGATATTTCAGATGCGATGACCCGAACGCCGGCAATATCGGCCACAAGTGGACACTGTCCGCCCTCCTCCGGCACCTGCGCAAGCAGGGCCGCAACACGACGGCGCTCATGGCCTCCATCGAGGACCTCGTCGTCAAGTCCGTGCTGTCCTCGGCGCAGACCATCACGGCCGCCGCAAGGGTGTTCGTGCCCAACTTCTTCAACTGCTTCGGTGAGTGGCTCCACAGAGATAAGACTGTGTCCTCAAGGATGAAGTACATGTGGACGTAGGTCTATGCGGAAGCGCCCTATGGTAAGGATCTTCTATCTCCCTGACCAGCCCTCAAGAGGAATCAAAATTTATTTGCATAATAAAGTATATTACGTTCATCATATCAGCCGAAAGCCGTCCACTGCTGGACATAGGCCTTTCACAATGCCCGGTCTTGCTCCACCTTCATTCAACGTTTTCCCACGACACACAAGGATGAAGTACCTGTGGACGTGCGAAGGCGCCCTATGGTAAAGGCCTTCTGCCTCCCTGAACAACCCCTAAGAGGAATCAAAATTTATTTGCATAATCAGGTATATTACGTGCATAATCATATCAACCGAAAGACGTCCTCTGCTAGACAAACACCTCCCCAAAGGATCTTCACCCTCATCCAACGGCTTCCCGAGACATTATGTTACACAGATGTTATTTGTAAAATAAGAGGTGCTGATACACTGGTAGGACACGGCAAATTGTCTTACGGACAAAATTTACAATAGTCACGAATATCTAATGCGAAGGCGCCCTATAGTAAGAGCGCCCGCGAAGATATTCGGCCTTCCTGACGAACCCATAAGAAGAACTATAATTCGTATGCACAATCAGGTTCATAATTTTACACAGATGGTAATTCAAGTGATTTGGTGAGTGTCTTCTTGCCAAAAAGCTCATTAGTCTCCATAGGTGACGATGTAGTGCCCAATGGTAAGTACGCATTGCGCGCGCCATGACGCCAACGCCCATAAGACAATAGCAACAAATGTAGGTCTAACATTTATTTATTTAGTTAATTCACAATTTAAATATACAACTTGATTAACACCACCAATGCAACTACTTACACATTCATTCAGACAAGCGTTTTGAGACTAGTAACAGCCCAAGAAGACCGAGGCATGTGTTAGGGCTAGTTACGTCTTTATTATGTGACTTAGTTTCATAGAGCGATCGGGTTTATTATGTGGTTATGAGGTTATGACCAGTTTTTAATTTAAAGTTAAAACTAATATCGTATACTTATGCTGCTATAATTACTTATGGATTAGTTGAGTGTACAGTTAAATATACTACTTAGATATGTGTATAATCTAAATAATTATAGATATTATATATATATAGTGTTTAGTTTAATCAAATTAAGTTTGCGTTTAGTGTAGAGCGGCTGGTTTAAATGGAATGGAATTAAGCTAAGCGGTATTGGATCAAATTATGGAAAGATGTTGCAGTAGAAAGTATTTAATTCCGAAAAAGAGAAACTTAAAAGATTTTTTTTTGATTCTATTATTTACGTTTGGGGGTTTCAGTTCTAGTGATGCATTTGTTTTGCCTGCCATTTCCATTAACTCTTGCATTTCATCGGACAATTTATCATAAAGCCGGGGGCCAATGTATGTGAAATGTTTCCGCGCTGCTGCAGTGCTCCTAAGCGGGGTTTTATATTTACCACGTGTCTTTCTTAGGTTGTCAGAATTTATTCTTAGTGCCATATCGTTATTATAATAACATTTAAAACCTGAACTAGTACCTAGAAACCTGACTAGTTTATATCTCATTAGATGCCCCCCGCGGCTCAATCTGCATGCTTTCATGCTACAAAGAAGGCGAGTGAAACCGCCTGATAAAATATAACCTATAACCATCGCGAAGGTAATACTGGTGATGTAGATGACACTAGGCAACCTTATTTAGCTACAAACTTACAAACTTTATCTCATTATAATATTAGTTTAGATTTAAGAGCTGTTTGAAACCTTTAAAGAATTTTAACTCAAACTTTTCTCTTCAGAATTGTTCGGATACGACATCCTCGTAGATGATATGTTGAAACCGTGGCTTCTTGAGATCAACCTATCACCCAGGTAAACAACAACTTCAAATATGTTTGTTTCTTTGGCGACGTAGATTCAAAGAATGTGAACTCACTTTTATCCTAGCCAATGGCTTAAGTTTTTGAATGTTTGTCCCTACAGCTTAGCCTGCGAGAGTCCTCTAGACGCGCGCGTTAAGTCAGCTCTGTTGGCTGACACGCTCACCCTGGTGGGACTGCCGGCTGTCTCCATGGGCAAGACCGAGGCTGCGCCACAGAATTCACTCAAAATGAGAATAGGAGCCGTAAGTTATCATTGCCCTTAAAATCTATAGGCGCTTTTAATGTTTGCATCAATCAGTCAGCGCGTATCAGTTTGTGCGTTATCTTACCGACTACGCCAGTTGCCAACCACATTTACGCGGTCTGTTTTCATTTCTTACGTTCACTGACAACTGGACGATCATTGGGAGCTCAGAGTACCCCAGAGCAGACGTCTCTGGGGTACTCTGAGCTGCTGCTGATATACTAAATTAATAAAGAGCGACATAGAGGGATATATTATTGGTTGTCCTTGTCATAATTTCCTTTTTTCTTTATTTGCCTCAGTGTCATGTCCACGTCATGTTAAATAGTTTCAGGCAAATAATTGGGTAATCGTTTCGCCCAAATTAAAGAAGTTGTTTATGGTAAGCCGCCAGATGTTTCAGGCCAGTTCTCAGTTTAGCTGCGTAAGAGCTTTCCTGTCCCCCTTGGTGAAACTCGTATAGGATCTCTAGAAAACCTTACTCTGAGATTGGGAGGTTCCAGCTCTCTATTTTAATGACATTGAAAACACGTATTTTCACTGTGAGTCTATCTCTCTACTTTCTAGTGTTCTATATAGTTGTCTGGTCCCAAATCTAATAACAAGAAAAATAATAAATGTTAATAGGTGACCCAATTATAATTGTACAGTTACCTGCTCAGCTAACACGATAGATCATTATGAATTATGATCATGTGTTACGTTATGTTTCGGGCTATTTGGGACATGTAACATGACCATACAAGCTATAGTGCCGAGTGGGCTGCGTATCAGACTCGCTCTCATGCCTTTTCATATAGGGTAGTCTAAGAAAGAAAGAAAAACTTTTTATTCTATACAGCACATAAAACAGAAATTAAATAAAAAATATATTAAAAACGTAACCATGTTAAAGCTTAAACAGCATGACGGTACAGAGGTGTACAACAGGCCAACAAATTGTGCGATAAAGAAAAGAAGAGAGACTCCGCATGTGTTGCTATTTGCAGGCCGTGCAAAGTGCAAAAATTTTTATTCTGCCACAGCATATGAGTCTTAATATGTCTCATACTGTATCTGTCGCAGTGCCGACGGGTTCACTCGGCGGAGAATGTATGCGCGGGGCAACGCAACAAGACCAGCGGCCAGACGTCACCAGCCGCGCTCACCAGCGAAGAACTGCGTTTAGTTCGAGCGGTGCGAGCCCAGTACGCGAGGAGAGGTGGCTTCGTGAGGATATTCCCCAGTCAAAACAGCTGGCAGAAGTACTCGCAGTACCTAGGTCAGTATACAAGTGTGGTGTCCGCAACAAGACGAGTGGGCAGACGTCACCAGCCGCGCTCACCAGCGAAGAACTTCGGCTAGTCCGCGCGGTGCGAGCGCTGTACGCGAGGAGAGGCGGCTTCGTAAGGATATTCCCCAGTCAGAACAGCTAGCAGAAGTATTCGCAGTATCTAGGTTAGTATACAAGAGTGGTGCCCGCAACAAGATGAGTGGCCAGACATCACCAGCGAAGAATTTCGGCTAGTCCGTGCGGTGCGAGCGCAGTACGCGAGGAGAGGCGGCTTCGTAAGGATATTCCCTAGTCAGAGCAGCTGGCAGAAGTACTCGCAGTACCTAGGTCAGTATACAAGTGTGGTTCCCGCAACAAGATCTGCGGCCAGACGTCACCAGCCGCGCTCACCAGCGAAGAACTACGTCTAGTCCGCGCGGTGCGAGCTAAATACGCGAGGAGAGTCGGCTTCGTGAGGATATTCCCCAGTCAGAGCAGCTGGCAGAAGTACTCGCAGTATTTAGGTAAGTATACAAGTGTGGTGCCCGCAACAAGACAGTCAGAGAGTGTGTGTAGTGTTGTAACGTATTTGTTTGCACAGACCCGGTGTCCGGCATCCCCGTGTGCTCGACGTCGCTGAACAACAACGTGCCGTACAACGTGGTGCCGCACAACTACAACCTGCTGGTGCACGCGCACGTGCTGCCGCACTTCGCGCACGCCACCGCCGCCACCAGCCTCACCGACGCGCAGCCGCCCGCGCCCAGCAGGTCAGCATGTCGCGTCACGTCACACGCCGTCCTCGCTCGCCACAACGTGGTGCCGCACAACTACAACCTGCCGGTTTACCACGTACAATTATACTGTTAGTTACACAAATCATCGATAGAGAGATTAGGGGTAAGCGCGCAACCAAGCGGCAAGGAATTATAGTCGAAATTCGTGGCTGCTATTTTGAACTTCTTTGTTTGCGATCCGATTTTGAAATTATTGGTAAAAAGAAAATTTGCGCACGTTTGCTCCCCTAGGGATATATTTGGATGCGCTCGAACATGACACCAAACAGCTTCCTTAATCCAATCACTAGTAATTCATCGTTATATTTTTTATAGACTGAAGCGCTACGAGACAGTAACGATCACTCGCACGGCGCCCGCCATCACCCTGGGCGAGCCGGCGCCGGCGCCCGTGGACGCGCGCCACGCCAAGACGCTCGTCAAGCGACAGCTGGCCGACGGCATGCGGCTCACGTGAGTACAACATGTAGTTTACGCAAGTTAAGGTTGATTTAGACGGAGACTATTTTGAGACGCCTAAATTACGGCTCCAGTGTCTACCGTCAGCACATCTTTAGACAATGACTATTTTTCAGCCGCCTAAATCTCGTCGCCACTAACCAACGAACCGACACTAGTCGTTAACACGGTGCCTTTGCCGTACCAGTCATAATAGTAGATTGTATTGTGTGTTGTTAATAGTAGATTGTACAACAAGTGCATAAAACGAGCCATTTTAACCGAGACAATTTATCGCAGGCGAGGGTCAATATAAAGTAGAGGATAAAATGGGTTTTATACACGAATTATACACTCTGCTTTTTACTTCGATTGCGAGAAAATTAAACAAATAATTAATATAAAGTTATTTCATCAAATGTATACTTGTGTGCTGTCGACCGCGGCCGGCGCGCGCACGTCTGCACGTATTTTACTTTATGCTCTAGAGCATAAAATGCGACTTTATGTCACGACGAACTTTTAGAGCATGAGAAGTGAAATAGTACATTCCGATACAAGTGCAGAGAACAGGAAATTCGCAACGAGTGGTGATAAATTGAAACACGACCGAAGGGAGTGTTTTAAATCGACACGAGTTGCGAATTACGTGCATCGTACAACGTTTTACAGTACATATGGATCTTTAAAGTTTCAACATATGCACGTAATCTGCTGATGTAGCACCATATGTACTGTAATAGTACATTTCGATGCTAGTGCGGAAAGTATGTCATTTCTTCACGAGTACCGAGGGATGCCACGAGCCGCAGGCGAGTGGCAACACTCGGGACGAGTGAAGAATGACATTTCCGCACGTGTATTGAACGACGTTTTTTAATACAGTTGCGAAAAAATAAGAAAAACAACAAGTAAGGAATTTGAAACTTTTATATTATTAATTCTGTAACATCATTTTTTTTCCAAATGCATGTTCTATAAGACATTATCAATTGTAAATATAAAACATTGTACTATTATTACCTAAGTATCGTTATTTACGATTATTTATGTATCATATATTTATAAAAACAATATCGAATGTTGCCTTTAGAAACTTAAAACATGCTTGCAGTAAGTAAAAACGCCTCTTCTTTGACAGGCGTTTCGGCAGCTATTCCGTTCCACTCAGACAACTTATTAAAAACGGTTTTTAAATATTCAATATTAAAAAATAAACGTGTTATAATGATGAAGAGGTAAGTAATAAAATATGAAATGTGTATATTTTTCGTATTCTGATATTAACAGTAGGTTTTTATGTTGATTACGACGTTTAAAGGAAACTAATATTTAACACCCAGCAATAAGGAGTCATGCATTGGAACAAGCATAAATTTAAAAAAATTTGAAAAGTGAAAAGCACTAGTGCGCGAAAACCAACTTTCCGCACGCTAAACAGCTACGTAAAGTAGCACTTTTTGAGCAACTGTATTAAAAAAATAGTTTTCGTCTAAGCTGCCTTTATATCGTGTGTCCAGCATGGGCGAGGTGCGGCGCTTGTTCGGGCTGTACCTGACGCACGTGCTGAAGCGCGTGTCGTGCCCGACCAACGAGCTGGCCGTGGCGCACGCCGCGCTCGTGCTGCGCTTCCTCAAGCGCGCCTCCAACACGCTCCGGATGCCCTATAATGTAAAGGTGCAAGGGTTTAAGCATGCCAGTGTGCGACACACGCTTTTCTTTTATTTTATTCAACCATTTCGACAATTTAACCATTCACCATTTTTCATTGTTTGAACATTTTTTTTACAATAGTATTCGATTAGTCAGCCTCACCATCATTATGTTGCTTTCGACGCAACACAACAATAAAACCAAAATATTAACAGTACTCAGTAATCTTCGTTTTTGACGACAAATATACTTTATGCCACACCTAGCCAAAAAGCCGCTTTCTGGCCAAGTGTAGTAATAAAATGATGTACACGACACGGGAGGTAAAAAATAAAGCCCTCGTTCGCATATGTATATACGTCCCTCGCCTGCAGCTCGGGCGGCAAAATCTGTGATCTCAGCCTTTCTTTGCTTTACCACCCTAGTTGTGTAATGTACTATTATCTACACCCATGTAGAAAATGCTCTTTAATGTGTCCGACAGCAACCCACGAGTTTCCAGTATGTGCGCAGCTTTATGATTTTTATTGCTCTTCATTGTTAATAATTCTAGCAAATATAAATTAATAATTTACCTTGACCAATAATTTATATTGTATGTACACTGATTTGCCTGACCACACCACATGACATGATCACCGTTCATGAATATATCCGGGCACTCCCCCAGGGTCCGTCTGCGAAGATGTGCGACAAGGACCGCTGCGCCGTGGTCGCGAAGCAACTCAACGACTTCCTCTACATGTACTACCGAGAGACCGACCTCTACACCGACAGCGAGGACCGGGACAACTGCGTCTCCAACATTAACTTCGCGCAGTTCCTGTACTCTGCGAGGTGAGTATACTGTTGCGAAGCAGTCAACGACTTCCTCTACATGTACTACCGAGAGACCGACCTCTACACCGACAGCGAGGACCGGGACAACTGCGTCTCCAACATTAACTTCGCGCAGTTCCTGTACTCTGCGAGGTGAGTATACTGTTGCGAAGCAGTCAACGACTTCCTCTACATGTACTACCGAGAGACCGACCTCTACACCGACAGCGAGGACCGGGACAACTGCGTCTCCAACATTAACTTCGCGCAGTTCCTGTACTCTGCGAGGTGAGTATACTGTTGCGAAGCAGTCAACGACTTCCTCTACATGTACTACCGAGAGACCGACCTCTACACCGACAGCGAGGACCGGGACAACTGCGTCTCCAACATTAACTTCGCGCAGTTCCTGTACTCTGCGAGTTACTACGGTTTCTATTTCTTAAATCAATGTTTGACAAATTAAAAAAAAGCCTCAAATCGAACCGTCCAGTATTCTTTTTAAGAAATTCCATATTGTAACGCGCACATATCGGCATCGGAACAGCATCGCCTCGCCTCGGCCCAAGCTCAAGCGCAAGCCTCGCAGTCACTCACGTCGGGACGGGCGCGGGGCGCGGGGGCGGCGCACAGGCTGCCACGTTCCCCCCGCGCCCTGCGCCCCGCGCCCCGCGCCCGTCGACGATCATCGATCACCGACCTCGCGCCAAGCGCGCTGTCGCCCAGCCGTAAGCACGATGTCGCCTAGCCGCAGCCGCGCGGACACCTGGGAGGTGCTAATGGTTGCCGCATGGTTGATGGCGAGCCGATGAGGTGTGGCGGCGCGGATCCGGTGCCGAGCAGCGTGTGCGACAGCTTTTAATAATAATAATACTCTAGTATATAAACGAGAAAGTGCTTCCGTGGTCCAAGTCGTCGATAGATAACGTCTGCGACAGCTTATTCAGCCAAGTATCGCTCTCATGAAAACATTTGTAATTACAGCGCAGCTCTGCGTTGTGTGCGTCAGAGATGTCGTACGTCATATAGTAAATCCATTTTAATGTGTTCAAAACCATCCGCGAATACCAGTTTAACAATAAAACCCGCCTCCCGCTCGCCCCCCGCGTGTGCGCGGGTAATAACTATTGAACCGGCGGAAGCATGTTTACCGAGACACCCTGGCGCCGGCGCCGACGCCGGCTCCCGCGCGGCCCGGGCGCGTGCCGTACAATTGTACGTGATATATCATGTAGTTGACGCGCGCGCACGCGGAGGGATTACTAAGCAGGTATTTACGGATAATTTTGATCTATGTACTATTATCATCTGTCTGTGTTTTGTCGGCCTGTTTAGCCTAGTTGGTAGTGTCATTGCCTCCGAAGCTAGAGGTCCCGGGTTCGATTCCCGGTAAGGGCATTTGTTTCTGTGGTGAGCAGAGACATTTGTTCCTGAGACTTGGATGTTTTCTATGTATTTAAGTATATATCTATGAAATATATCGTCGTCTAGTACCCATAACACAAGCTTTATTGAGCTTACCGTGGGACTAGTTCGATTTGTGTGAAAAATGTCCCCAAATATTTATTTATTTATCATATTATTTATATTACAGTGAAGCGGACTTAGAAGACGTGCTGCTCCTCCAGCTCAAAATGGAAGGGTACGTGACGACCTTCCTCGGCGACACGCGCGCCCCGTACTGCGTGGACCTGCCGCCCTCGCGCCTCGCCGCCCCGCCCGCCCCGCCGCGCCACACGCTGCTCAAGTACCTCGCGTGCCTCGCGCCCATCAACACCAGGCGGTACAGGTGTGTAGCCTCACTGTCCATACAGTACTGCGAGTTAATGATGACGAACATGACATCAAAATAATCGAAAATCCGAGAGGTATCTGAACACGAACCCATCATTAAAATAGAGTGAAAGTGGCCACCATTTTGAACTTTTTGGTACATTGTCAGATTGCATCCAATTTGAGACCATTATAATCCAACTTGACACTGTTAGCTAGTTAAAGACGGAATCCAACGTTACATTCCTCAGTCACAAACAGGTGAATCTCCCAAGTACATCTGGCGTGCCTCGCGCTTCCCATCACCAGGTGGTACAGGGTAGGTACTGATATGTAGCATAGCTATCATAGTATTACTCCAGATACCAGATGAGAGGTGAACTGTCGGGCAGCAAGCGGCGGAAGGATCCAGAATAGAAAAGTGACCGTAAATTCAAACTTTTTAAGGCTTGGGAACCCGCAAAATTTCTGATATGGCCCTGCCGGCATTCTTGGCTTCAATCCACAGCACATCTAATCTTGCAGGTAAAATACTTAAGACCTCACTGGTTACAAACTGCGAGATTGCGTGCTTGGTTGAAGCCTCGAATGCCTAGCTAGCTGGACCGAGTCCAAATTTTCCTTCGCGTCACAAAATACAAATTGCCTAGGACACCTTAGCCTCCACCTCAACTCTACGCTCCCTCATCGAAAGCGCGAAAGGCAGGGACCGGGCCAGGCTCTTGGTCATTTCAAACCCTGAGCCGGGTCACTGGCTCCATGCCTATCCATCAGCCAACACCGGTACTTTCATCGACCCGGATACACTTCGCTTAGCCGTTGGTCTCCGTCTCGGGGTTGATGTTTGTGCGGACCACAACTGTGCGGCCTGTGGGGCCCCTGTCCATCGTCTGGGCCATCATGGGCTTGTCTGTTCATTAGGCGCCGGCCGCCTGTTCCGCCACGCCGCACTCAACGACACCCTGCGAGGGGCGCTCGTTAGCGCCAACGTTCCCGCTGCTCTGGAGCCCCAGATCGTGCGGGGCGATGGCAAGCGCCCTGACGGGATGTCTTTGATTCCATGGAGGATGGGTCGCGCTCTAGTGTGGGACGCCACATGTGCCGACACTTTGTCTGCGTTCTACCTCTCATCGACCAGCAGGCGTGCCGGGGCCGCGGCAGACGCTCAGGAACGGCTTAAGACCACCAAATACGAGTTTCTCGGCACCCAATACGAGTTCGCTGCATTAGGTGTCGAGACTATCGGCTCGTGGGGCAAAGGCGCGCGTGGACTCCACAGGATGCTCAGCAAACGTTTGCCGGAGGCAACAGGCGATCCTCGTGCGGGCAGCATTATCGCACAACGCTATTAATTTCTGTTTTTCTGAATAAAAAAAAGATTGGTAACTTTTTAAGCCCTTGCCCGTTCATAAAATTTAACTAACCTCTTTTAACTGCATTTTGTTTTCCTTTTTTCATAAATACAGATATTAAAATAAGTTTGATGAAGGTTTACGAATAAAAACAAGAAGTCATCCATTTTATTGACTCGACTCGTCTACTTGTAACTTTTTGCCCATTAATAGTAGTTTCACACAGCTCCGCCGCATCGCCGAACTTAAATTGCTTCCCTTTCCGCAGGCCCTCGGACTCATCAAGCAAAACAGAAGCCGAAGACTCCGTGGCGTCGGAACTGCCTTCCTTCTCCGACTCTGACGTAGTTCTCAAAGAGTCGATGAAGCAAGAAAAGCCCTTGCCCCAGGCGCTCAAGTTCGCGCGCTCATAGCCCAGGCTCATCACCAAGAAACATGTGACGCTACCACAGATCGCCGGCACGTGAGAATTTTATCGTAATATAAAACCACTGAATAATTAATAGTACTTCACGCAAGGTCTAGCAAAACCCATGTTGGAGAACTCTTGGCATCAAGCTCAACGCGTGCAACGTTCTCGTTCCTAGCGCGATCATTGTCATCTTCGCAGTGCCGTATCTACGGCGTCAGTTGGACGGATAAAGTGACGAATGTAAAAGTTTTGCGCCAAATGGGAAAAACCCGGCAACTTATCCGTACCATCAAACAAAGAAAGATCGCCTACCTCGTACATGATGGATGATCGGGCATGATCGGTATTCTCCATATGATGGAAAAAATGTCCTGAAAACGGAAATCTGGACGACGCAGGACGTCTCGGCTCTGTATTAACAGGGAGTGGACAGGGATTAAGAATGTCAAGCAACTGATCAGACTGGCACGTGATAAGGAGAATTTTAAAAAGCTGACTGCCAACCGTCAGTAATGGAGAGGCACATGAAGGAGAATATATATCGGTGGGCGGCACCCGGGCGGGGACCGTATGGGTGTCGTCCATCGCTATCGGGTATATCGACACCTTGGAGGTGCGGCAAGATACAGGCCTGGTGAGGTGGTGACGCGCTTTGATCTCTTACCGGTCCGTAAAGGCCCTTTTACACGAAGAACATGAATATCGCATTACATTGCAGGATTTGATCGAACTTGTCGTATACTTAAAATAATTTCATTTGGCATTACAGATCAGACTAATTTCTAAAAGAGTATGGATTGGAATCCTATTGATCAATTTGTGAGAGATATATCAAATATCTCACGTGATATAAAAATAGACACTTAGGATACCATAAAGTACGGGAAACATTCCAACTTAACTCTTAGAACGGCTGTGCCACAAATCGTTAGTGACCGGAGAGATCCTAGAGTCTAAGATGGTCTCCCATAAAGAGAAAGGCCGTAGAGATAATGTTCACTCATTCTTGGTGCGCTTAGAACGTATAGAAATGCTAAGAGAAGTCGAGTGCTACATTTCCACAAGTCAAGCCAAGTAGTACTACTTTACGGATATACGTACGTATATTTCAACGCATTTCTCTTACGTAATTGTTCTACAAAAAATATACATTTAAATAAATACAAATTATTTACAATTTCGACATGTTGTGGTTCTCATGTAATAGTGATTAGAGTTTTTACTCGTATTACAAATCAAATAGCTGTCTAGTCTAAATAATATATTTATAACTTGGAGGCCTTAAGGCGATGGCGTCGTATTTTAACGTCAGGTGAATCCGCAATAAATTAAAAATTCATGTAAGTGTTCACTTTTGTCATGTTTAACAACAAAACGATAGTATATTCTGTTGACAATTTTACTATGCTGAATAATAGTCTGTGGCCATTTCGGAATCTCTTGCTACGATTAGCTTACCTCGCTTGAAATTAAAGGATGTGAAAACAATTATTTACTATAAGGATATATTTAGTTGGTAATATCACGTGATAATAAAGGTTTAATGTTTGCAGTTTAAAACTAGGTCGCTAGATTTTGGCAGTTTTAGTAATAAATCGAGGGAGTTTTGGAAGGAAACTGGCAAGTATTTTACAGAAATTATAGGTGAACTAGGGGCTATAGCTAAAGCCAAATAATGTGAGACTTATTGTAGCATTTGAGACAAACATTTATGCTCTTATCAATATTAAACATGAACTTATTATGAATCTAGAGTGGTGTACTCGTAAAGTTTGATGAAAGTTAGCCACTTAGTCATATCAGATAGGATTTGAAGAACATTTTGTTTTTGAATCGGTAAATGAATTAGAACCTTCTAGACTATTCAAATAAGTGGGTATTCCAGTAAGCTTTGCCCTTTATCTTTAAATAAATTTACATAAATATATCGGAATTTTATTAAGAATTAAAAATGTATCATCGAGGTCTTATCTTGTATTTATGTAATATGGGATCAACCGGGAAGTCATTGTGACACTACTTCGAATGATTAACTTTATACAAGGAGTATTATTATTTTTAATGTGTGTAAATTGCTTCGTTAATACTTACCACTAGAAAGCATAGCCAATGATTAATTAGCCCATACATTTGCCATTCTAGACTATATATTTTTTCAACACATTTCAAAAATGCTATAAATTTTAACGATTTGATATTTACCAAAGCAAGTAAAAATAAGTATTTACTCGTACCTGGCACAAGGAATTATGAAAATCTTAAGGTGCTGAAACGAAAATCAATGGCGGTATGGATCAATTCCATGGGCAGATTGAGAGCACGCTACTCATGTACTCTGCTTCTAGATAAGTTAAAGAAGCAGCTTCATACATAGTTAATACGTTTCATTACATTTTTATCAAGTACATTAAAGTCGACAGTATATGTTTACTATTTTATGATGTATTTTATCTACTATTTATCTTTTTTAGATGTGTTCGGGTAATTCCGAAAATGACAAATATCTCTCAAACGGAGCAACTTTGTTTGATCTAGCGAAAAGAAAAAAACAGACGTGTGAAAGATTGCCTGGTTTGGTAGAAATTTGTAACTGTGATTTTTTCTACATTCGGAATTAGAAGAATACATCGAAGCTTAGACAATAGCACCAAATTATTTTCGTTAAATGAAATTGTAACAGTAGGATGTATTACAGACTGAGCTCACATATAGAGGTTGTTTCAAAAGGTATTGTTCCATTTCATCCACGTTGCATATTATTATATTACTAAATTTTTATTGTGATTTGGATGTGCAGTATTCTTAATTATAAGTAATTTATTATCAAGCTCCCTTTAATACCTTAAAATTATCGCATTTGATTTTCTGATTTCTTAATGTAATTTAAAATCATGTCAGCGATAAGCAATATCCTATCAGTTCAGTAATGCAAATGTATTATACTCAACATTTTGCAAAAGTCACCATAATTTTGAGATTTTCATTCAAGTGTTTTGTTTATAAGAACTATACTCAAAATTATTTAAATTGGCCGAGTTATATCAAACTACTCCGCTGAAAATACGAATTTACTGTTCAAGCAAGAATATTCAATATCTTTTAATAAAATGCCTGCCATTTTAAATAATTTAAATTAATAATCCAAAGAGTTGATATTATTTTAAATATTTTTATGTATGGATATTTACTGAGTTTAGCTAAGCTTATTTGACAGATATTTATATACTACATCATTATGCCGTACAAAAAGAAGAAATAGAAGTATTAAAAATGTAGAATATGATCGCGCCTGCATGGGCAGAACAAGACTGGCATATTGATCTATTTCTAATTAGAAACTTTAGAAAGAGAACGGAAGGTCCCTTTCCGTCATATAGTGACACGAGAGTGAAAGGGACGGCACTCCACGAAGTTCGATTTTCGAAGTTCGGAGTAGGCCCTCAGGTTGTACGCGGTATTGTGCTACCCGTGTTGGGGTGGTATTAACGACGCTTGGTAACAACTCGCCATAAGCGTTCTACAGACCTCAATTTGTCAAGACAACTGCCTTGAAAGTGAATGAATTGAATGATTTATATATCTTTCCATGTTATAGCTGCGTGTACGTGTCTACGTTGTTGTGAAACATTGTGGTGTGTGGAAGGCTTCACGCGAATCGGTATAAGTCAGAACTACGATTACGCAAATTTGTTACGAAATTCGGAGTCAACTTATACTAGGAAGTTGTGAGATAAATCGAGACGGGTTGTGAATCGCATGTAGATTGCCTATATAACTGCCTACCCTCCAAAAACTGGCCACTTCGCAAACATATACAGCAGAGTCACACTAATCAGACACTTCAACAGTCCGGTACTTATACTGTTTTTCACGTAAGAAGAGTCCGGTGACAGCTGTCAACCCAGTACAAATTATGTCATTATACGTCAAAAATGACATAATTTGTACTGGGTTGACAGCTGGGTCCGGACTCTTCTTACGTGAAAAACAGTATACATCCAATAATCCGGAATCCCCGCCCGCGCCTTCCTCACCCCTCCCTCTCCGCTTGCGCTTCGGTATCAGTTTAACTTATTATGATTTTTTCAATAATCCAGCATCCCCTAGTTTGAATAGTGCCTGATAAGTGAGACTTTACTAAACATAAAATAGACAATTTGTTGGTTAATTTGAAATTAAATCAGATGCAGAAGTAACTTAGTATTGTAGAAATAACATGCCCATGCAAAATTGGTGGCTATTTATTGGCGATTTGCCCTAGCTATATAGTCATAATAGCCGCGCTGGTTGCAATTCTTATGTACTTATTTGAAGTAGCTAACGCAATATTTTAGTGTTCATTAGCGTACGAAGTTAGCATAGTGTTAGTGATGCGATAACCGATGCTAGTCCGGATAGGTCACACCTAGGCTAAACGCCAAAGTTTATTTATTTACATCCCTAGCATAGCTTCGGCACGGTACGAGTATTATAAGCAATATCATGTGCTCATTGGGGCCACTTACACGATTAACCGGACCTCCCTCACCCCTCTTTCGAGCCTCATGTGATTAATGTATAGCCGAGGAATAAGAAAATCCGCCAATTTTCGACTTTATGTTAATGGTATTGAGTTTCAAACAGTGACGTAAATTTTATTCCGCGACTGTACAATCGGCTATTTTACAAATGGAACGATCCAGCTGAAGTTACAAAAATATGTATCCACGACCTTAATGATAAGTCAATAAAGACTAGGATACATATTGTTGTAACTGAACACGATACACTGCTTATGATACTTAAATTGATGCCACAAAATAAGAGTATGGAGACGAATTCATTATAATTATAAAACTTACTTATATTTATTGCAAATTAATATATTTTGATTTTAAATTATAACATAATGTCACATTTTACCAAGTAAAAAATATCGTACTTAACTAATTGTAAAATAGTATTTACTGTGAACGAACATTTTTAGAAGATGTTACGTTTTATTGATGTTGTTTGTTTTCAAAGAAAAGCACGCAACAGATGACCGTCCCGTGCATAATTTTTTTTATTGTAATTCTTCATCTTTCCTAATTTAGCATGTCTTTCATTCCTATGAATTTTAAAGCTTTCACATAAGAATATTAAAACACTAAGCATTTCCCGTTTTTCCTATGAACTATTTAAAATCCTGTGTGTTATTTATAATTATAACATTATTTTTGTCAAAGTGTTAGCTTAAAAGTTTGTATTATTATTAATTCACTAATACCAAATAATATACACAAATAGTAGAGAAAGTAATTTTTTTTATCTCCGTATTTTTTACGCGAGATTGTTGTACCTATATTATAATAAATTTAATTATTTTTTATATGTATAGCATTTTTAAAACTTTAAATTTATTCTTATTCCTTCTAAAAGTGCCATCCGTAATAAGCATTTTAGTATCTGGTGGTAGGTATCTGCAATTGGTTTGAACAGTAAACAAATGTTAATATTAAGTGGGGCTTTGCTTCGCCAAGTACAAAGTGATGAATTTAGTATCCACCAGCAATTTTATCTCGTACTGTGAAATATATTTTGAGCTAATAAATTAAACATTTCATTTAGGTTTTTTATTCAGCATCCATTTCTACATATTAACCTAATATTTGACGACGTTGGACCATCTGCAAAATATAGCCATCTACAGGGCGTCCCACGGCTATGCCACTTGGAGGGAAAGTACCTTTAATATTGTAGATGGAACATTTTACTGAAGGAAGACATTATTTTAAAAACAATTTAAACTTAATTCATAAATTTTTAAACAATTACATGGTTGAACCGGGATTCAAACCCGCTACAAAATAAAAAATGCTAAAAATTGTTAAGGTCTTCATTAATTTCTGACACTATGTTATTTAGCAAATATAATCCTTATGATGAAGCCTTTCCATCCGCATGATAAGGCTACAGGGTCAATTGTTTTTCCTCGTGTAGCGGGTTCGATTCCCGGTTCAACCATGTAATTATTTAAAAACCTATGAATGCAGTTTAAATTGTTTTTCAAATTAAAATAATGTCAGTAAAATGTTCCATCTACAATTTCAGTAAAATGTTCCATCTACAATATTCAAGGTACTTTCCCTCCGTGTGGCATAGCCGTGGGACGCCCTGTATATGCTATAAGAAGTCATCACAATATTTCTTTACTTTTTCCTTACAACCTGCTCATGGCTTCGCACGTAGGTAATAATATATTAACCATTTTACCAAGGCCGCGAAGAACAAGCGTGTCTTATTCTTTGTGATTTCTATTTTTTCTTGACTGATTGCCTTTGACATCGATCACAACCAACGTAAATGCGCGTTACCCATAGAAATAATAAATAAAAACACGTAATTATATTACATTGTGGAAGTCTTTGGTGGAAGCCTATGTCCAGCAGTGGACGTCATTCGGCTGAAATGATGATGATGATGATGAAGTTGAATTTCTTTAGTCATTGAAAACATTCGATGACTTCTAACGTCTGTTGTTAAAGAGAGATGGCCAGGTCCAAATAGGCACCGGTCAGGCTTATAACAAACCTTACTTTATATACATTTGCAACCGTATTGAACGTCTTGTACAACAAGTATTTACAAAAGTCTGATATGTTCCTGTAAGCCAGAAAATAAAGTGGGATTTGGAATTAAAACCTGACTTTGGTAAACGAAATACTATGTGGGTCATATTGCACGCTTTTCCTGTGAAAGGGTTAATTGTGAATTAGTTTAGTTACATTATAAAGCATAAAGAGTTGAAGTGGTATTTGGGTGTAATGTAAATGTTATAATTGGAGTGCATTTTTTTTTTAATTTCGCGCCTTTATTCAGCGTTGCCATGTGTTGGAGCGTCCTTATAAAGTTATCCATATACCATCCTGCAAGTACCGATGAAGTTTTCTATGACTTCATTCATAAAACGAAACGTATAAAATAAATATCATTTTTTTTAAACTCGATAAGATTACGATTACGCATACTGTGATTATCTAAGCGCGTTATGGGGCAATCTTCAATGATATGCCGGATGGTCTGTGCGTTGATACCGCAGGCACAAGCTGGTAACTCCACCTAAGCACAATGATGTTTATTAAATAGAAACTGCAACGGCTGTGGCCAATGTGGACTCTATTCAAATTGACCTGTTCACTTAGCGACGAAGCCATCAAGTGGCTGTCCGGTCTCCATATTAATTTGTAAATTGAATAATGTATTTTGTTAAGTAATGTTTTTAATCTGCTGTACTTACGCATCCTGTATATGGCATACGCTTAACTAAATTTATCAGTCATCTCATCACATATGTGTGATGTGACATGTCACTATACAAATCCTTGCAGGACCGTGAGGATGTCAAACTTTTTTTTGAGCTAGCAAGTATTACGCTAACAATTAACCAATCAGAGATTAGCGTCAATAACCTAAACGGCGTCAAAATGTCAAATCGGCATATCGGCAATCTTGGCCGCCATTTTGTTACTAAAGTGAACTTGGCTCGAGTGTGGTGTGCCGCGTGAAGTATTGTACTGATTATTTTAATTATTAAGGATAGCTATAAGAAGTGAACACAATATGGTGCCGGTAAGTTACGTTAATTACTTTTAAGTACCATTATATTATTCCAAAACATCTCGTTTACATCTTTTGCGTGTCATTTTAGCAAACGAAAGTGTTCGTCGGGAGCCTGCCCCAGGGCTCGCAGCCGGAGGAGCTCCGCAAACTGTTCGAACGCTTCGGCGTCGTCACAGAATGCGACATAATGAACCGGTGCGGCTTCGTGCACATGCAGACAGAGGACCAAGCGGCCGCCGCCATTCGGGCCCTGAACAATTCGAGTTTCAACGGTGGCGTCATCATCGTCGAGCGTGGCCGCATCAAGGAGCGAGGGCAGCGCGGCGGGCCCGGCGGCGGCCGCGGCGGCATGCGCGGCGGCGGCGGCGGCATGGACCGTCGCGGGGGCGGCGGACCCATGCGCGCCGGGCCCATGGGCGCGCGCGACGCGCCGTACATGCGCGACCGCGGCATGGGCCCCATGCGCGGCGGCGACATGGGCATGAGGAACGGCATGGGCGGCGGCGGCTACGACCGCGGCTACGGTGGCGGCGGCGGCTATGCAGACGACCGCTACGGAGGATATGGCGGAGAGGTAAATACACGATTAAATTTTGCTAAATCACATTACTGACTTTACCAACTTTTAAGTTCAAATTTGTGTGTTGTTCAAAAAAAAGACAATGATCGAAGACAGGTAGCAATATTAGGACTAAGGTACAACATAGAAATTTGTCAAAAAAGACAATGATCGAAGACAGGTAGCAATTTTAGGACCAAAGTATAACATAGATGTAATGTTATACTTTTGTCCTAAAATTGCTACCTGTCTTCGATCATTGTCTTTTTTGACAGATTTGAACTTAATTTATACATTAAAAAGCATATATTTTGGTTATCTAATGATAACAATTAAGTATCAGTTTACAATGGGTCTGTTAATGTAATCATTCTCTATTTAACCCCTCATACTCAAATGTCAAAATTGTCCAATTAAGTAATAACCATGGGATATAAAACAAAAGCTCCAAATACTTGGCACGGATATGTGTCTATACAAGGGGAGCGATTGTCAATGTTAAACAAAATTGTTTGAAATTATGAAACAAAAATAACTTACTGCATAAATTAAATTCCACAAGTTATTTTTACTGCATACGTTGTTGTTTTAATTTTATTGACACTAGCTTGACCATGTTATTTATTCTGTTCGATAAAAGCGGCTTAAATTGCTACCTGTTGCTATTTGTTAGTGCATCCTGCACCAGCAGAGTAATAAAAAAATGGTTTTCTATTGTGGCAATACTTTAATATGACTATACAAGTAAACAATTTACAAGTGAAGAGATCCTTTGTCCCTTGCTAATTTAGGAATATGCAGACTTTGCGCTGTTCTTGTGGGGATTAAGTGAAATACCAAGGTAGCTTAAACTGTATTTCCTGTGTTTATTAACAACTGCCCGTGGAAACACCGCTAGTCAGCGACCTGTGTTCCCACACAAGTTAACTTGTATAGTAATTTTAAAGTATTCTGTTTCTGTAACTTGAAACAATGATACCTCACCTGTTCCAAACTGAGGGCCTACTCTGAAAATCTAACTTTGTATCGTGCCGTCCCTTTCCGTCATATAGTGTATAACACGAGAGTGGAAGGGACGGCACGACACGGAAGTTCGGGGTAGGCCCTCTGGTGGCAGTCTATTGCCATTCATAGGTGCAAGTACACTACCTTCGGAAAGCTTAAGACCAAATACGATTTTTAGGTTTATTTTTCATAAATTATTATGCAAACCAAACAAGGCAAAAAGATTGCAATGGCCTATTTCTCACAAGGATTGGGCTTTTGCAAACTGGTTGAGAGTACTACGGACAGATGAATCAAAATTGAGTGTATAATCAATCAATGTTTGCATAGTTTGTGTTTGGTCTTAAACTTAGTGTAATATGTCTAAACTGAGGAAAACAGAACTTTGAGTACCAGGACCGGCGCGGGTACGCCCTCGCGCGCGACGGCTACGGCGCGGCGCCGATGTACGACGAGCGGCGCGGCTACGGAGCCGAGGACATGGGCGGCATGTACGCGGACGACCGCCGCGCGCCCGCGTACCCCGACGAGCGCGACGTGATGGAGCGCCGCGCGCCCATGCGCGCCGCCATGCCCATGGCCAGCGGCTACGACCGGGGCGCGCCTCGCGCCGCCTCCATGGGCAACGGTGACATGTTCAGCAGGAGATCGCCTATGTGAGTACAACTTGTCACTGCTTACCGAAACATTCTCAATATGCGCTCTTCCAGTCATTGTGCTGGTTATGCGTCTTCAGTTAGCACTTGTCTAAGTGTGGCACACCAAATTAGGTGGTCACTAATCAAAGACCCTGTGTATTAATATGATAATATCTTATTTATTTGCAAACCCATACAAATATAAACAAGAAGTCAGTTATATAATGAAAGATAAGCTATTTACATTTTTGGGCCCTGTGTTGAAGCAAAAAGTAATTGAATTACAAATTGCCAATACAATTTCAATTACCAGACGTGATTATGAGTAATTTTTTTCTAAAAATCTTACAAATGTGGACCATATCTTCTCAACAAAAAAAAATACAAAATGTAATTACAATTACAAGCAAATAGTAATTGCACTTTCAATTAACAATTACAAAATGTGGTAATTGAATGAATAATTGCATGTTTTAATTATAACGTGTAATTGCTTACTTTGTTCAATTACAAATTACTTGCGTTTAATTTTTTTTTTCGAAATAGACGAACATCTTTGCGTTTAGTCTCAATTCGTATGGCAACGCGAACAGCGCCTCTGGCGTGCCGCCAGTGGTGGCCTTTGGTAGTAACTATTTGTTGCCATACAAATTGAGATCTAAACGCAAACGCGTTTAATTGGGTTATGTTTCGTAAAAATCATACTAGAGGCACAGGTAAACATTCTATTACCTTTTACCTGCTTCTTGAAGTTGTTAAATATGTTTAGCTAACGCAGCATTTCTCATTTTTGGAGCAGTTTGTAGAGCCCCACAAGTTATAGTAAAACAACTATGGCAGATAATGTGACAATAGGTGTAACAGGTCTTATTACAGCCGGCTGTTGTCTTATTCCCACATTTTATTGTTCTGCAGACAGCAAAGAAATGGACATTGAGAGTCGGTTTAATTAATATGAAGCCTGTAATTGACATTCCAGCTGAGGCTAATATAGTGCTTTTCTCAAAAATAGGGGAAAAACAAGACTAAATTGGAATTAAGTTTTGATAAACCTAACCATAAAACGTCTAAAGGTTATACCGCTGTTTATTTTTTTTAAACAGAATCAAAAGTCCACTTTGAATTGGCTGCATACGACCTGTGCCATCTTTTGGTTCTTTTTAAAAGTTTGGAACTTGACAAACAAAGCAATGCAATGTTTGATGTTTTTTTTTAATTTATTATTGACCATAAACTGTACACTTCTCCTTCCAATACGTAGCAAGCAATGTCCACTTATTTATTTATTTATTTTATTTATTTAAACTTTATTGCACAATACAAGAAATATGTACAAATGGCGGACTTAATGCCATAAGGCATTCTCTACCAGTCAACCATTGGGCTAAACAGAAACATCAGGTGCAGGCATTTAACTTTACAAGAGAACTTATTACAAATACATTTATAAAATACATATAGACATATACATACACAAATATATATATATATAATATACTATATATTTACATATACATAACCTACTATATGGTACACTTATATGGTCATTTTTGAGAAAAATACTATACGTAACATGTGACAACACTGAGAATATTGATGCAAACCCACCAAAACTTTCATTATTTATATTTAAATATACCAAATATCAAGACTATACTATTATTATATTTCCAGGGGCGGCGGCGCGGCTGCAGGTGGTTACGAACGGGACCCTTACGCGCAGCAGTACCCGCCCATGGGCCGGTGAGTGTCCTCGTGTGCTCTAGTTCACTGTGACCTCGGAGTAAACAGATGCAGTGCCCTACACTTCAACATACACATTTCGATCAAAATCAAATATTTACTCTACAAGTAGGCTTCAAGGGCTCTTCAACCCTTATAAGTCATAATTCATTGGAACATGGTACCACGGTATCAAATGCAGCTATCAAATTACCTTACAAAGGATATTTTCAATGCAAGTCTTATTGTCGATAAACAGTGCAAAAAAAAAATTCAACACAATCCCACTATATGTATGTGGTTCCTAAACTGCCTCTGCCTTAATATGGATTAACATGTCAGAGTTTTATAGATGCATTTACATTTCGTATTCTTAAGTGACAGGCGTGTACATTGCAACATTGATGCAATAGAATAATAATACATGGACTATATTTGCCGAGAGATATATAGTCTCCGGGTCCATTACAATACAATAACTTAATTCATCTATAACTAGGAGATGTAAAAGGCTTCCAGGATCAAAAAAGGAGAAAAAAATACATGCAACCGAGTGAAACGGCGAGATTTCAATCCTCGTAGCAGTTTATTTATTTATTTACTAATTGAATCTTTCTTCTTCTCAAATCTTTTGGTGTTGCGAGTGTCCATGGGCGGCGCTAATCGCTTACCATCAGGCGATTCGTCTGCTCGCTTGCCACCTATGTCATAAAAAAAAAAAAGTCAAGTTTAATATGCAACAGATAAAAAGGCTAAAAAGAGTTCCAGGTTTTACCAAGGTTTCCGGTTCAATGCAGAATATAACTATGGGAAGTTCATGACTCTTTTTAAAATATAGTAGCTGAATCCATGATAAGTCTTTCTTTACAAACATTGATTTGATGGCCTCAGATCTATACTAACTTCAACCTTAGGGTGGGTTACACCAAAGCCTCTAATCGTTAGTGGTGGTGGTTTGTTAAAATCTTTTTGTATGGAAAGTTTGAAATTTCTATGGAGATGTAGCTGCGGGCGCCGTATTTAACTCTAATCGTTCTGTAATCGTATGTTGGTGCAACCCACCTTATTATATCTTGATTAGTATCTATAGTAACATGCCTAGAATGTAATTAAGAATGAATCACTGTGATCTGTTTACTCTCTGGTTTTCCTATGAAGCGTAACGAAACGAGTCACTACATACAACACCTGCCAAAGACTAATATCTTTACAATACAGTAAACTACGATAACTCTTCATCTTCTTTAATAAACACACTTGTAACGCAGCTAAGTTGAAAATTGGACAAGTTAACAAGGTTATGATTCTTCTGTATTTTCGTAATAAGTCGCCTTAAGCATAGTTAACGCAGTGGGACGCCCCTTAGGTCGTAGTGACGAGGAACTCGCCGTCCGTCGACGCGGACTCGAATAGTTTATATCGATCACGCAACAAACAAACGGATGTAATAGTACAGTGGAATCAAGAGTTCACGGTACGTCAGTGCTTGCACTGCGTAAGCAAGATAGTAAGGAAGTCATTAAATAAATCTGAACGAGTGTATTACATATTAATTAAATACATCCCGGCGTTTCTAGGCCTTTCCAGCGCTGGTGGCTGTCCCACTTGGTGCTGGAAAGGGCTTGAAACGGTGGGATGTAGTATGTAGTTAATACACACGCGATGAAATCCGTTTAAATCGTTTTATATAATGACTCATAATAGCGGAAGCCGAAGCCAGTAAGTCGTTTGCGAATGCGTTGTTGACTACGAACTAAGCGGTGTCTTGACGGTTGCCTATGGGCACGGGCGGGTGCTGATGCTGGGTTGTTGTAGCGGGGCCGGCGGAGCGGCTCGCGGCGCGCGCGACGGCGGCCTGGGGCGGCGGTACTAGCATCGGCACACACACCCCACACTAGCTATAAGCCGTCCTAAACCACGTGACATGAACACGAACAAACCATAGCGAAGTCTTCCGGCCCGCGACCGGGCTCGCGTTGCTAATTCCCGAGATTATACGTCGACAGGCGGCCCTAGACATGTAAGTTCCGACCCGAGTGGAATGCCATTATTTGAATCGCTTTGTAATTTTAATAAATGAGGTTTTTCACAAGGGACGGTTTCATTTCACCGATCGATTCTCATGTGCGCGCGCTCGTTTTGAGTAAATCTGACTTGATTTGTATAATTTTTACGATCATCCTTTTCTATTTATAAATAAGACAAATGAGAACATTGGTAGAGCTATTGTTTTAAGTTGTATATTTTCTTATGAATAAAATTTCGTAGAATATAATTTTTTATTTTGATTTTCTCTTAATTCATTTGCATGTTATCCTCGAAGCCCCCTGGGCTTTTCAATGCTTCTCCTATGGTTGCGGTGTTCAAATATGTTCCAGATTTAGTTCTATATTCGATAGTGAGGTCGCAAGGCCTCGCTTAATTATCCTAATGCTATGCGTTGGTTAGCGAATGCAGGCTGTTCGGCCGCCTCGTCGGACCATCCGACTCGTGGATTACAGAGCACTCACTCCGACCCTGCGACTAAGTGGCGCGGTCTGTAGGTAGATGCTAGGCGTCACGATTTCGCCTGCTCTGTAATATTTGCATTCGCCAACATTGTGCCCTAACGTCGAGCGTCGACATAGAAGTGCGTGCGAGTCCTTTCAGATAGTTAGTAGCGGCTTGACGGTTGAGGCCGGCCGGAGCCTGCGGCGCTCGCTAGGACCGACGCGTTACGGCTAGCGTTAGGCGGCACCGACAGAAGACAGCGATGCGATAAGTCAATCGTAAGTACGGCGTATTCCAACCGTTCAACGGCATGCGATAATGTAAACAGTTCTCCACTAAACACCAACGGTTACGAAATACTTTCAAATTAATCTCTGCAGCATAAAAATTTGATTCGTTGAAACTGCTATAAAACTACTAACAAATTTATCTTCAGTTTAAAACATAAATCTGAAATCAAACTTACGAATATTCCGACCTTACTAATCTGATATGACGTTGATAACGCTGCAAGTCGATTCATGAATACGTCAACAATTCGGACTGTCGTTAGACACGAAATTACGAAATAGTATAACGACAAATACGGTCATTTCAATTGCATATTCGTCAAACTAAACGATTCTAATGGAGAACGCCAGTAGGCCGACACCACGAACTAGCTCGATGTTAACATTTTTTTGTTTCACAGGATACCTGGATGAAGGGCAATCAAATGGTTCGTTTCTGAAAACTAGTGTGCTGTTCGGTGTCGCCCTCTGAAGACCAGACAAATGGCTGGCTGTTCATTCATTGGAACCCTCGCCGGCTGCGGCCTGTTTGCTGGGGAGACAAATAAAAGATTTTAATAAAAATCAACGTTTTATTTCCACATTCCTTACGCCTTAAAATACACAATAATACAACATTAGATAATACTATAAGTAACTACATAAATCACATTTTTATAGGCAGAAGGTATCAATTAAATTAACAGATAATTTCAGTTTAGTCTTTATAACACGGTATTTACATAAAGGATTTATGGTCCAAACTTGTCCAATACCAGGACAGACATATAAACAAGTCAATGTCATCTCAAAGAATCCAAATACATGGTCGCATTGTTTACAGATTTCAACAGTCTTGTAACCTTCAATTTGATGGCGCGCTTTATAAATTCCGCTACATTATAGTTAGAAATGGTCCCACATTCCGCTTGCGTGCAGTTGAATATATCCAAGAGCTTGGCCGTAACTTTCTCCGGGTCACTGTGATGAACGGCCTTTGGCGAAATTCTTTTCGCTTTTTTGTATAAATTCTCAGCTGCGATCGTCAAGTTGAATGATACGATATCGTTGCTCCTCTTGACATCATTTCGCGACATGCGGCATAATAAATAACCTGGAAAACGTTCAAGATTAGGTAATTCACTCTGAAAATTTTATTGCACTGTAATCGTATGAGGATAAAGTCCCGTTTTCATTGCAGCTGTTTTGACAGTTTTACGAGAGTTATGCGGTTAAAACATCACGTATCTGGGCTTCATCAATCACCGGTTAAAGGTTGTTCAAAAACATTCTTAAATTGTCTCTACAACATAAAACTAGACAAAAACTGCTTGTAAAAGTCGTTTGTCACTTCGCACTAGTTTGTTAGTAAATAAATAAAATGCTCACCTCCAAAAACACAGATTACTCCGATGAAAAACACAATGGTAGCGCAGAGGCGCTTGGTAACGGGCGAGGGCCCACTGCAGGGGCGAGCGCGTTCTATGCTCATGTTGAGGGGCTTTAGTATTTTGCAGGAGTAGCCGGGTGGATGCGCCGCGCGCGCCACTGGGCATGCAATGCCGATATTTCGGTAGCTTTGGGCGTTCCCGCAGGACGGCCGTGAATGTTTAACTTTTATTTTTAGCCGCGGTCTCACGTTGTGTCTGCGGGTGTTAATGTCCGTCCATCATGTTCGCAGTGAAGCATTTCATTTTTGTTCAAGAGGTATACAGTCAACGAATTTGATTTCTGGGTAATATGAGATCCCTAGCAGCTTTCATATCGATATTCACTGCAAGGTACGAAGTGGCCCAGAAATCAAATTCGTTGACCGTACATTCGGGAACATTACGGTAATGATTCTCATTGATGTATTTACCCGACACGGTAGAAAGATAAGTAATGATGACAGAATCTAAGTGGGTATGACTGGCATAGTCTCACTCGTGGCTACAAACTATTACGTACGGTTGGCAGGCTGACGAAAAGTTACGTTTTTTCATAACCCACGGGTTTGAAAAAAAAAGTAAGTGTACACTCACAGACTTTAAAGCTCACTTCATACTGGGCATCATAGTTAGCTATAAAGTGAGCTCTAAATGCCTCAACAATTCAAGTCCCGTGACCGTACCTAAAGAAATATAAAAAAAAGTATACGAAAAATAATTACCCAAAATGTATTATTTTGTACCTACTTATAAAATATACTGTGGCTCAGTTCGGATAGACACTTCGGGAGCTCAAATACCGCAAGCCACCCGACTGAATCCTGGATACTGCAACTACGCGTCATTGATCTGAATAAAAGGGATGAAATGAAATCAGAGAGGCGAGTTGATAAGGAATTTCACGTTTAGTACAGTCAGCAAAGACAGCAAAGCTTGCGTTTAAAAGCATTTTTCTTAGACTACCAATACAAAGTTGGAGCCAATGCATTTTCAACGGTGAAAAAATAAACAATGCTGTAACGAATATTCTTTATTGTCTTTCAGTATCTTCTAATTAGGGTTACATTTAAAATAGTACATACTTAAAAAATATACATTTATTTAAAATTTAAGACATATCAAGTACTCAATCACATTTATAAAATAATTATCACTGTAAATTAAACAAAATAGCCCGAGCCAAGAGTAAGAGGAGAAAAGACTAAAATTACCCAAAAATATTTATATTCCTCCATTACTTCTGGCACTGACTGTACTTCCCAGTCATACATATCTCTCCATACAATTCAAAGCATTTGTATAAAATATAGACGAGTGTTCATGACTTCAAATATAAAATTATTACATGTGGATTATCAACATTGTTTATATAGCATTCAAATAATAAGTTTCAATTATACTTTAGGTAATTAATTATTTAAAAAAAATGTATACTGTTATTTTTAACTATAATGTACTGCCCCATATTAAAATGTACGGCACGTGAGCGTAAACCAAATGTGTTTTTACATCGACTTAGACCTTGTATGACGTAGTACTTTATAGTAAAAAAAAAACAGGGTAGCTTATGTCTTTTATTAACAAGGTGTGCATAACTTTATCAAGATCACGCAACTGAATATTCAATCATTTCACTAGGGGCTGTTTGTCTCGTTTTAACTTCTGTTATTATTATGTTTTGTATAAGAAACTTTACATCCAATGAAAAACGCGTCCAGCGCGCTCACATCTTCAACCTAACGAGACTAGATGGACTCCTGACTGTGACAGGACTTCAGCTCCTCAACTCTGAACTCTGACAAACTGTTACCACAACTCAACACTGACAGCTAAGATATCGGTTTAATGTTCTTGAAGGAAGCTTGCAATGGGGTTGGCAACTGTCAAATGTTTGACTAGATGGCGCCATTATAGATCTATCTGTCAATAGCCTTTTTCTATGGGATTTGGCTTAAACGGCTTGATTCTAAACAAGAAAAAAAAACAAGAATTTGACAGTTTTTTTTTATTAAAAATGGGATTGCTCTTGGCCAGCATCGAGCCAGGGGTAAAGATGAGGCCGACGATGAAGCGACCTCACCCAGAAGATGCCTATTCACTCGTGCCTTAAAAAGGTCCAGGTTATATGAACTCGGAAATACAGACGCCGGCAGAGAATTCCAAACCTAAGGTTTTGGTAGGACTGACAGGTTCAACCTATGCTGGCGCCATCTGCAGGCCGGACGAAGGCGGCCAACCCCATTGGAGTCGATCTCGCAAGCTTTTTACGTAGTTCCGTTGTATGTCTCGTTATCGCTAGTCACCGCTGTCACCTCCCGCGTGTTACTGCGACTGTGGTGGCGGGCCCATATTAAACAGCACTTTCAAGTCTTCTATGCTGAGCTTGGAGGCGCTGTTGTGTCTGGCGCCGGTGAGCACGTTGGCGGCCCTCTCAAGTTTCGCGTCTTGTAGTTTTCGGATGCTCTGCTCAACCGTGTCCACGCACATGAATCTGCGACAAAAAAAACTTATTCAGATATAATACAAACACTACTATTGCACATCTTAGGCTGGGTTGCACCGATTTACGATCACAGACTGATCAACGTTAAATATGGCGCCGGCAGCTGTCATCCCATAGTAACTTGTCAAACTTTCAATACATTCAAATTTTAACGAACACAGCTTACGATTACAGACGGTTTGGTGCAACCCAGCCTTAATACGGAACATAAAGCAGCGGATAACAACTGGTGGTCTTATCGCTAAAGAGAGATCTATTTCAGAACCATAACAATCTTGAATAAAGCTTCTCTCATGGTCGCGTACGGTACGGTGTCAGAGGAATTTCCTCCCTCGGACGCTCCGACTGGAATGTAAAGTATGGGGTTCTTCAAGAAACGAGTGTTTACATATTTAAAGGGTCCTCAACGCGCATGTGACACCCCTGGCGTTGCAGGCGTCCATAGGATGCGGTGAACGCTTACCATCAGGAGGGCCGTACGCTTGTTGCTACCAACAGTACCAACATGGTATAAAAGACGGATATTGCGCTAACCGAAGTTAGGATGCGTTTACAGAAAAGCGTGCGCGTTATTGTACGCACTGCACGCATTGATAAAGTATCGAAAGAAAATGCCAATTTCTCTTGGCCACTAAAGTACGAATACCTAAATATATATAAATATATAAAACCTCAGGTATCGGGCAAGGCAAGATAATAGTTTCCTGTTGAGCGAATCAATTTTGTTGGCTGTTGGATATAGCTGCGCCTAAAAGTGCATAAAATTTGTTTACATAGCATATAATGCCTACTGCATTACATTAGCCAAGGTCCCTAAGTTTATCGCATTGACCGCGCCAAAATCGCACGTCTCTGGTAAATAGTTCTGATCCACAGACTAAACGTGGCAAGACTAGGAGCCTGTTGGACTCGTGTGACGTTTCGGAACTAAGCAGCGGAGTTGGCAGCGTGATTTAATTAGCACTACTTACACGGATTTAGCGTAAATAGATGACGCGGGCGATAGTGAGCTGCGTGTGCCAGAATTTGGAATAATGGTTTGTAATGTAATGTAAAGAGGAGGCCTATGTCCAGCAGTGGCCGTCTTTCGGCTGATATGATGCTGATCATGTATGTGTGTGGTGATGGTGTTTGCCTCCGAAACTTGAGGTATCGGGTGCAAATCCCAGCCAGGGCATTATTTGTTCTTAGGTCTTGGATGTTTTCTATGTATTTATCTATATAAGTATGTATATCGTCGTTTAGTGCCATAGTACAAGCTTTGCTTAGTTTGGGACTAGGTTGATTTGTGTAAGATTGTCCCCCAATATTTATTTATTTAATGTAATGGTTTGTTATTTATTTTATTTTGTCGGCTTGTTTAGCCTAGTTGGTAGTGAAATTTTGTTTATGTGGTGAGCAGACACATTTGTTGCTGAGACTTGGACGTTTCCTAAGTATTTAAGTATATATCGTCCTCTTGTACCCATAACATAACATAGCCCTATTGAGCTTATTATGTGACTAGTTCGATTTGTGTAAAAAATGTCCCCTAATATTTATTTATTTCCCAATATTTTAGTACTCTAAATCTGTGTACAATATACATTGTACATGTGTAGCGTGTAGTTACACTAAATATAATGTCTTTGTTTGAATCACCGGATGTCCACACGTCCAAGAAACGCAATTAGATATTTCCGACAGGGGATTCCGAAAGAATTACTGCAGTAATGGCGGATGATTTTCGCAAACCAGTAGAGGTTGAACTTGAGCCCGTCGATAAGATTAGATAAAAGTGGAAATGATTGAATGCCAACAGACTTCAGTAAGCATTGGAGGAAAAATAAGAGAGCGAGGGCACAGCGCAACGTCATCTCGCTCAAATTTGGAGCAGCCCAATAGGGGAAGTACCTCCACCTTACAGACCGCAGCCATAAATAACATCGCATCTTGTGGCATCCTGCTCATCGCTACTTGCTCCTTGGGTATGTGGAGCTGTGTTCCTGGTGGTGAGTAAGGTCGCCAGAGCTCCCGAGGATGTTGAGAGTGAGAGACCTGCATGTCTCTAGCTGTTAACACAACGAATCCTCAAGACAATAAAGAGTCGGTTACGCACTTGTGATTCTTTTCTGATCAGGTAGGCCGTAAGCTTATTTGCCACGGTCTTTGTAAAAAAAAGTATTATTTAACCCGTTAAGAGGGAGCAAAACTTGATTTTGCTCCCTGTCGGCAGCGCAGAAATCACAAGGAGTACAATTCAATTTCTGCACTAGTGTTTAGAAGTCCATATTCAATGCCAAAGCCAATGTGTGATTGACGGCGTGCAAATTACGCGAACCCACCCACGGCTCGCCAGAAATACGTGTTCGTTGAACTCTGGCGGGAAATGAGCGATTCCGACATCAGTTATGATTTCTTATGACATTAAAGAAGTGTGAAAAGTTTTCCCACGTTATAGTCTATATGACAATGACATAAGATTGAATTTCACCTGCCCGGCTAGCATGATAGTAAAATGACAGCTTTTACAGTCGCATTTTACGGTCAATTTCAGGTAAAAAAAATACGTTAATTTTCTAATATGATACATTATGTCGCACGTAAAACGTGATACGTTATGTACGTTATATGCTAATACGGTAATCTTCACGGACCTAAATATATGTAGGTCAGTCGGGACCGAACTTAAAACTTAACACTATGGAGAATGTTGACAAGTGGTTTGGAATCTCTACATAAACTAATATTCCAATATTGGGTTATTATAGCTTTGAGCACTCATATGACAATTTCCTTCGGTAAATCTACAAAATGAAGGAATGTATAGTGAAAAACTTAATAAAATGACCTGTTGTATGTAGTTGTAACGTGTTCGAATGGAGTTTGTTTTGTTTGTGTTGCACATTTTAAATATGTGTGTGTATTTAAACACGCTATTTGAACACGCTACAACTAACTACAAAAGGTATTTCTTAAGTTTTTTACCTATATATCATTTATAGGTAGTTAACTTTTGTAAGTTAGCAACATATTTTATAAATTTTGTGTATGGAGATAAATTTACTTTGCAACATAAGCATGTCCGCTAATTGAGACTTGAGATGATACTCCGTATCACGTAAAATTGAAACGTGTTATATTTCGGAGCACATATTTTGTCGGGATTACCGTGCTAGCTGGGCTGGTCTGTAGAAAAGGTTTTTTCACTGCGTACGTAGACTTAATAAATGTTTCCTTTTTAGCTACAAAGGCATAAGGTAATTTGTCGGCTGTCAACAACTGGCATAAAAATTTAAAAAAGCTATTTAACTTCCTTGCTTGTAACTTTACATCATCATTCATTTCAGGGTTCCTTACCAGAAATTTGACTAAAACCAGATGAAATGATTTGCATCTTTTTTTTATTTTCAGTGATAATTTACTGATGCCGTTGAGAGGGCGGCAAAAGTTCAGTCTAGTAACTATGTCAAGGGGGTGTTATATGAAAGGCCTCGAATTGCACATTAAAACAGAAACATGAAGTAGACATGAGTTTGTTAATCTAACCTTTATCATATTAAATTTACTCGAAATCGAAGTGACAAGTACTCGTGTATAAACCTATTTTATCCTCGACATTATATTGACCCTCGCCTCCGGCTCGGATAAAATGGAGCGTTTTAAGCACCATGACATGACGAATGATTGCTTTTGCCTATTTGGTTGTACGTAAAAACCCTACTATGAATTTTACAGCGTGAGTAATATAGTAAAATATCGTTTCCACTTACTTTCTAAATCTCTTATTTTGGTCAAGCGCAGTCACAAGATATACCTTAATATATAAACCATAAAGTTCAATTTCATCAATATAAAAACAAAAATAAGATGTTCATAAAGTAAGTGTGTCGCAATGGCACCCACGCGTCGAGACGGGAAGTTTGTCAACGATCGCACATTCTCATGGAATGTATAAGGTTTATTTTAATGAGGTGAAACAGATTTCCATTGACAAACTTACGTGTTTTACATGGAAATGAATGAGAATGTTTATTAAGTGTGGATGGGTTTCAGTAATCTGAAGACGAGAGTGAACCGGTTTTTACTAGGTAAGCGCGCTCCATCCTTACACCACAACATCGCTTACCATCAACTGATTTGTGGTCAAGCGCAAACCTATCCGGAGTAAAAAAAGTGCGCTATATTGTCTCGATGATAAGTGCGCCTATACAGTCGACCAATAAAGTTGTCTACCACTTTTGAATTTTAAAGGTCTGTACATGTGCGATTCGCAAGCGAGTTCCATTACATTGCGGTTTACCGTGGTATAATGAGTTCAATAGATCTGTCAAACCACGCAACGTAGTGAAACTCGCATACGAGTCTCGGCCGTATGTATGTAAATAAGGCTTTATGAACATACAGCCTTGGCCAGAAGTATTAAGCACCCCTTATTTTTCTTTGTAACTTATAAATAAACTATGTTTTTTTTTTTAATTACAAAACTACACATTGACGCAAAATAGAATAATGTATATAAACATCTAGAAAACTTTAGCAGATATAATTTCGAAGTAGCTATTTATCCTAGAAAACTGAACCCTAAAAATAATCGGGTTCGCAATAAAAGGACCAAATGCCTTTTTTAAGTGCAATTATTTTTAACGTCAATGAAAAGCTAGTGTTATTGAAAAATATTAGAATTTTCTATAATAAAAGATATAAAATGCTTTATTCAAAGTTTTACTTTTATCTGAAAAACGCGGGAGTGCTTAATACTTCTGGCCAAGGCTGTATAATAACTAATAATGTTGGATAAGTGGTAGATCCTTACACACTTACTTACTCCTAAACTTGATAATGGGCCTGGCCTGACATACGTCTAAGTGTAACAAACCAAGATAAGCCTACACAATTTGGACGTTTTACTTCAAATTACGTCATTACTGTACTAGTGGCTCTGTGAGCTGGAGACCTCTCGAAAATATATATTTTTTTAATTTAAAATTTCGGCAACGGACATGTGACAGGAGTTGCAGGCGACCATAGGCTGCAGAGACCGCTTAACCATAGGGTCAAAAGTACAAAGTAAAAGTACTTTATTCTTCATCATCATCATATCATCAGCCATAGTCCGTCCACTGCTGAACGCAGGCCTCCATCATTTTGCGTCACAATAATCGATTTTGGGCTTTCCCCATCCAACTGCCAGCAATCCTCTTAAGGTCATCAGTCCAACGAATTGGAGGACGTCCCACACTACACTTGCCCAACCGTGGTCTCCACTCCAGAACTCGTTTGCTCCAACGGTTGTCGGTTCTACGGCAAACGTGACCAGCCTAGTGCCCCTTTATTCTTTAATTTACGCATATTACATGCACCGAAACAACTGCTACGAAAAAACATTACGGCGTATGAAACTCGGCCGTCGCAGTTCTTCCTAACACTCCTCCTTGCTTCGCTCGCCGAAGCTATACCGCTAACGCCACCGAACACGGCCCTGTCTTGTAAAGCGGCTAGCAAGTCACAATGTAACACGGCGAAATATACAATCCGGCTGCGACATATACACTCCCTTCTTGAAGAACCTCATACTGTAGTCCCTTGGGTAAACCTCGGCAGGGAGCTCAGGTTGTATTAGTTCATAGCTCAAAATTGACGACGGTTTGTGTTCTGATTTGGCTTTTCATTCATTCATTTGACGACCATTTTGGCTTAGTTGGTAGTCACCCTGCATTCGAAGCCGGAGGTCCCCGGTGCGAATTCCGGTCAGGGCATTATTTTTGTAATTAGCACACATATTTGTTCCTGAGTCTTGGATGTTTTCTATGTATTTATCTATCTATATATAAGTATATCGTCGTCTAGTACCCATAGCACAAGCTTTGCTTAGTTTGGGACTAGGTCAATTTATGTAAGATTGTCCCTTAATAAAAAAATGCATTATTTGTAGCATCCCGAATCCTGATATTCAGGAGTTTAGTGTGTAGTTCATGCTTGCGTGTGTGTGTGTGTGTCTGTGAATGTGCGTGCGTGCGTGCGTGTGTGTGTGTATGTGTGTGTGAACATATATCAGTTACCGGTATACGTGAACCGGCTTGGTCTGTCCGACGCGATACACGCGATCCTGCGCTTGCTCCTCCAATTGCGGGTTCCAGTGCGGGTCCAGAAGCAGCAGGTGGTTGGCGCCGCACAGGTTGAGGCCCACGCCGCCCGCGCACAGCGAGAGCAGCATCACCTGGTAATTATACACCAATCAATTATCCGTCGAAAATCTACAACAACCCGATCAAAGGTTAAACGAAGAGGAAGAATCTAACGAGGGGCGTAAGTGGAAAATTGCCAACGAGAGTCTATCAGAAGCCCGACGCCGAAGGCAGAGGGCTTTTGATGACTTGAGTTTGCAATTTTCTTAAGTCCGAGATAATCACAATGTTTTCATCACATTTGCGAGGAAATAAATAAGTCCAGCACTAATCAAAATTGAAGAAATCGACAACTTCACCTCCAGTATCAGTGCATGATCGCCGGGGCGTCCCTGTGAGAGGAGCGGGCAGCATCAATATTGCAACCAATCACAAAGCAGTATTCATGCGGCGCGCGTTTTACTAGCTTTGTCAGCTTCAATATTTCCATCAATCACGGGGCAGTATTCTTGTGGAGCACAGCCAACTAGATTTTTTAAACCAATCAGGTCAAGATCACACAGAAACTCATAACACCCCAGGGAGTTATGAAAATCCATAACTCCCACGGGAGGTAAATCGGCTATAACTGCTCTATAAGCCTGCGTACAATAATACCCTTTACGAGCACGTGTGATGAAAAATACTTTATTCATATCCACAACATACACGGTTTTAGGACAAATATAAAAAAGAAAAAAAACAGACATTAAACAAATTTACTAAAATTAAACAATATAAGACGCAACAACAGATTAGAGGCCTAGATCCCAGGTGAACATGCCATAATACGTAATTACCTTGAAAATAACTGAAGTAACAGGGGCGGGCTGACTATAGGAATATAGCGATCGTTGAGTATTTAATGAGCAAAAGCAAACCTTTTACAACTAAAACCTTAATACGGCAACGTTGCCCCAAATCAGCATGCCATACGACGTTACATTGTGGAAATAACCTAAGTACACAAGCTATCCCTACGTACTGGTACGTAAAGTAGCGGAAAAAAATCTATCATATTGTGGTTTTTCTGTAAAATATTTCAAATTAGATGAAACCAAGAACTGAATTTGTTGATAACTAATCAAAAAAGGTTATATTGATTTAGGGCCGGTTGCACCAAACCGTCTGTAATTGTAAGCGGTCTTCGTCAAAATCTGACGATCACATGCGGATTTTAACGACCGTTAAATCCGTTGGGTTGCACCATCTTCAAAATCACGGATTGTAATTGTTAATCGGGTTGCCACTTAAGAAACGCACTTCCACCAAAATAATTTTCGGGTAATTATTTTTTCATATAGCAACCGAGCATGAAAATTCATTTTTGTCTGTGCTCATGTCACTTTTGACAAGAGATAAAAACGCGCTATAAGCAGCTATTTATTAAAATACCGATAAATTCGATAATATTTTAGAGAATATACGTTACTTACACGATCAAATAACAAAAAAGTGTAATCAAGAAATTTGCCTCTAATATTCATGGGCAAAATACAGTATACCGAGTGAGATTTCTCAAAACGACGACCCTTCATTAGAACATTTTGTGTTTCACAAGCATTCGGAGCTTTGTATGTTGGATTGATGATATTCTCCTTCTTCATTACCTACGGTGAGTTATAATATTTTACGTCTATTACATACTACCGCTACCTACCTACTCACGAAACCTAACCTAACCTCTAAAGCTGTTTACAAACTAGTTTCAGTCGCCGAGCGTTAAAGCACGCGACTTTCAATCTGGAGGTTGTGGGCTCGATACCCGGCTTTTACTTGTTCAGAGTGTGAAATATCATATGACATCGATTATAACTTATAATATTAGCTTTTGGGTGACGGCGAACATGAACTGGTTTAGTTCCAACCGGTCTAGTTTTCCCTCTGGGTTGGAAGGCCAGATGGTAGTCGCTTTTATAAAACTAGTGCCTATGCCTAAACCTTGAATTTGGATACCAAAGCAGACCCCGGACTCCTTTAGGACATAACTAAAACAACTTGATTTTTGTAGTAAAAATCTCAACAAGTAGATGTTGATATATACAAATACTTGTATGGTGTAAATATCACATATATTATGTCATGTTTTTATTAATATGGGAATTTATTTCAGGTGCAGAATTAAGATGCATGAGCAATAATTTTAGACCGAAGTGAAAGAAACAAAAATGTGTGGCACATTCAAACCAATTGAAATGGAATTATTAATACCGGGATTAATAGTAACCTAGAAGAACTTAACAATTTTACATAAGCTTCTTTTCAATTGTAATAAAATGATGATTAAAATTGTTCAGTTTTGTTTATTATTGGCCTTTACAGATATTTACTGCATAGTTTTTTCTTTTTTGATTTCATACCAAATGCACTTACATATTAGGTTGGTAGGTATGATATTAAAAACTTTGATTTCATCAGCTTTTGTTAGACCCTATCTTCCATATAAAAATAGTGATGTCAGCCATTAAATAGATAAGACCATCATTTTCACCCAATACCTTGGTTCATTTAGATTTCATCAACCCGCAATAGTCCCTGTGCTCCCTACTCCCATGATACGGCTGGAAATAGCATCCACTCAGTCTACACTTGTCTTTCATTAAAGTGTCAAAAAGGCTTCTTGTTCTACTCCAAATATAAGCAAGATTACATTCTGCCACACCATACCGACATCTTTAATTCCAGTATTGATAAATGAAATTTAATCCAGAACATGTCCATATGGTTATACAATAAAATAAAATAAAATAATAACAATAATACCACACAAACACTAAACATTTCTAAATAAATAGTCAAAATTTTGTTGTTATATTACTTATAATTATTTGAATATAATAGGATAAACCTTTATTTACTATTGTTTTATGTATTCACATTATTTATGAAAGCAAATTTTATGAACTAATTATTGCTAAACAAACAAATTTTGGCACTCTTTGGGGTAGGCCTATGTCATAGCAGTGGAGGTCCTTTGACTGATATGATGATGTGATGATGAAACTAAAGTTTGGGAGCCCTCCACAATATATTTGTTTTACAAATTAATTTATCGAATCGGTCATGCAATTAAATGTAATGTTATCTGTAAACAATACTGAGGTAATGTGTAGAATACTTGGGGTGTGGGTTGCTTTGCTCTTCTGCTGGTCCACCTGCAGTGTGAAAATTAACTCATCTTTTACACACATGACTGGCTGCATTTTGATACTGCAATACTGTACAGAATAAGTACTAAGTACCCCAACATTTTAGGTATGTCCATATAGTAGCTAGGTACTGTACCGAATACAGATTCCTGGTAACATGTACATTTATCTGAGCTGAGGTGCATATTAAAATTCATAAGGTCTAAGGTTACATGTCCCTAGTATGTATAGGTATTAGAAATAAATACCTATCCATGGGGTTATTTCTAATAGATGCTAGAGACATAAAGAGATGTAGTTCTACAACTATTTATTTTTCAAAATGAGAATAATAGAAACATTTGTAGACTTGTTCAATATAGCAAGTTGACTTTGAGCCCTCATGTACATGCATATGAAATGATAGGAAAATAACAAAGTCTGCTGTAAGCATCCTTCACCAACCTTTATTTTAGGATTTGTCTGAATGTGAAAGTCACTACGTCCAATGAAGGGGTAAATAAAATGTGATTGAATGAACCAGTACTTACAAATAAAACAACATGTGATAATAGTTGAACTGTTTAATATTTTTCAACACATTCAAATGTTTAATACAATTTAGGCTTGCTGAAAACTGTTCATTATTGTAAGTTAAACTTGTTTATTGTTGTTGTGACACTATTTTATACTTCTGTAAAGTTTGATACACGAAGATCACTGAGGTAACACAATAATGTGAGTTTTCCAATGTAAATTCGGTCTTCTCTTCATTTTCATAGCATAGCCCTTGAATATCCGCTTCAAAACAACTTTTATATGTTGTCCGATATTATCCGTTGTTTCGGTATATATTTCATCCTATATTGTAAGGCCTGTGAGACATGAATCAGTCTGTTCTTTGTCTAGGATATCTGCACTACAACCATATCGTCTTTCAAACTAGAAACTACATTTAATTCACATCACAAAAGTTTGTAAAAGTTTCCTTTGTTGCAGAGCGAAAATTTTGGTTGACAGAAGTGATTTAGGCATAAATCAGGTTACAGAATCGCGTTCCGATACTTTCCGCGAACTGCTACATAATACGCTGCCATTTATTAATTAAATTTCTGTAATTTATTACGTAAATGGTCAAGAAAAACTATTTTTCATAATAAATATGGTACTATGCCGCCATATTTGACGAATGGATTTGACGTTAACAGGGGGTCGGACCACTGGTTAATGTAATCGTCATAATTTAACGTACGTCAAGGCTACGAACGGATGGTGCAACGCAAAAATGGAGTTAACGTACGTCAGCGCCATATTTAACGTTGACCGGCCTGTAATCGTAGGTTGGTGCAACCGGCCCTTATTCTCAACCAATTATACGCTAACAGGCCGGTACATATCCCGAAATTCAATTTGAATTCATTTTTCTGGAATTTAGCGTTCGTCACTTGTAGTAATTAAGTCGATAAAAAACGGAATATAATAATCATATTTATAAGAAATATCAGTTCCGTCATGGGGAGATCTCGTGGAAATAAAACTTAACAATAGCTATACAAGAAGCAATTATAAATGGTTATAGAAATGTCTTCTCACAATCGACGCTGGCTAAGCAATTTCAAGTTCATCAGTCCACTATAACGAAGGTTTTGAAACGGGAAAAAGCTCACGGAGGTGTCCAAAGGCCCAACAGACCTGGTCGCCCACGCAGCACATCAAGTTTGGTAGACCGCAACATTTTGCGAATATCAAGACAATCTACGACTCACGGCGAGCGACATTATGCGGGAAATATCGTGTGGAAATTCAGTTTCTGTGTCCGTACGTACTGTAAGAATTCGCCTGATGGATGGTGGACTTCGTGCTCGTCGTCCAGCAAAGAAACCACTGATTTCCAAGAAAAATCGAGCAGCTAGAAAAAAATATGCGAAAGAACATCTTTCTTGGACTGCGGAAATGTGGGAAAAGGTAATCTGGAGCGATGAATCCAAGTTTTTACTGTTCGGAACAGATGGAATTACCTATGTACGACATCCCGACAATGCTCGCTATGACCCCAAGTATCAGCTCCCTACAGTCAAACACGGCGGCGGCTCCCTTACGGTGTGGGGCTGTTTCACTGCAAGTGGAGTTGGTCCTTTACATCGAATAATGCATTATGCTATGACGAAGGAAGTTTATGAAGGAATATTACAAGATGTGTTTCTTCCCTGGGCACGTCAAAATTTCGGCAGAGCGTTTATGTTTCAGCAAGATAATGACCCGAAACATTCGTCTAATCTTGTTGAACAATGGTTCAGAAAACGTATAGGTAGAGTAAGGGTTTTGGAATGGCCCAGTCAAAGTTCGGACTTGAATCCTATAGAAAACCTATGGAAGCAGCTAGGTCGTCGTGTGAGTGCAAGAAATGTCAACGAAAGATTTGAACAATTAAAGGAAGAGTGGGAACGCATTGCAAGTTCTTTCCTCGCGAAGTTGATTGCATCACTGCCCCGAAGATGCCAAGCTGTTCTTGATGCAAAGGGTTTCAGTACCAAGTACTAATCTGATATTTTGATTTTCAGTGCAGAATCTGTAATTATTGTTGTTGTCTTCATTAATAAACCACTTTTACCTATATTTCGAGTATTAGTTATTTTATGCACTTTTTAATAAACTCGTACAAAACGAGTTTCTTGTATGGTGTCATACAAATGTAGTATATGATTTTACTCTCCATCTAAAGGACTTTAACATGATTATCGTTTAGGCAGCCTTAGTCGTTCTCATAAAAAAATATTTAAAAAAAAAACACAAATATGATAGATTTTTTTCCGCTACTGTAGCAGACTTGGAATTATTGAGTGCGTTGACGTGACTGGGAGTCCGGAAGTGACACTCTTTACCCGCTCCAGCTTCAGTATGTATATACCGGACATCCGTAGGTATATACCCTGATACCAGTATCTACATACCCGGACATAAGTATCTATATACCCGGACATCCGTACCTACATACATCCACGGACTGCAACATACTCGGACATCAGTATCTAAATACCCTGGCATCCGTATCTACATACTTGGACATCAGTATGTACGTACCCGGACCTCCGACCTGGCATCGTTGAGCGCTTGGACGAGCGCAGCGCGCGCGGGCACGGGCACGGAGCCGCTCAGCGTGACGCTCTTCACGCGCTCCTGCTTCAGTTCCGCCTCCACTAGACTCAGGACCGATGTCCATTGGGAGACTACGACGGCTTTTTCGCCTAAAGTAAATGATAGATGATGTTATAGAACTGTTGAACATTTAGATGGGATAATAGCATCATCATTAGCCACTATATTTTTGAGCTGAGCGAAGCAAAGCTCATACTCGGGCAACAGATGTATTTGGTTTGAATTCGTACTCCTAGACGCTCCAACCGATCACGCTCACATTTTGCATGTCGATAGGTGACATCACGGTGATGGTTTAGATTTTAAAAAAATATATCGGACATACCAAATACAAATTACAAATACAAATATCTTTATTCTGCATAAAATGTGGTACACAAGATGGCAACACTATTTAAATATAAAACCGCACATTTTACCAGCAACTGGCATGCAAAAGTGAAAAAGAGAAATGGAATTCAAATAATAAAACAATAATAATAATAGCAATAAAAAACCGGCCAAGAGCGTGTCGGGCCACGCTCAGTGTAGGGTTCCGTAGTTTTCCGTCCCTCACATTTTTTTTTGAAAAAATTACAAAAACTATTCAACCTATCAAGTTCAAAATAATTTTCCTACAAAGTTTTTATAAAGTTCTACTTTTGAGATTTTTTTCATAAAGTAGTTTTTTCATAAAATTGCAAAGTCAAGTCCATCCATACCTAATCACAAAGAGTCTTCACATAATTATATTTAAAATAATCAAAATATTCATGAATGGAGTAAAAACATTTCTGTATTAGCCAGTTTTTTAACTTACGTCTAAATAATCTAAGCGGCAAATCCTTGATGTCATCTTGCAGACGATTGTAAATGCGAAGAGACATGCAATATGCGTTTTTACCATATAATTTCGTCTTTTTTGGAGGTGTGACAAGACGATTTGGGTATCTAGTATTAAATTTACACGTATCTTTGTTTGTTTTAAATAATTCAGGATGCATTTTAACAAATACACATGTTTCAAAAATATACATACTCGGCAAAGTCAAAATTTTTAATTCTCTGTATAGTGATCTGCATGATGTCATGATATCCGCATTACAGATAGCTCTGATACATTGCTTTTGCGCCAATAGTTACCCCCCCGTTTCGCGCCTGACTTGAGTTACCGCAAAGAAGAATGCCATATTTAAGTATTGAGTATACATATCCATAATACGCTTGTATGGCAGTCTCCTTAGTACTCATTTTTACTAACCTCCACAATGCATAGGCAAACGAGTTCACCTTACTACATACCTTATTGATATGGTCATTCCAAGAAAATCAAACCGCATCATACAAACAAATACCTAAAAATGTTGTCTGACAAGATTCATTCAAGATCTGATCCGCAAAAGTAACAGTTAGACAGTGTTTAACGCCATTTTTATTTACAAATTGTATAAATGTAGTTTTCTGAAAATTCATATTTAGATTATTATTCCGCATCCAATTCACAATACTGTTAATAGTCTCATTGATGTCATTGTTATATGTTATTGCATCTCGACATGGTATGACGATTGATAGGTCATCCGCAAAAAGTGTACAGTCGAATTTTGTTGCATTTGAAAGATCGTTAATGTACAGTAGAAAAAGCAGGGGTCCCCTAAAATACTCCCCTGCGGTACTCCGACTGCGTTTACTTTTGTGGACGACCTATGAGCAGTTACAATATTGTCAGAACCAATTTGAGTTACTTCCACAAATTGAGTCCTTGCCTTCAAATAATCCCTAAGCCAGTCGTTAACTATTCCTCTCATGCCGTATAGTTCACATTTGGCAAGTAGCGTTTCGTGACATACAAAATCAAATGCCCGGCTCATGTCAAAAAAGATAGCCGTAACTGGCAAGCTTCTGTTCATATGGCCTAAGATGTTATTTGTTAGATTATATGCAGCTAATGATGTGGACTTCCCTTTTTGAAAACCGAATTGCTCAGATTTAATTATTTTAAACTTATTTATAAAAGACGTTATACGGTCATGAAAGACTCTCTCAAATGTCTTTGAGAAAACGGATATGAGCGAGATTTTTTTTTTATTTATGAGAGATCGGCCTAAAATTCCCGATACATTCTTTGTTGCCTTTTTTGAAAAGTGGTTTTATTAGGGACAGCTTTAAAGACTCCGGAAAAATGCCACTGGCAAATGACATATTTACCAGATGACTCAATACTGCAGCAATTTGTTCATTACATGTTTTAATTACTTTAGTCTGTATTTCGTCGTAACCTGCAGAGTTAGTAGAATTTAGGGCCTTTATGGTCATTCGGATTTCTCTTTCATCCGTTGGGGCCAAGAACATGTTTGCGTTATTTGCGTTTATATGGGAGACATCAGAATTTGGCTTGCTATCCGTAACAGAATTCGTTAAATTTATGTAAATGTCATTAAAAGCATTAGCAATGTCATCAGGATTCAGTAATATATTATCGTTAATAACTATTTTACCAATACTACCGTCAATGGAGTGATTTTTTGTAACATTTTTAATTACGTCCCACGTCGCCTTACATACATTTTTTGATCGAGCGACACTTAACATTTGCTAATTTTAGAGCTTGATATATACATCGTTTTAATATTTTTGAATAGTTATTATATTCTACTTTACTGTTTAAGTAATCAACATGGCTTTTTGATTTTCGATAGTGGCAAAAACGCAAACATCTCTTGGTTTTTATAGATTTTTTAATACCCATTGACACCCACTTGCTGGATTTAGACTTAATGGTTATTTTACTTTTTATAACAGGAAAGCATAATTTATAGAAAAGTATGAACGTGTCATGAAAATATTTGAAAGCCACTGATACCTCGTTTTCGCCATATACGTCCGACCATGATAAAGAACTCAGGCAGTCGCAGAACCTTGTTATATTCTCTGGGCTGTAGTCCCTCTTAAAGCGAAAAAAACACGTTTTAGGCTTATCTGTGGCATTAACAGAAAATTTCAGACACTGTGCAGTTTCGTGGTCCGACAAACCCAGATTAAGAACTTCACTACTAGCCTCTGGAACATTTGATAGGATTTGGTCTAGGCACGACTGTCTACGGATGGGATCAAGTATATGTAATTTGAAGTTATTATTGGTCGCAATTCTTATGAGCTCCTTGGAATTTTCACCTGTTTTCAGTAAGTCTATGTTGAAGTCCCCAGCAATAACTATTTTATATTTTATTTTATGTTTTAACTTAAGCATGAGTCGTTCAAATTTTTGAAGAAAGTGATTTGCATTAGCTGTTGGTGTTCTGTAAATACAAATCACTATACATTTTACCGAGGGTATCTCAATTCCACAGCATTCAAAACTATAGTCTTCAGAATATTCATTCAAAAATGATATTTCTCGCGATTCTATGTGGTGTGCACAAAATATACAAGAACCACCTCTTTTTTGGTGCGTTCTAGAATATGATGCCGCTTGCTGAAATCCGGATATGCGCAAATTTCCCTCACTACCTGATTTCAAGAACGTTTCGGTAAAACACAAGACGTCGAAACGTTTATTGCTTTCCGCCAATTCGTCAAATGTTAACTCTAACAGTTCTTTTTTACACACTAATCCTGCAATATTTTGATGAAATACAGAAAATACGTTGCACTTAGGGGCGAAAAAAACAGTTACTTGTTCGTTGGGTTCCCTGTAATGCTAACGTTGTCTAGACATTTGGTTTCCTTGAATTTCGCCTGCCACTGCAACCGCCGTTTTCATGAGACGATTGTTTGTTTGTATACTTATGATCACGTCAGCAATATATTTTAGTATATGTTGTACACCAGTATTAATTATTTTTCCTGAAATTTGGGAGAAATTTTCTAGATCTAAGTTTAAATTGGAGTCTAAAAGAACGCTATGATTATATTGTGATATTTCAGATCTAAGTATTTTTTTAAATTCATCTACTCTAGCATTATAAAACGATGCACCGCAGATATATGTAGGTGACGCTATTATAATGTTTGCGTGAGTCACTTGTTTGAGCTTTTTGCTGATTAATTTGGCGAGTGATTTGTAGTCTTGTGAAGTATGAAAGTCCGTTTCCCCAATCATAATGACACAGTAATCTCTCCTCGTGTACTCTTCCAATGTATTCTCTAAGTTTCTTAACAAAATACGTACGCCTACGTTTGGTGTTAAGTAGTGGCATCGCTCAAAATTCTCGTATGATCCGGTAATTTCCATGTTTCGTAGTATGTTGTATCTTTTACTAGTGGTGATGATACATAATTTATTCATCGGCATATGCTCGGTTCCTTCGGTGGCCTGAAGAAGTTTGACTGCAGTTTCCTTAAGATCCTTTGAGTCTGACATTTTGCCTTCGTTTGATGTGCAGGACCTTGAATGACCACGGAGGAATAATCACCGAAAAACTGAATTTCGGTATATTTTAATGTAAAAAACCGTGCAAGTGCAAAATTAATGCACGCGTAAACAATGGAAAAAAAGAATTTTCGGTATTGAAAATGGGACGAAGCCCTTTTCATTTTGTTCTGCGTACACCCTTTTTTTGTATTTATTTTTTAATATATTCTTCTTTTCTATTCTTCTTCTAGTTGGATAATCACTTTTCACTATCATCTACCTTTTCACTAATCACTTAGCTAAGCGAGTAACTGTCAGGGAGTTTGAGACCCGGGTAGACGCGCTGAGATCAACATGTGGAACCAGCAAACTGCATTGCATACCTAGTTTAAATCTCTTACGAGGGCTGTTCCGAAAGTTTTTAGCTGCTCTCACTATTTTCATGCGATATATTTTTTATTTACACCATTATGTACGTAATTTCAATAGTTATGCGCTGAGATAAAATCGTTAGTAGGCAGCAAGTATTTTTTGACATTTATTTTACCAAAAGGCCTTTTGTATGGGCTTTTAAAAATTTGCGAAAATAGTACTATTTTTGAAACCCAAAAAGAGTTTTGGCAACGAAATCCCTAACAGCTGTAGTGGAAACTGCCCGGGATTACTTCCTAACTTAGTTTTGCTGATTTAAATGTAAAATCACTGAATAATTTTATTTAATTTAAGTTTATTTTGTGATTATGACCAGTCCCTAGTCTCGCGACCTAGACTAATATTCGACACACCTGCTCATTGTCGCTAATTTTCATGCAATCGAAACAGATCACGTGGGTAGAGACAGGGAAGATTAGTTTGCGGTGTATAAAATTTCGTTTACTTGTGGTGACGTATTAATCAAAATTGGCCGGCAACACAAAATTGGCATTGCGACCCGTTCATCGCATATTAGATAGGGCTGTTGACACGTCGTACTTAAAACACAATTTATTTATTCGTATGGCTTATTATTACAGTCGTCTTCAATATTTATAGAACTACTCTATTCTTTAAATTCTGAATCCAGTGGATTGCGTCCGCTTCAAGGGTAAACAGATCCGCCGGGTTTCCATGGTATTTTGTAATAGGACATGTCCTAGCAATATGCGCGACGTCTTGGACGGCGGCTCCACACTCGCACGCCGGCGACTGTCGCCACCCACACTTTGCCATGAAGTCGTTGCTCCTTCCGCATCCAGTTCTTATTCTATTTAGTTGGCACCATTCCCTCCTAGGTAACGAGTAGCCCGTTGGTTTTGCGGTGGGATTGATGATAACTCCCATGCTCTCGGGTGGACTAGAGTTCCACTCTGTCCTCCACATATTGTCCATGTTAAAGTTCGTGTTCAGAAGATCACGTGCGGTCTGGTACGATGGGTGTCGTGACCTGAGACGGTGTTCTGGAGGATTGGTGAATTCAGCATGTACTGGGAGCCCGGGGTTGCTGCAGATTTTTTGGGCCTCTCGGAGTAATATCTGCTGTCTTCTAATATGGGGTGGGGTGATATGACTAAGCACGGGGAGCCACTGAAGAGGGGTACTTTTTAAAGTTCCAGATATGCAGCGCATAGCCTGGTTTAGCTGTACGTCTACTTGCGGGGTATGTGCACTGTTAGACCATATTGGTGCACAGTACTCTGCTGTGGAGTAGACCAGGCTGAGGCCAGTTGTACGGAGTACATCGGCGTTCGCTCCCCATGAGGTTCCGGTCAGCCTGTATAGGATGTTGTTTCGGGTCTGGAGCTTTTTGCAAAGTTTGTTTATATGTGGGGCGTAAGTAAGGCTGCGGTCGTGAGTTACCCCCAGGTATGTTGGTGTAGGGTTGTATTTAAGTGTCGAGCCAGCAAACTCAACCTTAGGTTCGTATTTAGCCATATGGTTAGACAAATGAAAAGCGGCAACTTCCGTTTTGCAGGCATTTGGGACTAGCCTCCACCTTTTGAAATAATCGTTTAGCACTCCAAGGTCCCGATTCAGGCTATCCTCAGAAGGTTGGAAGGTTTTGTGCTGAGAGGCAATCGCAATGTCATCTGCATAGATAAATTTTCTGCTCTGTGTGTTGGGAATGTCGTGCATATACATATTAAACAGTAAGGGGGCAAGAACCGAGCCCTGAGGCAACCCGTTGCTTAGTTTTCTAGTGCTGCTTACAGAGCTGCCAAAGTAGACAGTAAATTCGCGGTTGCTTAGCATGTTATTTATGAGCCCTACAATCTTTCCACATGGGACTGCCTTCATAAGCTTGTAGGTCATTCCATGCCGCTGAGAGGTCGATCAAGACAGCGACCGTTTTGAGTTTTCGTTGAAAGCCCGCCTCTATGTGGGTTGTTAGCGACATTACCTGGTCTGTACAGTTTCGACCACGGCGGAAACCGGCTTGTTCAACTGGGACCATGCTGTCGACGAGAGGTGCGATACGGTTGTAGATGAGCCTTTCCAGAAGTTTGTAGACACAGCTTAACAGAGCTATAGGACGATAGCTTTTGGGATCGTCTGTGGGTTTATGAGGTTTTAACACTGCAATGATCTTGGAGCTATTAAACTTTGGAGGCAATGTACCACTTCGAATGATGTCTGTGAAAAAATCCTTTAGCCACGCCCTGGCTCTCGGGCCTAGATGTTTAAGGAATTCGTTATAAATTCCATCGAATCCAGCTGATTTTCCAAGTGGCAGTGAATTAAGTACGTGGTCCGTTTCGTCTTGAGAAAATTCTCGTGACAGGTACTCGTTGGTTTTTAGTGATGCTTTGAGTTGCCTTGTGTTTCTTTTTGTAAGTTGGGTTGCAGCTCTTTCTCCCCTAACTCTGGATACCTCTACAATCCTATTTGCGATTGAATTCGCTAGTGGTGCTGACTCGCCGTGTGATCGTGTTCCAGTCTTTCCGGTCAGCTGATTGAGCACCTTCCAGGCTTTCCGGCTGGAGGTCCTGAAGTCCATGGATTCGACTATATCAAGCCACTTACTTCGACGTCCTTCATTGAGCGAAGCAAGAAGGTCAACGCCTATCTCATGGTTACCTGTCTGTTTGAACTCGTTGTACAGTTTTTCACTATTTTCGGTCCAGCAAGGAATATACGATTTACGGTAACCTCGAGGGATGCTCCTTTTTGCTGTCGCTACGACGAGTTTAGTAAAGCGCTCATAATTATTTGCAGAGGGAGGTATCCACCGCACAGCAGCGTCCATACCGGCGCCGAAACTGGCCCAGTTGGCTTTTTGGAAATTCCATCGGGGTAACGGCATGGAGTTCATGATAGGGATTTTGATACCTACTTCCATAAGCACAGGCCTATGCTGGCTGTTAGGAAAGTCCGGCAGGATTTTTCGGGCCGTATTCAGCGGAACCTGGTTAGAATCGCAAGTTGTAAACGTGAGATCTGGATTATAATCCCGTTTCCATCTCGCAGATCTGAACGATCCCCTGTCTTTAGCGTTAAATACTAGGTGTAAGTTGTTATTTTCCGCCCATTGTAGAAGCTTCACACCATTTGCGTCGTTTGTATTGTACTTCCAGGTTCTGTGATGGCTGTCAAAATCACCGGCATAGAGACATGGGTGTGGGAAGCCAGGGAGGTTTACTGACCATGAGGAGTTCGGTGGTTTATATACATTCACGATGGTTAAGTTGTTGATTGTGACAGCGGATGCAAAGACATCAGGTCCACAAGAACAAGTCTCCGTGGTGACATTTGTTATATTGTCCTTTATGTATGTGGCGATTCCATACTGAGCGTGGTTAATAGCATGCACGACATGATATCCAGCGATGGTTCCCCGCTTGTGCGGATCATGTTCATCCCGAGCGTGAGTCTCTTGTAACAGGAGTACATCTATATGATTTTCAGATAAAATCTTTCTAACTACGTCACATCTGGCTAAGCTTATACTTTCTATATTAAGTTGGCAGATCCGGATACTAGGGCTGTGTTCCGAATCACGCTCACAGCGCTGTGAGCGCGCTCACGGTCGGACCGATTCACGCTCACAGCGTTTACACGAGATGTCGTGACGTCATTGATGACGTCATGGACGGCGCTCACGGTGCTCACACTCCCAGCCGTAAGCACCTTGAGCGCAAACGTCAAGTTGACGTTTGACATTTCATTCTAGGCGCGAAAAATAAACTTTACAGTTATATTAGTTTATTTATTAGTTTTTTTTGTACTTTGTCGGTAGCAAACAAGCGTACGGCCAGCCTGATGGTAAGTGGTCATCGCAGCCTATGGACGCCTGCAACTCCAGGGGTGTCACATGCGCATAACCAACTCTTTAAAATTTTATATACTCCTTTCTTGAAGAACCCGATACTGTAGTCCTTCGGGAAAACCTCGGCAGGGAGTTCATTCCACAGTCAGAGCGTCCAATGGAGAAAATTCCTCTGAAACCGTACCGTACGCGACCATTCAGGTTCTAAGGTGTGAAGATGAACTATTCCCTATGCTTTACAATTTGGTCCTGGAACATGTCGTCAGTTTTATATTAGTGCGTTACAGATTGCGATTAATTTCAATTTTCTACAGATCAAAAACCCAGCCCAGTATTTCATACTATGATTAATTGACGAACTCAAAATTCAAATTCAGTTGACGTTTGACAGTAAACACGCTCATGACCGGTCCGAAACAAAACACCGCTCACGCGGCCTTGAGCGCGCTAACTGATTCGGACCGGCCGTTAGCACTGTAAGCGTTGTGAGCGCTGTGAGCGTGATTCGGAACACAGCCTGTGTCCAATATCTCTAGTCCCGCTCTCCGCAGAGTGCTGTTTGCATTGATGCATTTCGTGGAAGTGATAATATCCGCTGATTCAAAGGACGACTGTGGAGCTGTGAGGTCGCAAGATGTTTGCAACAGGTACAGCAGCCAATGGTTGTTGTTCGTTTAGCGCCACCCGGGGACACGTGCAGGGTACTGGCGGCAACTCCTGCGGACGTGAACAACTTCATCCCCCTTAAAATACAATAAAAAAAAACCAAGCGACTTTCATCAACAGTTTCACCCCAACACATATGCATCGAAATTACCCGCATAATGGTATCATTAAAACATACATGGCATGAATAGAGTGAGAGAAGCTAAAAACTTTCGGAACAGCCCTAGTACAATATTAAACCGACTGCATAAACAAGGAAACGCCTCACTCCCTTTCACTGTGTACCACTCGTAATTTGTTAGGTCCGTAACGTAAACTGGAGTGAGGCGCTTCGTAAATTTACGACATCTTAGGGGGTACAAGTTTGTATGGGCGTGCAATAGTTCAGGCTCCGATATGATTGTTTACCCACCCAATAAGATGTCATACCTTTATTAGCGAGCACGTTCTTCTTAAGACAGTCCATGACGGCCTCTATCTTGGAGGAGCGGGTGGAGAGCCGGAACACGGGGTTGTTGGGCGACAGCACGGAGCGGATGGCCTCGGCCGCCGTCGTGCCCTCGGCCTCCGGCCCCTCCTCCTCCTGCTCCTGCTCCTCCTTGTTCCTCTATAACAATAAGTCATTTAAACCATTAGCGTACAGCCTGCATCATACTCATACTCATTTATTAATAATATTACAGAAATATTACATGTCTCATATTAAAATAAATAAATAATTAGTCAATCACTGTGTTTAGTCTTATAAAAATCATTATACAGGGTGTTTTTATTGATTTCCGTTCCTTCAAGCATATAGCCGTGCATAGCCATAGAAACGATGTAGCATATGTAGTTTTTCAAAAGTCAAGAATTTTTTTTTTTTTCATTTTCGTACTAAATAACTAATTACTCGTATATCACCAAGGGTGAATACAAAACGGCCTTAAAAGTTAACGTGGAGTTAAGCAAAAGTTAATGTCAAGTATGACAATATTCGGAATTCGAATGACACCGCACGTGACACGCACGTCAACATTGTTTATTTGTTAAGGATGTTTTATACTATACTAGGGGTGTTAATTAACGAAAATGATTTTTTCAATAACTTCGAAATGGTACGAATTGGTATACTCTAGTCTTAGAGAAGATTACTTTCTTTCATCTCAGGAATGTGCCCTCACAATTAACGGAATTCAATAAAAACACCCTGTATAAGGCACGTCCAATTAACCATTTTTAGGGTTCCGTACCGAAAGGCGAAAGGGTAAAAACGGAACCCTTTTTTTTAATACCACGTCAGTGGCAAACAAGCGTACGGCCCGCCTGATGGTAAGCGGTCACCGCAGCCTATGGACGCCTGCAACTCCAGGGGAGTCACATGCGCGTTGCCGACCCTTTTTAAAAAAATTATACACTCTTTTCATGAAGAATCCCATACTGTCCTCGGGAAAACCTCGGCAGGGAGCTCATTCCACAACCGGAGCGTCCGAGGGAGGAAGTTCCTCTGAAACCGTACCGTACGCGACCATTTAGGTTCTAAGGTGTGAGGATGAATGCCCTGCCAGTGTAGACTTCTGATCCAGTAGAGAGAGAGAGAGAGAGAGAGAGAGAGAGAGAGAGAGAGAGAGAGAGAGAGAGAGAACCCCCACCTTATTGACAGATACATTCTCTTCTCTTGTTCACGTCTCTTTTTTATACAAAGCCGGAGGCAAACGACCTGCCTGATGGTAAGACACCATCGCTTATGGACGCTTGCGACTCCAAAACACTCTTGCCGACCCTTTATTAACTTGAGAATTCGTTGTGTTGAAGCTAGAGGCATGCAGAACTAAAATAAACTAGGATCTCATACGGTTGCTGTAGGCTCCTGCCGAGCATCTAACTTAGAGAACCACCCACCTTACTGTCATCCAAGGTGAGTTTATTCAGCTCCGCGAGTAGATCCTTGCCGCCCTCGTCTTCCTGCAGGGCCTCGGTGTCGTTCTCGTCCAGCATGGCGGCGATGAGGCCGCAGTGGCAGCACACTTGCCGCAGCCGTAGCAGGAGGACCAGGATCTCGTGGGCTTTCACGGGCTTCGCTCCTAGAGGGAAGGTGTGGTTAGAAGAAAATCAATAAAGCCAATCTCGAATCTTTAATAACGAAATTCTGTACGCTCTTTTTGTTACAGCGACTTTCGAATTTTAAGAACCCTTATCATCAGTGCTCGGAATAGGTAGTGCCTATTTGCGTAAACTTCAGATGAGGACCTAACTAAGAGTGGTTACAACCACCAAAAAATATTATTTATTATTATTGTTCGCGGGATTTCCCGGGATTCATAAGAGTACCTAATCGACATATACTCAGACTCGGGGTCAAATTATTAACTAAATGCAATTGTTTAATGCCGATAGTTTGAATGATGATATTTTTGATGTTGATGATGATGATACCGATTGAAAGATGTTTATTTAGTACAAATTTGTATACATTAAATGTTTGAAACATATGATAACCAGTTTTTATTTCAATTACCTCGTTACACACATACACATTACATTTTTGATCGATTTTCTACACAGTACGTTATATGTCACGACACGCATTTTTCTGAATTAAACTATTGAATTTTACTAATAATTTGACGCCGAGTCTGATTATATGTCGATTAGGTACTCTTATGAATCCCAGGAAATCCCACGAACAATATTAATAAATAATATTTTTTGGTGGTTGTAACCACTCTTAGTTAGGTCCTCATCTGAAGTTTAGGCAAATAGGCACTACCTATTCCGAGCACTGCTTATCATGTAACTGTTGCATAAAATACTATTATTGCTCCTAAGCAATAAAACTGCACTCACAGATTATTGCATAAGAAAAAAAAACAATACTAATCGGGCCAAAATTTTGTTTTTAAATTCTTGTATTTTAGACTAGGTCGGTCTCTAACAAGTTTTTGTTCCTTGATAGAAACAGGATCGATTGGCATCAAAACTTTTTTTTGTCAAAAATGACAAACAATGGTTTGGTTATGCTGTCTGTATTTTTTTTAAAAAATTCTGTGAATGCAGTCTTATAACTTAGGAGAAAAAAAAATGTCTCATTTCAGCAAATTGAGCTATCTCAACGTTTTAAGGATGTTCCCCTCCAGAACCCATATATATAATTTCCACTACTTTTTTTTTATACTACGTCGGTGGCAAACAAGCTTATGGCCTGCCTGATGGTAAGCAGATACCGTAGCCTATGGACACTGGCGACTCCAGAGGAATCACAAGTGCGTTGCCGACCCTTTATTGACTTGGGGACGCGCTGTGTTGAGAGTGAGGGACCCGCAGACGTCTCCAGCTGGCAAGCTAGACACATTATGAAGGCCCCTCACACCCAACACAGCGCATCCTCGGGAGCTCTGGCGACCTTACTCACCACCAGGAACACAACACCACATACCTACCTAAGGGGCAATTAGTAATGCTATTATGGCTGCGGTTTTCTAAAATCATAGCCTTACTCGTATTTTGACTTTCGGCAGTATAGACTATCATCAATAATGTTTGAATTTATTAAGGCTGGGTTGCACCAAACCGTCTGTAATCGTAAGCTGTGTTCGTTAAATTTTGAATGTATGGAAAGTTTGTTTAGTTTCAAGTTTCAATGGGATGACAGCTGTCGGCGCCATATTTAACGTTGATCAGTCTGTGATCGTAAGTCGGTGCAACCCAGCCTAAGAGTTATTTTTTTTTAAGTTACGACTATTACTAATATTGAATTCGTCAACTAATTAAAATATTTTTTAAGACAAAAAAACCGACTTCGATGGGGCAGGCCGGTGAAAGATTATTATACTTAGATGGTGCACTCTTAGATTCCATGCAATGAAATCAAAACGGCTATAAGTATGTTTATAATAATAAAAGACTAAGTACCCTCAATACCTCATGGAATCCTCCATCAGAACTCAGGCTTGACAAAAATATGTCTTGAAAACCTAGCTTGCTTGACAAACACAACGAATAGAACAAATCGCCAAACTCCAACTATGCGTAGTTGAAAGAGTTCTGTTCTGATCATCATCAGCAGTTCCACTTCATCAAATGTCATATTTTTGTATGAAAATGCTTGATTTGTTGATAAAAACACAAAAATCACTAATGTTTGAGGAGTTCCCTCGATTCCTCATGGATCCCATCATCAGAACTGCGTTTTGACAAAAACGGGCCCAACTTGGATATATACACTTACAATCAAAAAAGGAATTTTCAAAATCGGTTCAGAAATGACGGAGTTCTGATGTAACAAACATTAAGAAAAAAACATACAACCGAATTGATAACATCCTCTTTTGAAATCTTGAAGTCGGTTAAAAAGCAAAGGCGGAAGTACTAGTGTCGATACCTTGCAGCGCGATCATTCTCTTGTGCATCTCGTGGTAGGCGGAGTCCTTGTTGCCCCGCGGCGGCAGGGACCCGCCGTCGGCCTGCTTCTCGGCGCGCTGGTGCAGGAACTGCGCGAACAGCGTCTTCGAGAACACCAGCACCTGCACAAGATTGGTGACCACTTTAGCTTAGTCGGTTGGGCCTGCCTATGAAGTTGGTGGTCCCGGGCTCGAATCCCGGTCAGGTTTGTGTGATGATCACTAAGTTTTCGATGTTAATTATATAAAGTGATATTTAAGTTAAACTTAAACTGAGATATTACTATATTGGCCTACAGTTCTAGCGGTGTAGACAAACTGTATTTTTACTGTTAAAACCTGAGTGTACAAATATAATTTTAATAAAATATATATGTTTGTAAATTCCTTTGGTTCTATTTAGCTAATTCTCATATTTGTCAGTAGTGACATCTAGCGCTTATTAAATATAAATTATTAAAGACACTAACCGCTCTCTGGGGAATGCCGAAAACACGACATTAAACTAGAATATCATATTCCTTACATATATAATACACAGGCAAGTACTACAAGTATAAATAATGTCGCCTAGTGCCCACCTTAGCTTAGATTAGATTTGGAACTAGATCGATTTTCATTTGCCCAAGATTATTTATTATTTATATCAGCACACTTTGTACAACATGGCTTACTGGTCCTTTTCTATGATGTTTTTTCGGAAAGCTTAAAGATAGCGTGTTTTTACTTAGCAAAAAATATTACTTTATTTATTTAAAGCAACAATATATATACAATATTTGTATCATCATCTCCCTGCCCTTATCCCGCTTATGCAGGGTCGGCGCAACATATTTTCTTCTTCCATCTATATATATATTACGCGAAGCCGATCCTTACAACGCCCATCAGATCTACAGTTATGGACCGATTTTGATAAATTATATACCATAGGATTCGTCTCATGCTGCAGATTTGCAATAAGGTCTTAGTTTTTTGATTTTTATCCTGGATTTTTTTTTAAATTAATATTTACGAAAAATCCTGGATGCCCCGACAAATATAAGCCTCAAAATCGTGTTCGATGACGCCGCATACAAGCGACGGGTCAGCTTACCTTGGTAGAATTGTACGAGGTGTCAAAATTTAGCTTGGTTAACACGTGACTTGGGAACTGGCTATTGTATGATTCCGGATGACATAAAATCAAATATGAATTAATATGTTCCTGTAAGAAATATCTGGTACAGCATTACAAAATAAAATCTTTTGAGTCGAGAAATACTCATTATTATTAACTATAAACGAAAGTAAAATTACTAATTTGTTTACAAGACAATACATAATATTCGGTGTATTCGGTCTAAGTATTTACAGTTTACATGAATGCCAGACGTTTTGTGTCAACATTTAACTTATTTTTTATTGTGGCCCTTTACACGAATTTTATTTTCACAATACTGAGGTGTCAATATTATTGCGGTCTATAAAGACAATACAAATTTTAGTGATCCGTTAATTTCATGGGGCCTTTTACACGGTGATTATTATCCCGTGACACACTCATATCACCATACGATTTACGTGAATATTGATGCATATTGATCCAAAACACGAACTATTTGGAAAAATGACATCTCAGTTTTGTCATTATATTAATCGTGTAAAGGGCCCCATTCATTTCACAACTTAAGACCCTGTTCACATTATCCGATTTGATGAAGGTTTCGGCTCCGACAAATGTATGGAAATGTGACCAATATCGTGTCGTGCAATGTGAACAGTGACCAGTATTCGTAATTAATCGAAATTTCGTAATTAATTTCGTAAAAAAACAGATCCGCAGTGTTAAGCAAGACGATTTTTCTTATAGTTGTCTCTTTGGATCCTTATGGTTAAGCAAGATGAATTAGACCGAGACAGATAGAACGATCATTTTCGGCTGCTAACGAATTGTCTCCACCTAAAAGCACACCAAAATTTCAAATCCCATATAATGCAAAACGTCACAAACGTCAGTTCAGTACAATTTGCATATAAACAAATATATTTGAAAGCAGATGCACTGACAGGTGAACACCTGTCAGATATCACTTATCTGTCTCTCTCAAACTTACTGATTTGTGCATTAGAGAGAAGAGATCAGATGTTCAGAAATTGTTCAACTTAAATGAGCGGATTCGATATCTGTGGCAGTTTTCTATACATATAGGGATAAGCTAGCCTTTTTACTTCCACTTTTTGTCTGTTTGTCATTTTGCCGTGTTTTATGTATAATAAAGCCATATATACATACATACATACATAACCGTGTCGGCTCCAACGCCGATATCGGATCGGATAATGTGAACAGGGCCTGTTCAGTTCTGTCGAATAAATCAGAAAATAAATGTAATGTTTACATAAATGACATACGTATTGTGTTACTTTTTTTATTGTGCTATATTGTGTCAATATTATATTGTCATGGTTTAAACAAAGAAGCTGGTATACAAACCAATGACGCTTCAAATATACGTTCTGTATATCTTGACTGATATTGATACCTGCCAAAACAATGACAGACCAAATTAAACTTTACGTCGTGAGTTACAGAACTGTTTCTGAGTTAATCATAGATAAGCTGCAAAACATTTTGAAAGAGAAGAGATTCGCTGTATCTAAGTGGAGACACACTTATCTTCCACCTATTGCCATACCAGTAGGGTGATCAAGAGATCATAAGCAAAGAAGTTCTCATTGGAGTAGACGTTACTTATTGGTGGATTTAGATCAAACGAACGAGAAAACAATGTTGCACTAATTAACCTTTACGACGCTAACAACGCATTTGAAGTATATGCGCACCATCGATTCAATACAACGACAAATATATCCGTCATGGCGACGGCATCCAATGCGATATTAACCTACATGCATTTCTATAGATAATGCGCTTAAAAGGTTAAAAATATAATTACAACCTTTAATTGCCGAGAACATAGGTGTTATGATATATGAAAATTACCTTCGTACTTTATACTATGTACTATTACTTATTCTGTGATACTATGGTTTATATTCTATCTCTTATGAAAAATGAGTTGGCGTGTAAGTGTCACTGTGGTTCATAAAGTATGGCGTTCAAAAGGTTAATTTGCTAATTTTTTTTTCAATGTTTGTCTGAGGATGTCAAACCCTACAAAGTTGAACCCTACAGAAATGCATGTAGGTTGATATCTCATTAACCCATCATGGCCCACGTACAAGGCCCAGTTATGCGGTGGATCGGGGTGCAAATATGTTTTTTTATGATTGACTGTGACACAAATGTTTTTAAATCAACTTTGTAATCGAGAGCGAAGCCACGGGATAGAACATAGATAGGCTATCTTGCATTCTCCCGCGGCTTCTCTTGCATTCTTCGTAGTACGTCGACGCGGCGGAGCCGCGCGGGTAACTAGTTCCTCTCTATTATTCGTCACTTCAGCGCTTACTCCTTTCTTTCTCATATCCTCTCTCACACAATCCATCCATCGCTTTTTGGGCCTTCCAATCGCTCTTCGTCCTTCTACATACAAAATTTGTATGAATATACAAAATAAAAAACATATAAAACCCTATGTAAGATGCCACCAGCAACGTAGCGGGGCCTAAACTGCCGGCGGTGGCGGTCCACAGCGAGGAACCTCCGGGCTGCCCGCGCCGCGTCCAGGAGTCCCGCCGCGCTGTATCGAGCTGTTGCTCGAGACTCTTCGCTATAAGACAGCAGACTGACGCCAGCACCAGCGCTCCGCTGTCGTCCAAACGTGTTCATTCAAGTCTACACATTGTGATCGCGTCGCTGCCCGCCCCGCTGTCCGTCCGGACAATGATCGTCGAACATCCGCGTGCACGTCAAGGTACGAGCAAAAAAATATGAGCTCAACTAAATAAAAATATTAACTCACCTTCTGGTAGACGTTCGTCTCTTCTTTGCTGAGCGTCACGTGACACTGGTGTGCCGTTCGCTCGGGCAAATCCTGCAATCATAGTACCATTGGCTTATTGTTGTGAGTTACAGCCATAGAAATAGTAAGTACCTAAGAACCATCTGGGGCCGAAAACGCGAGCCGGAAGAGACTCACTTTGTCTTAGGGTGGTATTCTACTCGTCCAATTTCTTTGTCCAATCTTTGATCAAATTTCTTTGACGGAGGCCCATTCCACTCATCCAATATATTTGTCAAAAAATTTTTTTTTCATGCGTAGCCATATTGATTTAAATGTCATCAGAATCTTTGATCAAATGTCGGGGTCCCATCCAAAGTTTGATGAAATCATCCAATTTCTAATATGGATCATAACTATAGCTATATTTTTTATATGGCAATGGGTGGGAGAGGGACACGCTAACCCCCTTATTCATAAACGTCCATCAAGCCTCTATTAGTTAACAAGCCGCTAAAGTTGGTTTGTCCTTATCTGTCACTTTGATATTTATATTTGTGAGAAAGGGACAAAACAACTTTTAGTTAACAGAGGTTTGTTAAGTTTTATGAATAAGGGGGTAAGTGTGTATGGTGAGTGTTTTTACCTTGAGCTGTCCCTTGGCCTGCAGCTGCGCCTTGGTCCGGCGCAGCATGATGGTGCGCATGATCGTGCTGAGTCGCTCCTGACCGCCCTGACTCTTGTTGTCGATCCATTTCTTCCACATCTGCCAACGATATTAAGGTTTGGTCAATAATTAATTACACAAAATGTTGTTACAGTGCATGATCATTACCTAACGGCATTTTGTTTAAAATAAGTTTATGATTAAAGCCATTAGAAATTAAGGTTTTAATAAATTAGGTCAAGTTATAGCCTGACCAGTGTTTATTTGGACCTGGCCATGTTGCGGATTTTTAGTGGTACTAATTTATTTTAATGACAAGACATACTCTTTGAAAACAGACGTTAGAAGTCATCGAATGTCTTCGATGTAAACAAACTTACATCAAGACGAAAATATTTCGTTATTATAAAAATTAATATGTCGAAAAATCATCTAAAACGTTGTCAGAAAACTTATTGCGAATATTATTAATTATTTAAAACAATTAAAGGACGAAGGATTGACCACACACAATGTTTTGAAATGGTTGTTGACATAACCGGTAGTACTGACATTTCATAATAATAAACGAAAAATATACATTTTTTTTAAAGAATACCGGTGTCCGAACCTAGCGGGCGTATGATAGTTGCCACCTTGCCATGTTTGCCGACTTCCGAATTAGACTAAATTGTGTTGTCAAATGCCGTATCATGAGATTCTCAAACAGCGTGTACCGGAGGAACTTGAGCAGCGCGAAGAGGTCAAATTCAATATTATGTAGTGGTGTACCGATCACAGTCCAGTGCCGAACGCTCTTGTGCCTCTACTTCACATCTCGCTACCCTTTAGGTTGTTGCACATGTAACCGCATCGGATCGGCATCGGATCGGCGCCGCCTCAACTCGAGCCGTCCAGTATTCTTTGTAAGAAATTCCATACTGAATCGCATAGATATCGGCATCGGAACAGCATCGCCTCGCCTCGGCACAAACTAGTTCCCCTCGCGGCCATCGACGATCATCGACCAAACTCATCGACGATCATCGAGTAGCTCTAGCCGCCGCCGAGCTTTAAAGCGCGCTATCGCAAAGCCGTAAGCGCGATGTCAACTAGCCGCAGCCGAGTGGATACCAGGAGGTACCCTGAAGCGTGAGACCGCGATTCACCATGAGGTCGTCGAACGGCGTACACCTGAGGAGCTTGAGCAATGTGAACAGAGCCCCCTCACTTACTTATGAACAGAGATACTTACTGATGAAGCGGCGGCACGCGCTTTTGTCGTCTCCTTCACACCTCGCTACCCTTTACCTGTTCATTATCTCCTGGTACCCTAAAACGTCTCACTACGACTCACCATGAGGTCATCATACGTCGTACACCTGAGGCACTTGAGCCGCTCAAAGAGATCCAAATCCTTGTTATGTAGTGATGTACCGACCACAGCCCAGTGGCGGAACGCTTTTGCCTCTCTCCACACCTCACTACCCCGTATCTATTCATAGTCTCCTGGTAGCCTGAAGCGTGAAACCGCGACTCACCATGAGGTCGTCGAACGGCGTACACCGGAGGAACTTGAGCAGCGCGAAGAGGTCCAAGTCCTTGTTGTGCAGCGGCGTGCCCGTGAGCGCCCAGCGGCGGCGCGCGCGCAGCGCGCACACGGCGCGGGACGTGGCGCTCTTGTGGTTGCGCACCATGTGCGCCTCGTCCAGGATCACCCGGTGCCAGAGGATTCGCATGAGCACGCCGTTCTGGAATGTTTCACACGATTATTGTCAATCGTCTCAGCTTCTTTGACCACCTGATTAGCCTAGTAGTTAGTGACCCTGTCTGCGATGCTGATGGTCCCGGGTTCGAATCCCGATCGGGGCAAATATTTGTGTGATGATGATGAATACAAATATTTTCTACGTAGTACCTGGGTGACCGAGTTTTGCTCAGCATCTTTCGTGTTTTCCCGGAGATGTGACCTGTCCAGAGCGATTTTTCGCCCCTATAAACCCATATGCTTTGTAAATGTCATTGAAATCGTTAGAGCCGTTTCAGAGATCCCCAAAATAAATAAATAAACATACAAGAATTGCTCATTTAAATATAGTATTACTATTTATTAGAACCGAATAAATCAGCCGAATATTCAATCCAGCAAGGGCTGACCAAAATATTGGGCCGAATGTTCATATGCAGTGAAACCCGTATTCGGCATTACACTTATATTTGTTTGTGGGGATTATTTTTGATTGGGTTATATAAACATTGGTGGATGCAGCGTGTGTATCACACAATTTGATTCGAACAATTCATTATCATCCTAGCGTTATCCCAGTACAGTAGCATGAAATGAATGAATGAAATTGAAATTTGAATGTATGAAATGATAGAAATGAAATTTTATTAATTTGCTGTACATAAATGAACTGCATCCTGAAGGATGCCCGGGGTCCACTACCTGATCCCAAGAATTGATGTAAGCTTGTATAGGAGATACTGCAGTGTTGTGGAAGTATGCAGACGAGAAATGTTAAGACTGCGCAGTACGTTCGGTTCTCCATACAAACGTATTTATGCTCTCATTTTAAAACGCCAGGCTAGAATAACATGAAACTTTGTATACACAATGGGATCCGGCATATCTAGGTCGGACCATAGTTTCTGTTGCTTGAAATTATAATGGAGAAAAAATACAGCGATTATTAAGGTTTTCATACAAGCCGTAAAAAACTCAAAAAGCCGCTGTATTTTTTTTCCTTTACAATTTCTAGCAACAGAAACTATGGTCCGACCTAGATATGCCGGATCCCATTGTGTATACAAATTTTCATGTTATTCTAGCATGGCGTTTTAAAATGAGAGGGTAAATGCGTTTGTATGGAGAACCGAGCCAGACCGAGCGTACTGCGCCCTCTTCAGATGAGATTAGTGGCAAGGTGTTCTGTCTCTTGTGTGAAAATATTGCGTGTGTTACCTTCTCGCTGCCTCGCTGTAGGAGGTTGTATGTAGTGAGAACGATGTCCGTGTGCGCCAGACTTTGCGGCTGCGTGGCCCGGGAGGCCCCGTGGTGTAGGCAGGTAGTCAGCCGGTGCGGGAGGCAATGCTTCTTTACCTCGCCCTCCCATTGCGTCATTAGGGATGCGGGACATACTACTAGAGTGCCTCCTTTCGTTACTGCAATTATAATACAATATAAATACTCTATTCACACCTGCTGTTCAGAGGAGTCATTGTTGCCCTCAGCAACAATGACTCCTCATATTATTTGTAAGATATTTCATTTTTTTAGTAGCGGGTCTCCTAGGTGGTGTGAAAAGCAGTATGTGTCACACCGCCATCCATCGATATCAGTGATGACCCTAGATCGGAAAAGCGTCTGTCATTTCATACGACCAACCCATCCCATTTCAATACCCTATCCAACCAATCCAAGAGCCTATCCAATTCCTATGAAATGACGAGTGTTTTTTCGACCCTTGGTGATGACGTAAGCCTGTTTAGTCTACACTACTGAATTTCCCCAGAATGCTAAACCTGGTGCACTATATAATTGTATGTAGCCTATAAGGGACGCAAAATTGATGATACGGACATGACAAAATTTTTAGGATTGAATGTAGATGATAAGTTAACATGGAAATACCAAATTGACCATATATGTAAGAAATTAAATCAATTTTCGTATGCACTGTATAAGGAAAAGAGCACACCAATCAGCTGTTCTTTTGGCTTACCACGCTTTTGTGACCTCAACATTAAGGTATGGAATTATTTTTTGGGGGAACTCGACAGACCGAGAACTAGCATTCCGAGCTAAAAATAAAATGTGTGTGGTCACTGTGCGGTATTGGTTACCAGGATTCTTGTAAGCCTTATTTCCAAAATTATAAAATACTGACGATGCCTAGTTTGTATATTTATGAAATTAGTGTTTTTTGTAAAATGTAACTCCCATTTATTCTTAAGCTTAAAAGCACACGATTACGTGATAAAATATTACACCAAATGATTCCCAAAACAATGCTTTTCCAGAAGAGTGTGATCGGTATGGCGCCGAAAATATTTAACAATCTACCTAAATGTGTAAAATCTATGGAAGATCTGTTCAAATTTAAAAAAGCTCTGAAAACTTTTTTCGCTAATATAAGCTATGATACAGTAACAGAATTTTTAAATGAGAAGGAAACGTCATTGGTTTGACTTGCATGCTCACACAATTTGTATGCCGCAAGGCGCCACGTAGTGAAACTGACGAAATTATACCATCTTTGTAACCTATGTTGGACAATAAACGATTTTATCTTTTATCTTTATCTGTATCATGATTGGATGCATGAAATCCACCCTCACAAAATATACATGGCAAAATGTTAAAAAAGGATAATTGTTAGCAAGATACATTCCTTATATCATTTTCGCGAGGTGTCAAACCTTTGTAAAGTTAACGGAAATCTTTTAGTAACGAATTTAATATGACAAACTGCATCATACTATAGAACCATTATAGAACTGTCACAAGTGTCATAGCATAAGCTTCAAAGAATAAATTAATTATTTACTAACTAACTATTTAGGTAATTCAAAGAGGATCTTGGCCTCTAAAACGAGAGCACGCCACCCTTCCCGACACTGCGTTGCTTCCTGTCAATTATAGACCTGAAACTGGCGCAGCCGCCTCCACGCTGTCCTCCAAGAGATACCTGGGCCGTGCGACGGGGCGGCGACCGTTCGGTCGCCTCAAGCATGCTCTCTTGACGGCTCGATCCTCCCCCATAGAATATAAGATTTCAAGCTAACATGGTCATTAATTTTATTTTATTTATTTATTTATTATTTTATTTGGAGATCCAACAGCTGTGATATTACATTAGGCAATAAGATAGAAATAGAAAGCCAATTATAGGAACTCACTGGTAGTGACATAATACTACTAATAGGTTTTTATGTTACACACTAACTTAACCACACATGTACCCAAATATTAAAGATTATATTATGAACAAATTCTGAATGTGGAGTGGTGGGTTTTAGAATAATTAACATTAGAATTACTGTTAGGAACGGAAGATATTTACCATGCGATACACTCCATAGCGATCTACCCTCTTCTTGGTTCGCTTTTTTCGCAGTGTCACAGCCACTACTACCGTCCTCACTCTCACTCAAAACTCGAACACGAAAACATAATATAGGGACCGCAAAAGGAAAATTATTAACAAAAAAAAAACCGACTCCAAACTTTGCCAGACCCCATCTTTTTGGTATATAATTTGAGGAGTTCCTTATTTTTTGCCTTACCCCATCCTCTTGGTACATAATTTGAGGAGTTCCTTCGATTCTTCCAAGATCCCGTCATCAGATCCAGACTTGGTGACAATGGGACCAACTAGCCAACACACCCATTCAAACAAAAAAAAATTGAAATCGGTCCACTAGTCTCAGAGTAATCAGTGAACATACAAAAAAAAATTCCGACGAATTGAGAACCTCCTCCTTTTTTTGAAGTCGGTTAAAAAACATAATATACATGGTAAATACCGTAGCCGTAGCGTACTCACGTTTGCCCTTGGGCCGCTCGTCGCCGTAATCATCGTCGGATTCTTCCTCCTCGTCTCCGTCGCCTGCGGTCTCGCGGTCGCCCGCGATCAGCGAGATCATTGTTATCGTCTTGCCAAGACCCATGTCGTCCGCTGTGCACAAGGATATTTATTTATTTTAGTTATAAACAAGAGAACTCAGAAGGATTTTTAAAAAAACCCTACTGCTTTTGGCGTTTATACAAATAAACTACCATCATTTACACACACACAATTAATGAGAATCTAACGACACCTTTGAAGCTAAAATCCATCGAGCCGTTCAGGCTGCAGAGCGTGACAAACATTTGAATTTGGCCCCAAAAATCCGCAAAAATTTACTTTTTATTTTAATTTTAATATATTTGAATTTTAATATTTTCGCGAAAATATTCGAAAAGATTGTTTACAATAAAATTACGGCTGCTTTTTATCAACATATCGCGCCTAGTCAGCATGGTTTTTGCCAAAGTCGTGGTGTTGACACTAATCTTCTTACTTTTTCAGACTTTATTATTAATAGGTTATCTTCGGGATACCAGGTGGATGCTGTGTATACCGATTTTTCGAAGTGTTTCGATAAAATTAATCATAATAATTTAATCAAGAAGCTTTTCGAGCTCGGTATACACGGTGACCTTCTTAGGTGGATAGAATCGTACCTGTCAATCGTAGTCAGGCAGTGGCTATGAAGGGATATACTTCATGTTTTCTTCCCATCCCCTCTGGGGTACCTCAAGGATCACACCTTAGTCCATTACTTTTTATATTGTATGTCAACGACATGGCAAATTGTTTTCGTAGTTCTGACCATCTCATCTATGCTGATGATACAAAAATCTTTAAAGCCGTATCGTCTGAAGCAGATTGTCAGTCATTACAGGAAGATTTAGATAATTTCTCCCTTTATTGCTCAAATAATCACCTGTTCTTAAACACTGCAAAATGTTTCGTTATAAGTTTTAATCGGAAGCACACTCCGATAGTATACAATTATAGCAGGCCACAGTACTCACCAAGGATCCCGCCGCGAGGCTTGAGCGCTTCCCTCCACCGTAGCCAGGCGAGCGCGTGTCTCTGGTGCGGCATGAGCTCCGTCTTCATGGCGGCTGGGGACTTGGCTTGCTGCTCCTCGGGGGGCCTAGTGGCCAACGCTGAATGTAGGCCACATAGACGCACCGTATGACGCTAGAGTGACATCATCAGTGACAGTAGGCGATGCAGCAGGCCACAGTACTCACCAAGGATCCCGCCGCGAGGCTTGAGCGCTTCCCTCCACCGTAGCCAGGCGAGCGCGTGTCTCTGGTGCGGCATGAGCTCCGTCTTCATGGCGGCTGGGGACTTGGCTTGCTGCTCCTCGGGGGGCCTAGTGGCCAACGCTGAATGTAGGCCACATAGTCGCACCGTATGACGCTAGAGTGACATCATCAGTGACAGTAGGCGATGCAGCAGGCCACAGTACTCACCAAGGATCCCGCCGCGAGGCTTGAGCGCTTCCCTCCACCGTAGCCAGGCGAGCGCGTGTCTCTGGTGCGGCATGAGCTCCGTCTTCATGGCGGCTGGGGACTTGGCTTGCTGCTCCTCGGGGGGCCTAGTGGCCAACGCTGAATGTAGGCCACATAGACGCACCGTATGACGCTAGAGTGACATCATCAGTGACAGTAGGCGATGCAGCAGGCCACAGTACTCACCAAGGATCCCGCCGCGAGGCTTGAGCGCTTCCCTCCACCGTAGCCAGGCGAGCGCGTGTCTCTGGTGCGGCATGAGCTCCGTCTTCATGGCGGCTGGGGACTTGGCTTGCTGCTCCTCGGGGGGCCTAGTGGCCAACGCTGAATGTAGGCCACATAGACGCACCGTATGACGCTAGAGTGACATCATCAGTGACAGTAGGCGATGCAGCAGGCCACAGTACTCACCAAGGATCCCGCCGCGAGGCTTGAGCGCTTCCCTCCACCGTAGCCAGGCGAGCGCGTGTCTCTGGTGCGGCATGAGCTCCGTCTTCATGGCGGCTGGGGACTTGGCTTGCTGCTCCTCGGGGGGCCTAGTGGCCAACGCTGAATGTAGGCCACATAGACGCACCGTATGACGCTAGAGTGACATCATCAGTGACAGTAGGCGATGCAGCAGGCCACAGTACTCACCAAGGATCCCGCCGCGAGGCTTGAGCGCTTCCCTCCACCGTAGCCAGGCGAGCGCGTGTCTCTGGTGCGGCATGAGCTCCGTCTTCATGGCGGCTGGGGACTTGGCTTGCTGCTCCTCGGGGGGCCTAGTGGCCAACGCTGAATGTAGGCCACATAGACGCACCGTATGACGCTAGAGTGACATCATCAGTGACAGTAGGCGATGCAGCAGGCCACAGTACTCACCAAGGATCCCGCCGCGAGGCTTGAGCGCTTCCCTCCACCGTAGCCAGGCGAGCGCGTGTCTCTGGTGCGGCATGAGCTCCGTCTTCATGGCGGCTGGGGACTTGGCTTGCTGCTCCTCGGGGGGCCTAGTGGCCAACGCTGAATGTAGGCCACATAGACGCACCGTATGACGCTAGAGTGACATCATCAGTGACAGTAGGCGATGCAGCAGGCCACAGTACTCACCAAGGATCCCGCCGCGAGGCTTGAGCGCTTCCCTCCACCGTAGCCAGGCGAGCGCGTATCTCTGGTGCGGCATGAGCTCCGTCTTCATGGCGGCTGGGGACTTGGCTTGCTGCTCCTCGGGGGGCCTAGTGGCCAACGCTGAATGTAGGCCACATAGACGCACCGTATGACGCTAGAGTGACATCATCAGTGACAGTAGGCGATGCAGCAGGCCACAGTACTCACCAAGGATCCCGCCGCGAGGCTTGAGCGCTTCCCTCCACCGTAGCCAGGCGAGCGCGTGTCTCTGGTGCGGCATGAGCTCCGTCTTCATGGCGGCTGGGGACTTGGCTTGCTGCTCCTCGGGGGGCCTAGTGGCCAACGCTGAATGTAGGCCACATAGACGCACCGTATGACGCTAGAGTGACATCATCAGTGACAGTAGGCGATGCAGCAGGCCACAGTACTCACCAAGGATCCCGCCGCGAGGCTTGAGCGCTTCCCTCCACCGTAGCCAGGCGAGCGCGTGTCTCTGGTGCGGCATGAGCTCCGTCTTCATGGCGGCTGGGGACTTGGCTTGCTGCTCCTCGGGGGGCCTAGTGGCCAACGCTGAATGTAGGCCACATAGACGCACCGTATGACGCTAGAGTGACATCATCAGTGACAGTAGGCGATGCAGCAGGCCACAGTACTCACCAAGGATCCCGCCGCGAGGCTTGAGCGCTTCCCTCCACCGTAGCCAGGCGAGCGCGTGTCTCTGGTGCGGCATGAGCTCCGTCTTCATGGCGGCTGGGGACTTGGCTTGCTGCTCCTCGGGGGGCCTAGTGGCCAACGCTGAATGTAGGCCACATAGACGCACCGTATGACGCTAGAGTGACATCATCAGTGACAGTAGGCGATGCAGCAGGCCACAGTACTCACCAAGGATCCCGCCGCGAGGCTTGAGCGCTTCCCTCCACCGTAGCCAGGCGAGCGCGTGTCTCTGGTGCGGCATGAGCTCCGTCTTCATGGCGGCTGGGGACTTGGCTTGCTGCTCCTCGGGGGGCCTAGTGGCCAACGCTGAATGTAGGCCACATAGACGCACCGTATGACGCTAGAGTGACATCATCAGTGACAGTAGGCGATGCAGCAGGCCACAGTACTCACCAAGGATCCCGCCGCGAGGCTTGAGCGCTTCCCTCCACCGTAGCCAGGCGAGCGCGTGTCTCTGGTGCGGCATGAGCTCCGTCTTCATGGCGGCTGGGGACTTGGCTTGCTGCTCCTCGGGGGGCCTAGTGGCCAACGCTGAATGTAGGCCACATAGACGCACCGTATGACGCTAGAGTGACATCATCAGTGACAGTAGGCGATGCAGCAGGCCACAGTACTCACCAAGGATCCCGCCGCGAGGCTTGAGCGCTTCCCTCCACCGTAGCCAGGCGAGCGCGTGTCTCTGGTGCGGCATGAGCTCCGTCTTCATGGCGGCTGGGGACTTGGCTTGCTGCTCCTCGGGGGGCCTAGTAGCCAGCGCTGAATGTAGGTCGTGGAGACGCTCTAGGATTAGGTTGCGCTCCGCCAAGTGAGTGGACATAGCTGGATAAAAAATTAGTGAGGTTATGGTTATAACAATACGGTATTTCAAACTTCACAACACAAAATAAATTGCTTCAGAATCACAAAATTGTTTCATCATCCCAGCGTTATCCCAGTACAGTGGCATCCTGAAGGATGCCCGGATCCACTACCCAATTCCAATAGCAAAATTGTTTACTGTCACAGTTTATATAGGGCACGCCGTAAGGGAGAGAAATCACGCGGGCAGCGGTTGGGGAAGTGGGGCACTTCCGTGCCGCTCGTTCCGAAATGGTAGACCTATAGCTAGTGGTTGATTTGCCGGCGATTTTCCCCAAAATTGTTGATTCTATGAGCGTAATTCGACAAGGTCTAGCTGACTATGACCTACATAACTACTCATCACAATCCTAGCGTTATTCAGAGTACAGTTGCATCCTGGAGGATGCCTGGGGTCCGCTACCTAATCCCAAGAATTGGCGCAGGTACTAGTATTTACGGAAGCGACTGCCATCTGACCTTCAAACCGTCAAGTGAGTGGGCAACTTGACTGTTAAAAGTTCTCAAGCCGCCCGAAGGCCACTAACTTGGCTTAACAACTGCTATCACAGAGAGCAGCCGGGATCAACGGCTTAGCTTGCCTTCCAAAGCACGGCAACGCTCAGTTAGTAACCACTCAAAGCGGTCACCCATCCAAGGATTGACTCCGCCCGACACTGCTTAACCTCGCATACCGCACGCGGTACGCGGGCGCCGCTGGGCCGCGAACGCTCCTACATAACTACTACAACAATTTATTGTATTTGAATGAAACTTACCCTGTTTGCCAAACATCCTAGGCTGCACAGCGTTACTAGCCTTCTGCAGATCGTCCCACGACAGTCCCTGATCGAAGCCATCCCTCGCCACATCAGCCGCAGTCGGTTGACTCGGTTCCACCACCATATTTCCCACGCGATCGCTCTGTTTCCTCACATCCACCTCTAGTTGGGCGAGACGGGCGAGGAGCTTGGAGCCGCCGTCAGGAAGGGTGCTGACATCCATGTTATCCAGGAGGTTCTACGGCAACCATTTTATTAATAGAGTCGCCTCACTCGACAGTTGTGACAATCACAAGTTTACATAATTCAATTCAGTATTTGACAGAATTGATTGTTAATCGTTTTGTTAACTGTATCTTATAATATAATCACAGCTAGTCTTATGGGAACCCTTCCGCAGGGTTCTGATTTAGGGGACTTTTTTATTTTTATTTCTATGGTTTTTTTAATTAGGTTAGTTTTGTCTTATTTAAGTCTTTTTTTTCTCATTGTATTATTATATAACAGTGTTCCAAAATAAAAATCTTCTTTTTTTATAATTCCTTGAACCTTATGAAAATAATTTATTAAATTAATATAAGTTTCTATATTTATGAGCCAAATGATCAAAACGATGCCATGTTGTGGGGTCATACCGCTAGATGAGATACCAATTCTTCGAAGAGGCACGCGAAGAGATTAGTTTATTTATAGCAGTGTTACGTAACACAACCACTGAATTTAGTAATTGCTGGGGGCAATGGGAGCCGCCATATCTAGGTCGGAAATTAGTTCCTGTTGCTAGAAATTGTAATAGAAAAAAAATACAGCATGTTTTTTACGTCTTGTATGAAAACTTTAATAATCACTGTATTTTTCTCCATTATAAATTCAAGCAACAGAAACTAATTTCCGACCGAGACATGCCGGAGCCCATCGTGTATACAAAGTTTCATGTTATTCCAGAATGGCGTTTTAAAATGAGAGCGAAACTACTGTATGGAGAATCGAGTTCAGCCGAGCGTGCGGAGGACCCTTGACTACGAAATGTCCTGCGGACTCTTGTTATATTAAGTAAATACCACAAATAACATACCCTGATATTGTGCAGATCCGCTTGCATGCCATTAAGCTTGTTGAGCTCGTTGTCGCGCACATGTTTCTGCACGTACATCACTTGGTTCGGATAGCTGGGCGGCGGCAAGTACTGCTTGATGGTGTTGCCACTCTTGGGAGACGCCTTGGGGCGAGGTGAAGTCTTGCTGGCGGTTTTCGGCGGACTTAGCTGTAATGAATACTGCGTTAACACTTTCACTGCCAACGATTTCGTAGCGCTACGCTGGTAGCCGATAACATGCGAAAAACCGTATGTAGCGGAAAGCGCCTACGAGACGAGCGCCCACCTAGCGGGCTCCTGGCAGTAAAACTGTAAGTTCCGGCTGGCAGCCACACCGCTGCTTAAAACGCACTGTAAACGCAGTGACGTGCCTCGTGCGTGACGTTTTTACCTCGTGAAAGTGCTGAAAGTGGTACATTTCTGTTCTAGAGCAGAAAAGTATTGAAAAGTTTTTTTTTTGCATATTTGTGATTTTTCTTAGTTTCCTCTCATTCGAAATGAAGAACAGAGTGTTTAACTCGGGTAAAACCAACCATTTAAGCCTCTTAACTATTGGCGCTCACTCGTTCGAGCGCCAAAATATCTCGTCAAAAATGGGTGCCTTTCAGCCCTCGATTAACAATCTACTACTTCACCCATTTGCTTCATGATGGCAGCTCTCTAGGGCGCGGTATGGGTGCGGGACGGGAGGAAAGTGCCAATTTGAAACGAACGGGTAGTAAATAAACAAATACTCACTCCCGTATCCCATTGAAGCCGACAGAAACCAGAGAATGCCAAATACTATGGTCTTTACATACTTTCGCCTCAATCACATCCATACATATCCTTATACATGCTCATCGGTTGCGAGTACTTCTGACCTGACCTGGCCTTTTTCAGAATCAGAAACATCACACACGTAAACTCTTAGTCAGCCTGCTTTCACACATCCTCTCAACATGCCCAAACCAAAAGCACACCATTTTCAATTCTAGTCACTCTCACTACACCGTCATCTATACATTAATAATAATCATATGGCATTTATCTTTCGAACCCTGAGATCTTCGAGAAGACAGTACGGTTGCCAGCTTTGTTGCACTTTTAGCACCACTCAGAGGTCACGGTCACGTGACCCTACACGTGTAGGGTAACGGTGGGTACTCCCTACGGACGTGGTGAAACTTCGACCCCGCTTTGTCAAGTAAAATCAATACGAACAATGGTATAAAGAAAATGACAATGCAAAAGTAAATTGCAACTGTGATTTCGGAATACCTACTTATTTTACCTATACTTATGTTCACCTTAAAATTTACGACCTGTTTAGCCTAGTTGGTAGTGACTCTGCCTCCGAAGCTAGAGGTCCCGGGTTCGAATCCCCGCCAGGGCAATTATTTGTGCATTTAACACGGATATTTGTTCTTGGGTCTTGGATGTTTTCTATGTATTTAAGTATGTATTAATCTATATAAGTATGTATACCGTCGTCTAGTACCCATAGTACAAGCTTTGCTTAGTTTGGAACTAGGTCGATTTGTGTGAGATTGTCCCCCAATATTTATTAAAAAAAAACCCCTAATGTGTCAAGTCTGAGAAGGCATTTTGATGATAGAGAAAATACGATGGGATATTTACTTCTGATTATAATTAGTTTGAAGTCGTAGTTCAGGTTTTTTTATCCCTTATAAAGGCAGAGACTATTTAACGACCACATACCTACTTGTCAATACAATTTCTATCTTAGTTCTGGGATATGAGGTTCAAATTAGATTGCATTTTCGTGAAACAGTCACTTTGTGAAATGAGTCATCAAATCGGAACTTGTACATTTATTTTGTTTTTTGTATAGATTTCTAGATTGATAGTGCCTTAAGGGTTATTTAGGCAACTACTTTCGAGATTGTATATGTGAAAGATCAATTTAGGGTTAAAAATATTTTTTATGTCGATTTAAGTAACGCTAATCGTTTTCATCTTGAAAATTATCGATTGCAAGCAAGACTTTTACGGAAAGTGTGTTATAAACGTTACTCATTTTCAGAACTAAACCAAAAAGGATATAAAGAATGATGTAAGAAGCAACCAAATTATAATAAATCCTACCTTTTCCGTTGCTTTCCTCGGCTTGGCTACTAATCACATCGCTATAATTTATTAAATAAACAATAAAAGGTCATAAGATCAATAAAATGATAAAAAATAATTGCAGTTTGCCACGTCCACGTTCGATTTTAACCGTTAATATATTGGAAACTACATTTAATGCTAAAGGGTCATATTCGTTGCGCAATAACTACCCTCTTTTAAAATTCAAAGGAGTTTTTCAATTGCTTAACTGTCGTGTCGTGTAGATTTAGCTTACAGAAATAGAATGCAACCTTTGCAACAGCCCGCTTCGTCTATGTCGATTGGGTCCTTTACACGATTAATATCACAATAATTTATGTTTGGTGTCAATATTATCGCAGTCTTCAATATTGTTTGGATTTTACTTCCATATCAATCAACATTTACGTGATACGTATCTTGTTACGAGTGTATCGGACGATAATAATCACCATGTAAAAGGGGGCAATGAGCCGCAATATCATGTTGTATATCATAAATTCATAAATACAAGAGGGTAGATGTGCAACGTTGGGTAGTGGGTCGAACCAATTAATTTGTATGGGAAAATAAGTAAATCGATGTTTTGATCGTGAAATACTGCGTTTAGTGTACATAGGTAGTTGTCATACATTTCTAATTTTATTTTCATATAAATATTTTATTGGTATCGTTTAATTTACATTTTGGTAAAATTTTGTAATTTACAATTAATGCGACATTTTGATGGTTTACTTTACTATCAGTGTTATAAATTTTAGCATGTGGAAAGTGCCTAATTAGAAATTATCGTCGTAATAGAATTATCGCCTAATTAACACTGCTGAAAAGGGATTTCGCTTATTATATACTGACACATTTCTTTGCCTCTCTAATGAGTACTTTTTAGGGTTCCGTACCTCAAAAGGAAAAAAGAAATCCTTATTTATCACTTTGTTGTCCGTCAGTCTGTCTGTCATCTGCGAAGATCCTTTATATCGGGAACGGGTGGAGGTAGTTTTTTTTTAAATTTTAGTACTATACATTGCAATTAAATCATTAAAAAAATATAGAGACTTGATTACTGAAATATTTATAATATGCACCTACAAATTTGTACGGAACTCTCTGTGGGCGAGTCTGAATCGCACTTTTTTTTTCATATGACGGCGGCAAACAAGCTTAGGGCCTGCCTGATGGTAAGCAAACACCGTCGCCTGTGGATGCGACTCCAAAAAATCACTAGCGCGTTACCGACCCTTTCTTAACTTGAAGATTTGGTGTGTTGAGAGCTGAGACATATGCAGGTCTCTCTCTCTCTCTCTCAATACAGCGTATCCTCGGGAGATCTGGTGACCGTACTCAGTACTCACCACTACACATCACCACATACCTAAGGATCAAGTAGTGTTGTACTGTAGTTACTAAAGCCATCATATGCCCGCAGCACTTCAAAATCTACTGTGTTATTTTGCGGAGGAAGGAGGAATAGTACATTACTACAGAGGCCGGGACGAAAGGGGTTGCCGGCCGAAGACATATAGACATATAGGATAGGTCTAAGGCGGGCAACCCCATATTTCCCGCCGAGGTATGTATAGTGTTTTTCTCAAACATGCAATGAAATAAACAACAAAAAAATAAAAATGTTTTATTTTTTATACGCATACTCGTAGTGGCAGAATGTCGTGATGCCTGAGCCACAAATTTATGTGGAATGGAAATTAAAAATGAGAACTTTGCCGGCCTAGGCCCGCAAGAGTTGTATGAAATTCCATTAACGACCTCTTGTACTAGCCGCACCTGTAACGTCATACTTCGCAGCCTATTATTAGGAACATAACATCAATATTTCATTGCATGTTTGAGAAAAGATAAAATATATCTCAATTACAAAACTTTAACCGAGGGACTACAGTATGGGGTTCTTCAAGGAGCCTATTAGTGGGTGCTGCAAAACCTTTCTCAGGTGCCAGGCGCTAGTGGGCTGTCGATATCGGTTTCCGGGGTATATTCAAGATTACTATACTCACCTCATCCTCCTCATCGCTGCTGAGCATGATCACTTCGGGCGCCGAATCTATCACAGCCACATCATCATCATCCTTAGCATTTTCCGCGTCATTCACGTCCTTGCCCGCATTTTCTAAACTGTCTTCAACAACCGTCACTTCACCATTATAATAGCTATTCGTTTTAGTTACTTTTTTATTTTTATTTGGTTTAGCTTTTACATCATCGATGACTGTAACTTCACCGTCATAATATGTTTGAGTCTTATTATCATCAGCTATTATATTTCTCAATACCTTATCTTTTAGTGCTATTTTTTCTATAGTCTTGGGAGTTTTCTTGCTAGGCAAAATGGGCGAGTTTGACCCTGACTTGTCATATTCATTAGTAATATCGCGTAAAGGGCTAGCTATTGGTGAGCAGGATAACACTGAATCATCGTTATCCGTGTTTTCTTGTAGTATCTGTGTAGATGCTACAGCTTTCTCGGATGCTTCTAATTTTATGGGAGTCCGCCTAGTCAGATTTACTTCGGGTAAATCGGTATCACTTTCTGCTACCTCTGCGTTGGGTATGGTTATATTGGATCTGACTGCTGGCAGATCTGTTAAGCTTGAACAACTTCCGATACTACGTTTAACACTCTGAAAGTAATGAGCAGATTAGTGAAATAACTGACAACTTATAAATGTTCAAAAACTCCAGACATTATCCTGTTACAATTCAATATCTCAAAAACGGCTGAACCGATTTTGATAAAACATATCTAAAAACCATCGCCAGAAAACCTACTTTCAAATATAAAAACGGCATTCAAATCGGTTGACCCGTAAGTGCTACGATACCTCAGACTGACACACACATACACACGTTGAACTTATAACACCCCTTTTTTGCGTTTCGCGTCGATGGTTAAATAACTGTTAGGTTAATATATGTGGCAATCTAACATTGTGCTCTAGTTAGAATCACTGCATTGCGATATAATAGTCTTTAATTCATATTCCTTACTACAGTAAAGTAATGGGATTAGTGCATGATTATGGCAGCAATAATAATATATCATATTTGGGTTTATTTTACGTTGATGGTTATTCTATTTACGAAAATAAATAGCTAGGCAACGTAAGAAGTATCCACTTAAATAATAATTTACAGTACTTTGAGTTTGACACTGACATATGCTCTAATTCCATTGGATAATTTGAATAGTCTACTTTAACGCTTATGCGCATACGATTACAAACATACGATTATAAGACAGTGTCTATGTAATAGAAACTCTATTACATTAGTGTTAAAGTAGAATGTCCAATGGAATAAGAGCATATGTCAGTGTCATACTTAAAGTGAGGAGTGTCTTTTTGAAACGGTTAATTTTTTCTGTAACTCTGCTTCTAAATTGGACCTTAACTTTACTTCAGCAAGGTTCTCTATAGAAGTACCACTAAGACAAAAGCAATCCTTTTTGAAACTCTCTCAAGATTCTCCTCAAGTATTTAACCTGTACAAGAGGTATTGAATCAATTAATCATTCACACATTAATGAGGAATAGTTTCATGCCATGATGATGGTAAAGAAACCTTAGACCTGCCGGTAATCGGCCGCTATTAGCTACGGGTGCTTGCACCCTCAAATGTCTTATGCTTGTAGCTGCCACACACATTTTTTTACAAGTTGGTGTCTACTTACATCATCAGACTCAATGAAGTCTGACTCGTCACTTTCGTTCTGTTTAGGTATTATTCCCATAATGCTCATACGGGTCGCTCTCGACATAACCATCTGATCTTCATCACCTTCATCATCAGTATTGTCATCCTTCTCTAGGTTGTCATCCATAGCTTCATCATCACTATCACTATGAATGACTCTGTTTTTGCCACGGTCATTATTTAATGATGTCTCATGATCATCATCCATAGCACTATGACTGGCATCACTGGCATCACTGTCATCACTGCCCTCACTCTCCTCACTGTCATTTACTTTCCCATCTTTACCACCATCTAACTTCAAAGGTGTATCTTTGAGGCATTTCATTTTGTTTGTTTTGTTTTTCTCTATGATTATAGAGTTGTCTGTGTCAGAGTCGAGATATATCATGCGCTTCTTGACTCTGCGCAGGATTGGAGAGTCCGTGCTCGAGTTGAGAGACTTTGGCCGTGTGGGGGGACGCCGTTTTGGGACTAGCTCAGGAGACACTTCTTCTGGTGAAAAATGAATAAAGTTGAGTTAGTATAAGTGAATCATAGAGTATCTTATTAAACATTATAATTTGTAACTTTTTATTCAATTGTGTATCAGTCTAGGTTCAAAGAAATTATGTATTATTGATATGTGATGGTCAAACCAACTTTTTCTTTTTATTATTATATGTATAAGTTATATTTTCCCTGAAAAAAAAACTTAATTGCTTGTATCATAAATTTAAAGTTGATTTTAATCAATGACGGTGCTGGTCGGTGGCGATTGCACAAAAGATTCCATTGGGTCGAAGTGCATCCGCAAGGGCCCTCATATAAGTAAGATAAGATAAGGTCGGTGGCGAAAGGTGCTAGTGGGCACCATACTTTCAATTTATTTAATCGTATGGCATGTATTTACGAACCGTGAGATATTCGAGAAGACAAGTATGGTTGCCACTTTCAATCATACTTTACAATACAAGGAATACTTTTTTGCCTGACACGTTCCTATTACGGCCATGGTATGATACAGTGTAGTTGGCAGAGACCTTTAGAAGTAAAAAAAAAATGTCTCACCTTCATCAGAAGTGACTGCAACATCACTGGAAGTCATGTTTTGTATCTGTCTGCTGCTTTGTCTGCTAGTATCTAATGAATATGAGGATGAATGAGATTGATAATGTAATTCATAACATTGACATACAATATTATTACTAGTAGTTCAGCTGTGTGTAGTTTTTAATTGTTTTAATTTTCAGCATTAAAGTGTTTACTATACATTATACACAATAATCAGTACAGTCGGCCCAGCAAATCATGTATCTAAAACTTTCTGAAGCAATTTAGTAATCTTTTTATTACAGAAGGACACTCACACTAAAAAAACCGGCTAAATGCATGTCGGTTACGCACAATTAAGGGTTCCATACTTACTACTACTTCACATTTAAAACCAAGCCTGCCAACCAACCAGAGGCGTCTTTACCTATAGTGCAGGGTGTGCGTCGCACACGGGCGCAGTAGTCCTAGGGGGCGCCGAGCGCTACGGAGCCCCTCTTACTAGGGGGCGCTAGAGGATTTGAGACATGGACTAGAGACACCTCTGCAAACAACCAACAAAGTATCTTCATAGGAAAATCGCGACCCTTAGGTCCTTTGGTTTTAAGTATGGCAGTTTTTCAGTGATAACTCAAAAACTTTCGGACCTAGAGAGTTCTTATAGGTTTTCCTGTAATCTATAGGTAAAGAACTTTATTCTACATGTTTCTTTTTCAAAATGTATGGCCACTATTTTTGGAGATGAGTTAGGGGAATGGTCATTTTCGCATATTTTCAAAAATAATTCTAAAACTATTTATTGTATAATTATTAAAAAAAAACTATATGTGAAATCCTCACATTGAGCCCTTTCATTTGATATGTCACACAATATAATTTGCAAGACTTAAACTTTTTAATTTTTTTTCTATTTTATGCCCCAAATGTTGCCCCCATGTTTAAAATTAATTTATATGCATTATGGACTTACATGTACCAAATTTCAACTCAATCTGTCAAGTAGTTTCAGAGCAAATTGGCTATGACAGACGGACGGACAGACACCCATATATATCCCAAAGCTCTTATGTCGGCGGATTAAGGTTGCGGTACATATTTACAAGAGGATTAAATTGATATTATTTTAGCACTTGACCGTACATGATTGGCTGGCCAGACTAAATAAATAAATAAATAGTCAAATATATGTGGACAATCTTACATAAATCGACATAGTCCCAAACTAAGCAAAGCTTGTGCTATGGGCACCAATATAAATACCTACAAAACACCCAAGACTCAGAAACAAATATTCATGCTCATCCATCACACAAATACACACCCTCACCCGATTTTAACCATAAATAATATTTAAATAAAAAGTTTCAATTTGTCCATTCACTTTAAAGCCCATGCAGAAGCATGCCCTATCTAGTCCAATGGAATTCGAACTCAGAACTCCGGTGACCACTCTCTGCCTGCATGGGCTCTTAGGCAGTGAGTGGACAAATTGCAAGTTCTTATTCATCAAAATAAATAAAATCTTACCGTCCTCACTGCTACCAACAACATGGTTTTCTGTAATAGACTTTGGGGCCAGGGGTGTATCTCTTTCTTCCTCCGATCCATCTAAAATTAAATTAGATCCTCTGATAATTGACAGTCTAGTTCCATTTATATGAATTGTATGATTATAGAAATAAGTGGATCAGTGGTCAGACAACACTATCAGCCACTTTCACAATTATGTTAAATAACAAAGGAAGTCAATATCATTTATTATAATAAAACCATGGGACTCTGGCAGAACTACAGTTTATTTCTGGAGATACACAACTTTGTATTTATAAATTATATTATCAAAACATCCTTTCAGTAGGAAAAAGTCAACCGGAGTGAATAAACAAACCTGACACATGACATGTGCAATATCGATTGTAAAATTCAAATATAGAATAAGGCCAGTCCGTCACAGTAAAACCTTATTCCAACACACCCCCTCAATCGACTATTGCGCATGACAATCTACAAATTAAAATTTAAAAATTCAAAACAATTTCAAACACCCCTTAACTATATACCAAAAAATAATCACCCCTTAAATATTCACCAAGAAACAATCACCCCTTAAATATTCACCAAGAAACAATCACCCCTTAAATATTAACCAAAAAACAATCACCCCTTAAGAAAATCTCAAACGATACAATATCAACCCACATTTACATTAATTAACAGCTTTCTGAAAAATTACATTTTACAATTATTATTATATTGTTTTACTCAACTTCATTATTCAGCTTTATAATATTTTTTCAATTAAAAACCTCCCACTCGACTCTATGCATAAATTCATTATACTCCATATAACTTCATATTGACTATATACTATTATATGGAGTATATACTATTCTCCATTAATTTAAAAACCTCCCACTCGACTCTATGCACTATATCATTATATTCACCACAAGACTTCAACTTCACATAAACTCCCACTCGACTTCAACCTCACATAAACTCCTACTCGACTTCAACTTCACATAAACTCCTACTCCACTTCAAACTTCACATAAACTCCTACTCGACATTTGTTATTTTTTAAAAACATTATTAAAATCCATAAAACATCAAACATAATTATAGTAACTAAACAAAACAAATTGAACAAAATAAAATGTGCTATGAAAACTTAAGGGTCAATAAAACATAATAAAAACCGTGTAAAGCCATACCAAGTTATGTCCGGTTGGTGTTGAGATAGTTAGATATTATATGATATGATATGATACTCGTATATGATATTTTATATAGACTCATGATTCATTTACGAATGATTCCCCAAATACACCCCCTTAAATGAATCATAGTCAGGCACCCCCTTAAATGAAACATATTTTCATTAAGTAAAATCGAAACGTACGTTATTGTTTTATTACTGACTCCTTAAGTTTACAACACAACTCTACATAACTTCTTTATCATAGAGAATGACACACCCTATAAAAAACTTACATACTACTTATAACCCACGTTTCAACCAAAAATACCATACTAGTTCACTTTAGCCCGCACTTATACACTATCACTAATACACTAGTTTCCGTTGACATCTTTCAAACTTTACAGGTGGCAAGCTTTTCGTTAGAATATCTGCTATCTGTGATCCCGTTGGACAGTATTTAACAGATATCTGATTCGAATCAATTTTCTCTTTCAAATAGTAATATTTTACATCTATGTGTTTGCTTCTTTTGTTCATAATTCCCTTTTTCATTAGCCAAATTGCTGATTGATTGTCTACTTTCATCTCAATCTCTAGTTTTTCATTTGTCATCTCATCGATCAGGTCTCTTACAAAAAGAAGTTCTTTGCAGCATTCTGCTGCAGCTATAAATTCCGCTTCCGTACTTGATAGGGCTACAACTGACTGCTTTCTTGAGCTCCATGCCACTGGTCCACCGTTTAACCAAATCACGAAACCCGAGGTGCTACGTCTAGTGTCTGGATCCCCCGCGAAATCTGAATCACAGTATCCTCGAAGCACTTTATCACCTTCACCAAAGTGAATCCCTTGATCTTTTGAACCTTTTAAAAATCTTAAAATCGTTTTTGCGTTGTTTAAATCATTTAAATTTGGACTATTTTGATGTCTCGAACAATAACCCACATGAAATCCAATATCTGGTCTAGTTTTATTAGAAAGATACAACAATGACCCTATCATCTCTCGATACAATTCATGAGTTTTAATATCAGTTTTTATTGATGGATGTTGCTCTACTAAAATAGTTGGACATCTGCATTCTTTAGCTTCATTCATGTTGAATTTCTTCACAATCTTCTCAACATACGTCTTTTGAAAAATTTTAATCCCATTTCCTTCTTGTTTTATGTCCAAACCGATATAATTTGACACTTCTTCACATATTCTTAATTCAAAAGCCTTTCTTAAGGTTTCTATCACATGCAATAAATCTTCTTCTCTTTTTCCAACAACCAACCCATCGTCGACATAAATTGCAAGAATAATTCTTCTTTCACCTTCCATCACAAAGATGCATTGATCAAGTTTTAATTGTTTGAACCCCATTTTTACTAAATAATCTGTAAACTTGATATTCCACATTAGCGGAGCTTGTTTTAAACCGTATAAGCTCTTATTCAATTTACAAACTTTGTCATTTTTATTATTATATCCCTCAGGCACTTTCATAAATATACATTCCTTTAAGTCTCCATGTAAAAAGGCGGTCTTCACATCAAATTGTTTCATTTTAAGTCCTTTACTTGCAACAATTGACAACAAAACTCTTAAAGAAGTGGTATTGACCACTGGACTGTATGTTTCATCATAATCAATTTTATATTTTTGTTGAAAACCCCTCGCTACTAATCTAGCTTTATATCTTCCATCTGATTTAATTGTAAAAATCCACTTGCTCGTTACTAATTTTCTACCGTCTGCTTCATTCTTGTCTACCAAAGACCACGTATTATTCTCTTCCAAAGATTTGATTTCCTCTTCTATAGCTTTCTTCCATTTATCTTTTTCTCTAGATTCGGTTGCTTCTTTATAAGTTAACATAGATATTTCCGTATCATAATCCATCAAATAATCTTTATAGCGTTCAGGTGGTTTTCTCTCTCTTGCAGGTTGGCGCCTTCTATTTTCATTATTCTCTACTTCTCGACTTTCATTTGAACTTCTTTCTCTCCTAGATTCAATAGAAATTTCACTATCTTCCACAGCTCGACTTTCATTTAAGCTAATTTCTCTCCTAGATTCATTAGAAATTTCACTATCTTCCACCGCTCGACTTTCATTTAAACTAATTTTTCTCCTAGATTCATTAGAAATTTCACTATTTTCCACAGCTCGACTTCCAGTTTCTTCAATTTCTTCACTATCAAAAAATTCTTCATTCCCATCAGAATATATTGGATTATCAAAAATAAAACGACTTCCAAAGTTATATTTATTATTCAAATTAATATTCACTGTCCTTCCATGATCTTCATTTATTTCACTTTCATTTCTTTCGACTTCACTTGTTTCAACTTCATTTGTTTCAACTTCGTTTGTTTCACCTTCATTTATTTGTACTTCATTTGTTTCAACTTCGTTTGTTGAATTATCTATTTCACGATCTTCAATAATTAATCTTCTCTCTTTTCCACCTTCTCGATTATCTTTCATTGTTTTCGATTTTTCTATTTCTTTATCTTTAATAATACTTCTTCTTTCTTTTTCACCTTCTCGACCTTCTCGTGTTGTGTTCTCCCTTATTTCTTCATTTTCATCTAACTGCCAAAGTCCATTGATTCTAATATTATTTTCTTCGCCATAAAGATAGATTCCTTGTTCATCTTCATTTATCTTTACATCCCTTGCCCTTATAATTTTATTTTCTTCATCTACCCAGATTTTATAGCCATTTCTAACATAGCCAACCAGTATTCCTTTATTGCATCTTTTATCAAGCTTTCGCAGGCCCGAATTTATTTTGTAGAAAACTGTAGAACCAAATCTTCTGATGTTTGATAGGTTAGGTTTAATATTAAACCACATTTCAGCTGGTGTTTTATCTCTGCCTTCCGTTGGACTTCTATTGACCAGAAAACTGGCGGTCAGTAGAGCTTCTCCCCAAAGATAGTTTGGAACACGACCATCAAATATCAACGCTCTCATTCTTTCCATTAATGTTCTGTTCAATCTTTCAGCTTTTGCGTTAAGTTGGGGCGAATAGGGTATTGTGAGATCTAAAACTATTCCTTTTGATTCGCACCATGAGATTAGGTTATTGTTCGAGAATTCCCGTCCATTATCACACCGTAATTTTTTAACTTTTAGATTAAAATGGTTTTCCGCTAACATCACAAATTGTTTGACTTTATCAAAGGCTTCACTTTTGAAGGTAATTAAGTAGACAACACAAAAATGTGTAAAATCGTCTAAAAATGTAATAAAATATTTTTTATTGTCCCAAGTGGGAATTTCGATTGGTCCGCAGACGTCAGTATGAATAATTTCCAAAGGGAATTTCGCTTTTATTCTACTATTTCCAAAAGGTTTTCTTGTCATTTTAGCTTTAGTACAGATTTCGCAAAATTTTTCCAAATTCCCTCCCCCAATTTCGATGCCATTAACAACTTAGCTAGACGCGGCACATCGGATACGTGACCTAGCCTACGATGCCAGATATTGACGCTCTCAGTAAGTAGCGCTTCGCGAGTGAAATTGGCATTAAATTCAGTTTCATAAAGACCATTCTTAGTTTTATATCCCGTTAATACTATCTGGCAGAACTACAGTTTATTTCTGGAGATACACAACTTTGTATTTATAAATTATATTATCAAAACATCCTTTCAGTAGGAAAAAGTCAACCGGAGTGAATAAACAAACCTGACACATGACATGTGCAATATCGATTGTAAAATTCAAATATAGAATAAGGCCAGTCCGTCACAGTAAAACCTTATTCCAACATCATTATTGATAATGTAATAAATAGATTATGAATGAACAAGTATACTCTTTGGTCTATAAACAAAATATTTTTATCAACTATATGCAAGAAACAAGTGATATTAACATGAGATCAATAACACTTTATTTTCATAACAAAACATTGGTGAAATATGGGATGGTGAGAAAAAAATGAGGAAAAAACTGTTATCAATGAATAATATGCTATGTGTACTGTAAAATGAAATGAATTTTTTTCTACCTACCATAAACTAGAGATTCCTCTGAATCCGGTACAACAGTCTGGTAATGTCTCATGGGAGTTTTTGGCATCAAATCGTCTAGTAAACTTTCTTCCACAACATCAGTATCGGAATCACTCTCTACTTCCACTCCTGATTTGTCTCGATATTCAAAAAATGAGCTCTCCATTTTAGCAACACAAATCAAATTACAATGTTTTTTGTTTTTTATCCACAGTTCCAAATCTATTCTTTACTTATTCGGTCCCTGCCAAAATAATAATTTGAAATGAATTGTCGTTGTCAGCGTCTCGATATTGCATCAATAAAAGTTTAAAAGGTTACTAACACTTAAAAATTAGTGAAACTAATTCTTGCTGGGTATAATATTCATGGAAAATATTTATTAAAATTAAAATATTGATCATGTTTTTTTTAAGATTTTATATACTATTTGTTGATTTACTTTAGGCAAGAAATTCAAAAAGAGAAAAAGCGTTTTGTGTGCGCTTTTTTTTTTTTTTTTTTTCTCCTTCTGGCTTTGCATTGATTAGCCAATGACACGTTATAGAGATAAAAGTTAGGGAAACAGGAATAGGAAATTATAATAATAAACGGAAAATGTGGAAGAGGATAAAAGGATTGGGTTGGCAAAAATACAAACTAATATATAAATTGTTGAAAATATATACTTATAGCTTAATATCATACTTTGTCAGGAATACTGCTAGAATTTTATAGATTTGTAAATGCACACACATTGTAAATAATCTACATCGAAGAATTTTCGTTTCTTTACACGTTTGTTTTTCAAATTGTGTTAGTAATATATTGTTGTTTGACTTAGGTGTTTAAATATCATTAAACTATTCATAAAAATAAACAAAATATGATTATATTTAATAAGTAATGATGCTTTATAAATAAACTAATAATTTATAGAAAATCACAATAATTAGGTATCCATTTGTCTGTTTGATTATTCTCTTATGTCAACGCTCCACTTTAAAAAGAGCCGCGGAGCCGTCATTGCCGTCAATTGTCACACTCACTCATTCAATCAATGTGACGTTTAGTTTGTGTTATTTTCGCTTGTGGAATCGTTTTGGCTTTCTTATAATATAACTAAACCAGAAAAATATACATCTTGAAAATTTAATTTTTTTAATATATCGCATATTTTTTCAATAAAAACAAAATGACAGAGGTTCAACTACAGGAGTTTAAACTAGAGCCCGATTCGGAGCTTCGTTTCGAAGTCGAATCCAAGAACGAGAAAGTTGTTTTGGAAGTAATACAATTCGCGTAAAATATTTCTAGTTAATTATTTATCAGGTTAACTCTGTTCCGGTATATAATAAAATGTTTTTCTGATGTAATTTTTAGGTTAAGAGCGGTTATGCGGAGCTGTTTGGTACTGAGTTGGTTAAAGGGAAGCCTTATGAGTTCCATACGGGAGCGAAGGTGGCTGTTTTCACGTGGCACGGCTGCACGGTGGAGCTGCGGGGTCGGACGGAAGTCAGCTACGTCGCTAAAGAGACTCCTATGGTAAATAATTTGGTGCTTTTGTTCTACTTAACAAGGAATAACTTTTTTATTGTAAATAGTATAAGGTGTGGTAATAATCTAAATATATCTTATATACATTCTATAAAGCTATTTTTAAATATATATCTTGCCACATTGTGATATAATAGCTCATTAAGTTGCTGTTTTTTAAGTCATGCATAATTTACTTACACAATACTACATACTTATTGTGTAATTGTGTGCCGTGTGGCCCAACTTGATTTAAAAGAGATTGCTGTAAGATGATAAAAAGCATGTAGATCAGACTTTAACTCGGTTATTGAATAGGCTTCTATTTAATTACTGTAGGCTAGTGTCAAAATGATTCATGCCTAAATGCATATTAAATCTTACAAAATCAATTCATATTTGCCCCTCACATACACCCTTTGATCATAGAATTTCACTTTATTTTAATGCAGAAATAGTAATATTTATATAAACCAAATCTTCATTTATTTACAGCAATAAATATAATGTGTCAGCTCAACTTTCACTGCATCATCCCTCAACTCGTTCGCCATTCCAAAGCAATTCAAACTACATTAGAACATTCTTTATTCATCATCTAGCAGCCATCCCACATACATATCCTTTTTTTCGTCTCCAGGTTGTCTACTTAAATGTCCATGCAGCATTGGAGCAGCAGAGGGTCGCTGCAGAACAAGAAAACACCCGAGGCCCGGTCACCATGATTGTGGGACCCGGAGATGTTGGCAAGTCCACGTTGACTAGGATACTGCTCAATTACGCTGTGAGGATGGGCCGGAGACCCATCTATGTGGATCTGGATGTGGGACAGGGGCAGATTAGTGTGCCAGGGACTATTGGTTAGTAATTTGACGACCTGTTTAGCCTAGTTGGTAGTGACTCTGCCTCCAAAGCTAGAGGTCCCGGGTTTGAATCCCGGCCAGGGCATTTATTTGTGCATTTATCACGGATATTCGTTCTTGGGTCTTGGATGTTTTCTATGTGTTTAAGTATGTATTTATCTATATAAGTAAGTATATTGTCGTCTAGTACCCATAGTCCAAGCTTTGCTTAGTTTGGGACTAGGTCGATTTGTGTAAAATTGTCCCCCAATATATATTTATTTATTTATATTTATTTAATGGTAAAATACCTCATTATGCCTGGCTTGATCATCAAAAGAAGATCTTGGTTGAACACCACTTTTCTCTTTTCTGCATCACAGTAAAAATTTGTGTCCCCTACTATGTAAAAATCTAGCTGGAGGCAAATTATTTTATATTCCTTTTCATTTAGTGTCATAGTTTCTACATAGTAACACAGATCTCAATTATCCAATTATTCCAGGGGCCTTATTAGTGGAAAGACCAGCATCAATAGAAGAAGGCTTTAGCCAGCAAGCACCCTTAGTATACCATTTCGGGCACAAGTCCCCGCAGGAAAATCTAGAGCTATACAACACAATAGTGTCCCGGCTTGCAGAGGTTATTGCTGAGAGGTGCGAGAACAACAAAAAAGGTAAGATTATTAAGCTGCGTACGTATTTGAGCAGTTCGGCATGAGTCGTTTCTAGAGGCCGTATCATAACAAAGATCATCATTATCATGTCAGCCGAAAGACGTCCACTGCTGGACATAGGCCTCCCCCAAAGACTTCCACAATAACAAAGATAGATGGTACAAAATAGACACAGAAGGCACAAGACAGAACTAACTTCCCCCTAAATGCGGTATTAAAGATGAAATTAAAAAAAATGTTACTAGGTAAAAGTTACTATTCGGTTAAGGACTTTCTTGATGATAAATTGTAAATTTTAATATATTTTAAATTATCATCTAGTATTGAAATTTTATTATTCATTTAATTGTTAATGTGTTTTTATTTTTATTTAAGTGATACGTATTTGATTGTAATTTGTAAAATGTTTTAATGTATAACTTATTTTCGGGAACTCTGTAGATAGTAATTCGCATGATAATTAGTTCTATTTGTTATGATTATTAATTATATTTTATAATGATTAGCCTAGATTAGTAAGGTTTTAATTTAATGTTGTATGCCCTTACGGGGCGTCATGGACTGACCTATTGAATTTTAACACCTTAATTATAATGTATGTGCATAACATTACAATAATAAACAAATAAATAAATAACTGGCTTACTCTGGAGGAGGCTTTTAGTGCTTTTACCCGGGAAGGGGTTCTTGCGTCATAAAAATGAATAGTTAGGCATAATGAATGACATACAAATTAGAAATAAAATAATGACGTTTAAACTTTTTAAACCTAATATTTTTGACATTGCACTGTATAAGCAAGAAATGGCTTTTTTACTGATTTCTTTATTTGTCAACTTGTAAGGTATACGGTATATTTATGTAATTTCATTTCAAAGCCAATTAATATTGTTACGGAAATTAATAATAATAATAAAGAGTGACCCCCTTTCATTATATTGTAATATAACCACTTGTTTCATGGAATGTTTGTTTCAGCGTCAACTTCGGGAGTGATCATCAACACGTGTGGCTGGATCAAGCACGCAGGGTACAAGATGCTCACACACGCCGCGCAGGCTTTCGAGGTATACATGTAAATTGTAAATTATTAAAATTATTAAGTTTAGTTTCTAAGCCACGGGGCTGGCAGAATGATTCTGAATGGTTCTGCTGACCAAGAGTCCTTTCAATAGTAGTTTTCGTACCTATACTTTTCGTTGTGTCATTCTAATATATATAAGTTCCTGAAAATTACTATCCCATCAAAAACATAAATGTGAAAATGGCAGCCAAGTTCACCGACAAAAGAATTGATATCTAATTGAGAGCGCCAAGTTCCGTAGATTATCTGAAAAGTTGCTAAGTTTGGCACTAGATTGTTTACAGTAAAACTAATTTACTGCGGCTTAATACATTTTAAGCCTTAACTTTGCAGTTTTCAATGCAGTATGTTATAATACCCTAAAAGCTGTTGGATATTTAAGAAAACTGTCAAGCGCGCTAGTATCACACGTGTGTTCGTAACAAATTTTGAATTTCGAACTTAGATTTGTTATAGTTATAGTTGAAATCACAATACATTTTTAATTGTTGTGTTGTTTAATTAACATGTCGTTCCACGGGTTAATTAAATATCATTTATTGCATGCTTTACACATGTCAGAAATAACTAAGCAAAACATTTTCTTTGCAGGTGGACGTAATACTAGTATTAGATAACGAGAGGCTGTACAATGAACTGAAAAGGGACATGCCGAAGTTCGTCAAAGTAGTTTACTTACCAAAGAGTGGTGGAGTGAGTATTCATTGCGATTTTATTCCTACAGTACCGGTAATGAAACCGGTGGTAGGTTTGTCGGCCTGTTTAGCCTAGTTGGTAGTGACACTGCCTCTGAAGCTAGAGGTCCCGGGTTCGAATCCCGGTAAGGGCATTTGTTTCTGTGGTGAACAGAAACCAAACCACGTGACTCGGTTAATCAGCCAATAGTATAATACTGTGGTATTACGCCATTGGCTGTGTAATACGAAAGGCTAATTTGATTGGCTAATTGGCCGACTCACGTGGTTGATTTGTTTACATTAGCCAAAATACCTGGGTGACCTAGCTTTTATACCACCGCCACGTCGGTGGTGAACAAGCCTACGGTCCACTTTGCTCGGCATCTTTCGTTGGTTTCCGGAGTAAAGTTATCCCTTCAGGACCTAGCTAGATCGATTTTTCGCCCCCGTAAACCCCCGAAATGTAAATTTTATCGAAAACGTTAGAACCGTTTCCGAGATCTCCGAAATAAATGAATACATATTTATGCCATTGGGGCCTATTTGCAGTTTGCATAGTAAATTTTAGATTTTAATTTTGGTATTTTGTGGATTGTGTAGGTGGTGGAGCGATCAGGGCAGGCCCGGGCAGAGGTGCGGGACGCGCGAATCCGAGAGTACTTCTACGGCAAGCGCACACCGTACTACCCGCACTCCTTCGACGTCAAATTCCAGGACCTCAAGATATACAAGGTAAATTATAGGTGGAGTACACTAGTGGCTCTGTGAGCTGTTGAACTCGCGAATTTTTTTATCCTCGTAAGTACCCACGTTTTTTTTTTTATCTTTGCCCCCTGGCTAGATGCTGGCCAAGAGCAATCACATCTCTAATTTAAAAAGAAAGGTCAAATTAATAATAGAACTTCAGACTGACATTTTAATTGCATAGCCTATTCCTAATGTACTTCACCAAGTACAAATTAAGGATGCGTTAAAAACCATAGACATACTGATTGTTTTATTGGTATAATTTCTAAAAAAATAAAAAATACACGCCTGGGTCGGAAGGACTGCTCTTAGTTTGTACTTGGTATAGTACATCCGGAAGACATCACTATCGCTATTAAAAACACACGAGGTATTTTTTCAAACTTTAAAACTTCATAAATCTGACTACAAAGAAATTCTATGTATTTATCAAACCTGCTCACAAAATGTCACGAGAATCGGTTGAGAAATGCGGTGTGTAGAGGAGAATTGCGGAAATCAGGACATACGAGAGCAGTTTAGTCGAAGCTGAAACGGAGACCTTCGTTTCACTCGGTCAATTATAGACAAAGTTGTGCAGTCAGAGGCACCATCATCAATATTTGCCACAACAGGCGCACACAGATTACACGTCTATTACTAGAGCCTTTAGGACGCGTCAGATATAGTTGAAATCCAAAAGCGACCTTACTATCCAAGCAAGAGGGTTCATATTGTAACGGCGGTTTTCTTAAAAAGTCCGTCATTTTAAATAATTTCAACTATACGAGTATTATGGCATATTTTTCTCAAAAATAACAAGCATGAAAATAGAAATTCGAAGTTCGGTTATCATCATCTGTATTGTACTCAAACGATGTAGATGCACGAGTATCGTTGTAGCTTCGCTGAGTGTGTTTTATTTATTTAGTTCCACCAATTAAATTTGAAAGACGTTCTCATGTCCTATTTACTTTCTTACTAATTTACTTTACAAAACAAGAGAAAGCGATATCACTCGTCTCTTGTTTTGTAAAGTAACGATATGCTGCATATGGTTTTTACAACCCAAAATGGCCGCCGCGGATCTATGTGTGGTTTTTAATAACACACGGCTGCTGTCCGCCAGTTCCTGGGGTGAACTTGGCTGGACACGCCGTCAACTTTTACAAGTCATCATGGGAGTCATTTTCAGTGATATCAGGGGTGCAGATCATTGAAATTTGATGATACTGATGATTTTGCCGCGTCCAACCGCGATGTTTTAATTTATGTATTATACTTGTACATAATGCGAGTATATTTCTTGCTGTAAAAGTATTACAGTGTGAACTTTGTAACTGGTGTAAATCGTTCTTATTTAAATTAATAAATAATCTACACACTACAGAACTACAGACGGACTACGACACACACTCACAAACACGCAGACACACACACACAGACTTTAGAATGGGGTTCTTCAAGACAGCAGTGTATAAATATTTAAAGGGTCGGTAACGCTCATGTGACACCCCTGGAGTTGCAAGCGTCCATAGGCTGCGGTACAGCTTACAATCAGGCGGGCCGTACGTTTGTTTGCCACCGTCGTGGTATAAAAAATAAAATAAATGGCGCACATAAGGTAATATTTTAATAACGCCCTTGTTACACAGGTGGGCGCCCCGTCCCTCCCCGACTCGTGCATGCCGCTCGGCATGCGGGCGTCCGACGCGCTCACGAAGCTGGTGGCGGTGACGGTGACGCCGGCGATCGCTCACCGCCTGCTCGCCGTCACCTTCGCGGCGGGGCCCGAGGACGACGCGGCGTGCTCCAACCTGGCGGGGCTCGTGTGTGTGTGAGTAGCCCTTGTTACACAGGTCACCTCGTCTCTGCCCTCGTATATACTCGCCGTCACTTTCGCTGCGGAGGATGAGCAGTCTTCATGAGGGGTGCATCGGTAAAGGTACTTTAGTATTTAGCTGCGCGCTGATTCGACGGAGAATTCCTTCTATTGTGTTATATTGCAGTACCTGGGCGACCAAGCTTTGTTCGTCGTACTTCGAATTTTCCCGGGGAATGCAAATTTTCCCAAAGATGAGACCTAGCTAGATCGATTTTACGCCCCTGTGAACCCCCGAATCATAATTTGCATCAAAACCATTAGAGCCGTTTCCCAGATACTTAAAAAAAACAATAAGCATGCCAGAATTACTCGTTGCTTGGCCACCCCGAGAGGATGGGAGAAGGTGAAAGGTCATGCGAAGAGAGAGCATACTTTGGCCGACCGACCGGACGGCGTCCTGTACGTCGCCCCGAGTATCGCAGGAAGGATTTGGTGACCGCAGACCTACGTGAGCTCGGAGCCGGTGCAAGCTGGCGAGAAATAGCGCGGGACCGAGTAAAGTGGCGTGCTCTTGTCTCGGAGGCCAAGACTCATTTTGGGTTGACTTGCCAGCCTAGTTAGTTGAATTGCTCGTTCAAAAATATTAGATTAGTATAAGGAGCCCCATGACTTAGAAGCCATCTGTCGGCGCGAATAGACACTGTTGGCTGATTGCCCAGAATGGCTTGATGATGTGGATGACAGGTTGTAGAAATGACGAAGGCAGCGGTTCAGCGAATTAAATAGGTCTAATTCGGGCTTTTTAAACATAGTTTCTGTATGTGAAGTTAACGTTATAATAATATAAATGGTTAAAAATTAGAAACAAATAGGTAAAAGCTGCGTTGTGCAGCTTTGAAGCGAAAAGTGCAAGTGCGAGTCATCTTCCGCGTCCCATTTCTCCATTGGATGTAATAATGTAATATTAACTCTGTTAAACCTAAACTTGCACTGGCTAATGTTAGTGACACCAAGTACAAAACTAGATGGGGTGAGAGAGATAAAAGTCAAATTGATCACTATAGGGATTGCTGTAACTCTAAATTGAAAAATGTGTTTTTCCCATCGGAGTTAAGCAACTGTTGTGATAATATGTCTGTGAATGTACATCACAGAAAATACATAGATGATCTTTATGCTATAACGGTAGAAACTTTAACGTGGGCTTCAAATGTAAGTTATAATGAGCGGGTTAAGAAACGCGGTTGTGTAACAGGTTGGAACAAATATGTTAAAGACGCTCACGGGGAGGCAAGGTGCGGATTTTATGAATGGGTATTGCATGGTAAGCCTACGGGGGGGCCCATTCATGAGCGTTGTGTGAAACTCGCAAAGTGTTTAAAGCGAAGCTAAAGTGGTGTCAAACCAACCAAGAGCAAATAAAAGTGGACATAATTGCGTCACACCACTCAGCTAAACACTTTGCAGATTTCTGGAAGCAAACAAATCGCTTGAATGCAATGCCGAGTGTCCCAGTGAGCGTAGCGGGTAAAAGTTCCCCTGCGGATATTGCAAAACTTGTTTAAAGAACATTTTAAGGTCTCGTCGCCGCTGGGTGGGTCAGTGCATGTGCCCGTTGCTGAGCCCGTAAAACTTACTGTGCGCTTCTCGGCGAATGATGTAGACCTTGCTATCAAGAGCATGAAGAGGGGAAAGTCGCCGGGCCATGACGGGCTCAGCATCGAGCATTTGCAAAACGCTGGCGTACACCTGCCGCGGGTATTGGCGCTTCTTTTTAGCCTTTGTGTGAGTCACTCATATTTACCATCGGATTTGATGAGAACCATAGTAGTGCCTATTACTAAAAATAAAACAGGTGACGCATCAGATGTTGACAATTACAGACCTATCTCGTTGGCGACTGTAGTGGCGAAGGTGCTGGACGGTATGCTCGACAAACATCTATCTAAACATATACATCTAAATGACGCACAGTTTGGGTTTCAGCCTGGACTGTCTACCGAGTCTGCTATTTTCTGTTTGAAAAGCACTGTCCAGTACTATACCACGAGGAGCACGCCAGTGTACGCCTGCTTCTTAGACCTATCTAAGGCCTTCGATCTGGTGTCATATGACATTTTGTGGAACAAGATGTCAGATGAGACCAGTGTACCGGCTGAATTGATTGAGGTCTTTAAGTTTTGGTATGGGAACCAAATCAATTCTGTAAAGTGGGCGGGCGTGCACTCAGATGAGTACATGTTGCAGTGTGGTGTCAGGCAGGGCGGGTTGACCTCTCCCAGGTTGTTCAACCTATATGTTAACCGTTTGATGGACGAGCTCAACAAAGCCTATGTCGGATGCTCTATAGATGGTAGGTCGGTGAATAACATCAGTTATGCGGATGATATGGTTTTGTTGAGTCCGTCCATCAGTGGGCTTCAGAAGTTGTTAGATGTGTGTGAGAGGTACTCGGTGGCTCACGGACTAAGGTACAACGGGAAGAAAAGTGAGGTCCTTGTCTTTAAGGCTGGTAAAAAGAGCTACAAGAAAGTGCCTCCCGTGACTTTAGGGGGTGAAATTCTGAGAGTCACGAAAAAGTTTAAGTACCTTGGTCATTGGGTCACCGAGGGGCTGTCAGACGATCTCGATATCGAGAGGGAGCGCAGGGCGTTGGCGGTTAGGGGAAACATGCTGGCCCGCAGGTTTGCGAGGTGTAATAAGGCCGTAAAAATAACACTTTTCAAGGCATTCTGTCAAACCTTTTACACCTGCAGCCTGTGGACCGACTACACCCAGCGGGCGTACAATGCTCTGCGTATACAGTATAACAACGTTTTCAGGATGCTATTGAAATTGCCACGATATTGCAGTGCGTCCGCTATGTTCGCAGAGGCGCGTACGAATGATTTTTACGCGATCATACGCAATCGGTCGGCGTCACTAATGCGGAGATTGAGTGGCAGTGACAATAGCATCTTGAAAACGTTCGTTAATAAACTGGATGCGCCATTACCGAGACACTGGAATAAACTCCATGTAGGATTAACCAGTGCTTAGGGATGATATACATCTAATGTTTCTTTTTTGATTTTATTTTTACTCTAACCCTAGTCTTTAAGTACCTAATGTAACTAACAAATTATGGATCTATGGTCTGAAATAAATGTTAATTATTATTATTATTATTATTATTGGCGTTTGATAGGATGACGATCCACCATCCCATTGGCTGTCGATCACGTCATACATGCCTCTGATTGGTCGCTGTGGATGCGTCATGGAAGATGCCCAGTGTCTGGGGCGCACGCGCTGTCGCTAACCGCGAGCCGAGCGAAGGTCACCGTCCGCCGCCAGCTGATATGCACGTCTTGAAATTGCGCCTTAACACCATCTAACAGCTTTCAACTTTAATGTAACCTATACTTTAATATCCTCCCATTTGTCCACAGGACCGCAGTAGACATGGACCGCCAGGTGCTTACCATCCTCTCGCCGCAGCCGCGACCCCTCCCCAACACCGTGCTACTACTCTCCGAGCTCCAATATATGGACAACCATTAAGGGTTAAATACAATTTAAAAAAGTCATCTCTTCTGTGGTCAATAGTTAATGGTTTATGTAAGTTATGTTTTTATTGCATATATTTATAGAAACGGAGACTCGGTTTTTGCGGATTATGAGTACAATCAAAATTTAACCTTTACAACCCATAATTTTTGTCCATAGGAAAGGCGAAGCTGTTTGTGTATGACCCTTATACTGCCGAAGTTAAATAAACCATATCGCATTGTAATAAAAACCGTTGGATTTTTTTGGTCAAGTGAATACGGTCTAAAGTAACCTTATTTCGTTGCTACTTATACAGTGATGGGTTTACAGTCTTGGCCGACCGGGCCTTAAGCTAAATCTGCCACTGTAGTTATAAAAGCTTGGCCCTAATGGTAGCCAGAGAGGTAGCGATTTACAAGTATACTGTAACGTGTGTTGGAAGAAAATTTCCAAAACGACCATTAGGCTCGCCACACGTGACATTGTCAACTGACAATCATCGTCCACAAACATTAAATTGTACAAACCAAAAAGTGATTAATATATTTATTTATTTACTTAATACACACACATGTCCGACTTACAGTGGGTACCAAACGCCAGGACATGGAAAAAATACAAATCAATAGAAAACCAATTAAAAAAACAAGGCATATAAATTATTTTCAATGTAAAAAGGTTAAATTAGGCCATGTACAACTGAACACGATAACGAAAATGGACCTTTATATCAATGTGATAAGGTTTTCAATGGCGACTAAAATTTTGTCGTGTGCCGATGTTCCCACTCCAGAGCCCTAGGTTTAGCGAATTATGATCTGCAAGGATCTAAAACCCACAAGACTGTAAATATATATTTTCTAAGATTGTGTAATAAAGACAAATGAAATTAAATACTTGGTTTTGTTTAACTTTAACTCGCATATCCGTTATAGGTAAAAAACTAATGAATGACAATAGACTCACGGTCCAAATAGGTCTTTATTTAAACCCAACCTTTGCCCTTTGGACACATACCTTTACTACCGACGTTTCGACAAGGGTTGCACCAGTCTTGGCTGGGGCATAACTGGCGTCCCAAGAAGTTGTCAACGTAGCTATGGGTACACAAACATTTAACTACCCCACAATAGTTGATAAAAATATGAAGGGTAGACAGAGACACCTCAGAGTACCCATAGGCGTCAAATAATAATACCTACTAAATACTATTCAATAAGAGCAACAGAGAGGGATATGTCATTTGTGGTCACTGTTATAGTTTCGCTTTTCTTTATTTGCCTCAATGTCATGTCAAATAGTTGAGGCAAATAATCGATTACCCGCCCAAATTAAAGAGGTTGTTTATGGTAAGCCACTAGACGTTTAAGACCAGTTCTCAATTTATCTGCGTAAAAGCTTTTCTGTCCCTCTTGGAACTCGTATAGGATCTCTATAGAAATCCTTACTATGAAATACATCACCTGTGAAAATTTCAACTGTCTAACCATAACGGTTCATGAGATACAGCCTGGTGACGGACGGACGTACACTACGGACTGCGGAGTCTTAGTAACAGGGTCCCGTAACCCTTTGGGTACGGAACCCTAAAAAGAAAAGTAGAAACAAACACATCAATCGTTAGTTAAAATATTTATTAATAACCAATTTGACGAAAACAAACAAAGGAAGACTAGTATTGAATTGAATTCATGAAATTTGGAAGTTACATGAGTTATTTAATAACATCACGAGCGTCACGACATGATCTAATATTAACATTAAATTCCTCCAACTACTTTACGATTTATCAGCCTTATAAAAAAGTTACTAAAACATAATTATTACAACAAATCAGCAAAATCCATTTAAATTAAATAGTTGTACATAATCTTTCTGCCTTACTCATAGTTGACAGAGTTAAAAAATGTTAATGTCTGAGTTTCTAGTGTAAATCGTCACTTAACGCATTCACTGCCACGACGCACATGTGCGTTCACTTCTATGCAAGTTTGTTCCTGGGGGGTCTGGCTGTGAATGTGTTAAGAAAGGTTTTTCCGTTACTGGTCATCAATTTTGTTTGCTGATGCGCTTAGTACTTTGACACCGCTCGATTTGCCAGTTCTGCATCTTATATGTATTTTACAGTACATATGGTGCTATATTACCGCACGAGTGCGGTAATCAGCAGATTACGTGCATATGTCGAAACTTTAAAGAGCCATATGTACTGTAAAACGTTGTACGATACACGTGCGAATAGGTAATTCACAACTCGTGTCGATTTAAAACACTCCCTTCGGTCGTGTTTTACCACTCGTTTATCACCACTCGTTGCGAATTTCCTGTTCTCTGCACTTGTATCGTAATGTACTATTAATATTATCCGTTCTAAACAGTCTAAACACTAAACAGATTGCCAACAACTAAAACTAAATAAAATCTCATTAACTTCCTATGTTCAGAAGTAGGTACATAATAATACATTGATATAGCCACCACCAGTAAGCTGCTTGGAGAGGCAAAGAATCTCATTCTTGATCACCTTGTACGTAGAAATTAGAGCACCTATGTAGATATACAAATACAAGGAAAAATGTGTGTATATGTGTGTGTGCGTGTACATATGTGTTGCTATAACTATAGACGGGAGATTTAAGGAGAATTCAAAAATTGGCACATTATATTGTTTCTCAGAATATATAACGTTATTGACTTTAGAAGAAGAAAGAAAGTGTCTCTAGAACAGTTTTGTTACTGTCTACATTTTTGTACAGCGGTAACGATAGATAGGATTCCGAGTCGAGTAAGCCCAGAAGTTCATATTGAAATACCGTTTTTTTTAACTCCCTACAGTCTGCACGTCAACGACGTTTCCGGCCAGTAGTTTTTACTTTTTCGGCTTTGTACAATATTACAGAAACGCATTACTAAATTCTGTGTTACGTTATTGTTGCTGGTTTCTACCTCTTATCGCCAAACAAAGGCTTAATATTCATATACTGACATTGTTTAGCTATAGCAAGCGAAACCACTAAGCTATAAGTGACAAAAATGTTAGCACCATATTAAAATGTTCATTGGATCGTAGTATTGTACTGACCCAGGTAGCCAAACCCCAAGAAACGTTGTCATTCATATAAATCCGATTATAATCTTCATTTCACATTTGCTTTCCTTGAAATCGAATATTGATTTTTTTGCTTACCAAATAAATACACATGATGATAGCCGGTCTTAAAACTTCACCACGTATCACCAAGCATCACGAGATTAATGTAAGACTACTTGGTTGAAGACTCTCCTCAGAATCCTCAGCGGTCAGTTGGTGTTGGCGAGTTTGGAGTTGGAGTTGTCGTCGGTGGTGTGCGTTTGCGCAAACTTGATGGCAGCGCGCATCGCATCTTGCACCAGCTGCTCGCAGGTTATCAGGCTCACCTGAAAAACAATTCACTATTGTTATACATCTTGGGCCTGAATAACCCGACAGATTTTAGCCATACATTTATGAGGTTACTAAAAAGTTAAAAAAAGTTCCAATCTCCCGAGTCGGAGATGCCCGACGACATATCTCATCATCATCATAGCGTTATCCCAGTGTAGTTGCATCCTGAAGGATGGCCGGGATCTGCTACGTAACCCTTATCCCAATAATTGGCGTAGGCACTAGTTTTTACGGAAGCGACTGCCATCTGACATTTCAACATAAGGGGAATCCCGACGATATAAATATTCAATACTAGCGGGTGCCCGCGACTTCGTCTGCGCAGGATTAGTATTTGGACAATTCTAATATCTTTATAAATTGTAGCCTATGTGCTATTCTGATGTATAAGCTATATTATCGTCAAGTTTCATTAAAATCCATTCAGTAGTTTTTACGTGAAAGAGTAACAAACATCCATCCACACCATACTTACAAACTTTCGCGTTTATAATATTTGTAGGATTCATAAAAAAATACCGCGGTAGACGACGGCTTGCTTCTCTGTTCAGAATCTAAAGTATTTTTCACTTTCTAAGAATACTTCACCTTAAATTGAACATATAAGTTTATTTTTCGAGTAATAATTATTATTTATTTATTTAAGAAACAAACAGTCTTTTATAATTATATGTAACACTAGAAAATTTCCTTAATAAGAATATTTATTAACATCGTGTTCGATAAATTGTAACACTGAGTAAAACAGAGCTATTTATGCATGCATCTACAAAATTAAAAAAAAAATTATTAACGCAAAACTACTTTTGCGTTAATATTTTTTTTTTTGTACTTGACTTGTACCTGATGACTTGTACCTGAAGAGTAAAGAGTAAAAAGGTTTTTGTTAACATTTAATATATAAATTATTTCTTAATAGCGCCATAGTCTTAGTGATTTTGGTTATTACATTGCAAAGATAGTGTTTTAAATCTATTAAGTTTCCCACAGAAAATATCAAGACCCAGAAATTTTTCGTTGTACAACCTGCACGCCCTTCTGACAAAACTATTTTTTGCGTAAGCAGTCCGACTACTGGGGATGTAAAAAAGGGGTTTTTTCCTGCAAGTGCGTTCACAACGTCGAGGAACCCTAAAAGAAATGGAATGTAATAAAAACGGAGCATCAATAATATTATTAATAATTTTATAGAGGGTTAAAATATCAGTACGTTCTCGGCGATAACTAAGGGATGCTATATTGTGTACTCTCATTGCGGTGGCGTAATCTAAGTATTTATTTCTAATTCTGTATTCTATTGATTTAACAAACTTTTTCTGAACTCTCTCTATCCTATCACTATCTATTTTATACAGAGGGCTCCACACAGCGCTTCCAAATTCCAACCGACTACGAACATAACTGTTAAACAGAATCTTATACGTTAAAAGTCTCTTAAAAGGTTTACCTACGCGTAATATAAATCCTAACTGCTTAAATGCTTTACCTAACATGTCGTCAATGTGAGGTATGAAAGTGAGTTTTGAGTCCATAATGATACCGAGGTCTCGAATCTGGTGAACACGACCTAATTTTTTATCACAAAGTTTATAGTCCAGATTAATACTACTCCTTTTCCTGCTAAAACTTATAACGAAACATTTGTCTGGATTTATGGACAGCTTATTGGCAATACAATAAGCCTCAAAACGATCTAAATCATCTTGTAAGGCATTGCAATCCTCCACATTACGAATGACTCTAAATATCTTTGCATCGTCAGCATATAACAGTAAGTTTGAATTTTTTATGCATTCTGTGATATCATTGATGTAGATGATAAACAATAAAGGCCCCAGATGAGACCCTTGTGGAACACCAGACGTGATAGGTTTGTACTGAGAAGTATATCCACCCACTGCCACAGCCTGCGAACGATTCTCTATGTAAGATTTTATCCATCGGAAAAGGTCACCGTGTATACCGATATGCCAAAGCTTGAACAGTAAGCGCTCGTGGCACACCTTATCGAAAGCCTTGGCAAAATCGGTATACACAGCGTCTACTTGATAGTTATTATCTAGTGCGTCCAATAATATTTCCGTGTAGGATATCAGATTGGATTCAACACTCCGGCCCTTGAGAAACCCATGTTGATTGGGAATAATATGACGACGTACGGCAATGGATAGCTGATCGGTTACAATTTTTTCCAAAATTTTACCAAAATGGCAGAGTTAAGAAATTGGTCGATATTTTTCTATATCATCGCTAATTTCACCTTTAGGTATAGGAGTGACTAGTGCACGTTTCCACAAAGACGGAACGCATCCATCTGTAAAGGATTTTTTAAAAAGTAATGTAACCGGTTCTACTAAATTGGGAGAGCATTTATTAATCATTACAGGATGTATAAAGTCAGGACCGGCCCCTTTATTTACATTTATGGATTTAAGATATTCATAAACTAATTCTTTGGTTATGTAAATTGTGTCAATGTCAAAAACTGAGTCATTTACTGATGTGAGGTTATTAAAATCAACGGTACTACTAGCTGGTTTCTCATAAACTGATTGAAAGTGTTCATTGAAGAAATCACATATTTGTATACCACTTGAAGCTGTAACACCCTTATATTGCATAACCTGTGGAAGACTTCGTTTTGAAAAAGTAGACTTTATATAAGTCAAAAAGAATTTAGGATGAGCATTAATCTTGGTTTCAGTATAACTAATATAATTTCTATAACATTCGGGTTCCAATTTTGATATTCTTTTCTTTAAAAGTTTATAAGTGTCATGGTCTAAAGGGTTACCATACGTCTTCCACAGCTTATGGTATTTCTTTTTTTCATTCAACAATCTTCTAAGTGGTTTAGTATACCACGGGGGCTTGGAACAAGATGACCTTTGGGGGACCCTAGGAACATATTTATCGATTAAATTATTCAGAATATTATAAAATATCGAAACACAATCGTCCAGCGTACGGCCCGAAAAGCGTTCCAACCAGGCGATCTTAGATAACTCGAGATTTATTTCACTGTAGTTTGCGTCAAAGAAACGATATACGAAAGTAGAGGCTGGCTTAAAAGGACTCGTGCAAATAATACTAAGTTCTATTCGTAGAGCCTTATGGTGCGAATCCTCTGGTGTTAAAGGATCGTCGCTTGCCGATATTGTACAGTTTTTATTGCATAGAATAAGATCTAGAATTCGTTGATTACAGTTTAGACAACAATTGTATTGTTCTAAACCTGAATATGATATAAACTCGCTAAGTAACCGTACATGCAAAGTATTAGTGCCTCCAATTAGGTCCATTTTAGAACTGTCAGATGTAGCCCGCTGAGCGTCTGAGATATTAAAGTCACCTGTTACGAGAAAAACATCATTGGGATTTTCTATTGTTAATTGGCTACAGATATCAAAGAAGTTTTCCAACGCATCTTTATACAGCGGCCCGTGCGGGATGTAAACACAACAAATATTCAGAGACTTCTGCCCCTGAGTGCCGCGCTGCGATAAGGGTATTGATACCCAGACGCACTCGGAGGCGGCAGGCGACGGGCAAGGCCAGTCCCGGCGCGCGGGCCGATACTCGCGGCGCACAGCTACAGCCACCCCTCCACCGCGCTCCAAGCCGCTCGAATCCACAGATCTATCGCATCGATACACGATGTACCTATTATCGAACAGTTCCCCGTCATAAAAATTTGAATTCAACCAGCTTTCAGTCACACAAATAAAGCCATAGTCTGACATTGCTACATGTGAATAAAAACTTTGTGTTTTTGTACGTAGCCCACGTACGTTTTGATAGTAACCAATAATCTTACCAGTAGCCATTACGCGACTTAGAAATTACACGACTATTATTACTGATATACGTTATTTTCGTCTTGAAAGACCAGTAAGTAGTACTAGTTAGACGTTGTGAGTTAAACAAAAAGTATAGGTAACCTTTTATTTGTAAATCAGGCGACAAAAACAAAATAATTACTTTTTTTTTGTAGGCAGTGCAGGAGGTACTTATAAAACGCATATGTTCGGTGCAGATAAGGAAAATATAATTAGATATACAACACAATATGTTCGTGACACAAACAACGAAAGAGTTAGAAGGCGCAATTGAGCCAGTTTTTATACTCACAGATTTTAAAATTATTACGTAGAACAGTCATTTTATTTTATTAAAATCGAAACTATTGTTTATAACCATGACGCTTGACGTCTCGGTTTTTCTGGCTAGGATCTTGCAGTCTGTAATCCATAAATATGTGATTTTATTATCCTTCTTGAGGTCCCGTGCGCGTTTAAGCAGCATCTTGCTGGCCGGAGTGAGATGATCGCCCAAGTACAGATTCCATGCCGGCCCGTTAAGGCCAATGGAGGATGTCGTGATGCCCTTGCGCGCACGGACTGCTGATAGAAGCTGGTCCTTATAAACACGCCTGGTAAACTTTACAACAACAGCCGGTTCGCGATTTTTCGACGTCCGCCCCTGGTCGTTGTCACCGCCGTCGTTGTCGTCAGCATTCTGAAAACGCCGCACCCGCTGAATGCTGTCGATATAATGAGCCTCAAATAGGGAATGCAATCCCGGGATACCGGGATCCCGAAATACCGGGATCCCGCATGCTATATGCGGTATTAATCCCGCACGTAAATTATGCGGGATCCCGCGGGATTTGCGGGATTGAAGAGCGACATAGTTTATACGTGCTACTCGTAGCGCAGGCACGCGCGTACTGCCGAAACAACCGGAATTTCTTCGTGGCAGAGCCTAGATGCAACGGCGGGGGAAGGGGGAGCCGTAGAAGAGTATTTTGTGCGAATTTGTCAATTTTTTAGCTAGTTTGAAATTGTTATTACGTCATAACGCATCGAATTTTGCCGTTTTAAGTTCATTTAGTGTTGTTGTAATAACTTGCAATAAGATTTTCAAATAATAAACATTAACAAGTGCTTACGTTAACAAATGTAGTGTTAATTATGTCAGAAACCATATATAAAGAGTTTTCTAGTACTGCTGTTGTGTGGCGGTATTTTTTGAAGGCCGAATATTTTTCACCACGCTAAAGCAAGGAAACGCACCAAAAACCAGCAAAACTTTGAAACATGACGCCTCCATGAGGCGTTTGAAATGGGTGACGAGCGATTTAAAGACACAGTGGGTACTTTCCGAGCTGTGTAGTGAAAAATAGCTCACTAACTTGCGGGATCCCGCCAATACCGGGATCCAGCGGGATTAGAAATCTCAATCCCGCTGAATACCGGGATTGATTTCTTCATGCGGGATTGCATTCCCTACTCAAACGACAGCCCTACTACAGCATAAATATCTTGAAGGATGCTAATTAGATTTTCTCCTTTTCTGAAGGGCAAGCCGGAGATTTCAATATTATTAATCCTAGAGTATTGTTCTCGAGCATCAAATTCTTGTTAGAGGGTGGATATCATTTTTGTTGCCGTATTAAGGTCGGATTGTAACTTAGTTACGAGCTCGGTTTTTTTCTTCATTTGGTTTACATCATCCTCTACAAAAGACACTCGGGATTCCATCTCATTTAACTTCGTATTAATCACTTGGATACCATCCTTGCAGGATACTAGGTCGGACTTTATTAAACGAAATTCGTCACGGAAATCATGGATCTCTTTCAGGATGGCGGCAAAACCTTGCTGCAACTCAGCTGACGAAGCACCAGGCGCAGCTGGTGCTGAAATAGGGCCCTGTGGGTGTTGAGTTTCGGTCGGCACGAAGTCTGTTGTTGCATTATTGCCAGCACGGCAGGGTACACACCGCCAATTTGCTTTTTTATCGCTCGTCATTTTGCGATAAGTAGTTTCAGCGATACCAGCACATCCATAATGTAAATTCCCTTTACAAACACTGCAATTTACCCCATCCGTAACTACCAGACGGCACTTAACACAATTCATTATGATAAATTAAATTATAGGTACTAAAATGGGTGTCTGACCAAAACAACTCTGTTACAATGGAGTTAGGTCGATAATTATGTGACACGATAAGATTCACACGACGTAAACAAGTGAGTCACACGGTAGGCCGTGCGTAGCAACCGTTCGGGTCGAGTATTTGACGCTAATAATGAGTTGATCGAGTGATATATCTGTCACTTTAATCTTCTTCTTCTTCCTTGACCATTTTCCCATTTGCTTGGGGTCGGCCTTTCTTATCCTTTTCCTCCATAGTACACCAGTTATGGCTATTCCAGCGTCTATATTAGCGTCGTTCAAGTCTTTTTCGACTCTCGTCAGCCAAGTGGCAGGCGGTCTTCCACGTCCTCGTTTTTGTGTCGGCATGTTCAGGGCTAACTTGACCATACGATCTTCTGGACGTCGTAAAATATGTCCGTACCACCGGATACGATTTTCTTTAAGTTTCTCAGATATTGGAGCAACTCTAATAAATATCTGTCACTTTGATATTGTCTTAAAAATATGTAGCGACTTAGTAACATTAGCAACGCAGCAATCGGAAGGATCATTTTGAACAAGTTACGACATTAATTATTTATAAAACAATCTACTTCTCAAAAATTAGACCGCGTCGGACGTCCACGTATCGGAAGGCGGAACGTGGGCCGGCGCCCCACACGGTGGACTGATGAACTGGTAAAGGTCGCGGGTGTCCGCTGAATGCGGGTGGCGTAGGACCGGTCATTGTGGAAGTCTATCGGAGCGGCCTATATTCAGTAGTGGACGTCCTTCGGCTGACATGATGATGATGAGACCGAACCGACTAAACTTTGTATGAAATAATGACATTTAAGTTTCAACACACTATTCAATTTTGTAGGGTTAATCGGGCCCACTGGGTATAACCTGGAGCTCAGGCCCTCTTCGAAAAGCGAACTTCGTATCGTGCCGTCCCTTTCCGTCATATAGTGAACACGAGAGTGAATGGGATGGCACGACACGAAATTCTATATTAGAAGTTCGGTATAGGCCCTGAGGAAACTGACGTGTTGCGAATTTTGCACGAGTGCGGAGCTGACGTGTTTACAGATGACTGCGGCTAGAGGCTACTCACCTTGGTGCCGGTCATCTCCGCGTAGGTGTGCGGCTGGCGACCGGGCGCTGGCGCCAGCTGAGCGTTGAACACTGGCAGAATACTGCCCAGCCATCTTTGAGCGTTAAACGATTGTGACGTCATCTCCTGAAGAGAAATGTTGACATAAGATGATGAAGAGTACATTTCGAGGATTTATTGGTACAATATCAATACTTTAAACTTATTTCCTTCCTTGATGAAATCATGATAGTCTGATATTTTCCTGTCGGCTCGCCAGGGTTGTAAAGCGGCAGCGGATCTAATTATTTATTCATTTATCGTATGGCGGTTAGACACATTTTAAAACAGGTATATACATACTATTGGAATCGAATTTAGTTTGAACTACGTTATTATAAATGCCTCAAATAGACTGGTTGACAGCCGCTGTCACTCAGCGCGGGATAAAGTCAGTTCTGTTCCTCTTGTCAAAGTTAGTAGGCGCGTAATCTTGTTTTCACGTTGCATTGTATCAGTAAATCATTAATTTATAGCAGATTCATTGTATATTTTGTAGAAACAGCGATTACATTTTGTTATTTATTAATTGAGCGTCTTTCACTGCTAAAAATACATTTTAAATCAAAGTTTACAATTCTGTAGGTATAAGCTCACTTCCTCTGTCTGGTGTTTGAAGTCTTCAGCTGATCCATTGTATCTGGTAATAGGGCACTTGTTACGGGTCTCCACCGAATGAAAAGCGCTGAATATTAAGAGAGAGGAGCATATTCGAGGATTTAAATCCCAATTTTGTCGGCCTGTTTAGCCTAGTTGGTAGTGTCACTGCCTCCGAACCTAGAGGTCCCGGTTTCGAATCACGGTAAGGGCAATGGTTTCTGTGGTGAGCAGAGACATTTGTTCCTGACCTGAGACTTGGATGTTTTCTATGTATTTAAGTTTATATCTATTAAATATGTCAATGTCTAGTACCCATAACACAAGCCTTATTGAGCTTACTATGAGACTAGTTCGATTGCGTAAAAAAATTTTTTCATCTAAAAATATTTATAACAAAAAAAAACTACTTCTAGGAGCTTTCTCTCGGTAGTCACTGTTCCTAATGAATCCTCTGCCCAACTGACCTCGGGCACAGTACAGATGGCGGTGATGACTCCCTGCGCGCAGCCCAGCAGCAGCGCCGGCGCGGGCTGTTCCCGCGGGGCGCGCAGCGCCTCCACGGCGGCCGCGGGCGCCATGATGTACGAGCAGCGCAGGAAGTGTACCACGAAGTTGCGCCCGTCGCGGAGAGCTTCGGAGGTCGCGTCGCGTATTTCCTCCTCCACGATTGCGCTATGAGAAGAACATACAAGTAACATTTAACATTTGACGAACATAATCTATACTAATATTATAAAGCTGAAGAGTTTGTTTGTTTGAACGCGCTAATCTCAGGAGCTACTGGTTCGAATTGAAAAATTCTTTTTGTGTTGGATAGTCCATTCATCGAGGAAGGCTTTAGGCTATATAACATCACGCTGCGACCAATAGGAGCGAAAAATAATAATAATCGAATGGCATTTATTTTTGAACAGTGAAGTCTTCGAGAAGACAAGTACGGTTGCCAATTTGTTGCACTTTTAGCATCACCCAGGGGTCACGTGTAGGGTAACGGTGGGTACTCCCTACGGACGTGGTGCAACTTCGACCCCCCTTGTCAAGTGAGTGGGCAACTTGACTGTTAAAAGTTCTCAAGCCGCACGAAGGCCTCTAACTTGGCTTAACGACTGCTGTCATAGACAACAGCCGGGATCAACGGCTTTACGTGCCTTCCAAAGCACGGCAGCGCTCTGTTAGTAACCACTCAAGGCGGTCACCCAGGAGCGAAGACGCGGACGAAGTCGCGGGCAACAGCTAGTAATACTATATACTTATACTTGTTGCTGAGTATACAAATGGTATTTGTGTATTTTCTGAGCGTCCGGTGAGCGATGGGCATCTCTTGTTGTGTTGTCTTTATAGCCTTTAATTTTAATTTTAAGATACAGTAACATACCCCCTTATTCATAAAACTTAACAAACCTTTGTTAACTAAAAGTTGTTTTGTCCCTTTCTCACAAACATAAATGTCAAAGTGACAGATAAGGACAAATCAACTTTAGCGGCTTGTTAACTCAGAAAGGCTTGATGGACGTTTATGAATAAGGGGGATAGTGTGTAACCTTAGTTTATATCTTGTTTCTTTTAGTGAGTTTGTGTAATTGGCTCCATATTTCTATTTAAAATGTTAACATGTTTGTAAAGCTGTTGAAACTGCTATAATAAATAAATAAATAATAATTATGTGTGGTGCCGGGTTACAACAATAGCACCCACTTTCTTCGCTTGTGTGTTCGTAAGAGTCGACTATGAGAACCAAGTTGAAGTGTGTTGTGGTCGATGGGCTGGCAACCTGTCACTGCAATATCACATTTTGTCCATCTATAAACCTACAATTGATAAAAGTGCCACTGAAATTAATTTTTGTGTGCTTTGACTACCCCTTTTTGGAAATATATTCGTGAGTTTATGTACGTAATCATTATTAGGGTGAATGATTTTTTTTCTGTCATTAGTTGATATGATTACGTCTCCCGGGTCACTTACTGAAACTGTGTTTTTATGGGTTTAAATGTACTAAATGTAAGATTTACATATAATTTTTAACGCGATTTTATGAAAAATGCACAAATAAATGCCCTGGCCGGGATTCGAACCCGGGACCTCTAGCTTCGGAGGCAGAGTCACTACCAACTAGGCTAAACAGGCCGTCAATCATGACGCCATGGAGATCTGCCAATCCTATCGGAAATGGGACGGTACACAAATTTAACGCCCGCTTTCTTCATTTCGAAGATCGATCTTGGAATTCATTGATCTGTATCTATCAGTTTTGGCTGAACGATATGCAGAGACAAGAATTTCAATCTTGGAATATTTGTAGTAGTGTGTATTGGTAAGATCTCCGTCTCCGTTTTCGTTCTTATTATATATGATGGTTTATTACGTGAGGTGTGCAATCATAGTACAATAAGTGGATAAAACAAGCCATTTTATCCTAGACAACTTATCGATCCGAGTCGCAGGCGAGGAACGATATAAAGTAGAGGATAAAATGCGTTTTATACACTTCAATTGCGAGAAAATTAAACAAATAATGAAGATAATTAAAGTTATGATATCAAATGTACTTCTGTGCTCGGCGACCGTGGGCAAGATGGCTTTTACTTCATAAAAAGCGACTTTATGTCGCCTATGCTGAGCGTAAAGACGAACTTTTAGAGCATGAGAAGTGAAAAGAGTATTTGTATACATAGGCTCCTGATTTCGTTCTACCATAAAGTATACTCACTGTAGCGCGCGCTCGTTGGGAGCGACGGCCCGCTTCAGCACTCGGTCGAGCGCGCGCAGGCTCGCGCCGAGCTCGGCGGCCGGCGCGCCGCCGCCCGCGCACAGCTCCGCCAGCCGCCGCCGGATGCCCGCCACCTCTTCCTTGGTCTGGTCGGGCTCGAGGAGGTCGACGACCTTGTACAGCTGGTGCGCTTTGCAGAACAGTTCGCGCGCCTGGATATTTCAGGTTTCGTTAGTTTGGAGAGTCGGAAACATCATAAAAAATCGGCCAAAAGCATGCTCAGTGTAGGGTTACGTAGTTGCCTAATGAACTTACTTTAAAAAAAAACAATAAAAAGCAAAAGGGAATACTTTCACAGCGTTTCATACGTCTTTTACTAAGACGGGAAGTTTTTTTACAATAGCTCAAAAATGGCCCAACTGATCATGTACGCTACAATTTTCAAAGAAACTCTTTATTAAGCTTTACTTCCATGATTTTTTTCATATGTTTCGGACCCATAGTTCAAAAGTTAGAGGTGGGGACACAATATTATTTCTTTTTGAGTGAATATTTCTGAAAATATTCACTTTATCAAAAAATGTTTGATAAAAACCTCTATTCATTATGAAAGACCTATCCAACAACACCCAACACAATAGGGTTGAAACAAAAAAAAAAACATCCTCACTTTACGTATAGGGGAGGTACCGAGGTACACTTAATTTTTTCTTTCTCAGTTTTACTGATTTATATATCAATACCAAATTGCAGCTTTCTAGCACTAACAATCACGGAGCAAATTTCTTTCTTCTTTCCTGATGGACAATCATACATCATACACAAATCGACCAAGACCCATATTAAGCTTAATTGGTCAATTTCAACTTACAACCTAGAGACGCAGCTGTATAACAAGGAAAGAACAGTAATTCAATTCAATATATTCAATATTCTTATACACAGTCTTAACAAACGTGTTAGTAATTCAGTTATTAAAAATGCATTCACCTCAATTAGTGCAAAATCTTTTTAAAAACTTAACTAACATCAATCAATAACCTTTTCAACGTTCTGTCAAATACAAAAGCTCAACGTTTTGTCAAATCACACGGAATGTCAAACACGAAGTTGAGCCCTGTTGAAATGCATTTAGGTTGATATCGCACTGCACGCCGTGACCGATATATTCGTCGTCGGCGTTGCACTGATGGTACGGATATATGCGTAGCTGGCGTCCAAAAGGTTAGTATAATCGCGAATAAATGATTACTTTGTAATTTATAACCTTCGGTATGGGTAAAATAAATTTCTATTCGCTGGGCACCCTGAAGTTATGGTAACTTGACTAAATTGAGAAGTATCAGGTGACTGATATATCCTTTAACACTTTTATGATATCTCATCTTAACTCGTGTTATATATAGTGACGGTTGATCGATGACAGTCCGGTGACAAATCAGCTGGTGACAAACAATAAAAGCCTGTACGCGATGAGGGACATTGTATCTCGTTCCTACGTGTGTACTTGTCAATGCTTTCATCTCTCTCGCCAACGTTTGTATGGCATTATAAAATTCGTGCCGGTGATCCGTAGAGACACACTGATCACTTTCACTAATGTTTGTACACGTGGAAGTTAATGAAAGGTGAATCTCAACTCGAAGTTTAACTTAACACACGAAGCATTTGAATAACGCCGAGAAAATAATCCAAAAGCACCGTCACCATCATAATTTGAAACAAAAACAAACTTCAGTGTTGTCAGTAGCACATTCAATATTTTTCAAAAAATGTGACATTAAATTTTTTTTATGCCACAAAAAGTTGTTATCTACTAAAATTACAATAAATGTACACTTTTTTGTATAGATGGGAAGTTAATATACATTTAGCACAAAAAAGTATCACTTAAGAGGGCGCAGTACGCTCGGTCTGGCTCGATTCTCCATACAAACGTATTTACCCTCTCATTTTAAAACGCCATGCTAGAATAACATGAAAATTTGTATACACAATGGGATCCGACATATCAAGGTCGGAAATTAGTTTTTGTTGCTAGAAATTGTAAAAGGAAAAAAATACAGCGGTATTTTGAGTTTTTTACGGCTTGTATGAAAACCTTAATAATCGCTGTATTTTTTCGCCATTATAATTTCAAGCAACAGAAACCTAGATATGCCGAATCCCATTGTGTATACAAAGTTTCATGTTATTCTAGCATGGCGTTTTAAAATGAGATCATAAATACGTTTGTATGGAGAACCGAGCGTACTGTGCACTCTTAAAAGAACCATTAATTCGTACATACATCGATTCTACTAAAAAAATAAGTTTTTATACTAGTAACATGGCTTTGAACAAGCGGCAAAAGCGCCACCTAGGCTGTAATTAGAAAGCGGCGTTGTCGGCATTGTAATGTAGCAAGTTTCAATAACTAAAACACTAGATGGTGCTGTTATCGATACCGAGAGCTTTGTTCTAAGTTGACCAACCATGGTGCGGAAAAAGCGAACCAAAAAGAGGCTAGATCGCTATGGAGTGTGGGTAGACCACAAATATAACTCGTAGCACGTCAGTTAATTCTTGAAAATGGTGCTTGCAACAGCGCCGAAATATCGGAAACTCAACAATATTAACATACATGGTAAATACCCCGTTTTGAACAGTAATTCCAAGCTTTTATTGTCGACTGAACTTTTTTGCAAAGTCTCCAATGCGCCGAGTTTATCGTATGTAGTTCAGGACTAGGAGTAGCAATGGCCACCTTATGTCTCCCTCATCACCATCAGGTGAGCTCGGCGATGCCATATTGCATAAATAGAACATCTCGTAAGTATGCCAAATTTCAGCTCAATCGGTTGAGTTCTAGATTTGTTTCACACACATACAAACTGACTGACTATCAAGGCAAGTCAAATTGAAACGCTAATCCAACATTCTGATTCTCGTTTACAAACCTTATATTCTTGTAGCAAACATAAATACGGAGTGAGAAATGAACTGTTTTAAATAATATAAACACTGAAAGTCATAATATTCGGACGAACTTAAATTTCCAACTCTGTCATACATCAAGGAGTGTGTAATTTACACTTACTTTTTTCTGTATCGGAAGATGGTGGACGATATAGTTAATCTCGACTCCTTGAAAAAAATCCGAGAACGTTTTAGCAATCAACCCGGCTCCTTTAAAATATCAAGGGTTCTAGACAAGATTCAAAATTAAATAACAAGTAATGTGAGGTCCAAAATGTTGGTCCACGTACCTCAGTGGCCCTCGGTCCGGTGATCGCGTGGATATTCGGCGACGTTCCTCCGGCCGCCTTCACTACCGTCACGCACAGCTCGCCGATATGTCCTGTAGACGGCACGTGTGTGCCGCAACACAGCTCTCTGTAACAAGTGCATTACTTGACTGCCAGTACAGTTAACGCCAAAGATACATTTTTCGCCTTACTACAATGAAATGAGGTGCTATAATTAAAAGGTAAAACAAGACTAATTAATAAAAAAAAAACTAATAAACCCGACTGCGTTTCTGTGTAATTTTGAATTTGGAGCCAAAAATCCGTCATTTTTTTTTGTTTTATGTATACCCAGTGTCATTCTCACAGTAAATGCGAATCTAACGACGCCTCTCAAGCTAAAATCCATCGAGCCGTCCAGGCTGCAGAGCGTGCCAAACAATTATACATACATACATACTCACGAAAAACATAACCCTCCTTCTGGTTCAGACGGGTAATAGAAAGTTTTTTTTATTATCTGCAAGCAGTCGCCAGACTTTCAGATGCGTTGAGTTAATGAAGACGGAGATGGGAAGATAGAGCCAATGCTCTTACCTCTCTTATATGCCTAGCACATTAGCTCTTTTAAGTCGTTTGACATAGTGTGCTCTCAGTAATGAGTTGGTCAGTGGATGTGGGTGGATGGTTAGGCGATCCTTGTAGTTGTCACTGTACCGCTACGCTAAGAACAGTTGGCATCTCCAGGTAATCATGGATTTCATTGTTTCTTGTAACCCAGGGTGCATCACACAAGACCCTCAGGACAGTAATAAAAAGTTAAGATATATTTGACTTCAACACCGCCAACTGTACATACAGGGTCCAGAAGTGGACGACCGCGGGCTGATGGTGATGACGATGACGTCTGGCTTACTCACTTGGACGGGAGGGGCTCGCCCGCCTGCACCAGCCGCAGGCCCGTCTCGGGGTACGTCTCCCCGGGGACCGCGAGCGCGGCCTCGCTCGCCAGCTGCAGGCTGTCCACCACACGGGACTGCACTGGAGCGTTGGACCGGATCGACTCCCTGTTGAAACCAGATAAGACAAATCGAATCTCGCGTTGACGATTTTCGGTATCCATACTAGTTGACCGAGCGAGCGAAGCGTCTCCGTTTTAGCTTTCGACAAAAATTCTTTCGTATGTCGCTATGTACGGATGTTCTCCTCAGGTCGCATTTCTCAACCGATTCTCGTGAAATTTTGTGAGCAAATTAAATATAATGAAACGGGTCACTCACGTCTTAAAGGTCGAATATCGCTCGACATGATTCAGACCGGTTCGCGGTCCTTAATCATGAGCACCTATCGCGGCGGCGGTTTTGGGGATATTCGACCTTTAAGACGTGGGTGACCCGTTTCATTATATTTAATATGTCTCAAACTCACGGGAGTTTTCTATATAAAATTGTGTGAGCAAGTTCGATAATTATATAGAATTTTTGTGTCGAGTCAGTTTTTGAAAAAAATGAAATATATTTTTTTGCGAGGTGTACAGCTCAAAGGCCTCTACTATTTTAAATGCGAATATAAAGGTAGGCGTCCACAGGCCCGCATCGCATGAATCGGATGCATCGAACGCAACGGATTCTAGTATTATTTGTATAGAAAGTCACACAAATGCGTGCACTGATCACTGATCCGCACCGTACGTCAGTGGACGCGCTTGTGTGACTTTCTATACAAATATACTCAAATCCGTTACGTGCGATTCTTCCGATACGTGCCACCTACATTTGTCGGCCTACATCCACACCACCGTATCAGCCAAAGGACGTCCACTGCTGTTCATAGGCCTCCCCCAAATTCACGGGGGGTATATGCCATAATCGCCACGCTTGGCATGCGGGTTGGCGATCGCTGTATCTCCACCGCACTCCAGGGATGCTGCTGCCCATCCCCCGGTGGTTTGGTCGTAGTTTTAGGACATACCCGGGTCCACACACTAATGAGAAAATATGTGTGATGGAACTTTTACAGTTTTCAGGCCTATCTCGCAGTCGACTAGTGTCTGGAGCGTATCATAAACCTCATTCCAAATAATCTTGTCTTAAAGTTATTGGTTGGTGAAAGGATGGGTGCAGATCATAAAGTGAAGAGAGCATACTCCGGCCGTCCTGAAAGTCGGACGACCGAGGTATCGCTGAAGCGGCATGATCTATTAGTACAACCATATTCATTAAATACAACTTTCCACGTTGTTCCTAGATTTTTGATAAAACTATAATTTACAATGTTTTGAGATTTTCAATATTTGACAGACATTGCGAACTGTAATGTATCGTAACATGATATTTAAAAAAAATTAAGGACATGATATTTAAAGTTTTCTCTTTAAATTGTGGATAATTGGGAAATATACTACCTGCAACCATTAAATGCTACTCATATATTTTCTTTAGATATATTGTGCACAACTTACCGAATCAACTCTTGCGCTCTCATCATCACGTCCTGTGTCAATCTCTGCCCAAAAACCGACAGATTTAAGGAGAGCCCTTCATCGGTCACACTCGACCCAGTTTGGCACACCACACTATCCGGCAGCACTTTCCTAATCGCCGCATTCAGTAAATGCACTGCCGTATGATTCCGCATCACATTAAGCCGTTTCTCACTATCGATTTCTAATAATACTTCACTATTGAAATTAATATCACTATCCGCTACAGTGAAACTACCTTTATGGAACACGAAATCGCGGATTTTGAAAACACTATCTACTCTAAATTGACTGTCGCCGATTCGGATAACACCAGTATCCGCGATTTGTCCGCCTTCCTCGCAGTAGAAATTTGTGTCTTTCGTTATTAAGTAATAAGGTTGTTTTTCGCATGGCTCTAAAAAATCTATCCATTCGCCCTCTTCACTTAAAATTGCTACCAGTTTCGTTTTAAGAGGTTCGAATTCAACTTTGTTGTCTATGACCGCATAATTGTATTTATGAGAGTCATTGGTTGAGGTAATGTTGTCTTTTTTGAGGTTATCTAGGGCTTTGTCGAACAACAGTGCTCTGCTTGCAGTCTGTTCTTGAATGGCGGTCTTGTGCCTGGTCTTATGTTGCTGGAGAAGCTTCCAGAATCCTTTCTTGTCTATAGAAACATTGTTCAATTTTGCGATGCGTTCAATCATATGTTCTTGGAAGCCGTGTGTGTCGTACAATTTGAAAACTAACTCCCCTGGTATTTCAGATGAGTTTTGCTGGGACATAACCTGTAAATTATATCAGGATTTCAAAACATGTTCAAACAATGAATGAGTTAGCCAGTGATGGACACGAATAGTGAGAGTACAGGGAAAATTTGTAGAGTTATTGGGTGTCATTAAGGGTCATAATCAGGGAGCGAAACTTTGGTGCCGATGACAGACGTATGACGTCAAGCTACATACAGAGTGTTTTTATCTGGATTATTCAAGGAATTGATTTTGATCATGAAATGTTAACTTACAACAATAATTTTGTTCTAGTTGCGATTACAGTTTTACAGTATATGTATGTAGGTATGTATTTAAATTAAAAGATGCGATGTTGTGTTTGAATTCTAAGCGTTCTGCTTATTTTTCGACAACCCACGAAATATAATTTGTTGTTTTTCATTTATCCGAATATGTTTTTTACAATTACTTACTTAGTAAAATATTTAATCTTATTGTCTTTGTAATTATTTTAATATTAAAATTATTTTCAATATAAATAGTAATTTCTTTATTAATAAAAATAAAATTTACATTACCATTATTGCATTATTAATAATCATTGGAGTGTCGCAATGTTGTTTATATAAAATCACCCTATATGTGAATTTGCGTCATAATGATGTCACCGGCACCAAAGTTTCGCTCCCTGGTCATAATGGATGTTCGTATATCTTAGTAATTCATATTATACCCAGAGTATAGTAAAACATATAGTAGAATGCTAATGTCTATATATTTCGAGGTACCTTTAAAATCATGGACCGGCTGTAGCTACTTTCACTATGGAGATCTCTCTAATTTTGTATGACACTTAGATCTCAGTTTTACACATTGGCGCCATCTATTAGGGGTCTTTTTGTTGTGTTCGTAAATGGCGCTATTTCAATGGTACAGGAACGTTTCATAGTGGAACTAGCTACAGCAGGTTCATTATTTTAAAGGTGAGTACCGTACAATTGTATAGGTCGATTCACAAGAGCTGGCGCGGAAAATGTATGAAACTGTCATTAATTTCATAGACATTCCGCGCCAGCTCTTGTGAATCGACCTATAACTATAACAAATGATGTGCATATTAATATTACCAATCACTTATTCCGTATTGTCAATACTGTTTTGAATAGATTAGTTTAATTTATTTTTTAATTTTAATGTTATAAATAAGCACGTAAAGTTGAACTGTTAATACTAATTAATTTAATATAAATTTATGATACAACTTAAATACATTGGCAGTATTTATCTCTCTATAATTTAGTATTAATAGTAAAACTCTTAATTTTACACAATAAAAAGAAGTGAATAATACAACGGGAAAGGGTAAGTACAAACTTATTCCTTTAAGGGATCTCTTCCATTCAATTCTCCAGTTAGTTCGAGTCAGTTTTGAGTGAACGAATAGAGGTAGACGAATCCATCAGCAACAGACTAAAGTAGGACAGACTACAGTGTCTGATGGTCGTGTGGTGCCGGGTTAGAATAGCACCACCCGCTTTCTTCCCTTGGTTGTCGTAAGAGTCGACTATGGGTGCCAGGTTGGAGTGTGTTGTGGGCAATGGGCTAGCAACCTGTCACTACAATATCACATTTTCTCCATCTATAAACCTACAATTGCTAAAAGTGGCACTGAAATTAATTTCGTGTGCTCTGCCTACCCCTTTTGGGAATATAGGCGTGAGTTTATTTATGTTTCATTGTACCTCCTTGAACTCCTTGTATCCGCGCGGGAAGCCAGGCATTTCCACGTCAGCCATAGCTTCCGCCTCCGGATGCTGCGCTACTAAGTCTCGCCACTTCTTACTCAGCTCCAACCGCAGTCTGAAAATAACTACAACTTAGAAAAGTTGAAAAACCCCCGACATTTTCATTTCAGCAACATCTCAAAAACGGCTGAACGGATTTTCATGAAACATGGCTAAGAACACTCGGGATAAAATTATCTATGACACAAAAAAAACTAAACAAAGATCGGTTCATAAGTTTGGGAGCTACGACAGATACACAGACAGACATGTTAAACTTATAACTTATAACATAACACCCCTCTCTTTTTGTGTCGGGGGTTAGTAATACTCAAGGCATACTGCTCGCCGTCGGCAGGGCATTCATCCTCACACCTTAGAACCTAAATGGTCGCGTACGGTACGGTTTCAGAGGAACTTCCTCCCTCGGACGCTCCGGTTGTGGAATGAGCTCCCTGCCGAGGTTTTCCCGAGGAACTACAGTATGGGATTCTTCAAGAAAAGAGTGTATAATTTTTTAAAGGGTTGGCAACGCGCATGTGACACCCCTGGAGTTGCATGCGTCCATAGGCTGCGGTGACCGCTTACCATCAGGCGGGCCGTACGCTTGTTTGCCACCGACGTGGTATAAAAAAAAACTAAAAGTTCCTGGAACTGGATAAAATATTAAAAAATCGGCCAAGAGCATGTACGGCCATGCTCAGTGTAGGGTTCCGTAGTTGCCCAATGAACTTGATGAAAAAAAAACGATAACAAGCAAAAGGTACGGTATACCTTCGAAGCGCTTCATACGTCTTTTACTAAGAAGAGACTTTTTAACTGATAATGTCCGCTATAGTTTTCGATGAAAAACCTTTGGATGAAACACATTTTTTTCTTCTTGACTGATTATTTCCGAAACTATTCACTTTATTATGTTTGATGAAAGCCATGTAACCAGAAAAGTATTGGATATGAATGTGGATGGATGCAAGAAACGAGGTAGACCAAAGAAAAGGTGGATGGATTGTGTGAGAGATGATATGAATAGGAAAGATGTGAATGAAGAGATGACGCGTGACAGAGATATATGGAAGAAAAAGACACGCTGCGCCGACCCCAAATAAATGGGAAAAGGGCAAGAGAATGATGATGGTGTTTGATGAAGACCTCTATTTATTTTGAAAGACCTATCCAACAACACCCCACACCATAGGGTTGAAGCAAATAAAAATTCATTGCCAATTTACGTGTAGGGAATATTAGGTATTTTACCACTTTGTCAGATTATCGATTTATATATCCATGCCAAATTGCAGCTTTCTAGCACTTACGATCACAGAGCAAAACCTCGTACAGACAGACCGACAGACGGACATGGCGAAACTATAAGGGTTCCTAGTTGACTAAGGAACCCTAAAAAGGAATTATTACAATTAGATAGAACTTTCTGGGGGTTCGTTACTATTTAATTTGTGAGACTGACATTCGTTTTATCTATGCTGCGTCGTTTTGCAAATAGAATGTCGCTATCAAAATGAGTCAGGAAAGTTTCGCGGGTGTGCGAATATAAAAAATATAGTTTTAGACAGATCTAATTTAGTGGTGATAATTCAAAATCCGGCAATGTAGGTATAGAAGTACTTATGGAAGGGGTTGTAGTGGTTTAATCGTATTTGGACAGATTTTGAACTAACCCGATTCGCATTTGGCCAGGAAACCATTTCACCTGATACACAGTTGGTCAGAACCCTACTGGACAGTAACTCAAAAGGCCAGATACGCAGTTGACCATGAACTTAGTTAGCCATAGTCTTAATTGACCATATACGTATTTTGCCAGAACGCTACAGGACCAAAACTCAAAAGGCCAGATCTGTATGCAGTTGACCATGAAAATATTTTTACACCACACCTTGCCAAAAAGCGCGTTTATCCGCACGCTGCGCGTCCGGAAATACTTACTTTTTGGCCAAGTGGTGACGTAAAATTGCGTACCAAACAGGGGTCATAAAACAGAAAGCCCTCTCTCGCATATTTATGATCCTCGCCTGCGGCTCGGGCCTCAAACATCTGCGATATCGGCCTTTCTTTGTTTTACAACCCTTGTATCGTAAATAACTATAACAAAAATTACAAATGTACTGATCCTATAATTTGATATTCTGAGGGGTACTTAGCAATCCTATCAGCTGTCCGCGGATTAAATTCGTCTATGAGAGACCCTGGTGATTTTTTTTAAACCCTGTGATTAGTGCCGGATAGTTATCTCCTCTATTACATACAAACTTTACTTCGTTGTAATTAGTATAGATAAATAAAAAAATGTTTTCTTCCACCTGGATTTTATTTTCGTTCGCAGCCCCCCTCCCCCTTTAACCAAATACCTGGATCTAACCATTGAAATCAACCTTACACACGCTCGAGAACACCCTTCACCCCGTGTTCAATATTCGAGCCACTTTGTGTTTATGGCCAATTGTGATAGATGTTTATGTCAAGATGTATGCTAATCAATCGCGACAACGGGCAAATGGCTGTCCTTTTACTTTTCTGTACTGGTGCGTTTCGGGTGCAGTGCTTTTCGGGTGTAGTTATGGGAAAAGGATCCAACCCACGCGATGTAAAATTTGAAATTTGAACCTTCTGTTTAAAACAATAGTCCTACATTTCATTGGTGATCTCTTGTGGATTGGATCCTTTTCCCATAACTACGTCCAAATATTAATTTGAATAATTACGTGTCTGTACGGGTGCGTTTAGGATGAAGTGCTTTTTTGTCGACATGAGTGTTGTCCTATCACGATTAGGGCCAAAAGCGAATATGGATAATTGCGCTCCTGCGTTTCGGGCGAAGTGCATTTCTGTCCATATGAGAGCTGTCAAAACGCGATAATGGCCAAATGCGAATCGGGTTAATTTAAAATCTGTTCAAATGCGATTAAACCATTGTAGTCTCTAACTTAATTTTTAAGTTTAAATACATCGCTCACCTCGAGTAAGCCTGTTCCTCATGTTCTATGATAAGCTTGGCCTCCTTAGCCCGTGTCGTAAGCTCTGGGTATGCGTGGCCCAGTGACTCAGCCACCTCGTCGTACAGTATGCGCACGAGTCGATGGTTGCCGAACACGTCGGTAGCGATCTTTAGGGATGTACGCATTATCTGCTTCAGGTTTAAGCTGTAACCGAAAATGCGATTTTATTTCAGTTTTTATTTTATTTCATAGAAAACGCACGTGAATTTCACACATATTATAATACATGTATAATGAAACTGTACACTCAGGTCTTTTCGGTCGAAAATCGTTGGACTTGTTTCAAACCAATACGCGGTTCTTAATCATGAGCGCTCGCAATGCCGGCGTGTTTAGCACAACGTCAGTGCTACGTGAGTGTACTGTACATATCCTATTCATAAAGAAAAAAAAATCTGTGGAAGAATTGCTTTTACTGGTGGAAATCAAAAAACCTTGATTAATCTCTCTGGGAGCCATATTGCATTTGTTCTCGCATATCATGTGGTTCATAGACCCACTGTCTATGAACCACACATTGGAAATACGTATAATCATGAAACACACATTCACTCTCAAATAAGATGGATGAGCCATACCTACAATGTTATCTATACAAATATTATACAGAGAAAAAGATTTGATTGTTCGTTTGTTTGCATTGAATAGGCTCCGAAACTACTGAACCGGTTTGAAAAATTCCCCGGGTATACATTTTATTTTCAATAAAATTAGGGATCTTTACTAAAACTCAAATAACGTAACCCAAGGTGTAAAAAAATACCTAAAATATTCTTTAGATCGCATGCATTATAATTATAAGACTTGCCTGGCGTAATTTCGTTTCAAACATTCTTTAGTAAATGATAAATTGGCGTCCAAGAATAATAATAATTTTTATTTTATTTTTTTTATTTGGAGAAACAAACAGAGATAGATGTACAAATTAAAGTAACTTATTTTAGGTTAATGTTATACGTGCATCTAACTCCTCAACAGCTCTCACCAAGACATAAAATTTACATTGTTTATGCACTACCCTATAGAAGAATATTACATCCGAAAAAGTAAAAAGAAATGTTACAAAAACTTAACAATGAACATTAAGCGAGCAATTGAACTACATACCATTTTTTATTATTATTTTAGATATATTTAAATACCAACATCTATATATTATATACCTGCCAATAATCAAATTAAATACCAGCAAGTACTTTAGAGAAGCACTTAGTTACCATTCTTCCTCAGGAATAACATTTATAACTTGTTTTTTAAATTGCGCTTTAGATGTATTAAATATATCGACCGAGACGAGTGACCTGTTAAAAAGTAAAAAAGTAAAAGTAGTTTATTCTTCAAATTAGGCATATTACATGCACTTATGAACGTCAATAAACTACCACCGGTTCGGAAAAATATACCTCTGCCACGAGAAGAACCGGCGTAAGAAACTCGGCGAGGTGTCATTTTTTCAAAACAATATACATTATATAGTTAAATATAAAATTACATTACTATAAAATAACTTAAATAACAATGCTACAGTAGAAAATATATTTTCGCGATAGATTACCCGTGCAGGACGCTATCACTGCCACACATCCCTATCCATGATGTAATCGTTTATCTTATAATATGCTCTTGAAATAAGTGTTTGTTTTACTACAGATTTGAATTTAGAATTGCTAAGTTCAGTTATGTGTTTAGGAATTTTATTGTAGAATTTGATACAATTTCCCTAGAACGACTTTTTCGCCTTTACTAGTCTATAGAAGGTTATTTTCAGTTTCCCAGTATTTCTCGTGGCTATTGGTTTATCAGCGTTCGTTGGAAAATTGCCCAAATTCTTCCTAACATACATTATTATTTCAAATATGTATAGGGACGGCAGGGTTAGAATTCTTTGAAAAATTCTCTTAATGAATCACGCGACCCCAAGTTATAAATTGCTCGGATAGCCCTTTTTTGCAAAATAAAAACAGTTTCAATATCTGCAGCTGATCCCCATAAGATAAGACCATAAGTAATTATACTATTAAAATAAGCAAAGTAAACTAACCGTGCCGTTGCCACATTGGTAAGCTGCCTTATTCTCCTGACTGCAAATGCAGCAGAGCTCAACCTACTTCCTATCGCTGTTATATGGGAACCCCACTGCAATTTTGAGTCCAATGTAATACCTAAGAATACAGTAGAAGTAACAAATTCTAATGTTTGACCATTAAGTTTAATATTTGTATCTAAGTTTCTGTTTGATGAGTTCGCTAGAGAGAATGTTATACGCGTCGCACATGCGGCGCAGAGGCGCGCGCGCCCCGGCGTTGCTGGCGCTCGCTGGCACGGCGAACAGGGCCGTGGACCGAGTCCTACGGTACTCCGGCACCCTGAACTTTACGAGCTGCAGCAGTCCACTACTGTTATATTTACTTCTGCAGATGTTAAAAAGTGTTACTGCGTCGGCCATTTTACGGCGAGCTAGTAGCGAAGAGACTTTGTATTTCTTTAGTAAGTTATTATATGACAGTTTTTTCCCCGTTAATCTTCTAAGCATGATTCTTAAAAATTTCTTTTGGACCATCTCAAGGGAGTTACTGTATTTTGCATATAAAGGGTTCCATATAACTGACGCATATTCTACCTGCGGCCTTACTAGCGTTTTATACAGTATAATAATAATAATAATAATAAAGGTTCTTTATTTACAGGTATAAACCCATCACAAAATCAGATTACATTAAAGTGTATAAAATAAGTGTATAAAGTAAGTGTATAAAAAAAAATACAATAAGTTAAATTAAATTAAAATTAAATAATAACCTAATCCTAATTAGGCAGTCACAGATAGAAAGTAGCTACTTCCTGTTCCTTTCGCGATGGACGGAAATCCAATACTTATATATGGGATTGTCCAAACACCCAGACAGCTCACGGAGGATACTGTTGTCAGACATTCGAAGGCGGTTCCAAAAAGACGCTACGCGGGACCGTATGATGGCAAAAAAGTCGGGGACTTTGGCCTCGGCAAACATACCTGATGCGCTGCAGTATCTTGGCAGTTTCATTAGAATGCGGTATGAATCATTATACTGCACTCTAATTTTGCTCATCGCGCGTCTCGTGAATCCGCTCCAGAGTTGACATGTATAGAAACATAAACAGTATGCCCTAAACAATGTCACTTTCACTTCATCACTACAACGCGCGAACCTGCGCGCAAGCATGTTGCACCGTACTGCCAAAGCCCTGCGCTCCCGCTCAATGTCTTCGTCGTCACGCAGACCCTCCGTGAGTATGTGTCCCAGGTATCTGAAACTATCTACCCTTTCCACAATCTCTCCTTCTAAATATACTGGCGGGACATTGGTCGGACCTCTCCCAGCCTTGAAAACCATCATTTTGGTTTTCAGTACATTGTACTTTAGCCCGTGACTGCGAGAAAATTGCTCACATACACCCAGCAACTTCCTGAGGCCTCTGATTGATGGGCTGAGAAGAACCATGTCATCGGCGTAGCTCAAATTATTTGTGCATGTAGTGCCAATGTGACAGCCTATTCTGGTACTTCTCAGCTCAGCAATCAGGTCGTTAACGTAGAAGCTGAAGAGGTCCGGCGAAGTCAGCCCTCCTTGGCGAACTCCACACTCTAATCTAAATTCATTAGAGGTTGTGTCGCCCCACTTCACACAGTTCGACTGGTTTTCGTACCAGTATTTCAACAGATTCACGACCTTCGTGGGCACGTTCGATAGAGCGAGTTTATCCCATAGTAACTTCAAGTTCACTAGGTCAAAAGCTCGGCTCAGGTCTAGGAAGCAGGCATATACAGACGAGCTCCGAGCCACATAGTAGTTCGCTGTACTTTTTAGGCTGAAGATCGCAGAATCTGTCGAAAGACCAGGACGAAATCCGAACTGTGCATCATCCACACTAATATTTTGATGCAGGTCTGGGTAAATTAACCTCTCCAGTATTTTCCCTAGGATTGTACCCAGAGAAATTGGCCTGTAATTCCTAATACTAGAGAGATCTCCCGTTTTATTTTTGGGAACAGGAACCACCAAAGTTTTCGTCAGGTTTTTTGGCAAGTAACCAAAATTAAGGCACGCATTATATAGTTGAGCCAGTAAACCGTATATACGGTCACCTGCGTAGAATACGTGCTCCACACTCAGCCCGTCGAAACCTGGAGACTTGCCTCGTTTCATTTGCCTAACTACCTTAGCCACATCGTCAGGAGTGAAGTCAGTACGGTCCGCCTTCTCCGAGTACGGGTCCTGCGGCACAGGAGAATCTTTGCATGCGGCAGTGGCCGGGAGCGGCTTAACACTGAAGTGATGCGAGAACAATTCGGCAATTTCCTTTGCATCATGAACGCCTTCTACACTAACAGGTACACTAGTCTTGGAATTTAATTAAGTTTATGCATATGTGGCCTCTTTTTAGTTGTAATTGTAAGTCAGGTACCTAATACACAATACTTAAATGTAATTTGCATGCTTTGCATGGACAGCAAAAACATGGGACATATAAAACATTTAAATGTAACAATTCATGTATTCAACCCTGTTTTTAGAAAATAAACAATTACAAATTATGAAGCATTGGACAATTTATAATGAGTCGTGAGTTTGACACACATTGAGAGATACAACAGTGATCAAACTGATAAAACTAACTGTTTAGTGCATTAGTGAGAATGAGAATAGATCAGATGTACAGAAATCGTTCAACTTAAATGAGCGGATCTGCTTTATTTTGATATATGTGACAGGCATGAACTTGTTACGATAATTGATAGCCATTTCGTGTCTAGTCGTATTCATAGTTTGCCCGACGGGAGGGGATTATTTACTACATCTGTAATTGATTGATACTTCTTCGGGTCTGATCGTATTCCAGTTAAGCCGATGGCAAAGCATTATTCAATACATCTACACAAACTATCCAGTGGGATAACAGAATTCTGTTCCACCCGATAAGAGTGATAAGTTGATTCTGTACCTGGTGTTGGGAAAGGCTCCGTCGGCGAGGCAGACGGCGAGCATGCGCGAGTGGTCGGCGAGGCGGCGGAACGCGGTGTCGAGTTTCGCGGCGGCGCCGAATTTCCCGCCGTATCGCGGCGCGCCCGGGCTGTTCTACCCACAATACGACACCTTAGTGACTCGTGTGATGACTTGAGCAGGCATGATCACGAACATTTACAGAAGAGTGTTTTCTACGTATTTAAGTGTTTATTTATCTTTAAGTACGTATGACGTCATCTAGAACCCCTAGTAAGGTTTTGCTTCGTTTAGGACTAGGTCAATTTGTATAAGATAAGTTTTGTATCAAGCAGTAACGCTGCTAACGAAAATTCTAAATTTCAAATTAAAGGGAAAAAAAAATTGTGCTTGTATAAGATTGTCCAGAAATAATCGCCGGATATAAAAACGTGGTATACAGAGAAGCGTGAATTGGCGCTTAACTTCTTAGTATTAATACGTGATAGCCGCATAAGCATTACAGTTAAATCCTGGTCAGTGGCATCAATTGTAACAATCCCCCGCCTTGTAGTGTTCAGCTTCCGTATAACATTCCGTAAGCATTGCTTGAGTTCTAGTTCCCCTTCAATGACAAAGTGTACATGGTGTCGTTACTCACCTGCTCAATCGCCCGCATGAGTGGCTGGAACAGGTCCGTGTCATAGTTAGACTTGGCACCCTGTATGAGGGCGGTGGTCCGCTCGAGCCCCATGCCTGTATCCACGTGGTGCTTGCGGAGCGCCTTCACTGAACCGTTGGCTTCCCTGACAACAATTACAATACAATGCAAAACAAGTACTCTATATAGCACACGGTGCTCTGGTCGTTCTCGGCCACCTGACTTCCGTGGCCTCATTATTAACGATGTAGCAAGGTTTTTGGGGACAATTTTGACATGAACGGTAACAATCCCTACTTACTACAAAATATTGCAGCCACGGAAGTCAGGTGGACTAAGTAGCGTTAGATCAGTACAGTTGCATCCCGAAGGATGTCCGGGGTCCGCTAGGTAATCCCAATAATTGGCATACGCACTAGTTTTTTACGAAAACGACTGTTATCTGACCTTTCAACCCAAGGGGGAAACTAGACCCTATTTGGATTAGGCTTGTCGATTGTGTCGGCATCTTGACTGTTAGAAGTTCTTAAACCACCCGAAGGCCTCTAACACGGCTTAACAACAACCATTATAGACTGAAACCGGGTTCAACGGCTTAACGTGCTTTCCAAATCACGGGAACGCTGTTAGTAAACCACTAAAATCGGTCACCCATCCAAGAGCACTGGCTGACGTTGCGTAACACCGCATATACGTACCGCACGAAGTACGCGAGCGCCGCTGGGCCACGAGCGCTCTCTACTAGGTACTCAACCGTCTGACCCTATTATACTATTCTATGGTCTGACCTGACCATATTGCAGTTCAAATCGATTATCAGATACATCATAACAGACGGGATCCCTAAAATATTTGAACTAAGCATGTCTTAACCACTTGACATTGGCATGTGCAATATTAAGATCGGAATGTTAAGACTCAAAAGATGACGGATGAAATGATGTGTGATGTGACGAGAATGGACCGGATTGAGAACGAGTATAGAAAGGGGAAAGCCTGAAAGTAGCGTCCATTACCGAAAAGCTAAGAACGAATCGCCTGGCGTGACACAGTCATATAATGAACGAATGGGATGGATGGAAACCATGTGGATGGATGGAAGGCCATGACAGAATGTGGGTGGATGCAAGACTCTTGCAGCAAAAGGCGAGGCTGGCCGAAGAAAAGGTGGATGGATTGTGTGAGATACGAATAGGAACGAAGTGAATGACGAGATGACGCGTGACAGAGATTAATGGCTGAAGAAGAATGTCAAACATAGATTTAAGTTCAGTGACTGGGCGACTACAGGCATTCGTAAAAGTAGAGAAAGATTATATGAGCTATACGAACTCAAAAATCTAATCAATACTGAGAACTTTACAGAATATGTCAGACGCTACTCAAAACTTTTCAAAAAAGTGTGTTGGGCAGCTAAAGCACAGTTTATTAGTACTAAAATTAAAACAGCTAGTGATAAACTATTTGGAATGTTATCAAAAGAGAAACGGGGAAAATTAGACCTTCAAACCATGCCTGTACATTGAGAACTTTCAAAGGAGTAACTAGTTCAGACTTAGAAGAAGCCCAAGAATTTGAAACTTTCTTTTCTAATGCTCCGATCAAAACTACTGAATCACTCAATTCATCTTGTGCCAAGGCGAAAGCTTTGCTTAATGAGCATGTAAAGCCATGTAACACTTTTGAATTTGAGTTCACGAATTCAGAAACCATTGTAAGAACGTTTAAGCAGATTAAAGTTAAATCTACCGAAGACTTGTGGGGGATGTCTGTAAAAGTATGTACGGCCATCATTGTTACACTGGCACCATATTTAGCCATAATATTTAATAAGTGTGTTGACGAAGGTATCTTTCCCGACTTGATGAAAGATAGCAAAGTAATACCATTGTTTAAAGCAGGTGACAACAAAGACCCAGGAAACTATAGACCGGTTTCTATCTTACCAGTGCTTAGTAAAGTTTTTGAAAAGGTAGTCATGAATCAGCTGCTTAAGCATTTCAATCGGAATAAATTACTCCATCCTCAGCAATATGGTTTTACCCGAGGACGATCTACCACTGATGCGGGAATAGATTTAATTAAGAACGTCTTCGAGGCATGGGAGGAAAAGCATGACGCGATTGCGATTGCTGTCTTTTGTGACTTAAACAAGGCTTTTCGATTGCGTGGACCATCTGACTCTGCTTACCAAGCTAAGTCATTATGGTATTAAAGAAAAGGCTCTGAACTTATTGCGAACGTATTTGTCAGGCAGAGTCCAAAAAGTTCTAGTGAACGGGAGTTGGTCAGCAGGGTCTCAGGTTAGAATCGGTGTTCCCCAGGGATCAATATTGGGTCCGCTGCTTTTTCTAGTCTACATCAATGACCTACCCTTCATGGCGAGTCACCGATCTAAAATCGTGCTTTTCGCAGACGACACTTCACTCATTTTTAAGTCAACAGAACGTCTCGGGATGTAGTCAATATAAATAATGCTCTGCAGTTGATACATGAGTGGTTTACCATCAACAATCTTGTGTTGAATGCCAAGAAAACAAAGTGTATACATTTTAAGCTTCCTAATGTAAAAAATAATATAAATGGACTGAACATTAATAACGAAAATTTAGATGTTATCGAAAATACAGTTTTCTTGGGGATAACGGTTGATTCGAGACTGCAATGGGGCTCTCATATTGCATCCCTTTCAAAAAAATTAAGTTCAGCTGTGTTCGCTGTGAAAAAAATTAGACTGCTCACTGACGAAGCTACGGCAAGGCTAGTCTACTTTAGTTACTTTCATTGTATAATGTGTTATGGTATTTTGTTATGGGGTAGAGCTGCTGATATCGAGACAATTTTTATTTTACAGAAACGAGCAATCCGAGCGATATACTCCTTGAAAAGCCGCGATTCCCTGAGAGAATTGTTTAAATCAATTGATGTTATGACTGTACCAAGTCAATACATCTACGAAAATATTATGTATGTAAGGAAGAACCCAGATATATTTCGTAGAGGATGTGACGTTCATAATGTGAACACTAGGAATAAATTTAAATTGTTAGCAGCAAGAACTAGGTTAAGTAGAGTTCAAAAGTCTTTTGTGGGGCTCTGTACATGTTATTACAATAAGCTACCAGATCATATTTTAAATATGTCAGAAAGCAAATTTAAGATCACTGTAAAGGAAACATTAAAGAAGAGAGCGTATTACAGATTAGACGAATATGTAAGAGACAAGGATATATGGTCAAATGTTGTTACCATTACCTAAATTTATAGCTGTCAAATAAGAACTATATAAATGTAAAGTATTGACATTCAAAAAGTGTTCGGCAAGAATTTATTTTGAATAAATGATTATGATATGATATATGATAAAAAAGACATGCTTCGCCGACCCCAAGTAAATGGGAAAAAGGGCAAGCGAATGATGATATTTATAGGCGCGTTATTCAATCGACGATTTTAGATAGAACGATGAATTCGCAATTAAAACTATCAACCGTTCCAAATCAATTTTACACAACATAGCCAATAACTATCAGGATATTAAAATCTACACAGGTGGTCAGATACTTTTATGCTTAGTAAAGTTTAATGTTTTAAAGATTGCTTTAAAAATCCCACACAAATTAATAGCTATATCAACAACACAGTACGTTTGGCGGTTAGTCACTATTCACGTCACGGCCATGACGAACATTCGAGTGTCTATTACGCTAATGTTGCTGTTGTATGTGAACGACATTGCCAGCCAAGTACCGCGTAAGCCGTATCAATACCCTTTTCTATAAGCTTTTATTTAACTTGCCCTGAGAGCGTTCGTGGCCTAGCGGCGCCCACGTACCGGGTGCGGTATGCGACGGCCGGAGTCAGTCCAGATGGTTGACCGCATTGAGGGGTTACTAACTGAGCACTCTTGTGCTTTGGAACGCACGCTAAGTCGTTGATCCCGGCTGCTGTCGTAGACACCAGTCGTTAAACCAAGTTAGAGGCCTTCGGGCGGCTCATGATCACGGTCAAGTTGCCCACTCGCTTGACAAGCCTAATTAATCCCAACAGTCTAATTTCCCCCTGGGGTTGGAAGGTCAGATGGCAGTCGCTTCCGTAAAAACGAGTGCCTAAACCAATTCTCGGAATTAGGTAGCGGACCCCGGGCATCCTTCAGGATGCAACTGTACTGGGATAACGCTGGGATGATTATGTATGCATGTGTGGAACAAACCTTGCTACTAAATTTTAGACCAGTTGTCTTCAATCGACTGAGCTGAAAGGTTTGGCATATGACATTCGTTGACAATGCAATATTATGGTACCTATCATGTCATGTCATTTATTGATTGTGACAAGGGGTATGTAGTGCAGTATGGACTACCGAGCCGATTTGTTGATGGAGTTAAGTAGAAGGATGCTCCTAAACTTCACAAAATAAACTTGTCGTGTTTAACCCTTTATAAGGCAGAGGGAATATTTTTACCACCATCCACGAGACAAAAGACAATCTATATAGAAATATTTAGAGTCCAAAATGAAACGTATGTGGAGATATGTCAGACCGTTAAAGGGTTAAGGTCATTGGAACCCTCTCAATGAGTTGTTAACTGTAAAAAAAAGGTACAGTCGGCAAAACTTGTATTGCCAAAAAATATTTTGTAGACGGTGGAAAACAAACTTAAGGCCTGCCTGGTGGTAAGCAGACACTGTAGTCAATCAACGGGTTTAATTGGACAGACGATCAGATGTACTCTATGAGTAATGATTGCAAGAATTACTAATACAACATACTACATTATTCTTATACAACAATTTCCAAATATAACGCTTACAATTTCAGAAGAATCACAAGTCCTTTATTATCCTGATGATTCGATGTGTTATTTATTTAATCGTATGGCGTTTCGTGAAGTAGGAATATTCATTATTTATACAGAATATTATATCATCGCGGGTGTCCGCTGGATGCGGGTGGCGCAGGACCGGTCATTGTGGAAGTCTTTGGGGGAGGCCTATGTCCAGCAGTGGACGTCTTTCGGCTGACATGATGATGATGATGATGATACAGAATATATAAAAAAGGTAGCTTATATATCCACATCCAGGTTGCACAACTGTTGCATCATTCGATGTGTTAACAGCTACAGACATGCAGATCCCTCACTCTCAACACAACGCATCCTCAACAGCTGTGACGACCTTGATCACCATCAGGAACAAAACACCACATACGTTAAGCGGTATTCTGTAAGGCCTCCGCCTCACAGTAGACCGCGGCGATAATAACACCACTACACACTTCCCCAGTTCGGCTGCTCCAAATTCGCGAGATGACATGGGATATTTTTATTCAGACGAGATCGTGGCCAGAAGCTAGGAATCAGCCTGGCTACCACGATGGCTTATACCGTCCCGACACGTTTTAACGTCACGGCATACGCTATCGTGCTAGCTAAAAGGCCAAATAACATATTTAGTTTACATTCGTTATCGGAGCTTGAACTTCTTCTAATAGATTTATCCTTTCTATACACAAGTCAATTTTATTCCAGCAATCGAAGAAACGACACCTTATGTGTCGTACTTGCCAATGCCCTACAACAACCAGCAGTGCTTAGGATCGATCGCGTGCAAGAAGGCGTGTGCGGAAGTCATGAACCGGAACACGGGCTACTGTTTCAGCGTAACCTTGTGCGTGTGTTACGACAAGTAAACTAAACGTCAGGGCTATTGTTTGTTTGATTAATTCATCGATTTAATACCCTATAGCCCAGAATACTCCAGAAAAGACCGCAAATAATAATACCACGGCCCAGCGAGATAGTCATATACTAAACTGAATAAGAGCAACAGAGATATATCATTTGTTGTCCTTGTTATAGTTCCCCTTTTTTAAAAGCCTCAAACTATTTGATATGACATTAAGGCAAATAAACGATTGCCCGCCCAAATTAAAGGCGACAGGCGGCTTAAGACAAGTTCTGAATTTTGCTACATAATCATAAAAGCGTTTCCCTCCCTCTTGGTGGAACGTGTAGGATCTGTATATAGAAATTCGGACTCTGAGCCCTATAGTGACCACCATCACCACCACTACCACCATATGAGCTCAAGGACGTTCACTGCTGGACATAGGCCTCCCCCAATTTAATGGGGGGTAAATGCCATAATCGCCATGCTTAACATGCGGTCTATGAAAACGATGCTCCATATAATCTCACTGACGCCTTCGAGGTTGCATGGTGTATCTCGATGCAAGGCCCACAAGGGCTCGTAATGCGCGTCACCCAGTCGTCTGCTGGTTGTCTCTGGTAGTTACAGTACTGACCTGCAGCACTGTATGAACACGATGTTCCATATCTCAGTGAGGCTGCCGTCTGGATTCACGTGGTGTATTTCGGTGCAGGGCCCGCAGGGGCCCGTGGTGCCCATTTCCCAGAAGTTGTCTGGCGCTCCAAGAGCCTTAAGTCTGCTAGGCTGCACTCTGAAATGAACAGGATGTTTTTAATCTTTACACACTCTTAGTGAGTTTATAGTCTGATTTGAAGTTTCTCTGAACTCTGATTTCCAAAGCCAAAACATTGTCCGGAATTCACCATGGGAGTCAATAATAATAAAAAAGTAATAATAATAGTCTGCCTGAGAAACAAATGAGAGACAGTTTTATTAGGCAGACGTCCGTTGTCTCACTTATTGAGCCAGCCCAGCTATTAGTCCATCATATTCACCCAATAATCCTGTTCATTTAGATTCCATCAACCAGCAATAGTCCCTGTACGTGTACACCCTGGCGGGTGGCGTCCCATGACACGGGCAGGGACAGCATCCGCTCGGTGTACCCCTTGCATTTCAATAGATTGTCAAAAGGGCCTCTACGTGTTGGCTATGTAGTACTCGGTTGGTACGTCGGTACCTCGGTACTTCGGCTTCGCGCACGCCTTCCAAAGGTCCGGGACACCATTGTCCCGTGAGCGGAAAAGACATACGCCTTCCAAAGGTCGGAAAAGACATACAATAATGATACTTTATTTCACTAAAGGATTACAGAAATGCTGTGCACTTCTGCATGTTGGGGTACACAATTTCCAATAGTCAATCATATATCGTACAGTCAGCAGACGAAGTAGCTACGAGAGCCTAGTGCTCATTATGATCTTCATATGGACTCTAGAGAATAAGGACCTGTGTAGATCATACTGAATGTGTTATTCTACTACTATACTACTTCTGCTAACTATACTGTACCTTTGAGCCTAGAAGTCCTGTGTGAGATGGATAACATTCTAAATAATAGATATGAACTAGCTGCTATATACCCTAGGGCCTTCCAAATATCTCTGCACTCTCGGTCCTCCGGCAGGCCGATAATGACGTCACCCTGGAAGTAAGTCACCACCAGGTTTTCTGGTTTGAACCGGTATGGGCCGAGCAGCAGATCCCAAGCCATCTTACACGCTTCCTTCTGGAATATATGAGTATTTTAAACAGTTGAAATTGATATGACAATCTGTGATTGATGGGGAATTTTGGAATTTATTTGCTTGAGACAGATATCCACTTTTCTACTATTAGCAAGGTTTTTGACTATTGATATATTATTTTATCACTTCTGTCTGATAAAGTCACCAAAGCGGCTTATGGGTGTTTAAATATGATTTTGCTTCCACTCTTCTAATTGGACATGTTTCTATTGGGTTCTTTACTGCAAATTTTAGTATTAGATCTCATTGGTATTTGATTTTATGGGGTATAACATGTTTTGTCAATAAATACTACTTGCGAATAATATACTACTTCACAGTTTTCTCATCCTCACCCTATTATAGTCCCCAAAGGACCAGTTCCCCAGCATCTCAAAGAAAGTGTGGTGATGTCCGTCAGAGCCGACCACATCCAAGTCATTGTGTTTGCCGCCAACACGCACACACTTCTGAGAGTTGACGGCGCGCGGGCAAGGCGGCTCCACTCGACCCAGGAATACACCTTTGAACTGAAACAGAAATGGGTTGGCGATTTAGTTCTAATTAGTTTCCAATGTTCCTAGACCTTTGCACCTAGCCTGAAACAATAGGGATGTTGACTGATAGTCAAATCAACAACTTTTAATGAAACATCAAAAACTCCCTGTTGGTATGAAGTTTATAGGGAAATAGCAACAAGTGACGCCTTTCCTATGATCAAATAGCGTCCATTTATCAAGTAGATAGATTCGTTTTGGCGAGTTTGCGATATGGGTGAGGAAAAAGTTTTTGGACCATCGTTAAAGCATTTAATTCGCCTACAATTTAATTGATTGTACTGTGACACGAAAGTTACCCATATAAATTGTATGTCCATGTTTCGTGTCACAACGGAAACAATTAAATTGTAGGCAAATTAAATGCCTTAATGATGGTCCAAAAATTTGGTCCTCATCCATATTTCGGCACTGTTACATTTAACCCCAGACATGGTTCAGTATTCAATAATTTATTACTTTCATAGGTACATTACATAAGGTGGTACATAGGTACATTACATAATTGTATGTCAATGTTTCGTGTCACAACGGAAACAATTAAATTGTAGGCAAATTAAATGCCTTAATGATGGTCCAAAAATTTGGTCCTCATCCATATTTCGGCACTGTTACATTTAACCCCAGATATGGTTCAGTATTCAATAATTTATTACTTTCATAGGTACATTACATATGAGCCCTGCAAGGGCACTGCAATTTACATTCTTAATTAGCTTGCTAACTAACTAAACTAATAAAATAGAAATAATTTATAATAACATTTTAATAATAATAATAAAACATTCCGTGCAAATTTTGATGTTACTTGTATCAAATTATTTTTGGAACATGATTTAAAACTACTGAGCATATCGCCAACTTTAGAGTACAGGTCTGGATACTCCGGATGGGATTTCATAAATTTACATGATTCTAAAATGTACATGCAAGGTAAGGCAAGGATGCCAAGGTTTTTAAAATGTGTTTTGGGTGTCTGGTGATTGTCATATTATCCGGGAACATCCTGTATGCAAGCGAAATCATACTTAACGTCAAATCAAGGTCAAGATTTAGTAAAACTCACCAAAGTCTGTAATGAATATGTCCAAGGTTGTTTGAAAAAAGTGGCCCATCCCAGACAAACTTACCACATCTCTGTGTGATGCTACACCCACGTGATGCATAGAGAGGAAGAGCATATAGTAAAAAAAGCCTTGTCTTCTGGAAAGCCGAAGAGGTTGAGCACACCTTTTGTTGACATGGTGGATGTGCATGGCAAAACTCCTACAAAAGACGGACTTATCCTATCCAACCAGTCAAGACAGACTGTCATGGTGCAACAAAATTAGGAGAGCCGACCTCACCTAAAGTGGGACGGAGCTAAGAAGAAGTTTGTACAGGCCAAAACTAAGCAAGGAATATACTGTGTAGCTAGTATTTAGCTTCATTTTGCTTGTGCATGTGAAGTGAACCTAGCATAGCCACTTCCATCATCTTGCCAAATGAAGACAGTTCATGCCAAATAGTTCCACAGTTCTAGATAGTTTTTTTCAATAATCAGCATATTTTCCTTCTCTTTTCTAAAAGGTAAGTAAAATTACCTTTTCAGAAATGGATGTTTATTTATAAACAGTTTGAGGATACCTTGATAATCTAATCCTAAATAGGTCAGAAACAGTAATCTATACTAATATTATAAAGCGGAAGAATTTGTTTGTTTGTTTGAACGCGCTAATCTCAGGAACTACTGGTTCGAATTGAAAAATTATTTTTGTGTTGGATAGTCCATTTATCGAGGAAGGCTTTACGCTATATAACCGTCGTCGCGGGCAACAGCTAGTCATGTATAATATTAGCTATAATTGATTGAAAATAGGAAAGCATAGAAAAAAACAATCTCTAGCTTGAGATTATTACCAAGCATAATCAGTTCACTGAAGAACTGGAGAAACAAGTGACTGATCTCACTCTTGCTCTTTTCTATTTATTTATTAACCAAGTGAAACCAAAGTATCTATTTCAGCTTCGGCAAAAATGCTTTCGTATGTCTGGCTCCTGTAGGCCACATTTCTCAACTGATTCTGTTAAATTTTGTGAGCAGTTTTGATGATTATATAGAATTTTTTAAGGCAGTCATTGTAAATTTTTAAAAATTTATTTCGTGAGGTCTGCATCTCACAAAGCCACTAGTTTAGTCCTTGAGTGAGGATATTGATGAATATCAGATGCGCAGTAGTGTCTAACGTTTTAGACTCGTAGGGATTTTACAAACGTTATAGCAAGTAAAGCACATTAAATATCGATACGTTGTTTTATTCAAACCATTTTTATATTGACAGACATGACAACTACATTTCATATTTATGAAATTAGTTGTGGACAGAGTTTGGATATAGAAACTCCTTTAACACTTTCCCTTATTCAACACTCTACTCCAAGGTCACGACGAAGGGATGAAAATCGTGCTCGTGGCAGTGCTTTTGTCAGAACGTCGGCGAGTTGCTCCGAGGTGCCGACTCTCTTCACCTCCATTGCACCCTCAGAAACTTGTTCTCGCACATAAAAATGTCGGATGCGAATATGTTTCGTGCGCTTGTGGAACTCAGGGTTATGCGCTAATCGTACAGAGTCTAGTAGGTCTCGAATGGACTTGTTGTCAAACTCACCACCGTTGTCGCTTAGTAAGCATTTTACGGTATGTCCTGTAGTTTTGGTCTGAGCTAACATTAAGGCGAGCTTATCCTTAACCTCTGACTTGCGCCTCAGAAAATATACCATACGGTAGCTGGTGTAGTCGTCTTTGAACAACACGTAGTACTGGTATTTCGAATAGCTCGGTTGGAACGGTCCACAAACGTCAGTGTGTATGAGCTCTCCGGGCGCGGTAGCTCGAGTCCTCGTACCAAATTTGAGTCTATGAGCTTTCCCATATATGCAACCTTCACATAGTTCCTTATCAAGAGGAAGATCTAAGTCCAGTTCGCGCTTAACTGTAGCTTTGACGTGTCTCTTGTTTTGATGCGCCAACCTCTCGTGGTATAGTTGCATGGTACTCAATGAAGCGCAGACTTCAACAGGGTTTTCTGGAAGTACGACTTTTACATCCAGTTTATACAATCCTCACTCTTTTTGTCGCTTTCCTATTAAGCCCACTTCTCCGTTGACATAGACGGTGCATTATTTTGTCGTTGATGAGAATTGGCTGTTCGGAATCTTATCATGAACTGCTAGAACCGAGAATAGGTTTTTTGTTATGGCTGGAACATACCAAACATCATGCAGGGTCACACGTTGCAGCTTCCCTCTAATATTTGCTTCCATTAGTATTGAACCCTTTCCTTTAGCACTGATCTTGTTGCCATTAGCCGTGGTTACAGTACGGATTTCATCGAATTGTTGATAATTTTGGAACATATCAGCCCGGTTTGTTACATGGCTCGTGGCGCCATTATCCACGTACCAATTCTCGGTGTCAGAATTGATCATAAATATTTCGGTGCTTTCTACAGACATAAGGATCATGTTCGCAGACTTAGAAGTAGAAGGTGTTGCTCGAGGATTACTGCTTTTCGGAGGCTTGCCGTCTATGATCCACTTGTGACAGTTTCTCACTCGATGGCCGATAGCTTGGCAGTAGTTGCATTTCAACTTTCTATCTTTCTTCTCTGCAGTAAACGGAGTGCCGGAATTTGAGACGAGAGCTTCCTGTTGAAGCACGTTGTTGCTCTGAAGTGCTCGCTCATATGCACACAGATGACTAGTTAGGCTTTCGATGGTTCTCTCGGCTTTTGGCCGCAGTAACCAGCTGCTTCTGAAAGAGAAGTAAGTTTCGTCGAGCGTATCGAGAATCTTGCATAGGAGTAGCAGTTCTGGTAATTGGCTCGTTTTATCTTTACTTAATTCCTGATTCAGCTGCGTCCAGATATTCTTAAGTTTTGACATGTGGGTAGCTATGTCGTCTGCCGGATCCTTTTTAAAGCCAAAGAAACTCATGCACATATTATAAGACTTGTCCTCGTCAGCGCCGTCGAAAAGTCTATGTAATTCTAGCCATACATCTCTCGCGTTTGTAAATCTCATGACCTTTCTTAGTGTGTCTTCTTGCATATTGGTTGTGATAATTAGGAGAGCGGTTGCGTCCGCTTTTACAAATCGCTCCATGTCGGCATTGAACGTGGCGACAGCAGCAGCATCTCCTGATGAGTCAGGGGTGGGTGCTGTGGGTTTTATGAACGTGCCTTCTACTATTTCCTGCGCGTGCGGGACGGTTCTTAGTAGACTTATGGCTTTGTACTTCCATGTATCCCAGTTTCCTTTCCCCTCTAACAAACCAATTTGTATTTTCGTAAAATTCTCCATATCGTGTCAGGGGCCGATAACCTGATGAATATCAGATGCGCAGTAGTGTCTAACGTTTTAGACTCGTAGGGATTTTACAAACGTTATAGCAAGTAAAGCACATTAAATATCGATACGTTGTTTTATTCAAACCATTTTTATATTGACAGACATGACAACTACATTTCATATTTATGAAATTAGTTGTGGACAGAGTTTGGATATAGAAACTCCTTTAACAGATATCATGTTTTAGTATGTAAATAATTAAATAGGAAATGCAATTTTTAAATAATATTGTTGTTTACCTGATTCATGCCAGCATTCACGAAGGGCACCGAGGGGTCGCACAGCGGCACCACAGAGCTCGATTTCACGTGCTTATGTCCGTGGTTATTGACAAAGTAGTCGATAAAAGTGCTTCGTATAAAGCTGCTTGACGACTTCATACGAACTAAAGACTTTTTGAGCCCATCTCTGCTTCTAACCGGTATTCGAAACATTGTTATAGGTTATACAGTTATTTGCAGTTTTAATCACAGAATTAATTCCTATAAGTTATACAATCTTCGTCGAATTCAACACAGTTTCAAATACATAATTGAAAATAGGTTTAGTCTAGCGCTTTTGTTTACGTAGATCAAGAAAGTTTACTTTTTAAATAATAGATCGGAATTACGCACAAACAAAATATTAAAATGACAGATGACAGATGATGAGTGACGTTTAAAGGACGTGTATGAAATAATGTTGTCGGAAGTAGAATTATTTTTCTTTGATATAATAATTTAATAAAACTTATTATTTTCATACATTATTAATTACGGTTATTTTATAAAAGATAAATTTCAGCATTTTTATAATCATGTAATATTAATCCATGGCGAACTTCGTAAACTCAAAGAATATTTTGATGGCTGCCAAGTTGACAGATGTGCTGTGCTGTGAATGGATATATTCCAGAAAATATTTTTACTGCAAATATTACGAATAGCACCTCGTAGTTAGCAACTTCATTAAAAGCGGTACACGTGTACAATTAGCAATGGTATTTGGTAACAATTATTTACCGTTTAAATGCATACAATCAGTGTTAAAAAATTACTAATTGACATTTTACTTAGGGACACGTAAGTCTTCAACTTTAATGAAATAGTCGGTGCCTGTTTACTAAACAATGTGGGGTATTAAGGTGTTTATAATATGTTTGTGCGTAATTGTGTCGGCTGCGGAGCTGCTGGGGCCCGAGAGTCAGAAAAAAGGGGATAAAAATAAGGAAGAAAGTGAAGAAGATCGCGCCGAATCAGAGAATCTGGATTTCGAACAGGAATATGTTAAAGGGCTCAACAAGGAGATTATAACGTTGCACGAATACGCAGAGGCTATACGGAACAACCAGGAAAAATCTAAAGAAGATGACATTTCTGAAGGTAACAAATTAAGCTGTTGTGAAATATTTGTAATTCTTATTACTCTAATTTATGCTTTAATAAGGCCTTCACTCTATACCGTGTAACAATGTTCATTTATGGGATCTATTGGTAAGTGGCAATTATCTGAGTACCATAAATGTGGTGGGTAAGATGCCCTTCACTCTCACACTCGCATACTTGTCAGAATGTGACAAATGTCTTATCCACGACGATAAGTGATAAATGGTAAACATCATAGGCCCGCAGAGCTTTCCCTTGTTAATAACTTAATGTTTTTTATGAAATGAAATGGAATTTATTTGCATAAGATATGGTTTAAAAAGGTGTTTACATGTGGATATAGGTACAGCATATCAGGCCAACCAATTTAAATACCTATTTTTATTGGCTATGTGCGAAGTAGGTGGTGGGGGTAAACTAAGCGATCGCAGCGCACACCATGGCAGAAATGTGCAATTTCCGGGGACTTATATGTCAAATTTACTTCAATGTTTCCTATTGGTTTCCTACGATTCGTTTCGTTTGTATTTATTTATTTATTTTCTTATTTATTTCAGTCAAATTTCCAGTGAGGGGTCTTTCTTGCTTACTAAAATAAATAAAATATTCATGTGTCATTATTTGACATCTCTGAGTTTGACATTGCCCCGGGACCCGTGACATTTGACGTTTCTGACGTGCACTAGCCAATATAAAGGCCAGTTAGAGTATCATATAATTTCTGTCTTTTCATTTACAATGTAACTACAGCCAAATATACTAATAGAAATATGATTAGTAAAATAACTATTGCTATTTCTATAAATACAGCAAATAAATATTGTAATTGGAAAAAATAGTTAATTTTACATTCACAACAAAATTAATGAAATCACAGTGAATAATGCTTTATTTCAGTGTTATAAACCGAGTTTTATAAAGATCCGTTCAACAAAAGGTCAGATCAAGTTTACGCTAAAAGCACTAGTTTTCTAAGAGTGTTAATCAGTTTAACACCAAACTCAACAGTCTTAAGACTGAGTGAACTATGATTTAGATATATCAGCAAAAGCTGCTGTCTAAAATAATGAAATAAATAAATATTAAGAGTCAATTTTTTACACAAATCGAACTAGTCCCATAATAAGCTCAATAAGGTTGTGTTATGGGTACTAGACGACCATTATATTTAACCCGTGAAGCACGGTAGTATCACACATGTGTTACTAACGATTTTTTAATTTCAAACCTAGTTTTTTCATAGTTATTGTTGAATGAATGAATGAATGATTGTTTATTTGCTAAAGAAACAAGCGTATATATAAGGTGTTACAAATAATCAGTCAAGGATCGCATCTTGTTTTGCCAATACTGGCGTACAAATATTAGGTATTTTACAATCTTAATCTAATATCAATAAATAAAAACTTAATATTACAATTTACATTTGTTCATGAATTCATTAACGGAATAATAACAGTGTTCAAGTAAATAATTAAATAACCTCTTCTTAAAAAGACTAAAAGGCATTTCTTTGAATGTATCTGAGAGTACGTTATATATCTTAATAGCCATACAATATGAATTTCTCCATGATAACGCCAGATTGGTTTTAGGTACGTGTAACTTATATCTATGTGTTCCCCTTTTAGAATTAGTGACTCTTACATCAAATAGTTGTATGTTTTGCTTAACAAAGATACATATTTCAAATACATACAAACATGGAAGTGGCAGTATACGTTTGGATTGGTAATGTGGTTTACAGTGGTCTAAGATATCGGCTCCACATATAGTGCGAATACATTTTTTTTGTATCTTAAAAATTATTTCAGCATCCGTCGAGTTTCCCCAAAGTATGAGTCCGTATCGTAATACTGATGCCACATATCCGTGATAAGCGGAGAGAGCTGCTTCTTCCGAGACTACATTCCGTAACCGATACAAGACGTACACAAAACGATCGAGTCGTATGCGCAGATTATCAATATGACTCTTCCAGTTGCAATAACAGTCCAATGTTATTCCTAAACTAGATGAAAGCCCGGCTTCGCTCGGGTGAAATAAATAAGAAAGAAATAAACAAAACATTTATTTGTGACAGTTATGCAAACGACGAAAGAAATAGTGTACAAAAATGTGTAAAATAAAAACATTACAACAACGGATTATGATGAAACTTCGAATCGTATAGAAATATAGTCTGTAGTATGGATTGGGAATAAAAGTATGGAATGGAATTATATGGAATGGGGAGTAAAAGATTACGCAAACGACGTCACGGGCAAAGGCTAGTATCTTTGCAAGTTAATCCTAAGCATTTGTATAAGGGTAGTATTTAAAGGCACATAAAAAATTTGACACCGTAATCAGTACTGATTTGTATAGCTAAAATACTAATCGTTCATTAAAATTCAATTCAGATGTGCATTGTTAAATATTGATGTGCCAGTCAGTATTTTTGGTGCGAAGTCAGAGCTGCTAACGCGAAAAACAAATGAAGTTCATGTATCTCCCTCTCTGTCGCACTTGAAAATTCGAGCGACACAGAGGGAAATACACGATGTTCGTTCGTTTTCGTTTCGCGATAGCAGCTCTCTATTCTCCGCCAAATTCTATTCGGTGGGGCCCTTTACACTCAATATTATCGCGATTTTTAAAATTGTATGGGGTCTGTTAAACGCTTAATACTATCACAATGGTGTGTGAATATTATCGTGGTTTTCAAAATCGTATGGATTTTTCTTCAATATTCATTTCACGTGATACGGATCGTGATATGAGTATATCGCGTGATAATAATAACCATGTAACAGGCCCCTATGGATGTTGCTTCAATATTCAGGGTTTCACGTGATAATAATAACAGTTGGTAATATTTTCTCCAATTGATGGAAGCTATTTAACAACTTGTTCCGTTTTGCCAAAGGTATTTCACATTCCGATACGCGCACCATCCAGGAATAGGAGCCGTCAGACCAGAGGGCCTACCACGATCTGAAAACGAAGTATTTCCCTCTCCGCGCTCGAATATGCAAGTGCGACAGAGAGGCATATATATTTAGTTTTCGGTTGGTAGCACCTTAGTCCGAGCGTGGCGGACGGTCGAAGAAAGTCAAAGAACATTCCTTGTGTTGTCTGTCACACATATAATTTTTTAGCTTCCCATCGACCTATGAACTTGAAATTAAGTGATAATGTTTATTATGAAGTATATTTTACCAAAAATATCAATATATTGATAAATCACATTTGTTTTTTAGTTGTACGGAACCCTCAGTGTGCGACTCCGAAGCACTTGGCTGGTTTTTATTACATTTTGAATTTTATTTCTCTTATAGTAAAATACCCTATTCGTTTTAAAGTTGACGCCTGTAGGCCTACCGCGAACCAAAAACGAACTATCTTCCTCTCTGTCGTTCGAATATACATGTGCGAGAGAGGCAGATACTTCGTTTTCGGTTCGCAGTAGCGCCTCTAACGTCCGAGCGCGGCGAACGGCATGAGCTGAGGGTCTACTCCGAAATTCAAAATCCTAACTTCGTATGGTGCCGTCCCTTTCACTCTCCTGTCATAGACTATATGAGTGAAAGGGACGGCACCATACGAAGTTCGGATTTCGAATTTCGGAGTCGTCCCCCAGTACCACTAAGTTATAAGATAGAGCGAGATAGGGATAGAATTTTGCTAGACGTTTAAAAGCCATAAGTCACCTAGTAGTTTGTCACAAACAAAATAGAGACGCAGCTTTAAGATGGCGGACAGACTCAGCAAACATTTAAGTGGTGTCCTTTACACGATTAATATTATCACAATACTGGGGTGTCAATATTATCGCAGTTTTCAAATTTGTATGGATTCTGCTTTAATATTCACGTGATACTTATCGTGATATGAATCCATGTAACAGGCCCCATACATTCGCTTTGAAGGCGGTTGTTGTGACAATCAGTCTAGCTAGCACGATAGATTATACCGTTACGTTTTATGTGACGTTTTAATACATTTCGCCCATATAACGTGACGTTATAAGTTATCGTGCTAGCTAGGCTGATGTATAGAACGCTTGAAAACTACAAAAACAAAACGCTGCAGATGCGGCTAGCCGAATCCACACAATGGGCGATGATGGCCCATCACCCAGAACGCAGCCCAGCAACCTCGCCAACATACCGGACGCAAAAATAGTTCACGATTTTCGAACGTAGCCGACACTGTCAACCAACAAATTTAATATAGCAATATAGTCTGTGGGCAATATGGCCGACGTTTTGTCATCAAATTAACACTTTTAAATGCAAAATACGCGACAATCCGAATTTTGCGGATACATATGTTCAACTCAAAAATCGTTAATTTTATACGTTCTTCAATTTGAGACAGGTCTCGTTCGGGTCTACCGTACCCCTGCACGAAATTATTAATATAGAAATGTAGCAGCTTTGACTTCTTCAATAGATTGATTATTATATGAAATATTTAAATTAATTATTTTACTTTTATATGTCAAAAACTGTATAAATTTAGTCTTTACCAAATTAATGCTCAAATTATTGTCTTCCATCCACTTAATTATGTCGCTTAATGATTGATTTATTTCGTGTTGAAATGTCAAAGCATCATTACAATTTACAAGTAGGGTAGTGTCATCAGCGAACAATATACATTTGTGATTCGTTGCATCTGGTAGGTCGTTCACATAAAGAAGGAATAGCAAAGGCCCTAATATACTTCCTTGAGGTACGCCGGTAGGATTTAGTTTGTAGCCAGATCTATATGCCAATCTATTATGACCAGTTATTCTCATGATTTCGACACACTGTTGTCTGTCACTGAGATAACTAGTTAGCCAGTCATAAGCAAGACCCCTTATTCCATATCGAAACATTTTATTCATTAATATGTTATGGTTCACGAAATCAAATGCTTTTGTCATATCTAACAAAACTGCTACTATGGGTAATTTATTGTCAAGGTTTTCTATGATATATTTTACCAGATCAAAACATGCTTTAGATGTTGAGCAATTTTTACGAAACCCAAATTGCTCATTCTTTAATATTTGAGAATGTGATATAAAACTAGTGATTTTATTATGCATAATCTTTTCAAAAATCTTAGAAAAAATTGGTATAAGGGTAATGGGTCTGTAATTGCTAACCTCAGATTTTATTCCTTTTTTATATAATGGTTTCACGACAGAAAATTTAAGACGCTGCGGAAAAACACCTTGTGCGAATGATAGGTTTATGACATGACTCAGGGGTCCCGATAAGCTGATTGCACACAATTTAACAACCTTCGTGCATATGCCGTCGTAACCAGTAGAGTTTGTGTTGCGTAGACTTTTTATCGCCTTGATCACATCTACGTTATTAACTGGAGTAAGGAACATACTGTGTACATTTTGAGATATTCTGTTGGATTTATGTACTGTATGGTGTTGTCCACGTGTTATATTTATGTAATAACTATTGATTCTTTCAGCTATGTCTTGTGGATCTTGAATAGTATCAGTACCAATAACAATTTCAGATATGTCATCGTCGGGCTGGGTCATATTACAGCAATTTTTTATTATTTGCCACGAAGCTTTGCATCTGTTTATTGAATTGTTTATGAATCTAGTATTAGAAATTTGTCTCGCTTTATGTAGGCATTTTTTTAACATTTTTGTATAAGTTTTGTATAGTTTTAAGTCGTTTTTACTGTAAGCATTTCGGGAAGCTTTTCTATATAAAGTTCGTTTGGTCGCACAACTAATCTTTACTCCTCTCGTGAGCCATCTGTTTTTTAATGGTTTCACAACTCTCTTTACTTTAAGATGCGGAAAGCAGAGGTTGTAAAACAGTGTAAACAGCTCATGGAATTGGCCAAAGGCTGCATTCGTATCGATCTCTTTAAATGTTTCTGTGAAAGACAAAGCGGACATACAATCGTAAAATTTTTGTAGATTTTCTTGGCTATAATCTCTTTTTAATTCATGCCAATATATTGGTTTCTTTTTTACTTGTCTATTTATGTTTATTTTACAAGATATACTCTGGCCAGTTTCATGGTCTGAAAGACTTAAAATATGTATATTCGGCTCAATATCTGTAATATTACTAGCCATCAAATCAATGCACGTCTTTTTTCTCGTAGGATGATTAATATGATTATTAATATTGTAATTTGAAAGGATTGATATAAGTTCTTTTTTTATTTTATTATCTTTCAGTATATCAATATTCCAATCCCCGCATAGCACGATTCGTTTTTTATTATTTGTAGTAATAAATTGTAACAATTTATTTAATAGCAAAAAGAAGACATTTATGTTTGAAGTTGGTGTCCTATATACGCAGATCACTATCAAATTATACTGGGGTATTTCAATGCCACAGCTTTCAAAATCTAATGGCTGAGAGAAACCCTGAACTTTTTCAAGAACTACGTATTCTAATCCCGTCTTGATGAGGATACAAGTGCCACCTCGCTTTTGATGTTGTCTACAGTATGAAGCAGCTACCTCGTAATTATTTACGATGAGATTTTTTATAGATCCTAACTTTATAAAAGTTTCACACAAACATATTATTTCTATAGGACCCAATTTTACCTGAAGGTCATCAATGGCCGACTCAAAATTATCAATTTTCCCTAGTATGCCTGCAATATTTTGATGAAATATGTTTATAGTCACCGTCTTAGCTACGAAAGGAATGAGGATCGGTTGTTATCAATGCCTCTTTATTAGTCTGTTTTTTAAAATAATAGGGAATTGTACCCTTCCTTATTATACAATTTTTGTCCTTGGGTGTAGGAAATTGAGTTGGCGTGTCCTCTTCCTCTGGTTTTACAAAATTGTAATACATATCTTTATAGTCCGTTTGATCCACAATCGCGTTAATCTTTTTACATATATTTATTAGGTATTGTGTCTTGCTTCTGTAGGTATAGTTAGAAACATCAACATATTTACAACTGTTAAAATTACAATCCATTTTTGATTGATATATCGTTCCACAGGTTAATAGATATATAATTAATTTCGCTTTAAAGTGATAAGACCGCCTGTTGCTACCATTATTACGTAAATTTTGTGTAATCATTTTTCTTTTTTGTGGTGCAATAAAGCATATTTATTTATATATTTTAATACATAGAACCAAGTGTCAGGAACAAATGTTTCTGCTCACCACAGAAACAAATTCCCTTACCGGGATTTAAACCAGGGACCTCTAGCTTCACACACACACACAGATACAGAACAAACAGGCAACAGAGAGGAAGGGCAGGAAAATAAAATAATAAATGAATAAGTTTCAGTAACTCAGTACATTTTTTGACAATAGATTTTAGAAACACCTATTTTTCAATTCTCTCGCCTGTAGTGTTTCCTCTTAAGGTCTAATATAGCCCGCTTGGTAACCCATTTCATTATATTTTAATGAAACATTTTAACTTTTTTTATTTTGTTTTCCTAATGAGTTGCTGAGCATCATAGAACACAAATCTATTGTATTATAAATGGTGATTTTCAGAGAATCAGCTGAAGCAAATGGAATTTTCACTCAAAATGCTAAAGAAGAGCCTGTTGAGACACACAGAGGGGACTTGGCTGGGTGACCTGAAAGATGATGGACTTGAAGGGGCGGATTTGGATGTAAGCTACTGATTCCGACCCCATATAATTCAGATGGCTTCACCACCTTTCTCAATATGGAAATATATTCACTGCTCACATTGCTATTTAGTGTCCCTTATTTAGTGTGCTAAAACTGCCAAATTTGAACATTTATGCTCTTTGTGTACCTGCCAATATGTTATAGGCAGTTTGGCAAGCACAATGATATATAGTCCAGTGACTTTTTCTATTTTTTTTTATTTTATCTGATGCGGGTGGGCTACATTATACTATATTAAAGTATACCTTATAGATTACGGCTTTAATGAATTTAAAAACATTGCTGGACCGATGTGGAGGAGAAAAGCCATGGATAGAACCAATTGGAGAACTTTGGGGATGGCCTATGCCAAAGGCAACTAGACAATGTCTGAAGAAAATGGCAACCAGTAATCAGTATAGATTACTGCTTAGTTTCGTCATTGTATAGACACTAATGATCATTGTTTATACATTTCATGCATTATACATGTCTAATGGATGATTCACACCAAACGGCCGGAGTCAGCGCGCACGCCACCAGAGTCAAAGGAATTCGAACCCTCCGTACAAAAGCTAGACTTGATATCCAAACGGCAGCGGCAGAGCCGGCGGCAGCCGAATGAAATCTAACTTCTGTATGGTGGGTTCGAATTCCTTTAACTCTAGTGGGGTGCGCGCTGACTACAGCGATCGGTGTGAATCGTCCATAAGTACTCTATTGGTGTGTCTTGGTCACACAAAGAGCTAAAACTGTTTGTTCCATTTTGGTTACCTTACTTCTAAGAAAGTTAGGCCCAAACAAAGATCATTTTTTTTTTTATTTAAATTTTATCTTTTCCAGAAATTAGATGAGAACCCACAGGACATTTTGGACACATTATCACCTGTACCTGAAGAGGAGGAACCAGAACTGACCCCAGAGTTAAAAGAAGGTGATCATGCCGTTTTATATTTGAGTTAGAGGCTGTAATGAGGTATTTACGGGTTGTTACAATTATATTTTTTTATTCAAATTTTATTACACAATTCAAGAAACATGTACAATTGGCGGACTTTATTCCATAACTGCCATAAGGCATTATCTACCAGTCAACCATTGAGCTAAACATAAGCTTTTGGTGCAGGCATTTAACTTTACTACAAAGCTCTACTTAGTATTTCTTTATATTAAAGACATTTATTAAAATACATACAAAATATATTACCTGCTTTATTTATTTATTTTATTCAATAGGATACACAGCATTACAGCTTAAAACCTCTAACACTGTGAACTTACATAGGTAACAGACAAATTAACAGAATAATATAACAACATATTACATACATAACACACATATAGGTACATTATTGCTTACATTGTAACAGTAGACACCCTTTTATCCATCATCTCGCAAAACCTCAGACATTCCTGGCATACGGCCGACCATCTCCACGCAAGCAGGTCACACTCAGGCGACCAGGAGCGCATTCAGTAGGGCCAGGGCACGGACTAGCGGGGAGTTTCTGTGTGCTATAGCGCGCGCCGATGGCATTTATGTGCTTAGTGAAAACTACTATGGTGACAAATCTGCTTATTATATCAGAGAGATACTTGCATGTATGCGCTTTAATAGTACATTACTGCAGAGGCCGTGAAGTAAGGGATTGCTGGACGAGTTTGGGATAAACGGCCGAGTCGTAGACGAGGCCGGATAAAACGAGTCCTGCAATCCCTGTTCCGGCCGAGGATTGTATAGTACTTTTCTCAAACATGTTAGAAAAAAAATCAATATAAAAACTACACTGTAAAAAAAAATACAAAACGTCCAAAAATAGCAAAGCATCACGACAAATAACGGAAATTAAATAAAAACACGAAAAATGCTACAAAATACAAGCACCATTTAAAAAAAACACGAAAGAACTAAAAAATACCAAAAAACATGTAAAAACTAAAAAAATACCAAAAAACATGGAAAAACGCTACAAAATATCAAAAAACACAAAAACTAAAAAATACATTAATACTCGAAAATTTCTAAAAAAAAACAACAAAATACAAAAATACAAGAACGATAAAATAAACCGGAAAAACCTAAAAAAATACCAATTTACATAGCAAATTAAAAATATAAATACAAAATCGTGGCGGTTGGCTCTATGTAATATTTCCTTTATCAGTTGATTTTAGTTAGCAAATTTAAAAATTTAGAGCAGCGGACAATAATGTTAGTTTCATACATTCTCCATACATTACTTCTTGGCCGCCGGCCAAGAAGTAATGTAGGGAGCCATAAACAGATAACTTCAAGTCCTCTTTTCGTGACATTAATGCATACATTTAGGCGCATGTTTGAGAAAAGTCAATTTATTTTGAGCTGGTCTGAATTACAGATCAGATGGAAGAACTTTATTTGAATTTAGAAGTTCTAGGCGGGGGCAAGAAATGTGTATTTTGTGTACCCAATAGCATAAATATTAAATTAACATATACAACATTTGTCGGCCTGTTTAGCCTAGTTGGTAGTGTCACTGCCTCCGAAGCTATTGGTCCCGGGTTTGAATCCCAGTAAGGGCATTTGTTTCTGTGGTGAGCAGAGACATTTGTTCCTGATGTATTTTGAGTATATATCTATTAAATATATCGTCTTCTAGGACCCATAATACAAGCTTTATTGAGCTTACTATGGGACTAGTTCGATTTGTGTAAAAAATTGTCCCCTAATTATTATTTTTATTTATTTATAACACAGCAAAAGAGCTCTACGACGCCGCCCTAGTCAAGCTGAACCGTCGCTCGCCCGACCTCCGCGCCTCCATCCTCCAAGTGAAGGAGGCCGCAGACAAGGGCTACAGCCCGGCCAAGATCAAGCTGGCCTGGAGCTATCTGTTCGGGGAAGGTGTTGAGCTGGACTTGGACAAGGCGCGCGCCATCTTCGAGGAGCTGGTTGGGGAGGGGAACGCCGACGCTCATGCTGTGAGTTCATAGCCTTAGGGTGCCTTTCCACCAGAGATGCGCTATGCTATGTTGCTATGGATGTGTTTCAATCCAGCAATCATAGTCATTGGTCCACATAGCGTAGCCCTGGTGGAAACGGGTTTTCGTAGCGTAGCTTACACATCCTCGCAGCATAGCTTCATAGCACATCTCTGGTGGAAAGGCACCCTTGGGCACCATTCACGAAGTTATATTGGCTATGTGCACCTCAGAAACGTCAAACGCCATGGGTCCCGGGACAATGTCAAACTCAAGAGATGTGGGTGAAGACCAAATTTTTTGACCATCGTTAAAGCATTTAATTCGCCTACAATTTAATTGATTCCGTTGTGACACGAAAGTTACCCATATTTATTTAATCGTATGGCATTTATTTACGAACCGTGAGATCTTCGAGAAGACAAGTACGGTTTCCAGTTACCCATATAAATTGTATGACTAATTTTCGTGTCACAACGGAAAAAATTAAATTGTAGGCGAATGGCGAAATGCCTTAATTAGATTAGATGGTCCAAAAATTTGGTCCTCAACCGTCAAATAATGACATATGAATATTTTATTTATTTTAGTAAGCGAGAAAGACCCCTTACTGGAATTTTTACTGAAATAAATAAGAAAATAAATAAACAAAAATAAATAAATACAAACGAAATCAAACGTACCTAGGAAATCAATTGGAAACGTCAAAGTAAATTTGACAGTGGTCCCCGGCAGTTACACATTTCTGCCATGGTGTGCGCTGCGATCGCTTAGCTTACCCCCTCCACCTACTTCGCACATGGTCAATAGACTCAATTGTTTTCTTTTGTCTTACCGTGCCATGAAAAATCCCAGTCGTGACCTGCATATAAGGCGCGAATTACACAGCGACGGCGTAAGGTGAAGGCGCGGCGCAGCGCCGCAGTGTAATTCGCGCCTTATATGCAGGGCAGGACTCGGATTTTTCATGGCACGGTAAGACAAAAGAAAACTGTGGAGTCTATATTAACATTAAAACTACTCATGAACGAAACACTAGCATATTAGGGTGACTGTATCATGGAGCATTACGATTCCAAATATCAGAATGCTGCTGTCGGGTTTTTTTGTTTTTAATTTTGCTTGTTTATTAATCCAATAAACGGGCGAGCGCTCGTGGTCCAGTGGCACCCGCGTACTGCGTGCGGTATGCGAGGTTAAGCAATGTCGGGCGAGGTCAGTCCTTGGATGGGTGACCGCTTTGAGTGGTTACTAACTGAGCGCTCCCGTGCTTTGGAAGGCACGTTAAGCCGTTGATCCCGGTTGCTGTCTTTGATAGCAGTCGTTAAGCCAAGTTAGAGGCCTCCGGGCGGCTTGAGAACTTCTAACAGTCAAGTTGCCCACTCACTTGACAAGCCTATTCCCAATAAGGTCGGTTTCCCCCTCGGGTTAGAAGGTCAGATGGCAGTCGCTTCCGTAAAAACTAGTGCCTAAAAAAAACTAGTGCCTACGCCAATTCTTGGGATTAGGTAGCGGACCCCAGGCATTCTTCAGGATGCAACTGTACTGGGAATAACGCTAGGAGGATGATGATGATGATGATATTAATCCAATACGGTTTTGCCAGGGCATGGGCTTCCTGTACGGCACAGGCGTCGCGGTGCCAGTGTCGCAAGCGAAGGCGCTGGTGCACTACACGCTGGGCGCGCTGGGGAACTCTGCGTACGCGCAGATGGCGCTCGCCTACCGCTACTGGGCGGGCGTCACCGTCGCCAGCTCCTGCCAGAAGGCCATGGACTTGTATATGAAGGTCGCTGCTAAAGGTGAGTCCGGTATATCCAGAGTTATACTTTAATCAAAATTATTTCGGACAAAATGTAATGACCGCCATTCGGTATTTTCAAGTTTTGGTCGGATCGCATTCCAGTGTATCAATCAGACACGTAGCGACAAAAAAAAAGTACAAGTGTTTTTATTGTTTAAGCAAGAAGGTTGAAAATTGAAATCCTAATGGCAGTTTTTTAAAAGTCGAACATTTTTTATAGTTTCCAGTAATACTAACACGTACTTCTTCATTTCTTGTTTGTTTCTCTGTAATTGAATGTAATCACTAACAAATATGGATTGTTTGAATCTAAGGGAGGTATTCCACTCATCCAATATCTTTGTCCAAAATACATTTGATCAAAGAAATTGGATGATTTCATCCAACTTGGATGGGACCCCGACATTTGATCAAAGATTCTGATCACAGTTAAATCAATATGGCTACGCATGAAAAAAAAAATAACTTGGACAAAGATATTGGATGAGTGGAATGGGCCTACGTCAAAGAACTTTGATCAAAGATTTGACAAAGAAATTGGACAAAGATATTAGATGAGTAGAATACCACCCCGTATTAAACTCATCCAATATCTTTGATCAAAGAAATTGGATGATTTCATCAAACTTGGATGGGAGTCTTGGATAGTCGGGGGACATTTGATCAAAGATTCCGATGACAGTTAAATCAATATAGCTACGCATGAAAAAAAAATGAAATTTGACAAAGATATTGGATGAGTGGAATGGGCCTCTGTCAAAGAAATTTGATCAAAGATTGGACAAAGCTATTGGTCGAATGGAATACCACCCTAAAACAAATGGTTTTTATTTTACTTTGTTACAGTTTGCGGTTTTAATTGCATTTAATTTGGTTATTTCACCAAACCCTCTAGGTTTACATTACAGGTTAAAAATTATAATTAAAAAAATCACTCGTATTATAATAAAATTTCTCCATGAGACAGCTAACATTACACAATGAAATTGGAGAATTTGTTTGTTCTAGTGGCCAGTACTGTCACGCTAAGCGGCGGGCCTTCCATACAACGCACTCGACTCTTGGACGAAGCCGAGGGTACCGGCAGTGGCGGGGCGCTAGATTCTGATCTTATAGAGTACTACCAGCTGTTGGCTGAGAAGGGGGACGTACAAGCACAGGTAAGGGACATTGTACCTTAAATACAGCGTCGTGATTCGCATGCTTTTCTTGGTTGAGGTGGGCGACACAAACGACAAGGTATCGATTGTTGGAAAGCGAAATTTCACGACTTATCCCCCTTATTCACCTTATCTCACGACTATAGTGTTGAAATTCATATGAGTCTCTAGGAATCAAGCCGAACACATCTCATAGAGCAATATTAGCTGTTGGCTGAGAAGGGAGACGTGCAAGCATAGGTAAGGGAAATTGTACCTTAAGTACAAAAATATATCGAACGACAAGGCATCGATTATTGGAAAGCGAAATTGTACCTTATCAAAATCAAAATCAAATATTTATTCTGCAAATACTGTAGGCTATATTGAATCGTATTACTGTACAGTATAGTCGTATTTAATTTGGCAGGTCGGTTTGGTCTCGTCTCGATTTATTTAAGCGATATTGAATCGTATTACAGTACAGTAAAGTGGTATTTTGATTGGCAGGTCGGCCTGGGCCAGCTGCACTTCCAAGGCGGGCGCGGCGTGACGCTGGACGTGAACAAGGCGCTCCACTACTTCCTGCAAGCGGCTAAGGCTGGGAACGCTGTGGCCAACGCATTCCTTGGGAAGGTGAGACCACAAAGTACAATATACACCGTGGGCCTTAATAATCCGAAAGATTTGAACTAACTATTCTAGAGCCTAATTAGAGTATATAAAGTGGTATGACATGTAGTCCACCACCACCACCACCACCATATCAGCCGAAAGACGTCCACTGCTGGACATAGGCCTCCCCCAATTTCATGGGGGGGGGGTAAATGCCATAATCGCCACGCTTGGCATGCGGGTTGGCGATCGCAGTATCTCCACCGCACTTCAGGGATGCTGCTGCCCATCCCCCGGTGGTCTTGGCCGTAGTTTTAGGACATACCCGGCCGGGTCCGGGTACATGTAGTCCAAAAACCCTTACTTTCAGAGATATTAATTATTTAAAACAAATCATAAGTTGAAAAATCTCAAGTCTAATGCACCTTACTGGCGTGACGTAGCCACCTACCACTTTTTTGACTTGACACTTCTTGTCTTGAAGACATTTGCAAATCACGTAAAGATTTGTTCACAAAGTGCGGTCAATTAATTGGATTTATGTTGTACTGAAATAGTAGTTTAATTAAAATAAATAAACTGGCAACCGTACTTGTATTCTCGAAGATCTCACGGTTCGTAAATAAATGCCACACGATAATAAAAAAATTGGACCCATGTTGATATAACATTATTTACGCGTAGTGTCGTCAAAAATACGTGGTTATCTTTCGGATTATTAGGGCCCGCGGTGTATAGTATACTGAGATAGAGATATCTGTGAAATACTCCACATACTCGTAGATCGTAGCGCCGTTGTGGTATTTAGTAAGAATTAACCGAACGATCGCTGCATCTCTGTCACTCGAATATGCAAGTGCGATAGAGCTAGCACGCAGTGACATGTACCAGTACAAACAAGTCAAACTAACATCTCCTTAGAAAATTTCGTACTTCGAGCCGAAAGGCGGGGGTGAGACTTCTATATTTCTGTATACTCGACATCTATAATAATAGAACATACACTATTGCCGAGGCTCGAAAAGTAAGGGCCTGACGAGGTGGTTGACAGGACAAACTCTGTTTTTAAAAGTGACAAACACAAATCCAGTTAATTTCGTGTTCAAGTCAATGAGATTGCACCTTATTTTAATCACACCTTAGAGCATACATAACTGGAGTAGCCATTAGTACACTTGCCCCTCTGCCAAAAAATAGGCACAATGTGCAAAAAATTATTAAAAACTACTTCATTAATCTATTATATGTCAGTCTCGAAATCGTTTTCGGCGTGTGAAGAGCTCCGTGAAAATACCTTTATCTGCTGTTTAGGGTAATAAAACGTTATTACCGATGACCTGGTAAAGGTCGCTGGTGTCCGCTGGATGCGGGTGGCGCAGGACCGGTCATTGTGGAAGTCTTTGGGGGAGGCCTATGTCCAGCAGTGGATGTCTTTCGGCTGACATAAAACGTTCAAATCAAATTTACAAAAAGATTGATGATAACTTCACATACTGTAAGCATATTTTTGCTTTATTTATAATTGTATGCGCAATTCAAGTTTTATTTCAAATCCTAAATCGAGTTAAAAACATTCGTGCTTGACCATTAGGGCTAACTGTTAAATGTCACTTTGACGTCACCGTATTTAAAGAAATAAGGACTACTGTTTATGAGAATTTCTTTGAAACATGGTCCTTATCGACTTTGGTCAATTTGGCCATCCGATAGTAACCCAATAATGGATCTAACGTTAACGAAAATAAGGTCGACTTTTATTGCTCAATGTTAGTAGTTTGAATGTGCGTGAGTTGATTGTTTTAGTGTGGGTGCATAGTAATGGAACAGCATATTGTAAGTGTGCGTATTTTTTTTATATGTGTTACCTCGCCCCTTGCAAAAATTGGCATAATATTTTGTTTGGTAAGATGCGCTGATGGCCACTCCAGTTATAGGTCGATTCACAAGAGCTGGCGCGAAAAATGTATGAAACTGTCATTAATTTCATAGACATTCCGCGCCAGCTCTTGTGAATCGACCTATATGTATGCTCTAAGAATCACACACTGGAAAACTGCCGGTGGTAGGATTCTTACTCTCCCAAGGCAAGGAAGAAAAGTACATTTTAAATTAGAGCACATAAAAATTGTCAGAAGCACCCGCAACCGACGGGCATGTATGAGATGTATGGATGTGTTTGAAGCGAAAGAAGTATGTAAGGACCGTAGGTTTTGGCATTCTCTGGCCTCTGCCTACCCCAATGAGATACGGACTTCAGTATATGTATGTATGTAAAAATGGGACACTTCGCCTGTTTGTTTTTCAAACAAAATACGACCATTTCTGAGCATGTTTGAAAAACAGATATTTACATACGTATCTAACCTATGCTTTATTGTAAAGTTGGTTCTACTTTCAGATATACCTGGAAGGTGGCGATGGAATCAAGGCAGATAACGAGACAGCACTACGCTACTTCCGAAAAGCGGCCGAACAGAATAACCCCGTGGGACAGAGCGGGCTGGGCATCATGTACTTGCAAGTAATGCAGGCAATAAAGTTGATAATACAGGGTACATTTAGATCGGCTTACATCCTGGCGTTTTAACTGACCATTTAACGTTATGTGACCGTATATGTGGCCAGTAATCATTGTAATTCATTCTTGTATGTACTTGCTTTTGGAAATAAACTTTTACTTACTTAAAAATGGAGCCGGTAGCTGTCATCAATACAGTAAATAAATATGTCGGCCTATAATTCCGATATATTTTTTTTAAAGTTGGTTTTGTGACTTCGGAGATAACAGGTTAACAAAGTAATAGTTTAATTAAAAGCCTTTACACCACACCCTGCCAAAAAGCGCATTTTTTCGCACGCTGCGCGTCCGGAGAAACCCACTTTTTGGCCAACTGGTGACGTAAAATAGTGTACAAAACACGGATCGTGTAACAGAAAGTCCTCTCTCGGCATTTTGATGACCCTCGCCTGCGGCTCGGGCCTCAAACATCTGCGATATCGGCCTTTCTTTGTTTTACGACCCTTGTATCGTAAATAGCTATTGTTTTATTAGCAGAGGGCTCACTTTAAAAACCAATCCACTATAACTGTATTGTTCTGTCAGGGTCGAGGAGTGCCGAAGGACACGAGCGCTGCGCTGAAGTTCTTCACAATGGCAGCCAACCAAGGCTGGGTGGAGGGACAGTTACACCTCGGCTTCATGTACTTCAGTACGTATACCATACTAGGTTGTGGAGTCCGGTCTGTTCATGCTTACAAGAGGGCATAGGATGCTTAAAAATTCTCCCTGGTACAAACTTACAAGTACTTACGTATTTTTTATGATCTTTTGGAGATTTTTTTAAGTTCATACAAAATTGATTGTTAAAGAGCAATTATCACTCAGATTTATGTTTTTATTTAAATTTCTAGATTTCCTAGACTTTTGATCTAGGTAGTTACTACATTAATACTAGTGTCATTAGGAATAGACGAGAAACATCATCCTCAATCAGACCTTATACAGCTCTAACAATACTAAATTAGTGTCCTTTTTAGGGTTCCGTAGTCAACTAGGAACCCTTATAGTTTCGCCATGTCTGTCCGTCCGTCTGTCCGTCCGTCCGCGGATAATCTCAGTGACCGTTAGCACTAGAAAGCTGAAATTTGGTACTAATATGTATATCAATTACGCCGACAAAGTGGTAAAATAAAAAGTGGAAAAAAATATTTTATTAGGGTACCTCCCCTATACGTAAAGTGGGGAGTGATTTTTTTTTTCTTTTTAACCCTAACGTGTGATATATTTTTAGATAGGTATTTAAAAATAAATAGGGGGTTTACTAAAATCATTTTATGATAATGTTAATATTTTCGGAAATAATCGCTCCAGAAGTAAAAAAAATGTGTCCCCCCCCCTCTAACTTTTGAACCATAAGTTTTAAAAATATGAAAAAAATCTCAAAAGTAGAACTTTATAAAAACTTTGTAGGAAAATTATTTTAAACTTGATAGGTTGAATAGTTTTTGAAAAAATTACAAAAATAATTTCTGAACTAAGTTAGTAATTTAACCGTATAAACAGGTGTTTATTGTACCTGTCATTTCTACAAAATCACAATGAAATGACGTGCTTTTTAGGGTTTTGTGTTTCTGTACTTAATATGTCAACTTAATGTGACGGACGGAAAACTACGGAACCCTACACTGAGCGTGGCCCGACACGCTCTTGGCCGGTTTTTATTTTTATTTTGACGCTTAGAGACCATTATCATTTAGGACATTGGAATAAGTACTTGTCTGATAGTTAACTTTGTCCTAGACCTTGCAAAAGCTTTTGACACCGTTTCAAAGCCCATCTTATTGCACAAGCTTGAAGCGCTAGGTATCAGGGGCACCCAGCTCAAATTATTCGCAGACTACCTAGACGAACGTACGCAATGTACAAAAATAGACAATGTTTTCAGTTCTGACCTAAAAAACACCTGTTTTGGTACACCCCAGGGAAGTATTTTAAGCTCTACCCTATTTTTAATTTACATTAACGACCTCTGCAATCTAAAAATAAACAGCGGCAAAATAATTTCCTACGCTGATGACACTGTCCTACTTTTTTCTGCGAAATCGTCAGACGAAGTGTATGAATACGCTCAACAAGGCTTTAACGTTGTAAACAAGTGGCTTCAAGATAACCTACTAACATTGAACTCGGATAAAACAAATTACATAAAGTTCTCTATGCGAAAATCAAATACAGCGCCTACGATCCAAAAGCTCTATGCACATTATTGTAAAGATCCCACTAATAATCAATGCATCTGTCCAACGATAACTATGACTAACAAAATAAAGTACTTAGGTATCATAATCGATGAATGTCTCTGTTTCAAATATCATGTGGAAGCCTTATGCAGCAAAATTCGTAAGTTAATATATGTCTTCAAAAGATTACGCCCCATCGCGGATCCATTCCGAATGAAACAAGTGTATCTTGCATTATGCCAATCTGTATTAACCTACTGCATTTCATCATGGGGTGGTTTGGCGAAAACTACATTGCTAAACCTAGAAAGAGCCCAAAGAGCGATTCTCAAGGTCTCTACTTACCGGCCTTTCCTCTATCCCACTAACCTCCTTTATAAATCATGCGAAGTTCTAACAGTCCGGCAACTATTTATACTGACCACAGCTTTAAAACAGCACATTGCTATACCCTACAGCACTGATCACACTACTAAACGACGTAAAGATATTGTTTGCCCAACAAATATAAAAAAGAAACACGCTTTTTCGTCTAGATTTTTTTTGTTTCCTTGGCCCATTTCTTTATAATAGGCTGAATGCAAAGTTTAACATATACCCGCTTAACTACACTAAATGTAAGAAACAACTCCAGGATGCACTACTCAACATGTCATACGAAGATACAGAGGAGTTATTGTCTATTGTGAAATGAAATATCATATTTTTTGTCTTTTATATTACGCCTACGTTAGTACATACCTAGTTTATGTAGTCTTAATTAGTTGTACTTACATAATAAGAATCTAATCCATGTTTTTTTTTTCTGTTATCAGTAATTGTACTAAATAATAAGAATTAACGCGTTTTTTAATTTTTGTAGATGAATGCAATAACTCTGACCATTTGCCTGAAACACAGGAAACATCCTAGTTCAGGCACGTGATATTTGTTCTCTATAGATAAGTTTAGGCTATAATAACATAATTGTAAAATGAATTTTTAATAAATTATTCTTATTCTTATTCTTATTCTTTGTTAATCAGTAATTTTTAAATTATTATTATTCACTTTTTTTATTGTACATATAATTAACATTTTGACATGTAAAAGTGCCCTTGTAGCCTATTTGCAGAATAATTTTTCGATTTTGATTAAGCATGAGTCATACCGATTTCGACCTTCTTATTACGACTTAACATTTTCGACTTGACACTTGCAAGATAAAGTTTCTTCTTGTGCCTTTTAGAAAAGTCGGTGAAAGATTGGAGTCAGGTTTAGTGATCGTTCATAGCATATTCAATCATATCAGCAAAAACGCAAAGTCGCCTATTGTGTGTAGGATAACTGTCACGAGACGTCACTAGATGGGGCCTTACAAATGAAATGTTTTTAATTCTATTTATGACAAAAGTATTTGTTATTCCGATAAACTAAGGTAGGCAAGGTAAGGTTTGGAATTCTCTGCCGGCGTCTGTATTTCCGAGTTCATATAACCTAGACCTTTTTAAAACACGAGTCAATAGGCATCTTCTGGGTGAGCTCGCTTCATCGTCCGCCTCATCTTTGCCCCCCGGCTAGATGCTGGCAAGAGCTAACCCATTTTTAATAATAAAAAAAAAACTGATAAAAGAATTCGATGCTTTTACTAAAGTTTTGAATAGTAACAGAACCATAGTTTCGTTTTATTGTGGGTAGTAGGCATGAGTTTATGTATGTGTGTGTGTAATAGAATTTAAGCGGGGAAAATCAATTTTTAGCTTGAAATTTGTTGATTTCGAATCCGTTTCAGCTTGGGGAGAAAAGCTATCTTATGTCCAGATTTCCGGCTATTCTCCTCTACAGGTCGCATTTAGATTTTTTTAATACCACTTAGGTGTCAAACAATCTTACGACCCGCCTCATGGTAATTGGTCACCGCAGCCTACGAACGACTACAACAGATTATACACTCCTTTCTTGAAGAACCTTTGGAAAATGCGTCCGAGGGAGGAAAATCTCCGATTCGTTATTTATACTGATTTTTTTTTCGACTAATTTTTGGAAATGGTTCGTGACAAAGAAATGGCGAGGTCTACAGCTCATCTTAATGTGATTATAATCGAATATTTGTTCGCAGGCGGCATCGGCGTCCGTCGCGATTTCAAGCAGGCCAACAAGTACTTCTCCCTCGCGTCCCAATCTGGACATGTACTGGCCCTGTACCATCTAGCGCACACACACGCGCAAGGCCTGGGGGTTCTACGCTCCTGTACCACCGCTGTAGAGGTCAGTGACTCTGACATTATAAAGTTCTAAGAATGCTGTAATCATTATCATAATAATTTCCAGAAGGCGGTACGCAAGCCAACAAGACTAATTAATTAAAAAATTCGACTGCGTTTCTGCGTAATTTGACGCCAAATCCGCCATATTGTTTTTTATTTTTATTTTTATATACCCAGTGTCACTCTCACAGTAAATACGAATCAGGCTACAGAGCGTGCCAAACAATTATACATACATACTCTCGAAAAACATAACCCTCCTTCTGGCGCAGTCGGGTAAAAATAGTATGCGCTTGCGTCCCAATCTGGACAAACACGCACAAGGGCTGGGGGTTCTACGCTCCTGTACCACCGCTGTAGAGGTTAGTGACCATCATTTGGGAATATAAAAGCCTCATTCTGTTAAGATTATTGCGACAAAGCACGACAACAAATAGCTTTCGCTTGCGTTCCAATCTGGACAAGTGTTAGCGTTGCGTTGTACCATCTAACACAACACGCACGCAGAGGGTGGGGATTCTACGCTCTTCTACTACCGCTGTAGAGGTCTGTGACCGTTAGCTCAAATAAAATATTTCAGAAACTCACCACTGCCATTTTTTTTTTAAACTTAACATATCAAGTAATTCTATTTTGTGGATGGGTAGACTAGGGGTAGCCGCGAAAATGTTCGGAATATCCTTATTTGTATGGCAGTTTTATATTCGAATGATAGGCAGAAATACACGATATCCGAGCGTACGGTGCGTAATGCGTTAGATAACTAGAACCCATCTGAGTCTCAAAAAGTAGTAATGAAAGTAAAAACCGTGTACGTTCTTTAATAATTTAATTTCTTTCACCTTGTTTAAATAAAATACCACCAGGCCATCGCCACCACCACCACCGGCGCCGCCACCGCTTACCATCAGGCGGGCCATACAGTTGATTGCCACCGACGTGGCATAAAAAAATAGCTTACTGCAGTGTGCGATATTCGGTGTAACAATAACCGTCATTTCAAAGATAAGCGTCATTTTGCGCAAAATAATCACTTGGATAGGCCTGCTCATCATTCGCTTGCCCTTTTCCCATTTATTTGGGGTCGGTGCATACATACATATAATCACGCCTGTTTCCCAGAGGGGTAGGCAGAGGTCACGGATTTCCATTTGCTTCGATCCTGACATACAACTTTCGCTTCATGAACTCTCATAACATTCTTCATGCATGCGCGCCGATTTAGGGTACTCTTGACCTGGCCTTTCTGCAGAATATCTCCGATTTGGTCGAAGTACGTTCGCCGAGGTCTTCCCCTACCAACTTTTCCATCCACTCTTCCTTCATACACTCGTTTTGTCAACCTTCTTTCATCCATCCTCTCTACATGTCCAAACCATGGGTCGGTGCAGCATGTGTTTTTCTTCCATACGTCTTTGTCACGCGTCATCTCTTCATTTTTCGGAGAGGCCTGCTCAAACATAATACGACTCCCATAAAAAACCTGTTAATTTTTGAAATCTGGAATCTCCAATTTGGCCAGAATATTAACGTTTATTGTTTTCTCCAGCTATTCAAGAACGTATGCGAGCGCGGCGAGTGGGGCTCACGTCTAATGCTCGCCCACGCCGCGTGGCGAGCACGAGACTCGGACTCGTCGCTGCTGCAGTACCTGGCGCTCGCCGAGCGAGGCTACGAGCTCGCGCAGAGCAACGCGGCCTTCCTGCTGGACGCCGGTGAGTGACACGCGAGCACTGTAACAACAGCCGCTCGTCTAATGCTCGCCCACGCCGCGTGGCGAGCACGAGACTCGGACTCGTCGCTGCTGCAGTACCTGGCGCTCGCCGAGCGAGGCTACGAGCTCGCGCAGAGCAACGCGGCCTTCCTGCTGGACGCCGGTGAGTGACTCGCGAGCACTGTAGCAACAGCCGAAGCGAGTCTGGCGCCAGCAACTCAATAAAACTTTGTACATTGATGTTGGTTATTACTGTATCTACATATTTTATATCGACGGCCTGTTTAGCCTAAATTGATGGTGACACTGCCTCCGAAACTAGAGGTTCCGGGTTCGAATCCCGGTCAGGGCATTATTCGTGCATTTAGCACGAGTTCTTGGGTTTCGGATGTTTTCTATGTATTTAAGTATTTATTTATCTATATAAGTATGTATATCGTCGTCTAGTACCCATAGTACAAGCTTTGTTTAGTTTGGGACTAAGTCGATTTGTGTAAGATTGACCTTAATATTTATTATTTATTTACACTGCCGTGCACTCCATCAAAATATTAAGTATCTAGTTAATTAATTCATTCATTACATGTTTCTTATGTAATTTTTATTTTATTTTATATTATTATCTAATTGTGACAATTTAACATTAATGTTCTATTGTAATGTAATGTTCAATTAGGGGCTGTTTGTTGCCTGAAGCAAATAAATAAATAAATATTGTTATTATATATGTATATTAATATGTACGGTACATTATGGGTATTTGTCACCTGAAACAACTAAATAAATAAAAAATGGTATTGTGCAGGTGAAGTAAGTGTATTCCCGGAGCACGAGCGGTACCGGCGCGCGCTGCAGCTGTGGGGCCGCGGCGCCGCGCAGGGCTACTCGGCGGCGCGCGTCAAGCTCGGCGACTACCACTACTACGGCCACGGCACCGAGCCCGACCTCGAGGCGGCCGCGCACCACTACAGGTCCCACCACCTTCCGCCGTATCAGCCCGAGGACGTCCACTCCTGGACGTAGGCCTCCCCTAATTTCATGGGACCATAATCGCCCCGCTTGGCATGCGGGTTGGCGATCGCAGTATCTCCACCGCACTCCAGGAATGCTGCTGCCGATCCCACGGTGGTTTTGGTCGTAATTCTAGGACATACCCGGGTCCCAATTATGTCCTCCTAATCAACACATAAGTAAATTTCTGTCAAAAAACACGTAATGTTCATAACGGGATGTGCTCTGAAAAACTGTTTGACATGATGCCCCCGGCCACCTTTAATCATCGCACCTCTCGCCATCGCCAGCGAGCTCATCCTCCCACCTTGGAGCCATTGCGTTCTCGTACAGTACGTTTCATTAGGTGCTTTATACCGAGAACACTTAGGTCGTGGAATGAGCTCCCTGCCGAGGTATTCCCAATGGGCTACAGCATGGGACTACAACGGCAACCGGACGGCAAAAAAGGCGTAAAAAGGTTTCTTACGGCATCACGCGTGTGGCGCCTCTGATGTTACAAGTTACAAATTGTTACATGCGCCTAAATAAAATAATATCATAATATATTTAAAAAAAAAAAATTTGGTACAAGCTTTTTTTGTCGACTGGACTTCTTTACGTAGTCATCACTGTCATCAGCTACTCGCTGAGAGCGTTTCAATGAATTCAAACACGACGAGTTTATCTTGTGTAGCTTAAGAATTCAATTGCCACCTCTGTCTATGTCCATAAAATTGTATTGTCACCGAACTTACATACTCTAAATGCATACAAAATTTCAGCACATTCTGAGGATAACTTGTCTAAAATTCATTTACAAGATTCGTCCCACACATATTACAGGGAAAATATAAAAAGCTTATACAAATCCATTTATATAATTATATCTCACACATCTCTATTGTCAAAAGGGTAGGCAAAGTACACGAAGTTGAATTTACAGTTCCTATTCTGGCCATTGCAGGTTTAAAGATGGTGATATTGCAGTGACAGGTGGCTAGCCTATCGCCTACAACACACTTCAATCCTATTCTAAGAGTAAATCCACCGGGAAAAGACGGGGCGCTATTCTAAACCAACCTTTGCGAACGAATACACTAACATTAACGAACCATATGTACTCCTAGTATACTTTTCCAGTAATGGAATGTTGCAAGTGCATTAAACAGTCCGAATGGCATACTATTGTACTACAAGTGTCTGCCGACCAAGATCTTAGTTTTCGCTTTATCTTTTCTCATTTACTTGTTGTTTTATACTGTTTCTTTCATATAGTCCTATTTTTTGTAGAAAATAAGTGAAAATGCTCTTGTAAATCTGAATTTTACTCCAATATAATCTTCTACAGGATAGCATCGGAACAACTGCACAATGCTCAAGCGACCTTCAACCTTGGCTACATGCACGAGCGAGGGCTGGGACTGGCCCAAGACCTGCACCTAGCGAAGCGCTGCTATGATCTAGCGGCTGATACTTCACCCGACGCGAGACTCCCCACTGCCTTAGCACTCGCTCGTCTCAACGCCGAGGCCGCCATTAAACAAATAGCTAGTGTAAGTATACTGTATAAGACAACTTCTTAGCATTATAATCCAACAAGCACTGATTCAACATTCAATATATAGTCCCGATATATGAGCAAAGTCTCGGACTAGCCCAAGACCTGCACCTGGTGAAGCGCGGTTATTATCTAGCGGCCGATACTTCACCCGATGCACGACTCCCTACTGCCTTAGCACTCGCTCGTTTCAACGCAGAGGCTGCCGTCATACAAATAGCTAGTATACATACGCGTGACGTGCACGCGGACGTGCGCGTTGTAAAGTATGAATCCTCACAAGACGTATCACACAGCTTTCGTGCGGTACGCCATGTACACGCCACGCAAGTGCACTGATACCGCTAGTACAGGCCACTAGTCTCAACGGTGAGTGATGTCATGTTACAACAAATAAGTGTTGTTCATACTCTATCGTTGTATTTACTTCTATATTTCAATTTCACTCCACCCTAATAAATAGTATTCAGTAATTTATTACTTTTATCACTGAATTAAGTATATTATTTTGTTACAGTCCGTTTGGGTGACACCGTTGACCGCCGCGCTATCCGGTGAAGTGGTCTCCAACTGGGACGTTTACCTCATCACGGTTTTACTCGGCGCGCTCGGACTAGTCGTGTACCTGCGGCGCCCGCCGCCCAACAACTGAGGGTTGGCCGGACCTCCGTTCGTTCGGAGGTTCGTTTGAGTCATGATTACATGTGGGTAAAATCAGGAATAACTAGGCGTATTTCCTGTACCAAACGATAGTTGTAAATCCTCTTTATTGTGTTCAAAAATCATCCTTGCAAGCTTTACAATATACCCCGCCCCCCCGCCTGCGTTCGCGCCTTAACTACATGATATATCATGTAGTTATGACTTTTTGAGATCGTGTACAAGTTTAAAGTACAGGTGCGGGCCGCGCGGGCGGGGGAGCCGGCACCGGGTTGTATCGGTAAACATTCTTCCGCCGGTTCAATGGTTGCATATGAAATACATGAAAGAGGATTTAATATATTGATGTAGATAAAATAGTGTATGAAACTATACATAATCAGGCATTAAAACACTTGTGTGATCTTATTATGAAATTCGCCTGCAGCTCGTTTCATTAATCCACGCTCGTGTTTTAATGCCTCTAATTATGTAACAGTTGCATAAACTAATGTAATATAACAATTTTGTTATAGTTAACGTCACATAAAACTCTAAGCCGTGATACATAAATTACATAATAAAATATGGTGAATATACCCATGATTCTTAACAACCTTTACTATTAGACCAACTTTGTTCCTGTCAAAAAATCAACTTTTCGATACAGTTTGGTCTGGCAATTGGAGACATATCCTATGAAACAGCAGATTTTTTTGATACTGACAAAGTTGGTCCCATTGTAAAAGTTGTTAAGAATCATGGGCTTACACCTTATTTACACAAATTATATGTAGTTGTGGCGTGTTCAAATAGACATTACATATTTAAAATGTGCAACACAAACAAAACAAAAGTCTATTCGAACACGTCACAACTACATACAACAGGTCAATTTCTTAAGTTTTTCACCTATAACACTTTTTACCTTATCACAATGGAATAAGAGGCAAAAGTGTAAACTTTTGGTCTTGACCGTACCAGTCAAAGAAACCAAATGTATCGTAGCACGCTCTTGTTCCTGCACTAATAAGGATGTTTTACGATTTATTTTTCAATCTTGACTGTTATTAACTATGATGTTGATTGTACGTATAAAATATGTTCCAATCATACAAGTGAAAGGCACTTTACTTACGCATAAATCACCGCAAAATTGTAACGGTATTTGAATTACGCCAAAACGTAATATAATAAACATCAAAGTTGCGTACCAAGTTTTGAGGGCCTAGGCAATTTTAATATGCCTCGGCGTACAAGAGAAATGTAGGCTTGTGCAAGTCAGGTACAGTCGAGTTCAAAAATATGTGTACGGACAAGTCGTCAAAATTTTATGGTTAATGTAAGTAAATAAATTTTGGTGTATGTAATCAATAATCATGATTTAATTGGTCAAACATCACGCTACCGTTGTATAAGTAAAATCTTGAAATCCAAGTAACTTGGGTCTATGTGACACGAAAAATCAAAAGTGCTGCAACAGAACTAGGAAAATACAACGTGATCGTTAGCATACCAAGATATGGTAAAATATTTATGTCTACGCAATAATAGCTTAAACGTCGTAGACGCGTCGACCGGCGTCGGCCGAGCCGAACCATGCCTTTGTAGCTCTAATTGCGTGGACATAATAGTACATTACACAACTAAGAACAACAACAAAGATAAATGAACGTTAATTTCACTAATAGTGGCACGAAGCAGTAGCTTATGATCTACTGAATTCGTAGTGTTGATCTTGCTCACGTCTCCCGAATCACCCTGTATATATGCGATCAAGGGCTTTATTTATTACCTCCCGTGTTGTGTACATCATTTTATTGCTACACTTGGCCAGAAAGCGGCTTTTACCGTGCGGTAAAAGCAACTTTTTGGCCAGGTGTGGCATAAATCTTCCTATCGGCCTTTGCCCATTCCGCGTCAATAGATGTGAGGAGATCCTAAGAGGGTCCCGAATTAAAGTTCGTGACTGTACTAAACGTAAGGTTTAAACGGACACGAACAAAACGTATAATATAATATTTCTAATATATTTAGTGGAATAGGCTATGTGATAGTGTAGATGTTTTTTAATTTTTGTTGAATATTTACGGTACCGTCAAAAACTTTAGGACCAAACACAATTTTTAGTTTAATTTTCATAAATTATTACTTAAACCAAACAAGGCAAAAAGATTGCAATGGGCTATTTCTCACAGGGATTGGAGTTTTGCAAACTGGTCGTGAGTACAACGGACAGATAAATCAAAATTGAATGAATAATCAATCAATGTTGATTATTTGCATGTTTTGTGTTTGGTCTTGAACTTTCTGACGGCAGGGTAGTTACTTTGTATCTATATATAGTGAGATTCAAAATTTCTTAAAATTTATAAGTTGTCGTACCCATGGGGTTATTAAAGTCGAAATTTTGCGTGACGTAATATGTGAACGACCCCTACGCGGCTCAAAACAAAATTTCACGTTACGGGATAGCGACCTGGCGTCTTCTATTTGACCGAGTGAACAAAGGTCTCCGTTTCAGCTTCGGCAAAAATGCTTTCGTTTTTCCGGCCGGCGGTTAGAGGATTTCCGGACTGCCCGCTGTTCTCCTCTCCAGGTCGCATTTCTCAACCAATTCTCGTGAAATTTTGTGAGTATGTTTAATAATTTATATAGATTTTATTGTCGAGTAAATTTTTGGAAATTACGAAAACGCGTGTTTTGCAGTTCAAACAGCCACTAGTTGTATATAATATAATCAATAATCACATAATTAGAAAACGGTGCATTTTTTCTGGCGCATAATCTATTTTTCTAAATAAATTTGATTGCTTTGTTAATAGTACATTACGATACAAGTGCACAGAACAGGAAATTCGCAACGAGTGGTGATAAATTGAAACACGACCGAAGGGAGTGTTTTAAATCGACACGAGTTGCGAATTACCTGTTCGCACGTGTATCGTACAACGTTTTACAGTACATATGGCTCTTTAAAGTTTCGACATATGCACGTAATCTGCTGATTATCGCACTTGTGCGGTAATGTAGCACCATATGTACTGTACATTTTATTTATACTTGTATGGACAAGAATATTTGGGTAAGAAATTCTGTGCAATAATTTCGTGTACAATAACAGAGAAAGTTCTAATAGAGTGCTAATGTAAAATAAAATACGTGTCACGTATTTTGTAATATCTAAGGTTTCTTTAGCAGTAACGTAGCTAATGGGTGATGCCCTGATGGGTGTGGGTTGGATGCCACCAAGGTACAATCTCTACTCCAAGTCGCACCACCTAAAGTACGATTTTCATCAACCGGGTCGGGCCGGAACGCATTCTGCTAGATGCAAAGGAATGTGAACCGTATATAAAGAAGATACGGTTCAATATTTGAATGGAGCTGCTTTTGTTGTTTGTTTGAATGGGCCCCTGTCCTTACTTTTGAATTCATTGAGCTACGGCAGTGTTCTTTTGTTTTTTACACATCATTTCTAATGAAACTTATTCTACGACATTATTTTTACTTTATTGGCATTCTATTATGACTAGACTCTGACAATAGATAAATCAATAATGGTGTAACATCTGAATGTAATTTAGGTATGGCATTGTGTTGAAAATCAACTTGTAAATAAAACATGTGAAATATAGATTTTTAAGACTTTATTTTGTTTTATTCCTTACATTTATGAAGAATCAGTCTAGACTTATTTAAAATATCAAAAGTCTAAAAGACATATCCTAAAGTATATACTATTTATGCATCTACGTAGTTTTTTACTGTCACACAATACTCAACTCACAAAGGAGAGAAGATGAAAATTCAAATGAAAAATAGAAATATATTTCTCATTACTTTAATTTCATATGACCATTTTTTGGCCTGCTGCCTTTGTCTTACACGTATAAGTTACGTAGTAGCCTTAGTAAAATTAGTGCCTAATACCTAAAGGTATAAAAAAAACTTAGCTCAAGAAACTATTCGATTTCGGATATTCTCATCTCATCGCAATTGCGCTACTCGAACAGTAAAGATAAATCGTTGGTTGACAACCAAAACTCACTGGGGTCCATTACACGATTAATCTTATCACAATATTGAGGTGTCAATATTATCGCGCTTTTCAAAATTGTTTGGATTTTGCGTCAATATTCATGAATATTCGAACGCGATATGAGTGTATCGCATGATGATAATAACCGTGTAAAAAGGGACACTAGTCTGTCATCATTACTATTAGAAACCTCGTATCTCAGTACTGAAACGATATTGAGACACGAGTTTTATATTAAGTATGTATTTGTTAGTGAGTTTTTCTCGATGGTGGATGGCGTTCTGGAACTTTGTATTTGTTCAACATGTGATCGTTAGAGGCATGGTTCATACGTCCTCCATCCTCTCGAGTTGTTCGATCTTGCGCGCGATATCGTCCGCCGAGTATATGAAGTCGACTGTCGGCTTCTGCTCGCTATCGCTCTCATCCTTTTGAGTTTTCTGTAAAATACGTTAACGTTGTATATCTTTACATTTGTGTTCTATCTATATTGATTTTGTATCAAGAAGTCAGCTAACAACAAATCTAAATTACAAATTCAAAAATACAGAGACCCAGAAGTGCGTATACTCCGGCATCACGGCCTGCAGCTGCGCTATCCTTTCTTCCATCTCCTTCAGTCGTCAGTAGATATCGGGTGCAAACGGCCCGATGTTTAGGAACTTCTCTATGTTGGGAACGCGATCTGCTATGACTCACCCAGAAGTCAGCGTACTCTGGAGACCTGTCCTGTCCTCCATCTCCTCCAGTCGTCGGTAGATGCCGGGCGGAACCGGCCCGATGTTAAGGAACATATCTTTGTTGAGAACGCGTTCTGCTATGGCTCTGTAACTCACCCACAACTCAGCGTACTCTGGAGACACGGCCTGCAGCTGAGCTATCCTGTCCTCCATCTCCTTCAGTCGTTGATAGATATCGGGCGCAACCGGCCCGATGTTTAGGAACTTCTCTATGTTGAGAACGTGCATTGCTATGCCTTTGTATGTAACTCACTCAGAAGTCAGCGTACTCTGGAAATACAGCCAGCGGCTGAGCTATCCTGTCCTTAATCTCCTTCAGTCGTCGGTAGATGTCGGGTGCGACCGGCCCGATGTTGAGGTAGGTACTTCTCTGTGTTGAGAACGCGCTCTGCTATGGCTCTGTTTGCAACTCACCCAGAAGTCAGCGTAAACTGGAGATACAGCCAGCAGCTGAGCTATCCTGTCCTCCATCTCCTTCAGTTATTGGTAGATGTCGGGCGCGACCGGCCCGATGTTTAGGAACTTCTCTATGTTGAGAACGCGCTCTGCTATGGCTCTGTAACTCACCCAGAACTCAGCGTACTCTGGAGACACGGCCTGCAGCTGAGCTATCCTGTCCTCCATCTCCTTCAGTCGTCGGTAGATGTCGGGCGCAACCGGCCCGATGTTGAGGAACTTCTCTATGTTGAGAACGCGCTCTGCTATGGCGCCGGGTAACGGCGCTGGATTAGGTGTGGGCGCGAGGAATGAGGAAACGGTCTGCGGGCCCCATTCGTTGTGGACCTTACGGACTGAGGAACAAGGGTCATTATTGATTATTCACTGTTTACACAAAACTTAACCGATGTTGGTTATTCGGAGTAGAAAAGAATCCTTGTCTATTTTATGTCAAATGTGTTTTTATAAATAAATATTATATTTTCTTGTATTAAACCTAGTACCTACAGCTACATGACATCTATCTACATCTGGGCAAATACGCCGAGAACACAACACCTGAAGGTGTCGTATATTATTGTACCTACGGAGGCAAACACGACTATACTGTCAAAGTCACTTTCACGCTTTACACCAAGGTTACAACAGGGAGCAAAACTTTGATGCCAATGACAGACGTGTGACGTCAAGCTACATACAGAGTGTTTATATGGATTATTGAAGGAATCGATTTTGATGGTGGAGGGGTTTGGTGGCTTTTGTTCTGGTTGCGATTACAGGCATTATGTACAGTATATGTATGTAGGTATGTATTTAAATTAGAAGATGCGATGTTGTGTTTGAATTCTAAGCATTCTGCTTATTGTTCGACAACCCACGAAATTTAATTTGTTGTTTTTCATTTATCGGAATATATTTTGAATATAAATAGTCAGTTTTTATTAATAAAAAATAAAATTTACATTACCATTATTGCATTATTAATAATCATTGGAGTGTCGCAATGTTGTTTATATATAATCACTCTATATGTGAATTTGCCTCATAATGATGTGATCGGCACCTAAGTTTTTCTCCCTGCTTATGAAAAATGAGTTGGCGTGTAAGTGTCACTGCCGTTCATGCAGAATGGCGTTAATACAAATCTTTTTTTATGTAATCTCATAAACTAAGTACCAAACAAAGACTTTTCGAAGGTATGTAAAAACTGGAAATTACGTTACTAATAAACAGGAGTCGGAAAAACGCTCGTCATTACATTACATAGGAATTGGAAAGGCTATTATGACATGACGGGCATTTACCCGACCCTTGCTAATGAAAGTGCAAAATGAATAGTATTTTAAGACTCACTCTTCAAATGCCCCTTAGAATCGTTCCGCTTAACGAACTGCGTGCGCACTCTTGCGCATGTGTCTTCCGTCTCGCTCTCCCTGTCCACCCCCGGGATGAAGTCGTGGATGTTGCTGATGTTCACCTGATGTGCAAGAAAAAAAAAGATGATAATTTATGGACGAACGATCCAATGGAATTTTGGGCTAGCTTGAGAGTTGTCGGGTATGTCCTAAAACTACGACCAAGACCACCGGGGGATGGGCAGCAGCATCCCTGGAGTGCGGTGGAGATACTGCGATTGCCAACCCGCATACCAAGCGTGGCGATTATGACATTTACCCACATGAAAATGGGGGAGGCCTATGTCCAACAATGGACGTCCTTCGGCTGATATGGTGGAGAGTCAAGTGGAAACGGGGGGCAGACATAATTATTTTGTAAAAATAACTACTGTCTACCCATTATGGTTCATGATGTACAGCCTACAGATGGCCGGACGGACAGCGAATGCTTAAGTATCCTAGAAAGTAGTTAACCTGCTCTCTCTTTCGCTCGATGAAGTTCTGAATCCGTTGCTGCAGCTCTTCCGTGGACACGTTTATTTGGATGAGGTTCTTGTCGACGGTGTCTGGCGGCGAGGGCGGGCTCGGATCGCCTGAAATGTTACATTATTAATATTACTACAGGTACTAGTAGTAGTATAAATATGATAGTTGAGTGATCTAAAATAAGTTACAATTTAATAAAGACAAAATTAGTAGAAAACGTTTTAGAGCTAAAATGAAATAAAATAGAAATTACTCTAACGTAAAAATAACATTAAAAAATCTAAATTTGCCCCCTTAGGCAGGGTGCCCGTCATGCAGGCAGCATTCCCGCGCTGAATTGCAATGGCGATTCATTGTGCGAGAAAGCTGCCCGCACGAGGATCGCCTGTTGATTCCCGCAAACGTTTGCTGAGCATCCTGTGAAGTCCACGCGCGCCTTAAGGATGATTCACAATAGACCGTTCCGTGTCCGGGCCGGCCCGTTTTCTATGACAGCAAACGCAACGGCCGGCGTATTTCTCTAGAAGAACACGGGCCGGCCCGGACACGGAACGGCCTACTGTGAATTATCCTTTAGTCCCACGAGCCGAGAGTCACGACACCGAATGATCTTGTCACTTGACCTACTAACTTTTGCTCTAATGTTTCATTAGACCTATGTTTCGCTAGACCTAATGCATTTTTCTTTGAAACTGAACTTCTTGGGTGTTTTTTAAATATCGTCAAACAGCAATCATTTAGGTACTAGGTTAGGTTTGTTTTGCAATGATCCTACCAAGTTTACTATTTTTAAGAAAACTATGCATTAGGTCAAATAAAGCATTAGGGCTAAAGTAGGTAGTTCAATCTAACAAGGAAGAACCGATAGTTGATACTCTATTTATTATAGGACGACACTGTTTTACTCGCAGGTAAGTTATGGATTTTTTCATTCTGCGTCTGTATAGTAGGATTGGTATCTTTGTCCAATGTGCTTTGATCAATGAAATTGAATTAATGGAATCGAGCCTAGGTCATAATTTTTTCATATAAATTCACTTTGATCAAACATCGGCCATAGAGATTAAAGATATTAAATAAGTGGAATACCACCCTTAGCCAAGAAAGTGGTCTAGCACCTTTGAACCTTAATCTACATATAATAGAGTCGAATAGTGCTGAACCACTTTCTTGGTTAACTGTACCTAATATATCAGTCAGTACCTACGTTTAGGGCCAGGCGTGGCAACGGCATAGATGTCCATAGCGCCTGACAAGCGCGCACATTGTGTCGCCCGATATTACGACACTGCGGAAACTCGGCCTAACTGGTTTACCCGTTATGTGTGTGTTTAATCTTATTGATTTATTTCTAGTTACGGTCAGAATCAGTTCAGAAGGCGTATGATGGTTGCCAAATGCCATTTTATCACTTATCGTGGTGGTTAAGATTCGTCAAGTTCTGATAAGTTAGCTTGAAGCACAGCGCGCGGCGCATCGTCGTAGCAGGGCGGTTTTGCGGCAAAGCGAACGCAGTCCGGCGCACGTCGCACCAAAAAAACGCGCGGTATTCGGTTGCGCAGTAGAGCGGAGGTAGCGTGATACATTAACCAGTAGTCGACAGTTTCGGAAAGATCAAAAATGCGAAACCGCCTCCGCCCCGCACCGCGCCGCGCACGCTCTCTGCGTTTCGAGCTTTAATAAAAAATATTGGGGGCCAATCTTACACAAATCGCCCTAGTCCCAAACTAAGCAAAGCTTGTACTATGGGTAATAGACAACGATATACATACTTAAATAGATAAATACATACTTAAATACATAGAAAACACCCAAGACCCAAGAAAAAATATCCGTGCTAAATACACAAATAATGCCCTGGCCGAGATTCGAACCCGGGACCTCTAGCTTCGCAGGCAGTGTCACTACCAACTAGGTTAAACAAGCCGTCCAACAGGCAATACTATTCCAGTGTGAGAGTGACGGGTGTCTTAACCACGACGATAACGCACGCAGATGATTGTTATTAGGTTTTTATTAATACGGTTGAGATATTTTAAATGACAGCGCCAAATCATACACTTCACTCACAGCATTCATTGGAGTACCCCAACAGCGAGTAAGTAGTCATGTATTGGAATGCTGTTCATTTTCAAAAAATATAAATTTAATGTATGGCTTTAACGCACACGTGCAATACTTATTTAGGTACTTATCAGAGTGCGACTTTATTTTGTCCTTGACGTGTGTAGGTATTTGTTAGGCAAATATGAACAGCTGAATTCAGTAGCCTGTAGAAAATAATGCTTTTGTCTTTATAACATTGTTATCACTATATTCGTACTTAAATAAGAAGGCTCCATTTAGAGGATTTCGATGTGATATATAATAATAAATAGTTATTTTCCATCTACTTCCGAGCAAGGTATTTTTTGTTAATTAAATTTAGTTGGTATTATTTTCTGAGTTCTATGACACAAATCCCTCTTTCACTTTTATGGTGCTAACCGTGAACGTCAGTTTCGCTCTTCTGGCAATCTTTCTCTGTCCATCCCTCTTCACCGAACAGGCTTTATCTCCAACTCATTTACCGTTCAGGCTGCTCGTCTCTGGAACGGCCTGCCTCCTACGATCCGAAAATCCCCAAACAAGTTCGCTTTTAAGAAATCCGTGCGTAAATTCTTTACTGGCAGTTTCGTGGTCCTGATTGATCTGATTTGTAAATTTCGTATATATATATAAGTATATATGATAGTTTATTTATGTATATATATATTTATAATATTTATGTATGCATTTGAATATGTGTAATATACGTGTATCTACAAATATGTATTTGTGTAATTATGTAGATTTGTTATAAAGCAACGTAATTTATCATGATTTTCCTATTAACTGTTAGAAGCACCGCCTACAATTTTTCTGCTTTGCCTTAAGGTTGACTGGTAGAGAATGCCATATGGCATTAAGTCCGCCTTTTGTACGATAAGGTTTCTTTTGTGCAATAAAGATTAAATAAATAAATGTTTTGCTGTTGGGGTACTTAAGTAATACATCTATTGCAATAAACGAAATAAAAACACACGTAACTAACAATGTACTTTATTGCAAAATATTTTATCTACTTATATTAAGACAACCAGAGAAAAAAAACAACAGAAAAATAAAAATATTTTTAACTAATGAAATAAGTATTAAATGTATACCAGTTACGTAAATCACAAAAACTCATTAAATAATGTACTTATATCACTCGATTGCAAGCGAAAGAAAAAATTGAGCCGTGAATATAGTAGTTTTTAACACCCTATTATACAGAGTGATTCAGGAGACGTAAGCAGGACCAACACTACATACATAGTAAATGGCAATGAATCGTTCACCATTTTATTTAAGTGAAACACCCATACCTTTTTCCTGTATTTTAATTTTTGTTAAGTTAAAGTTTAATTCTCTACAACCATGGTCACCCTATAACAACTGGATTATAAAGATTAAACCTCTAACTGTTATGACAGCACTTTGATTACGAAGAAAGTAAATTGTCACATTGAGCAAGATACGATATTTCAAAAGTAATCGGACTCGGATGACATTCAATTTGACAAGTATCACTTGACTGAAGTATTCTGATTGTAGAGTGACCATGAATTTCGTATATAATTTAAAACATTTTGTTTTCAACACCAAAGATAAATGAACGTTAATTTCACTAATAGTGGCACGAAGCAGTAGCTAATGATCTACTGAATCTGTAGTGTTGATCTTGCTCACGTCTCCCGAATCATTCTGTATACACGGAAAAAACATATCTAGTCCATTTAAAATTCAAAACAAAAAGCAAGCTAACATATAATGACGTAAGATGCAAACTGGCTTTAAAATTCGCACTAGAAATGTTATTTTCGTGTACCACATGTGAAATCCTGTGAGTATCAAACACGGTGTTGTCAAAAGACAACGTCAGTTAATCAACTACTATTTCAACAGTGTCTTTTTCTTTGCCTTTTGCATTCCTTTTTAACTCTTTCGTCTGATAAAGTGATAAATAGTTACGTATATCTAAATTATCTTATATATGACTGACCCATTAGATTGTCAATATTCATCAGCATTCAATAGACAGTACCTATTGCACCATACAAATATTATTTAAATGTACTTGATCTTTATACAGGTCGATATAATAACGCTAAGCGTGCATCTATATTTACATAGTCATGTGGTGGAACACTAGTTTATTGTCATGTAATGACAACTACCTTACCTTTTTCTAGAATTGCTCAAGTGTATCACGGTTTCTCTAAAATATTACGCATATATTCATAACAATATTTTTTAGGCAACAAATACCTATATAAGTAGTTTTTTTTTTCATTTTAAAGACATATTTAGGCTAAGTGCCTTCGCAAAGGCTCGTTACTTGTAATACAGTCAGCGTCAAAAGTAGCTACGCATATGAAAGGGTCAAAAGCTTTTATTTATTTGTAATAGACTTTTGCACTTTTCAAGTGCGTGACTGCATACAAGCAGAGGCCTATGCCACAAAGCTTTATACGCGAACAATTTGACAAAATTGACAACTTTTTCTATGGAATTGTAAAGTTTTGTAGTATATGACCAGAAGTCCCTTTGTGTTAACAAGTAAATTTTTAACAAAAAAACACCGACTCCAAACTTTGCCAGACCCCATCCTCTTGGTAATTTGAGTACCTTATTTTTTGCCTTACTACATCCTCTTGGTTCATAATTTGAGGATTTCCTTCGATTTTTCCAAGATCCCATCACCAGATCCAGACTTGGTGACAATGCGACCAACAAGAAAACACACCCTTTCAAACAAAAAAAGAATTTTTGAAATCGGTCCACTAGTCTCCAAGTAATCGGTGAACATACATTAAAAAAATATATTCCGAATTGAGAACCTCCTCCTTTTTTGAAGTCGGTTAAAAAGAGTAGGAAAGGAGTTACCATTTGTATTAAAAGTAGATAACAAACTTCTGTAAAACGGCCACATGCATAAATTTAAGTAAAGTACGACAACTTCGCACCGCCGTATCTATGCAAATTTAGAATTGTGTTTCTAGGCAACTTGTAAGGTACTATATACAGGGTACAGGGTATGGTCCGTAATAGGAACAAAAAAATTAAAGGACACTTCCTTAGGGCATCGTCAGTATCCTCTTTTGTCCAACAAAAATCATTTTTCGATTAGGAGAAATTTTTATCAAATTTATGATTTCCAAGTAATATCCATTGGGACTTGGCACACAAGATTATAGAGCGGCAGTCAATGCGGATTTTGGGGCATGTAGTTATGACAACGTCGTTGTTGCATTTTTGGTTTGAAAGGATATTTATTTATTTATTTATTTTTTGTGTTATTAATATCACCCCACCTAGAGTAAAAAACTACAGCTTAAAAATGTGCGAGTATCTTTTGACTTATCATGGTATACCCTACAGACCCCCATACTTCCAGATATAATACCTCCGATTTGAGTGAGTAGGACTGAAAAAACTGACTGAGAAAAGAGAACAATGTTTAATTTATGGAAATGCGGTACGTCGTGTTAATAAAGCAAACGCTTCTAAATCATGTCTCAAAACGGTGGCCAACAAGCAGACGTCCCGCCTGATGGTAAGCTGACCCCGTAGCCTAAGGACGCTTGCGAACCTTTATTTATGGATGGTGGTGTCGATAGTGCCTACGCCAATTCTTGGGATTAGGTAGCGGACCCCAGGCATCCTTCAGGATGCAACTGTACTGGGAATTACGCTAGGTTGATGATGGTGACGTTAGTGAGAGACAGATGGTGCTTTACTCTCGACACAGCGCATCCTCTGGAGCTCTGCCGCATATCCACAAACAAAACCTAAGGCGGTTATCATACCGATGCCGTTACCGCACTGCCCGCCAGTGTGCGAGCGAGACAGCGCTACGCATGCCTGTAGCGATGTCCCGCTCGCACGGTGGAAATCGTATCACTGTGATAACTGCCTAAACCTAGAGCCCCTCGATATCCATAGTTTTATATGCCATAACACCATAAAACTTTCAGAATACTTTAAACAAAATTTGTAGAGCCCTGGAGTTTAGGGTTGTTTTATAATAATCCTGAAAAAATTAACAGTTTCTAAGAAAAATTACTTAGGGCCAATGATGATTATTGTGGCAAATAAAATTATAGATTGCATTAGTTATACCATATTCATTATATCAGTACAATTGTACGTCAAATCACATTTGAGTACTTTAAAGGGACAACGTATGTTAATCAAAGAAAGAATCACAATAACCCTGATGGTTTGAATTGCTAAAATTCATCATGATATTGGTTTAAAACTAAGCATTAATGATGCTGAAAACTTTACCTTGCGTTTAAGACAGTCTTTATGAAATGCCTCTCCTTTTGCTCTAATGACTTTACTTCGTTCATCGCCTACTATGACATCAAATTTAGATTCATCACTCCATATTATTTTTTGCCACTGATCAGCAGTCCAATTTCTGTACTTTTGTGCGAATTTTAACCTGTTATTTTTCTGCTTTTGAGTAAGTAATGGTTTCTCTTTAGCAGTGTAAGAACCATAGCCCATTCTTTTCATTACTCTTTTGCAGGTATCGACTGTTTTTTTTTTATCGCGTGACGCCATAGTACGGTAAGTTCTCCTGATCTTGCATTGCTGCTCTTTCGATAATGTCGTACTCATTAAAACCATACATGATGAATGATGAATTTAAAAACAAATCATAAACTTATTAATGTATGGAACATTTTACCTTAAACTGGCAACCGTAGTTATCTTCTCGAAGATCTCACGGTTCGAAAATAAATGCCATACGATTATTATATTATCTATAAAAGACCTAAATAATCAGATGTATGCAACAAATGGAATGTTTTTATAACGTGACCAATTCCCGTAGTCACAAACTTGAAGTTGCCCCTTTAAAGTATTGTTGGGATTATTTAAAATGTCCGACTTTTTAAATAACTGCCATTCGATTTTGAACTTTCTTACTTGGACAGTAAAGTAGTTTTTTGAACGAACTAATTTGATACAATTCGGTCAAATCAAACGATTTTAAGTATACTGAAATGTGATTTTTTTACATGCATTGTAGTGGTATAAAGAATATCGTACAGTAACGCCTAAACCTTCTGTCCATTACAAGCCCTAGCTTTACTAGACCACGCACATTCGACGTTCTCCTTCCAAGCGGGGGCTGCATCCTCGTACACCTCTCGCTTCCACACGGGGACCTTCGCCTTGAGCAGCTCGATGCAGAGCGAGACAGCGTCGAGCGAGTCCCGCCGATGCGGGCTGGATACCGCGATGATGACGGAGGCTTCGCGGCACGGGACGTTGCCTAACCTGGGGGCGTTAAGGAATGCATTGCATAAAATAGAGGTTTTTCAAAGGCAATTGACAACATCTATTATTTTCAAGTAGAATGAAATATTAAATGATTTCGTTAACTTCTTAACAAGAAACCCAAAAAAATTTTTGTTTAATTGGTTCACCCCTTTAAAATTTATTTTTTAATGTTTTATAGCTATAAAAATATAAAAAAAAATATCAAGATATTCATTCAAAATTGTGTCACCCTCTTCCCCCTCTAACTTTTAAACTATGGGTCTTTGGACAATATGAAAATAATCGTGAAAGTAAAGCTTAATAAAGACGTTCAACGAAAACTATAGCGGACATGATCAGTTAAGCTGTTTTTGAGTTAACGTAAAAAGTTTTCTCTTCTTAATAAAAGACGTATGAAACGCTGCAACAGTATTTCCCTTTTGCTTGTTATTGGTTTTTTTAAATAAGTTCAATGGGCAACTACGGAACCCTACACTGAGCATGGCCCGACATTTGTCTTATGTGTTGCTCTTATTGTAGTTGGTCACACATACACATTTGATCCACTTCAAAACCCATTGGCTGTTCAACGATATAGGGTGGTTAAGAAATAAACCTAGGCTTAGTAAACCGGTCGTTAAAAAGAGATTAAAAACATACCTTTTAGAAAACGAAATATGTTCTAATTGCTTACTAGGGTCGTGTCATGTGCATGATAGTTTTTAGTATATTATTGTATTATTATAGTATTACTGTTTAAGATACTATTGTTTTGTTTTGGTGCATGATTCGATTAAGGAATTGAGCGCTTCATTCGCCAACAAACTGGTTACAGTTTGGCGAAATTATAAATTTTGTTTGTTAGCATGTACCAACTTGAATAAATAAACTTAAAAAAAACGATACAAAGGGCAACGTGAAAAAAAGGCCATCTAGTAGTTCAGTTAGTTGACCTCTCCCCTTGGTCTCTTTCTACATACGTATCAGATACAAGCGAGCAATAAATAAGATAAGGACCCGTACAACACAAGCTGAGATATGGTGGGTTAAGAGCAAATAAACGTCACTACAGAACTGTTACACTGAACATTATAACATGTTTGCATGTGTAAAACCATATTAATTATACTAGTACAGTTAATGTTAACTAATCGCATTTGAGTAATTATTTTAAAGGGACAACTTCAAGTTAATAAAATAAATAAATATTATTACTCTAATCGTTTGAATTACTTAAACTCATCATGATATCGGTTATACAGGCTGTTTGGTAACAGGATGCAAAGACTTTCAGGGAGAGAGAGATAGAGGAGGTCATTTTAGATATTTTAGACAGAACTTGCTTTAGTACAAAGTCTCTTAAGTTTCCAAGATATACACAATTTTTAACCGACTTCAAGATTTCAAAAGAGGAGGTTATCAATTCGGTTGTATGTTTTTTTTAATGTTTGTTACTCCAGAACTCCGTCATTTCTTAACCGATTTTGAAAATTTTTTTTTTAATTGTAAGTATATATATCTAAGTTGGTCCCGTTTTTGTCAAAACGCAGTTCTGATGATGGGATCCATGAAGAATCGAGGGAAATACTCAAATTTTAAAGGCACACATATAGTGATTTTAGTATTTTCATGAACTAATCAAGCATTTTCATTAAAAAAAAGTGACATGTGATGAAGTGGAACTGCTGATGATGATCAGAACGGAACCCTTCAACGACGCATAGTTCACGTTTGGCGAATTGTCCTCTTTGCTGTGTTTGTTAAGCATGTTAGATTTTCAAGACAATCATTTGTTAAGCTCGAGTTCTGATGATGGGATCCATGAGGAAACGAAGGAACTCCATAAATGTAAAAGGCATACATACAGTGATTTTAGTATTTTCATAAACAAATCAAGCATTTACATTTAAATAAGTGACATTTGATGAAATGGAACTGCTGATGATGATCAGAATGGAACTCTTCAACGACGCATAGTTCATGTCTGGCGATTTGTTCTCTTCGTTATGTTTGTCAAGCAACCTAAGTTTCAAGACACATTTTTGTCAAGATTGAGTTCTGATGGAGGATACCATGAGGAATTGAGGGTACTTAGTCTTCTACCATTATAAACATACTTATAGCCATTTTTATTTCATTGTATGGAATCTAAGAGTGCACCATCTAAGTATAATAATCTTTCACCGGCCTCCCCCATTGAAGTCGTTTTTTTTTTCTTAAAAATTGTATGTGTTCCATTCTACCATACATTTGGAAAAAGTTTAGATTTTATTTATTTATTTATTTAATCCTTTGGGAAACAAACAGGCAAATATAACACACATAATTAATCATGACACAAGTTCATAAGCCAAATAGTTTCCACTACTAATCAATAACATCTGTTGCTCAGATCGAAATAACAAAATAACAATTTCATGCAAATTCAAGACGAGACTGTAGACATTCATATTAATATTAACAGGGGAAACATATATCAACAACTGTAATATACATAGAGAAACATTTACTCTAGAATACATCTGTAATTCTTTTTTTTTTTTTTTTTTTTTTTTTTTTATAGCAGAAACAAATTGTTGTAGAGATAGGTGGAAAATATCAATATCATTGAATTTATTATTGTAAGATTTGCAAGCTCTGGATAGAAGCTTATTTCTTGCATATGCGGTACGACCAGAGTTAATTGCGAATAAACTAGAGGAACGCGTTCGCCGATCAGGACATCGTAGTGCTATTTTTGAGAGAAGGTTAGGAGAATCAACAAGGCCATTTAAAATTTTGTACAAAAATATCTGATCTCGAATTTCACGACGTGTTTGAAGAGACTCAAAATCGTTGGTATTCATTTTATTAAATTTATATCTCATTCTTCTAATAAATTTATTTTGAATACTTTCAATTGTATTAATATGAACGTTGAAATGAGGATTCCAGATTGTAGTGGCGTATTCCAAATTAGACCTGACAAATGCATTGTACAGAAGTAGTATCGTCTTCGGATCTTTAAAATCTTTGGTCTGACGAAATATAAAGCCGAGCTTCTTATATGCTTTACTCGAAATTTTATCAATATGAGTAATGAATTGAAGTTCGCTGTCCAGATTTAACCCTAGATCTTTGACTTCAGACACAACCTTAAGACCAACCTTTTTCCGGGTTATCGTAATTTTTCAGTAGCTGTAGGAACTAAGGAAGTTTTTGAAATCAATTGAATTTGGACTAACGAGTTTTTACTGCCTGTATTCACATGGTAAGAAACTTCCATTTGTAATAATAGGCACAACTGTCAAACCCATTATGCAATAGGCCCCCAGCTTGTTGAAATTCACAAATCAAATTGTACCCGGCCCGTGCCGCTGTGACGGCAAAAGACGTCTTACGTTGGTTCCATGGCGGAGGGGCGCTGCCTTTTATGGGATGCTACAATTGCTACATGCATAAGTACTTTTGCCGCTTCCCATTTGAGGCTGAACTCACGATGTGCAGGCTCGGCAGCAGAATCTGTGGCCATAGAAACCGCGGGATCCTGGGACTCGGTCGCCGTCTATTCAAGAGGCTAGGGCTCGCTCCAGGTCGTACTCGGTTCAACGGCTCTCCATCGCCGTTCAGCGGGGTAATGGTGCTGGCATCATGGGGACCTTTGAGCCAGGTGAGATGCGGGCCTAGATCTTCCGTTCTGTTTCCTTGTATGTTTTTATATTTTCTTAATATGGCAGGTTACTAGTTATTATCCTCGTTATTATTTAGTGCTTTAAACCTTTCTTTGTAATCTGATTTATATGCAATACGACGTATAAAAAAATACGAATTTATTTTTTATTTGTTCTTCATATAAATAACTTTATACAAAGACGTGGGTTTTCCCCAAATACACTGTCAATACATACATTTCAGAGGATTAGGTTAACACCGATACGTCACTCAGTCATATTTTACATAAGCACTGTACAAGATAAAGTCATTGCCTATCAATGGTTTATTATCTACGCGAAGGTCATATTATGCACGCGCATTGTACATATGACGACCTTATCTTAAACGCCTTAGATGCTATTTTCGAAAAGCATTATGTTCTCTATAATTAACCCCTATGTATGATTTGACAAAGTACAGTCAAATCTAAAAATGTACAGGCGATTTTGAATTATATCCGCCGGGCTTAAAGTATTAAATGGTATTCTATACTAACGTATATATAAGTATGTATTATGAATTGTCCCTCTGAATTTACAGACATTAGAGAGCGTACTATTCACGGCATACATATATTCAACATAGTTCTCTCAGGGGCAGGCAGAGACCACGGATTTCCATTTCCAAAGATTCCGACAAACCTTCAAAACATCCTTCATACATTTCCTTCGGTTTAGGCAATTCTTGACCCGAATTCAATACTCGTAAAACCTACCGATATTATTGCCCAATTCATTGTTAAAGAGTTACGTTTTTGGAAATATAATTACCTATTGAATTACCACAACGTTTAACTTTGAACCTCACCTCTATTCAATTAAGTGCCAATTTTGAACGCTAAGTGGCATAGATTGGTATAATTCTTTGTGTTGTCATATAATAGAAACGGAGGATGTTGTTCATTAGTGGGATGCTCGAAATTACCGGCGGTCACGGCTCAGCGCATTGTTTGATCACGCTCACGTTTAATAGCCCTTAATCCGTTGAAATAAGGGTCACGAATGGTGGAAGTTGTCGATGGTACAGTCAGCTATGAATCTTGTCTACCAGTTTTGAATGATGTGATTTTGATGAAATCAATATATTGTACGCCATACAATGGCTGATTGTGACGATCTAATCATGATTATTGTTACCTTTTTAATTACGCACTTTCATACAATAAATTATTTGTATTTGTATTTGAACTTTAATGTACAAAGAATAGAGTCGAAAAGTGGCGGAACGCTTTCTTGGCTTATTAAACAAGCAATGCTTAGGTTTCATTGCGGCCCATTAATTTAATTTGTTTTCTTAAAATACGGTTTAAGATTCTTCATTTCTCATTAAGAATTTACATTCAGTCACATTTATTTTAATCGTCTGGCATTTATTTACGAACCGTGAGATCTTCGAGAAGACAAGTACGGTTGCCAGTTTTTGTTGCACTTTTAGCACCACCCAGGGGTCACGTGTAGGGTAACGGTGGGTACTCCCTACGGACGTGGTGCAACTTCGACCCCCTTTGTCAAGTGAGTGGGCAACTTGACTGTTAGAAGTTCTCAAGCCGCCCGAAGGCCTCTAACTTGGCTTAACGACTGCTGCCGTAGACAGCAGCCGGGACCAACGGCTTAACGTGCCTTCCAAAACACGAGAGCGCTCAGTTAGTAACCACTCAAAGCGATCACCCATCCAAGAACTGACCTGCGCCCACATTGCTTAACCTCGCATACCGCACGCGGCAGGCGGGTGCCGCTGGGCCACGAGCGCTCTACGTGAGCTCTCGCTCGCTCACATAAGAACTTAAAACTAAATATAACATTATTATTGTGCAAAATGAGAGAGTTAAAACAAAAACATAAATGGTAATTCAATAAACAGTAAACTAATCTGCCGGTACTCTACACCAGATTGTTTTGAACATAATGATGATTTAAAGTAAAGTTGTTGTTACGTTGTCATTATCAGTAGAAATATAGCTTATAACAGTAAAAAAAATCCATATAAACAATCGATTTGACGTACCCATACAAACACAGGTCGTAAAAGTAAACTTAAGAGTAGTGCTGGATTAGCCCGTAAGCAAATTAATTAAGCAATTGCTTAGGACATAACGTCTTTGGGGCCATAAACAGCATAAAAAAAAGATCTTCGTGGACTGATGACCTGGTAAAGGTCGTGAGAGAACGCTGGATGCTGGTGGCGCCAGACCGGTTATTGTGGCACTCTTTAGGGTAGGCCTATATCCAGCAGTGGACGTCCATCAGCTGATATTATGATAATGATGATGATTATGGACCCGGGTATGTCCTAAAACTACGACCAAGACCATCGGGGGATGGGCAGCAGCATCCCTGGAGTGCGGTGGAGATACTGCGATCGCCAACCCGCATGCCAAGCGTGGCGATTATGGTATTTACCCCCCATGAAATTGGGGGAGGCCTACTATGTCCAGCAGTGGACTTCCTTCGGCTGATATGGTGATGGTGTTGGTGGTATCGACAAAAAAATCACAATAATTATCGAACCTAAATGCGACCTGTTGAGTACAACGGAATCGACAAATTTAGGGAAATTGGGGGAGGCCTCTATATCCAGCAGTGGACGTCCCTCGGCTGATATGGTGGATGATGATTATTATTAATGTGGTTCATATTAAACACTTAATTAACATGTAACAAAACGAGTCTTCGGACGTACCGCTTGAAATGTGTAATGTTACTATTTATGTTGCGCAACTGATAAGGTGGCACATGTATACATTGATAACCGGGCATCTTCGGCTCAACTTGTTTTTTGGAGATTAAATCTGACACACTAACGTAATAAAAGGCGTAATATTGAAATATAATGAAACGGGTCACTCACGTCTTTAAGGTCGTATAACGCTCGAGATGTTTCAGACCGGTTCGCTATCCTTAATCATGAGTAGAGTTCAATAAGAAAATCTTTAGTAGGCTTAGAGATAGTGAAAGAAGATTTAAAACTTTGATTGAACTTGGACTTAACTGGGACCATTTTTTTATTTACTCGTATTCATGTTCAAGTATTAGAACCGTTTATAAACTGATGACAACCCTGGAGTTGGAGGCAGCCATAGATTATGGCAACCGCCTGTCATCAGGCAAGCCATCGTCATAACCAAAATGATATATGTTGTGCCGATCTCTGTTAGTCAGTAAGGCAAAAACGGCATCTTTATAGTCAGTCGGTCAGTCAGCAGTCAAGCGTACGGCACGGCCCGCCTAATGGTAAGCGGTCATTGCAGCTTATGGACGCTTGCAACTCCCGGGGTTTCACATGCGCATTGCCGACCCTTTAAAAATGTACCTATACCGTATACACTCCTCCCTTGAAGAACCCCATACTGTAGTCTCTCGGGAATACCTCGGAGCTCATACCGCAACGAAAGCGACCGAGGGAGGAAATTCCTGTGAAACCGTACCGTATTCGACCAGTAGGTTCCGAGGTGTGAGGATGCATGCCCTACTGGCGGCGAGCGGTGCGATGGTAGAAAGCGGCCGTGGGCATCATGTCGAATAGTTCTTCGGAGCACAACCCATTACATAAGCGATAGAACACGCACAACGAAGCAAAGTGACCAACTAATTTTAGTAATTTTAGAGAAACAATTGGACAAACAATGGACTGATGCGGGTGGCGCAGGACCGGTCATTGTGAAAGTCTTTGGGGGAGGCCTATGTCCAGCAGTGGATGTCATTCGGCTGACATGATGATGATGATGATGAGAGAAACAATTGATTTTTATGTAAATGTTTTTATGCCGTAACTTCGATTGTGACATGTAATAATCAAGTCTCAACATTGTTTTTAAGCTAATATCAAAGTGACAGATATCTCTCGAGAAACTCCCAAAAACTTAGTCAATTTTAGGTGATGTGTTCTTACATAGTGAGAAAATACTACATTTTTTTGCTTAATTGGATTTAGGTTGATATAACATTGTTTGATTCTTATAATCTAAGAAATGCATGGCTAACATCTGACACTTTATTACTCCAAACTAGAATAATAACTTAATGCAACAAGTAATCTTCTCCTTCTCGTGTCGATGGTTTCTACTTCTGGTTTAGATCGAATGGGACCAGATAGCACCGATGCCCAGTGTGCGTCAGACGCTTGGATATGATATGATTTGTATATACAGGTTGATTTAGGAGACGTGAGCAGAACCAACACTACATACATAGTAAATGGCAATGAATCGTTCACCATTGTATTTAAGTGAAACACCCATACCTTTTTCCTGTTTTTTTATTTTTTTTTAAGTTAAAGTTTAATTCTTTACAATCATGGTCACCCTACAACAACTGGTTTATAAAGATAACCTCTAACTGTTATGACAGCACTTTAATTAAGAAGAAAGTAAATTGTCACATTGAGTGAGATACGATATTTCAAAAGTAATCGGACTCAGATAATATTCAATTTGTACATATCACTTGACTGAAGTATTCTAATTGTAGAGTGATCATGAATTTCGTCAATAATTTAAAACATTTTGTTATCAACACCAAAGATAAATGAACGTTAATTTCACTAATAGCGGTACGAAGCAGTAGCTTATGATCTACTGAATCCGTAGTGTTGAGCTTGCTCACGTCTCCTGAATCACCCTGTACATATATATTTTTTAAATAAATCAAAATTTTAAAAATAAAAATTAAATACTGTAGTGCCAAAACTAACGAATAAAACTTGCACAACCTTTGTATGGAGAATGCCTTGCCCTACCCTTCGCCTTAAAATAGACACTTGTTCCGTCGAAGTGACACCAAGTCAGACACGACAGTTCTCCAACAGTAAACAGGGGTTGCCTACCTGTGATACATTGCGATGCCATGCACGGCGCTCCACTTGCTTCTAACCTCGTCGCAGATCGCCTTCATGGCTTTCAGCGCCATCGGCTCGTAAGCTTCATACTCCAGCCGCAACACCTGTTGCAAAATAAACTTTATATTGTACGGTATATGTTTCATATTTGAATGGGTTATGTGCATTTATAACCAGCCTCTCTGGCCCGAAACATCACGTAAAGATGACCATAAAATTTGCCATCCTAGCTGGGCAGACCTGTTACACTCACTTTATAACGCGAAATTACACTTATGGATAATAAGTTCCCCATATAGACCTAAATTGTCATGGTCATCGGCGCTCTGAAAATCGCGCACCACCATATTAATTTTTTACACTACGCATCTACTCGGAAATTTTAGACTTTAAGGCGCATGATTTATGGTTTAAATTGCAACGGGGCCATTGGCTACACTTCGTAAGCCAGCCGCACTTGCGTAAATTACTTATTCGATGTGTGTTTTATAGACTTTATATTTCTTTAATTAGGTTAGGTAGGCCAATACGTAATAATATAATAATAATAATACTTTTATTTCGGACACTTTTTTTTTGTACATCCATATATTGTTAGTAAGACTTAATCTAGGTATATTAGTATATAATATTCTTAATTTAATGAGACCCTGCAACTCTTCGCTTATTAGTTAAAATGCAATAACAAGTGTCATCTTTCTGTGCGTACCCACATTGTTATGAACATTGTAGATGTACCTAAACTTAAGTATGTACTTTGATTTGTTAGTCCTACCTAGACATTGTACCTATATTTAACAAAAAACTGTTGTTATATTTCTCTACTTTAAGTGAATTGTATTCTTTTAGAGAAATCAATTCTTAAACCGTAATTACAGTTCAAAGTTGCACGGACTAAACAGTAGAGTAAGTTTTAGTTTTACTGCCACAATATGTTTGGATAAAACATAATACCAATTATTTGCTACAGAGAACGAAGAAAGAAAAAAATAAACGGGATCTCGCACGCAGCCCGAGATGGAAAACAAACCGCCGCCATGAGGGCCTACTCCGAACTTCGTGTCGGGCCGTCCTGTTCACTCTCGTGTTATACACTATATGACGGAAAGGGATGGCACGATACGAAGTTCGAAGTTCGGAGTAGGCCCTCTGGTTTGCCGGATCAACGCCCTATCACTAGGCTACCCAGGCCACTACGTCATCACAGTAAATCTTAGCTTGCGTTCTCAGCAGCTACCACTAGCGAACCCTCTGTATTTTTTTAACGGCTCACCATCTTCCGACGCTCTCACGCCTCGCCTCTCTTCACGTTAAATTAACACAAATTATAAGTTACGTATGAATAGTATTATTTTATTGTAGTGTTCAATTGTCGTATGTATTACAGGACATTGAATGTGTAATTGTATTTACACAACGTCATAAAATTACCTACCAGTTTAGTTGTTTAAAAAATACCTTTTTATTGTCTCTTAGATATTCCATTACAAACATGTGGTCTGATGGTGATGACAATGCAAATATTACCCTTAGATAATACCCAACCAATTATTTCCACATAAAAACTATTTCGAACCTTATTACAAAGCAGTAAAGATGCTATTGAATAATTATGTTTGTGTTTTTGTAGGTAAGCAATTAAACATCGAGGCAAAAAATACAAATCTTGTTGTGATACATATTCCTGTTAAGACTTTATTTTATTTTATATTGAATTTATAAGGTGTTTACTAATCATGCCCGACGCGGCGCCCCCTTGGCGGGATTTCGTCAGGGCTAATCAATGGCACAGTCAATGGTTAATGAAAGCTTAAAAGTAAAAACTAAAAGTTATTTATTCTTCAAATTAGGCATATTACATGCACCTATGAACATCAATAAACTACCAGCGCCAACTTAGTGCATTTTAGTAACATCTTGAAACGAGCCACTGCTGTGCCTTTTGTGGGCATTGATCCAAATGATATATTTTATAAATGTATGTATGAGTTTTATCCCAGACCTGGCAGTTATGAACAATACAATGATTTTTATCTCAGTCCAATTATGACGATATTTTTAATTACTTATCACCATTAAGTAACTTAAGTATAAATAATAATTAGTTTATTGCAGAGAAATCACCAGTGTCATTCATCCTTTTAAGTACTTCCCACATGATACTTTTATGGGTATATTGAACTTGCTTATATATACATATATCAGTTTGTATATGTCCTAAGATCTAACTTTTTGGGGAGGCCTTATTTTCTAATACATAGTTACGAAATTTAAAATCCCTTATATACATCCAATAAAAAAGGAAATATGGATATTAGTGTATCACATGATGATGCAGGAAAACACATACTGAAACAAAACTTTAAGTGAGCAGGTCACATAGCCCGAATGTCTACGAATTGGGCAAAAACAATAACCATTTGGTAACCAAAAGTCTGGAAGAGGAAAGTGGGCAAACCAAATGCAAGGTGGGAAAAGGACCTAATGGTAGACAAGAAAACCAAATATTTAGAAGGAACAGATAATGGCGATCCAAAACGGGCCTAGGCCAAAAATACCTTACAAACATAATATAAATAGAATAAGTCATCATAAATAACAGTATAAATCTACTCAGTTTGTATAATAAAGGGTTAGATAAAATAAAATAAAATAGGAATAGTTTTAAACACAGGATAGAGCAAACAGAAAAGCAGAGTTTATAATTAAATTAATAAAACATACCTTTTTTCCTTCAAAATTATCCCTAGTAGTGCCAACAAAGATGGACACCGCTCCGCAACTGTCATCCACAACCAGCTCACTCACCGCGTCCACCGACAACTTGTCTACTGTCAACTTTAAGTGGTCCATATTGCCCGTAAACCTAGCCTCCACTCAGTGGTGGTATCACAGCAATGTGGTCTCTATCGTTGATCTCAATGTCTATAGTCTCATCACAGACTTCCTCGTTCTTGGCCAACAGTATGTTGTTCTTTATGGCCTGCAGGTTGTAGTTCTCGGTGATAGTATTCAGAAGCTGCTGGTAGCTGATCTTCTTTGGCAGCTGGATGCAAGTCTCCCGGGTGCCGGCCAGGTCTTTTGATTGAGCAAAGAATAACAGTTTCACATTTACGACATGCTCAATTTCCATATTTCATTCTGTGAATGATTATAGTATAAAATAAATATAAAACAATAATTTTCAAATGCTGTTTGTTTAAGTCACTTTTTCAACAATAAAATTTTTCAGTCTTTTATAACTAGTGCGAATCGCGTAAAATTTATGGGCACATCAATAGACTAACATAAGTAAACAAATACCATAATCATACAATCCAAACATAGTAGTCATTGGCAGAACCCCAAAAAACATTGGCACTATATAAAGTATAGTTTGTCCTCGAATTTAAAATAGCTGTTATATTTGAATACATGGTACAACAACCAATTATAAAATTAAATACAATCCTTTGAAGTCAAGGGATAAATCTTGCATATTGTTATGGTTCTGTTTGCATTTATACGTACAGTAAATTATGAGGAAGGAAACTACAGCACACACAGACTTTCACGCAAGGACTGCGGGCTTCATTCGGCAACGAACAAGCCTGTTTTGTTATGTGACAGAGATCACCCAGGCGGAAAAAGACATCAACAAGTTTTGATAAATCGATTAAAAATACTCAGGTACTTAACCTTGACTAGTATTTAATGTTTCGCGGAGCATTCGCTATGTTGCGTTCGAAACGTCTAATTAATTAAGGCGACGCAATTCAATCAATTCATTTCTATTATGTATATTGAATTGATTTTGAATAACCACGCGTTGCAGTCTGTCACGACTTCCAGTATATTACACTCTTATTATGTGTACTGTCACCTTATCTATCACTTTTGACAATTCTTTGCCAAAGTCAGCATGAGAGTGACATTTAGATTTTGTTGCTATTTTATAAAATAGCACAACATCTTGTAAAATATATTTATAGATATGATCTTATGACCTTAGCTATGGCACGACGATATGCTTCTCAAAAATTTACAACTATTAGTATTTAGTGTGTAAAACGTTAATATCAAAATTGAAGTTTTCTTGTAATAGGAGATAGTTGCATTCGTGTTGCGTTCTCAGCAATTATGTCTTCTATATTCTGGCAACATTATGATACGTAGAAGTTTTTCAAGATAGTTACTTTCTTTATTTCCAATAATTTTATTTCATTCTGTACACAATTTTTAATCACAGAAATTTATTTAAAAACACTGAAGCATTACATTGACTCCCAATCACTATACCTATAATAATAATAAGTCTGCGGTCTATAGTGATTATATGCTCAGTGGCGGTCTACAACAAATTGTATAAACGCAATATGTTTAAGTGCTCCATTCAAGTACAAACATGACCGATATAAATTATCACGTACATGTACAAAAGTTGATCACCATTTTTAGTCCAAAATAAAATAATCTTATACAATAATTTTAAAAATGACTTGAAAATTAATGGATAAAAATTGATTAGTAATTTTCAGAAAAAATTGTATAAATCGCGCACTACATTTTTAAAATAACAATATATGAATGATCATGTATGGATGCTTTAAGTTTAAAGTAGCTTGATGTTTGAACACTTTGAACTGACATTACTGTCAGTTGAAATTAAAAAAGTTACCGGATTTCAAACGGTCTTATCGTCGCTGTGAATTTACACTCGAGCTCAACCGCTTTTTGGCGAGATTCCCACGGGCGCGCGCGTTACATAAAACGAACGTCGAACTGAGTGCACCACAAAAAGGTTAAAAATAGATTTTCAGTGTGTGTTGCGCGTATTCAGCGCCGACATTTTTGTTTTCAAATGGCATACATACCGAGACGACGCTCATATTACGTATTAGAAATCTAAAGTGAAACTTACTGAAATCGGTTAACTGTAAACATTGTACTGATTTTTTGTTTGCATCTCGTCTCCTGATTGACGTGCGGTGTGGAATAGAATATTCATTGTGGACGCGGTCGTGTTGGTTTTCAGTTCCTATGGATTAGTTCAAGTGAATATCTGAGTGCCAAGTGAACAATAAACAGTTAAAATGGCTCATCATGCGGAGCCAATGGACGTTGACGACGAGAGTGTTTTTGATAATAAGGAAAACGCCTATCAAAACTCCAATGTGCTGCCCAGGACTCCATGCACTGAGAAAGGATATGAAGAACTTGATGTCTCAGAACTTAACATGAAGCTGAGGTATTCCATAACCCCAGCGACTTCGCCTATGTCTAAAAGTATGTCGCATTGTTTGGACAACAGGCAAAATACTTTAACCGATGAATCCATCAACAACACAGTTATCAATGAGTATGAAAACAATTTGACCCAATCCTTAAATTCCACATTAAACAAAACTGAAGTGAAATCATCCAAAGTATTACCATTGCAAACTTTACCAACGGACATTGTTGAAAACAACAGGAGTTCTGTTCGCCGATCCTTAGATGCTGCAACAACAAATGACATCACAATAACTGTAAGTAATCAAAATGAGATAGACAATTTATCATTTGCAAGCTCTTCTTCCTCTATGGCACACACTCCTGAAGCTACTACGCCTACTAAAGAAATGCCAAAGCAGGATGTTGGGTCTCCTATCATGCGAGGGCTCAAATCTGTGTTAAGTATGTTCAGATCCTCACAGAGCCCTATACCACCAGGGGAAGAGGATTCTACGGCGGCAAATCAGGCTGTAAGTCCTGCTGATGTACCATTGCCGGATTCCAAGCCTAGAGCTCTCGCATCAACTCCGAAGAATGAAAATAACAAAGGAAGAAGTTCATCCCAACGAAACAGTCCACATAAAGAGAGCATAGTATTCAATGAAGATTTAGAGAAAGAATTGCAATGGAATGATGACTCAACGATAGTATTTAGTTCAGAGAAGATCCCGATACACAAGTTATTTTTTCAAGACAAGCCTTTTAAATCTGCTTTTTTGAATGACAATGTCAAACATGAAGATGCCAATTCCACTGTGGAGTACATGGATGTGTCTTATAATGATCTGTCTATTAAAGATAAAACTTTAAATGGAAATATAAACAAAAATAAGGTTAATGAATTGGTAGAATCAGATGGAGAATTTGTTGATTGTGAAACAACATTTACTCAAGATGATGTACACTTTCAAATTAATGAACTTGATGCAGCAAAACCCAATAACAGTCAGATTCCAAATGTCGCCGAAAAATTGGAGGAAAATACTGCAAATGAACCATTTACCTTAGACACAACAAAGGATATAATGAACTCAATAGATACTTCTCATATGGTTCTAGAAGAGAATGTTGGAAAACCACATGATGCTACTACTGATATTGTTAACCAATTGTCTGACCTTATAAACGAATCTGAAACAAGTGCTTCAAATGTAATTTCAGTTGAAAATAAAGGCACTGCAATTTTAGGTAAAGAGGAAACTTCAACATTAAGTTATGTGCAAACTCAAAATAATATTCTACCAGAATTGCTACAAAACCAAGTAGCAAGCCCTGTAAACTCTGCAATAGATTCTCCAATTGCAGCTACTGAACAGAAAGGTATCACAAGTGAAGATTTAATTCAAACATCAAGTATAGTTTGTGATACTATTACACACCTTATAGAATCTACTCAACCTAAAATAAGTGTAGAGCCGGTTGAAGCCGTTAATATGACTCAAATATCATCTTCTGAGGTAACTAAAACAATAAAAGAACCAGAAGAAAGAGGTGACAGTGCATTAGGTTACCCATCGCCAGTTGACATTCCTTTGCCAAATGATGATGATATTAATGAAATAGCTGACAATGTAGTATGTGTTGAATTTCATGATAAAGATATGCTTAATGCTAGCGGTTCCCAAAATGCCCTGATGGCAGCCCTCAATAAATCAATTACCGAAGTAAACTATGACATTCAACATACAAAAGCTAAAACAGAAAACAATGTCACCGTTTGTCCACACAGCATATTACCTAGTGATGTTCCATTGTTCAATACAGATGCAGTAGACACCAATAATATTCCGCACGAAGCTATAACTGTTATTTGTGATCCTGTACAGTCACCAGTTATTGACAAACCTGATACTTCTGTAGATGCTATTACTGCAAAAGGTGATCTTGTTAATGATGAAGTTGATAAATCAGCCGCTGAAGCAACTGCTGATATACCTCATGCTCAAATTGAAGCTGATATACCTTGTCCACCCTGTCCCAATGACACTCCAGTTCCTGGTATGGATGATGATAATCCGACTAAAACAGATGATTTGCCAGTAGATGCTGTAACAATGGATGTTAATTCAGTTCGACAATGCATTATTGAAAATCCTGAAGTAATTTTAGTAGTTAATGATTCTAATAAAATTAAAACAGATATTGTCTTTAATGAAATTATGGTAGCTGATAACATTTTGCCTACAGACATGAATAAATCAAAAGAAGGACAAATGGAAATATCCTATGTTGAATGTGCCTACGACAAACTTTCATTGTTCAATACAGATGCAGTAGACACCAATAATATTCCGCACGAAGCTATTACTGTTATTTGTGATCCTGTACAGTCACCAGTTATTGACAAACCTGATACTTCTGTAGATGCTATTACTGCAAAAGGTGATCTTGTTAATGATGAAGTTGATAAATCAGCCGCTGAAGCAACTGCTGATATACCTCATGCTCAAATTGAAGCTGATATACCTTGTCCACCCTGTCCCAATGACACTCCAGTTCCTGGTATGGATGATGATAATCCGACTAAAACAGATGATTTGCCAGTAGATGCTGTTACAAAGGATGTTAATTCAGTTCGACAATGCATTATTGAAAATCCTGAAGTAATTTTAGTAGTTAATGATTCTAATAAAATTAAAACAGATATTGTCTTTAATGAAATTACGGTAGCTGATAACATTTTGCCTACAGACATTAATAAATCAAAAAAAGGACAAATGGAAATATCCTATGTTGAATGTGCCTACGACAAACTTTCTGAAAATTATGTTATGGATGTAAGTATGAAGATGGAAGACACTTTAGACCAACCAGAGTCATGTCTAAAGGAAACTCAGACTCTTAAAATTATGCCTGAGATACCTGAAGTAAATTCTAAGAGTATAGAAGTTAATCCTACTGATATTGTTAAGGGCGAAGTAAAATCATCCAGGTTCCAAATCGCGTCTGAAAAGGGCATAGATGAAACAGTGAATTCAGTTTCAAACCCGGTATCCGTAACTGCAATAGCCAAACATTTGACGAACGCGCCAAAATCTCAGGATTCATTAAATGGAAATGTGATTGCTTCCGTTGCGTTGATAACATCTGCATCCGAACCGTCTAATGCGCCACCAATATCTGATCATTCTCATGTGACTAACATTGCAGGGGCCAATAACGAGGCTAGTATCGTAAATGGTTCCAATTTGAATCATGTACTGGAAGATGCAGCAGGTATTGCCTCCACAGTAACAACATTATTGAATGATCAAGATTCAAATATACTTCTCGTACCTACAGTATCTAATAAAAAAGAAGCGTGCTTCGTTGAAGAGGATACTGCGTTACCAGGTCTTCCGAAATATCCTGATACTATTTCAAATTTAGATTTGTCCTGCAAGGTAGAAAGTACTCCAGAATGTGTAGACGAAGAAATTGTGTTATCCGAAAGCAATAGTCCATTTGTTTCAATGTCTGCTGAAGAACCATTTGATCATGAATTGAAAAAGGAAGAGTTTGAAAACATTCTACAGCCACCGCCTATATCTCCAAAAATAGTTTCTAAAGGATATAACATCAACTTTGATGACATTGATAATATTAATCCATTTGCTACCAATACTAAAATCAGATTGTCACCACCTCCGGGTGTATCTCCGAATACGTTATTAGTTACTGAAGATGTGAACAAGATAGCGACAATGGAGCTCTCCAAAAATGACAAAAACATTAACAGAAGAAAATCAATGCCAGAAAGGAAAAAGCCTTTAAAAGCAAAGAGGCATTTGAATTCAACCATTAATGGTATAGAAAACAGATCATCAAAAATTACGATTCTTAAAAACGATGTTCCAAAGAACACTCCTAAAATTGAACCTCAACATGAACAGACACATCTCAACCAGGCTGATCTGAAACAAACTGATATCGATAATGTCCGTTCTGTCACACAGGATGTTATAAGTGATAAACTAAACGTAACTATACCAGTTGAAATAACTACTAATGAAGAAAAAGATCATAAGGAACCTGAAGCTGCGCCTAGTGTAGATGACCCAAAAGAAAATACAAGTATAAGGGCAGAAAATGAAACAAATACTGCACCAAACAATGAAATAAAATTGATCGATGATTTTGTTATGAGCGCGTCATCTTCTGAACAATGTACGTATTTATCTGTAGGCGCATCATCCACAGAACCAATGGACTCTAAAAACGTATTCAATTTACCTGAACTGGATGATTTCAATCCATTTGCAACGAAATCTAGAATACGCCAAACTCCGCCAAGGGATTTAGATATAGACAATCCTTTTGCAACTAAAAGCGAAATTCAATCTTCCCCTGAAATATCCTTCGTTGTTACACAGAAAGATTCTAATAGCACTGTAACTATTGGAAACGAGATCGAGTTGAAAGAAGCGAAAAATAATTTGAGTACTTGCAGTGGATCTTCTAAGACAAGTCAAGAAAAAGATATTACAGTTCACGAGGTTCATACTGAAGATGAGGATACTCTGGAAGGACCTTTCCTCGAAGCCGATGATGGCGACGAAGGTGAAAAAGCGCCTGAATTCACCAATGATAAAGTAGACGTGGTAGACTTTGATAACCGCAATCAACCGGATAATGATGAAGCCGCGGAAATGTTTATAGACGCAGAAGCTTTTGAGTTTTTGATGAACCAAAATAAGGCCGATGAGGTAGCATACAGCGGGAAAGAGAGTTTGTTCCTCAAGTTTGATCCACTTTTTGCCCAAAGAGTCACATCCGAAGGTGTCTCGGCAGCTTTGAATGATATTAAAAGAAAACAAATGACTCCCAAAAAAGCTCCTAAACAGGCACCTCTCAAGGAAGTAGAACTTATGTCATTAGGATTCTCTGCATCTTCTGATTTAAATATCTCATCCGAAGTACAAAATGTCGTTGAGGAGAGACCTGATATTAACGTTACTACATCTAAACCGATGATGGTTGTCACACCGGTTACCCCGGTTAACCCGGATACCCCGATTAACCCGGATACCCCGGTAAACTCAGTTGTCACGCTTAGAAAATCGTTGACACCTAATAGATCAAATAGGCTTTCTATGACGTTTACATCACCGGCTATGGCAGTAATTGATAGGCTTCTATCATTAAGTGGCAATAGTGCGGCACCAGGTCTCGATACGACAATTACTCATGTCGACAGATCGCACTGCGAGGCCGACCAGGCTCTAACACAACTGAGAGAATTGCTAGCCGAAAAAGAGATAAATGTCTACAACCTAAGATGCGAAAGTAAAGAACTAAGAGACAGACTGATAACTTTAGAAACTCGGGTGAAATCACTGGAAGCAGAGAGTGCGGAAAGATTAAAGAAAGTGAATGAATTAACTGAAAATCTAGCTGAAAAAACTAAAATGAACAGGAACCTGACAACAGCGCTAGAAGAGTACGAACGGACCATCGCTACTTTAGTATCTGAAATGAAACGAGACAAGAAACGCTTCGCCGAGGAACGCAATCAGCTTATTAGTGATAGAGACGAGCAGAACGCGCATTTGTCCAGCATGGAGGCTGCCTTCGAAGACCTCTACAGCAAATATGAGAAGAGCAGCCAGGTTATAATAAATTACGAAACCATCCAAGAAGACTACAAAAAGTCTATTCAAGAATTCGAGGACAAAGTCGCAAAAATGCAGACGAGGTATGAGCAAGTTAAACAGCACGCGTACTCGAGTTTAAATCACGCGAACCAGGAATTAGAGAAGATAAATAAAGCTCATGAGTCGGAGGTTTTGAAATACAACGCTATGATTAAGCGTAAAGAACTGCATATCAAGTCGCTCGAAGAAAGCCTTGCACAGAAAACCAAAGCGAACGAGGACCTGACAGCTATATGCGATGATCTCATCAACAGAGTCCGCTAAACTAATTTTAGGCGTTCACTACACAAACATTAACGACGTGTTATAGTTTTCCTGTTGTATGAATAGATTAATATCTCGGGGGTCTTTGCTTGTGCGCCTATCTTCCGGTAGGCACTATCAATGTGAGCTGGTCTCTGTTTCAATGGCCCAAATTCTTAAACTGTACATTTAAAATGTCAAACTTTCCTCATCAATTAAGACTGCAAATTGTGATAAAAAGTCAATCGACGTGCAATTCATTTTTTTTGCTATATTCAATTTTGTCATAAATTCGCCGAAACGAAATTAGTTTTATGAATAAAATTATATGCCTAACACGTTTTGTACTATGCTGGTCATAATGAAAATGTGTGATGCGCCTATTGAAGTATTGATTTAATAGTCTGGCGTAGCAATCCATTCTCGGTAGATACATGTTACTTTTACTTGTGAATAGTGTATATTTTTGCATGTCTTGTCGCTTTTTATAATCTCCTAGTATTTATAACGTCTAGAGAACATATTTTTGCGATAGTTTTCTCGTGCATTCATCATGATACCTATTAAAGATATTTTTATACTTAACTGTGTATTGTATTGAAGGTAATCTTCTAATCTTTACACAATGTTTGAAATAATAAACCATTTTAATATTTTGATAGACATTTTGAGTGTGTTATAATATAATTATAAATAAATGACATGATACACTAATGATTACATTGATTACTTATACTCACTGTCAGATCTCTCATTATTATGTTTAGTATATTTTTATATGATATTGATACCTTTTAGCTGTTTAAAATAATGTCGAGATATTTTTGGAAAGAAAATTGTAAAGGTATAAAATTCTAAATGGTATTTTCCCGCATCGGTTTTAATGTTGAAATAGTTTTGTAATATAATAGATTATTTTAGTTATTAAAGTTTTTGACTTTTTAAAATCATTGTTTTATTAAATGAAACCTACTTTATAAGTGTACGGCGGGTTAGATATTCTAGGGTTAGTATTAGCTTACAGTCTAGGGAAGTTCAACAAATATTGCGTCGCGTAGTCAAAAATCACAAATATTGCGTTATCACAAAGAAATATCATGATAGCATTGCCCATTGCATTTGTATATTATAGCGCCAATTATTATGGTTTCACTACATCAAAAATAATGAACATATTTTCTTCTAAATATTACGATGATTATATTTTGTATTACCAACGGAAAATGTTTAAACATATCTATGACCGTAGGTACATGGAAGGTTCATCGTTGGTGATTTATACGTTTCTAGTTCACTAGTGGCTCAGTGCGCTGTAGACCTCCCGATTTTTTTTTCAAATTTCAATATGTATTACCAAAATCTGCCCTCGTCCAAAAAAATCTATAAAATTTCACGCGAATCGGCTGAGAACAACTGAAAAACCGGACATCTGGACACCGGGACATACGAAATCATTTCTGTCGAAGCTGAAGCGGAGACCTTCGTTTCACTCGGTCGATGAATACTGCGCCCATAAAAAGCGATGTCATATTTATAAGCGGTAAATGCATGTGATATGCCTACATGTTCAGTACCACGCGGTGCCATGCTATCAGCAAGCCATTATTTTTAACAAAAAGTCATCGTTTAACGGGTCATTGCTCGGCTCTTTTTGCCCAAGAGCTCGAACAAGGAGGTTCGCTCGCGCGCGCGTTGCCATGGCAATGAGGGACAAACACTGTCAAACGCTGTCTGAAGCGGGCGAAGTTGTCTGCGATTCTAATGAATGTCCTCGGGTGATGTATGACGAAACAGTGGAGGTCAACGCGAGGGAAATTGATAGTCCCATATCTAGTTCGGACGAGGAAGTGGTCAAAGCGGCCATGTCCAAGTTTAACCCGCCCGCGCGACACACGGCGCGCCACGACTTCGATTCCGAAAGCGAAAGTGATTCTGACCCTGAGAATGAGAACTTTTTGAACAATGTCAGGAGAGATGCGGTAAGATGCTATCTTTAATTATATGTGAGAATCAGATAATGTAACAACGATATTGTTTGCATAGTTGTCCGTTTACGACCGTATTGTGTAATGCAGAGTCCAGAACGCAAGCCGGTGGAGAAAGCTGCAGAGCTGCCGAAGCAGTCTTCAATTTCTTCGAAGGAAGAGAGTATCAAAGGCAGATCGAATACGAAGCGTGCAGATTCTTCCGAAAATTCAGGTATGTAATAGGAAACTGCCTAAACTATTCAACGAGGAAACTTTTATCCAGCCAGATTATACTTACAACTCTTGTTGGGGTAGTTTTTCCTGAAATCTTGATGATTGAGTGTGAGCTAGATGTGCGTAAACAATTAAACACTAGGCTGAAACTGCACCTATGATAGATAAATATCATCAGATGCCAATTTTTTACACAAATCGAACTAGTCCCATAGTAAGCTCAATAAGACTTGTGTTATGTTATGGGTACTAGACTAGACGACGATATGTTTAATATATATATACTTAAATACATAGAAAACATCCAAGTCTCACGGACATTTTTCTACTCACCACAGAAACAAATGCCCTTACCAGGATTCGAACCCTCGAGCTCTAGCTTCGGAGGCAGGGTCACTACCAACTAGACTAAACAGGCCGACAAAATAAATGTGATGTGATGACGTGATATAGTTATTTGTTCAACAAGGGATCAAAGTAGATTTTTGTTGCGAGTGTTGATGTTGAGTTCCGAGCAAGCGAAACATTCTATAATAAATTAGAATCTTGAGCGTAGCGAGGGACTCAAAGACACGGGATGCAAATATCTCTCGTGCGATACATACAACTTTTCACATCAGCGGCGAGAACATATTACGTAAAGGAATAGTGATAGAGAATTAAGTTACTTAAACTAACCTACGATATGAAAAATTAAAAAGTTAGTTTTTTTCACGTTCGCAGCAAAATTGCATTTTGCTCACTGGTTTCAAGCTGGAAAAGTCGTTTTCACGCTCGCAACAAAATTGCATTTTGCTCACTGGTTTCAAGCAGCAAAACTGCCATTTTCGAGCCGCTGAGGTGAAAAAATCTTATTTGTCCCATCCTTTGTCCTCTGAGCCTGAGGACAAAGGGTGGGACGAATAAGAGCCTAATGTAAATGATTTGAGTTGAGGCATTCGCATTGCGTAGGTGGAGTATTGAAGAAAATATAGGTAATTAAATGTATTATTATGACGGCCTGTCATATTTGTTTGGCAGCATATAAAATTATTCCTGTAATTTTATATGCTGCCAAACAAGTATGAGTCAGGGTTAGGTGCATGTCGTTACTCTTGCCAAATTATTTTGGTAGCTTTTGGTAGGTATTATTTAATTCTCTTACTTTGGTCAGAAATTAGGATTCACCGCTTCCCGGAGGTGTAGGCAGATATTACAGATTTTCCATTTACTTCTAGGTATACGTAGTTGAAATTATTTAAAACATGAGACTTAAAATAAGTTGCCATTTGATTTTGAACCTGCGTGCTTGAATAGGAAAGTCTCGTATTGAACAGACAAATTTAATGAAATTCTGTAAATATAATGATTTTAAGTATACTCAATTAAAATTTTTGGACGTTGACTTTTTTTAATAGTGTAGGTACAGTCGTCGTCAAAAACGTCTGTATACTTTAGTGTGCTCAAAATTATGCACTAAAAATATCTTTGGAAATAAAGTCGTGTTCAAGTAATTTTGATCACCGGTTCGCTCCGATATATCTTAGTGCGGATGTACGACGATAAAACCTTTAGTAGCTTTAGGTATAGACTAGACGCGTCATGTTGTTAAAAGCTTATTCATCCAACAGAGAGTGACAGCGCGGAGTTAGGTCTGGATCGTCCTCTAGCGAGCGGACGCAAGCGCACTGGCGTGGTGATCCCCGCGGAGGGCGCCTACGATCCCAAGCAGTACCAGGACCTGAAGGTGCCCGCTGACATGGAGAACATCTTTCAGTACATCATGAAGTGAGTATACCTACCCTTAATTCACTCACTTCTTAAGTGGCATACCACATAGAATCGATGGCGGTTGGGGCGGAAAGGTTCTCGAGGGGCGACCACGTACCGGAAGGCGTAGCGAGGGCAGGCCCCCCACACGATAGACTGATGACTTGGTGAGGGTCGCGGGTGGCACAGGACCGGTCATTGGGGGAGGCCTATGTCCAGCAGTGGATGTCCTTCGGCTGACATGATACTTCACTCAATAGAAAGCGCCAGCGCAGAGCTAAGCCTAGACCGTCCTCTAGCGAGCGGACGCAAACGCACTGGCGTGGTGATCCCCGCGGAGGGCACCTACGACCCCTAGCAACCATCAGATGGGCCGTACACTTGTTAGCCACCGAAGTGGTATAGAATAGAAACCTACTCATACTTCACTCAATATAGAGCGACAGCGCAGAGGCCTAGAACGTACTCTTGCGAGCTGGCGCAAGCGCACCGGCGTGGTGATTTTTCTTCCACCCCTATAAGGAATTGATTAATGATTACATTCAATATGACATGCTCTAGCACACGCACGGACAACATTTTAACGCAAATAAAAAAACATATTGTTAAAACAAATGATTTTAGATTAATTAATTAGGTACCTGCCTTTTTAACGTAATTTCATGTAGGTTTCTGGTTTAAAAAAATCCTCTACTAACAAACTTTTCACCCTCTTTTAACACCTCTTCAGAGGGCGAATTTAGAAAAGCGCTGTATACAGTTTTCTTTCTTTTTAATGCTTGGTCCATTAGGGAAGGTAGTTTCTTTCTTAAAATTAATTTTGTTTCCCATACATAATTTCCACCCCCTTTTAAACCCCTGGGGGATATATATTGAAATAACTTATAGGCTATGTGTTATTCAGATGTCTGAGCTACAAGACTGGAATGTTTCATAGAAATCGGTTCAGTAGTTTTCAAGATTAAGAGGAACGTATGTACATCCATCTAAACATGGGTACAAATTTTCACGTTTATTACAGGACGTATTGCTTTATTGTACATAAAACATGACAAAATGACAAACAAAAAAATTAAGTAAGTACAGTCGAGGAATGAAAAAGGTTCGTCACTTTTTGACTCTATTTTAATGCTGTTAAGGTCGAAAAGTGACGAACCTTTTCATTATTCGACTATACAAAGGGGTTCCCTTGGGTTAAGGCATCTCTTGGAGCTAACCTTTGGGCAAATGAGTTATTACTTATTAGTTATGGATGCCGAGAGGAGCGTGCAGCGCGCGCGCGACCAATCAGTGAGCGTATTCTTGCGGCGCCCGGCCTACTAGATTTGACAATTTCAAAATTGTAACCAATCACAGAGCAGTATTCTTGTGGAGCGCGGCCAACTAGATTTTTTAAGCCAATCAGATCACAGAGAAACTCATAACTCCCTAGGGAGTTATGAATATCCAGAACTCCCGCGGGAGCTAAATTGGCTATAACTACTATATACGCCTGCGTACAATAAGAACCTTTACGAGCAAGTGTGATGAAAAATAATGATTATATTTAATGTTAATAAAAGGAGCGCTCGTGGCCCAGCGGCGCCCGCGTACCGCGTGCGGTATGCGAGGTTAAGCAGCCAATGTCGGGCGCGGTTAGTCCTTGGATGGGTGAGTTTGAGTGGTTTACACGCTTTGAGTGGTTACTAACAGAGCGCTCCCGTGCTTTGGAAGGCACGTTAAGCCGCTGATCCCGGCTGCTGTCTATGATAGCAGTCGTTAAGCCGAGTTAGAGGCCTTCGGGCGGCTTGAGAACTTTTGACAGTCAAGTTGCCCACTCACTTGAGAAGCCTAAACCCAATAAGGTCTAATTTGCCCCTTGGGTTGGAAGGTCAGATGGCAGTCGCTTTCGTAAAAATTAGTACCTACGCCAATTCTTGGGATTAGGTAGCGGACCCCAGGCATCCTTCAGGCTGCAATGGGAATAACGCTAGGACGATGATGATGAAATAATTAAATGGCTTGTCATCTTGGCTATCAAAGTTTTGAGCGCATAACATATTTAAATTTGAGAGTGCGGGCGAACAGTCAGAGCGCTGAGTTATATGTGTATTAATAACTTAAAATGTACACATATTTAAGGTTTTCCAACAGTCTAAAAGTGATAATAAGTGCGGTTTGTCCTACAAGCGCTGTCAAGTACAATTTTACGCTAAAGTTTATTGATGCAAGTCACTGATGCGCAGCCGGAACATAGCGGCCGCTTAGTAAATATTCAATAGTTCATTAAATCCAGGGGCCTTTCAGCTCGAAGTACGACTTTTTCTATGGAAATGTTAGTTAAACTAACTTGTTTGTACCAGATGTCACTGGGTGCTATCTCTATCGCACTTGCATATTGAAATGACAGAGATGCAGCGTTCGTGCGGTTAGTTCTTACTAAATACACAACGGTGCTACGATCTATGTGGAGTATTTCACTGGTATCTCTATCTCAGTATATATATTGTACTTTGTGATTAAATCTTCATAGCATACCATACTACCTGATCATATGCTATACCTACTACTGCACTTAAGAGTGCGCAGTACGTTCGGTTCTCCATACAAACGTATTTACGCTCTCATTTCAAAACGCCGTGCTAGAATAACATGGAACTTTGTATACACAATGGGATCCGGCATATCTAGGTCGGAAATTAGTTTCTGTTGCTAGAAAATGTACGTTTGTATGGAGAACCTAGCGTACTGCCACGTACTGCGCCCTCTTAATGAGGGCATCGTTGTCGATAAACTGCCACGTGCATTGGTGAGTTTATTCTTCTGTTGTTTGTTTTGTTGCTCGTTTAAATTGTATTAATAATAATATTTTTAATCAAGTGATGTGTAATGGATAATTAAGCGAACTTTTACTTTGGTATCCTATCCTTGTGTATCAAGCATGGGGTTTTCCAAAAGATTGGTACATCGTCAATTTAAAGAAAATGTAGGAATTTTAAAACAAATGGTACCTACACTCGGGTGCTCTCAAAGCGAAGCGTTCATTTGGAAAACGCTATATACCATTGTAATAAGCAAGGACTAAGATTACGATTAACCACACAACCATATAGTTCTAGAGCCCACGACCAAAACCATGTCTCATAGCAATACGGCAAAAACCCTATAAAATCGTTAGATTGTATGATTCTGAACCCGACTAGGTGTGTAGTAACGGTCGAAAGTGTAGCAACTGCGTGGGAGGCCTTTTCTGCTGTGTCAAAAAAAAAAGACAGTCGGTATTATAGCAATACGTCTGATAGTGAAAATGTACATAGATTTTATAATTGTATTACGAAAAAGTTTGTTTTCAGACATTTTGCGCGTAGCATATAGCCTGAGCGCATTTTTGAAAATGTCAACAAATTTAGCCGACCTGTATCATAGCAATACGGATAATTTTTTTTTTTCAACTTTTCGTATTGCTGCCATGATTACCAAAAACCTGTTTTCAGACACTTTAAGTGTAGCATATACTCCCAAAAACGAAAATAACGTTTCGGAGTCGCCTGGCCGACGCCTCTGTTAAATGTTTTTTTAAATTTACAGCCTTCATAGATATTCAAGAATCTCCCTTGTCTATTATATGTACTTTGACAGACGACAGATGTCATTACTTATTTCTTTTGTAAAAGTTACTCAAGTGTGCTTTAAATAAAACCAAAACTATCAAATCAATCAGTATTTAATTTCAACAGCCTCAGCGCTTGTTACGCTCCTGCCCCTTTCTTACTATTATACAGCTCACTCGCCAGCTGCTCCAAACGTTGGAACGACGCTCACTTAGTTGTCATACGTTGTGCGGTTGTGGTGGTGTAAAATGTCGGACCTGAATTGTGTGTTTTGTAAAGAAACAACGATTGAGAAAGTGAAAAAATTTACCGAAGAGACGCTGAAAAAGTGCAAAGAATTGGCCGAATATCGGAGTAAAAAACAGAGAGTAAGCAGGAAATCGATTTACTCCGAAATCGAGTTGCCACGTGGTATCGACACGGACATAGGATACCATTCGGCGTGCTACAAAAATTTCACGGCTGTGAGGATTCCGAAGGATTCAAATATTTCTCACGACAATGTCGTCAGTAATGTTTTTGATGACGGTGCATCGACATCCAGAGCGAGGTAAGAATCCAATTACGACGCCTGCAATCTGCCACCATGCAAAACGGAATTGGGGAAACATTTATTACGAACAAAATATATTGCACAAGTCTGGAGCAACGCTCATACCAAAACGCCAACCGAACTGAACCCTGCAGATTGCGGATGGTATGAAGACGAGGGACGATTTCAGTTTTCGTGGTTCTCTGGCAACCAACTACCTGAGTTGAGCAACGTTATTTTGGACGACAAATCATCATCCACAACAGGTACAGTTTACATGGCTTTTGCTGTTAATTTCATAAATAAGTTCGTGGTTTTTACTAACGATGTTTATTTTACAGAAGAGGACGTTGAAGATCTCCCGAGCGACGTCGAGAGTGATTTCGAAGACGACGATTCCGAATCCGACAGCGATTGAATACGAGAATATTTTGTAACTTTGAATAAACCGTTTTTTTTTAACTTCATCCCAGTTTCCTTTTGTGCGATTTATTTCAGTCCTTCAACTTCAATGTTACGGTTTCGGGTAAATTCTTTGTTAATTATCATCTAATAAATTCAGGGTCGCAACGTATTCATTGATTTGTAACAGAAAATTCAAGATGCCTCAATAAGATTTTTAAACGATATCTGAGTATCGAAAAGTTGTCTGATAGAGAAGGTGCTACACTTAATTTGTCTGATATAAATTTTTTGCACATGTGGACAACTTATTTTATCATGTCCAACAATTTTCAGACATATTGCTATGATACCGATCGGTAAAATTTGTTAACATTTTCAAAACGGTCTCAAAATTTAATGCGTTCACATTTCCATCTGAAAATTGTTTTGTTCGCATCAAATAACCAAAATTTACTAATAAAAAAGATTTTCAGACGTATTGCTATGAGACATTTTTTTTGTCTCATTTTTAATTTTTTTAAGTGATTTTACGGGTTTGCGCTACACCACTAACGTCTGAAAAATATGTTTCCGGTATCTCAGAACTATCATTCAACTACAGTCTGCAAATCAGACATATTGCTATGATGCAGTTCGGTAAAATTCTTTGACAATTTTGAAAATTCGGTCAGATCAAACGCTACGCGGAAAATGTCTGATATTGGTATTTTCGAGTTCAGGATAATCGTATCTATCGATTTGATGCGGTTTTGGCCGTATTGCTATGAGACAAAAATTTTGGTCGTGGGCTCTCGTACTAATACATATATGGTGAAAGCAGAGATAACAATCAAACTTACAGTACCAACAAACTGCTATATAAGATTATCTATAAGTCGATGGGAACGTCCATAATAGAAGTCAATAATTTTAATTTGGGCCTATGATCACGATTACGCGTAATTGTTAGGAAAGTTCGCCACAACCAACATTATTAGGGATGTTGAGTATGGAGCCTCATCGCCTCCAACCGTTGAAAAGATTTGTTGACCGAGTGCATTGTTCCGGTAGCTCAGTTGGCTTGAATTACTGGCCGCATATGCCAGGACGTAGCAGGTTCAAATTTGCTCGGAGCAATAAATTCGTTAGTTTTCCCTTCTTGAGTAGTTTGAAATGAATATTATTTTTTTTCAAGCATCAGCTAAATCTAGATCTTATTATTGGTAAACGGGACTTGCGTACAACTGTCATTTATTCATCTTTTTTGAAGTTTGCCCAACGTTTTGAATGTAATGCTAGCCAAGAGCAATCCCATTTTAATAAAAAAATGTATCACAACATCATATGAAATCTAGATCTGACCGTCGCCTAAGATTAATGTCCTAGAAATCTAGACATTGAATGACTAAGTACATATCTCCAGCTCCATTGCACCGCAATGACCGCCCGCGCAGTCTTGCGGTCTGCTCTACTAACCGCGACAGCTAAATATAGACCTTGCTAAGATAAAGATACGGTTTAAATTTAATTGGCCTAATTTATATTAATATCATGTGTATGTAGGTGGGATGTGTCACACACAGTATATGAATTACATTCAGTATACGTATTATGTTCCTATACTGTTCAACGAGTACTTTGTAAATGTGCATTTGTCAACGTCTTTCTCTATTCTTCGCCAGCACCACATTTTTAAAGCATTTTGGAACTAGACCGGTTACAATGTTAATAATCAAATCAAATGTCGTACCGAAGTGTTTTTAAACCCAGTGGTAAGTGCGAGTCCGTGGATCGAACCTACGGCCGCCAGATTGAAAGACGTGGCTTGCCGCTCGGCTGCAGCGGCTTTTAAGAATAAGAATAAGAATAAGAATAAAACCCCAAATTAACCAAAAAACTTTAACCATACACATTACAAAATCAAAACAACAGTCGAAAAACAGCTACGAGAGACATAACCTAATGTAGTAATGTAATTAAACAATTGAAAAAGCTGAGGCAAAGGGCCCCAGACCCAACATGTGCTGGGCAGGCCAGCTGGCGCTGGTTTTCAATCTAGTACATACATACATACATAAACTCACGCCGTTATCCCATGGGGTAGGCAGAGATCAAAGAACGCCAAATACTACGGTCCTTACATACTTCTTTCGCTTCAATCACATCCATACATCTTCTCATACATGCTCGTCGGTTGCGGGTACTTCTGACCTGGCCCTTTTTCAGTATCGCCGAAATTTGATCTAGATAACCTCGCCTTGGTCTTCAATCTAGTCCCAACAATAATTTATTTATTTATTTATTTTAGGGATAAAAAAACAACCATACAGTATTAGTTACAATTAGTCTTACAATTACAATTATTTTATGTATAGCCAACGACATTATCCACAAATTACTGCGAAAACGGGTTAATGTTGGCACAATTTTTTATATTTTTCATGTGAAATTATTTGTGTCCATAGCTATAAGTAGGTAACGCGGAGTGCGTATATCATAGCGATTTTTAAACGTGCAGCAGGACTGTGGTAGTGCACCACATGTGGATCCACATAATACCAGCGTCGTTTCACCTTCTGTGGATCGACATTATGCTGAGTGGACTCCGTTTTATTTATTATATTTTTTCTATTTTTTAATCTACTGTCTGTATTATATTAAGTGTAAATTGCGAAATAAAGTTATTCTAGAAATAGGACAGTATTTTTATTTCGAAATAAAGTTATTCTATAAATAGGACAGACAATTTGACGACCTGTTTAGCCTAGTTGGTAGTGACTCTGCCTCCGAAGCTAGAGGTCCCGGGTTCGAATCCCGGCCAGGGCATTTATTTGTGCATTTTTTCTTGGGTCTTAGATGTTTTCTATGTATTTAAGTATGTATTTATCTATATAAGTATGTATATCGTCGTCTAGTACCCATAGTACAAGCTTTGCTTATAGGTAGTTTGGGACTAGGTCGATTTGTGTAAGATTGTCCCCCAATATTATTATTATTATTATATTACTATGTTTATATAGGTAAATATACAATGCAATTGGGTTGAGTATGTGTGCCTTAAAACAAACAATATTCATGTATTCAAACTAATGAAGTACTTACATACATATTATGCATTCGAGAGACATTATATGGCATAGTTTTAAAGTCTACATTTAAATATTTGTACATTTTACGAATATAAATCAACAAATTACTATAATAAGTATTAGGTACACTGCTGTGCTAAGTTAAGGTTTTTAAATTTTCTAAGATGTCTTTTTTATACCTAGCCTCTATAATAGATAACTAACTATATAACTATACTGTAACGATTTAAATGTATAACTATACTTTTATCGCTCGGCTTGAGCAGGAGTAAGCCGAGCCGAGTATTGCTTTAACTAGATTACCGAACATACGTACTACCTTGTTGCCAGATACACGCCCCAGAAAATCGACATCGAGTTCAAGTTGCAGCCGTTCGTGCCTGAATACGTGCCCGCCGTGGGGGACATCGATGCGTTCCTGAAGGTCACCACGCCAGCGCGCGGCGTGCGCGGCGAGCCGCTCGGCGAACAGTTCCTCGAACATATTGACAACCTGGGTATGTAACTCAACGTTCAACATTGACGTTCGTCAAGATCACCACGCCACGCCCGCGCGCGGCGTGCGCAGCGAGCCGCTCGGCGAACAATTCCTCGAACATATTAACAACCTGGGTATATAACTCAACACTGACGTTTGTCAAGATCGCCACAGCTCGCCAGTCTTAATTTGTCATTGGCGCCATTTCACACCCGGAAAGTCTCACAGTCACAGTCGGGGTCTGACGAAAGTTTCAATTGACTCATATATCCAAATCCGACGTTTTTTTGTCAAATACCTACAACGATAATGTTTGACGTTGCAGGCCTGACGGTACTGGACGAGCCTTCGGCCGAGCAGAGCGAGTCCGCGCTATTGCACCTGCAACTGCGCGCGCTGTCCAAGAGCAGCAGCGCCAAACCCACCGTGGTGAGTCTCAACGACAATTCAACACACACACACACGCACAATATACACGTGCACGTACATACAATCACAAACCGGGATTTTTTGTTCCGCCTGCCAATGTTCGTAACTTCGTCGTGTAATGTAAATCGGGCTTTATCTGTAAAAGTAAAAAAAAAGTAAAAGTAGTTTATTCTTCAAATTAGGCATATTACATGCACCTATGAACGTCAATAAACTACCACCGGTTCGGAAAAATAAACCTCTGCCACGAGAAGAACCGGCGTTAGAAACTCGGCGAGGTGTCATTTTTTCAAAACAATATACATTGTATAGTTAAATATAAAATTACAGTCTCAGTTACTACAAAAATAACAAGCTACAGTAGAAAACCTATTTTCGCGATAGATTAGCCGTGCAGGACACTATCACTGCCAAACATCCCTGTCCATGATGTAATCGTTTACGTTTATCTGTGATCCTAGTTATGAACTCGCGAAAAGTTACAGTACCTTCTATACGGTTACGGTCGCATACGGTACGACTGACGGGTCGTACGGGTTGTCGGAGAATTAGTACGCTGAAGTGGCAGTGTGCTGGTCACGATTGCCGTAGAACCGAAAATCGTTGGAGCAGACGAGTTCTGGAGTGGAGACCGCGGTTGGGCAAGCGTAGTGTCGGACGTCCTCCAACTCGTTGGACTGATGACCTTAAGAGACAAACGTATTTACGCTCTCATTTTAAAACGCCATGCTAGAATAACATGAAACTTTGTATACACAATGGGATCCGGCATATCTAGTGGCGCAGGACCGGTCATGGTGGAAGTCTTTAGGGGAGGCCTATGTCCAGCAGTGGACGTCATCGTGAGTGGCTGACATGATGATGATGATGAGATCTAGATCGGAAATTAGTTTCTGTTGCTAGAAATTGTAAAAGAAAAAAAATACAGCGGTTTTTTGAGTTATTTACGGCTTGTATGAAAACCTTAATAATCGTTGTATTTTTTCTCCATTACAATTTCAAGCAAAAGAAACTAATTTCCGACCTAGATATGCCGGATCCCATTGTGTATAAAAAGTTTTATGTTATTCTAGCATGGCGTTTTAAAATGAGAGCGTAAATACGTTTGTATGGAGAACCGAGCGTACTGCGCACTCTTAAGAGGATTGCTTGCAGTGGGTAGGCGGGGAAAGCCCAAAATCGATTATTGTGGCGCAAAATGATGGAGGCCTGCGTTCAGCAGTGGGCTGACTATGGCTGATGATGATGATCCTGATGACGGAATGATTCCAGAGGATTTTCCCCCGCGCTTCTTCAAGATACTTACGGGGTTCTTGAAGAGAGGAATGTGCCTACATGTTGTTTGTGTGTCGTTAACGCGCATAAGAGCTGTGGTAATCTCTTACCATGAGGTAGGCCAAACGCTTGTTTACCAACGCGTATTTTTTTATTTTTTAAAAAATGAGATTGCTCTTGGCCAGCATCTAGCCAGGGGGCAAAGATGAGGCCGACGATGAAGCGAGCTCACCCAGAAGATGCCTATTCACTCGTGCCTTAAAAAGGTCTAGGTTATATGAATACCTCGGAAATACAGACGCCGGCAGAGAATTCCAAACCATAGAAGTGCGCATTATGAAAGATGAAGCAAAGATGATGATGATGCGTTTATAAAAAATTAAACTTACGGCCACGTTAACTTTCCTGGCACTCCGGGAGGAGCCTCTAGCTGCCTCGTGGCTGTCCTTTCTCGACAGTTCCTGGGAGGATGTGCGAGTTAGCGTGCACTTGTAATTAATATAAAATCATTCTTAGAGTAAACTACGAGAGACTTAAAAATATTATATAGTGCTAGTGTCTAAAAAAATATTGTCTTTTCAAATGACGCAGACAGCTGTCGATTTTTTGTTTATGCACAGCCGGAACTAAGTCAGCATAGTTTTATTGCAACTATCGGATCAAATATCGGATACATACCTAGTTATCAGCAAGATTTCTAAATGTTAATTTCCGTCAACAAAACAAGTCAGGTAAAATGTGTCTCTAATTACTAGTGCATAAAGTGCAAAAGCGAATACTATTCATGTTCGTATACAAAAATGTGTGTATGAACACCCGATGCCCGGCATCACACTTCGCTAGGCGCTATTCGTTACGTGACTTGTATTTACGAAAATATGTTTTACGTGCCCGAACAAAAAAAACATCCACACTTACCGGAATGCCCATTCAATTTATTCGCGTCCTTTCAAATGTACCAAAAACCGACAAGTCGACGGATACGCGTATTCGCTATTCAATCTTATGTTTTATACATACATACATATACTCACGCTCGTATCCCATTGGGGTAGGCAGAGACAAGATAATGCCAAAAACTACGGTCCTTACATACTTCTATCGCTTCAAACACATGCATACATCAGGGGTTGTAACCGGTTAATCTCAAAAACCCCGAAATAGCCAAATAATTTGAATTTGTTTATGCTCTTTATCTAGGTCTGTGTAATGTATTTAGGTTATGACTGTGTATTTTTAGATTGCCTGATTAAACATGAAATAGTAAACGAAAGAACGAAATTCCTAACCGGTTTTTTGTACGGAGAAATTAACCGGTTACAAGCCCTGGCATATATCTCCTCATACATGCTCATCGTTTGCGCGTACTTCTGACGTGGCCTTTTGTGTTATGCCTACGAATAAAACAAATATAGATGAATGAACCCTCCACACTTTGTGGAATGCAGGTGCATGAGAGGAATAACGATTAGCGCATAGCGGAGTGTGGCGCCGGCATTAAACAAGTGACGGTGTGACGTGGTGTGGTGAGTTGACGAGGTAGACGGCGGAACGGACGGTATCGTGTTACGTGCAGCACCGCGTGTTGAAAGCAGTCTGTCAACTAGGAGGCAACGGCATGTGCTCTAATTTTAGTCATCTCTAATTTTTATTCATTAGATGAATGTGAATCGATTCCATACATTTAGTAACGGTTAGGTTAGGTACTAAATACATGGAATCGATAGCGTCGTACTAAATGTATGATGTCGAAATTTGACGATTATAAGTATTATAACCCCTGAACTTAACTTTTAGGATAACGTAGGCGTAGGGCTGTTGTCAAAGTATTAGACTTGTAGAAATGTTGCGAAAGAAATAGTAGATTGTGTCCCAAGGGAGCACATACATACATAGGCACATACATAGCATAGGGGGATAGTTACGGCGAGGGCGCTATTTCGAATTCTGAGTGAAGCAAGGGATTCTAAAGTAGAATCTTGACCGTAGCGAGGGATTCAAGCGTTTACGCCCAAGACGGAAATAATTTTGGTAACGTATTACACATACTGCTTTTCACACCGTCTATTAGGCTCTCTATTAAAAAATGGAATGTCTTACAGAAAAATTGCGACCGAGTGGCATATGCTGCTTTTCACACCTTATACGCGGGAAAAGTCATTGTTGCCCTGAAATGAGGAAAGAAAAGTACGACTTTGATCCCTAATTCGAGGGCAATGACCGGGTGAAACGAAGTCTCCGTTCCAGCTTCGGAAAAAATGCTCTCTTATGTACGGCTGGCGGATTTACCGCTGTTCTCCTCTACAGGTCGCATTTCTCAACTCGATCTAGCGAATTTTTGTGAGCATGTTTGATAATTATATACAATTTCTTTGTCGAGATTAGAAAAAACGTGAGGTCTCACATAGCCGCTTGTATAAGTATGACAGTGTGGAATAACATAACCTTTTCTGAGAGATGTCGATTGATTAGAAAAAACGTGAGGTCTCACATAGCCGCTTGTATAAGTATGACAGTGTGGAATAACATAACCTTTTCTGCGGCAATCGGATAAAATCGATTACCATTCTATCCCATCATATAATAGTGCACCACTACGATATCAGTGTGTGACTACTTATTATGGTCGTGTTGTTAAACGGTCTGCGTCCACGCATAAATTGGAATAAATGGTTGTTCAATTGTTTTTCTCCGTGTACATTGACACCTCCAACGAGCTGCATCGATTTTAAATTGAATTGTACGGGGAATATCCTAGCAGCTAGACTAAGATCCGTCTATACTTTGTTGAATAGGAGTAGTCTTTAGTTACATTGAAAATATTAAAGAAATCGTCTTGTCATGTAAGTACGGTCAACCAATTTGTTTTCTGGGCTACTGATAGATAGCTGGATTTATTGTTATTGTCATCGTGACAAAGGTACGTAGTGGTCCAGAAATCAAATTGGTTGAGTGTACGCTCGTTTTAATATCGTGTTTGACGTGTTGACAGATTTTTACCATTTTCGGGCTCGACTATACTTTAATCCTTGTTATTCGGTAATTCTTCTGGAGTCGCACGCGTCCGTAGGCTAAGGTGTCTGATTAGCATTAGGCATGTATGCTTTAAAAAAAAAAATGGGATTGCTCTTGGCTGGCATCTAGCCAGGGGCAAAGATGAGGCCGACGATGAAGCGAGCTCACCCAGAAGAGGTTATATGAACTCTCTTGCTACCGTCCGTGTGTGCTTGTGCTTGCTTGTTTGCGTTGTTTGCTACCGTCGTATAAAATATGTAAACTAAACTAACCAACTAGGCTGGCACGACGACTTAAAATGAGCCTTGGCCTCCGAGACAACAGCACGTCACTTTTCACGGTCCCGCGCTATTTATCGCCAGCTTGCACCGGCTCCGAGCTCACGCAGGTCCGCGTCCACCAAATCCTTCCAGCGATACTCGGGGCGACCCACAGGACGCCGTCCGGTCGGTCGGCCCAAGTATGCTCTCTTCACCTGTTGATCTTCTTCCATCCTCTCGAAGTGGCCAAGCCAGCGTTATAATACAGTATACATCAAATATAAACAATAGATTAGAACACGAAAGATACAGATACAAAAGGAATAAACGCACAATACATTTAACACATGGGTAACGTTTGACAAATTCAAAGTCAAGTAAATCAGTAAATTTTGACATTACTTACCAAAATAACTGTAAGCCAGGTGCTAAGCCATCGGAGGGTGACTTCTTTCTATCCACTAATTTGTACTACGTCCTTGGCGGCCATCATCTTTGAAATCGTTTATGATTATGAGTTACACGAAGATTAGACACTTAAGTAACGTTAGTATAACAAGTTAAGTGTTGTAACTGTAAATTATGTTTATTGCAGATGACGAAGAAGTTGGAGAATGTGGAGAAGAACGGCAAGGCGCTCGACCGCTGGATCCGCGACGTGAGTGAGCTGCACCGTGCCAAGCCGCCGCCCACCGTCGCCTATGCACGGTCAGTTAACATACTAGGCAGTTTAGCTACATAGCAGGTGATGGAGAAGTTGGAGAATGTGGAGAAGAACGGCAAGGCGCTCGACCGCTGGATCCGCGACGTGAGTGAGCTGCACCGTGCCAAGCCGCCGCCCACCGTCGCCTATGCACGGTCAGTTAACATACTAGGCAGTTTAGCTACATAGCAGGTGATGGAGAAGTTGGAGAATGTGGAGAAGAACGGCAAGGCGCTCGAGCGTTGGATCCGCGACGTGAGTGAGCTGCACCGCGCCAAGCCGCCGCCCACCGTCGCCTATGCACGGTCAGTTAACATACTAGGCAGTTTAGCTACATAGCAGGTGATGGAGAAGTTGGAGAATGTGGAGAAGAACGGCAAGGCGCTCGACCGCTGGATCCGCGACGTGAGTGAGCTGCACCGTGCCAAGCCGCCGCCCACCGTCGCCTATGCACGGTCAGTTAACATACTAGGCAGTTTAGCTACATAGCAGGTGATGGAGAAGTTGGAGAATGTGGAGAAGAACGGCAAGGCGCTCGAGCGTTGGATCCGCGACGTGAGTGAGCTGCACCGCGCCAAGCCGCCGCCCACCGTCGCCTATGCACGGTCAGTTAACATACTAGGCAGTTTAGCTACATAGAAGGTGATGGAGAAGTTGGAGAATGTAGAGAAGAACGGCAAGGCGCTCGAGCGCTGGATCCGCGACGTGAGTGAGCTGCGCCGAGCCAAGCCGCCGCCCACCATACTACATATTCATTTCTTAATTTTGACATGTCTACAGAAATTAAATATTTATTTTAAAGAATAATAATAGCATCAATAAATTGCTCTAATTAATTAAATAATTAATATAATAACATGTTATAGTTATAACTGACGATTCGAAAGTGCTTGTTGCTAGGCCTATTTGAATAAAGAATATTTTGACTTTGACTTTTGAGTTTGACACCGTCGCCTACGCACGGTCAGTTAACATACTAGGCAGTTTAGCCACATAGCAGGTGATGGAGAAGAGGGTTGTAAGAGGGAACTAGTGAAGGATTTCGTGCCCGAGCTTGATTCAGCCTGATTATAAATATTGTAATTTTAATTATTATGGTCATGGTTCTTAATGCAACCAATTTATATTTATTTTGATTATAATACGCAAAAAATATTTATATATCTCGACATAAAAAAACCTAAGTATTTAAATATTATATAATTGTTAATTTGAATGCCTTTTCTGGTAGAACATACGCAACCCTGTATTTATTCTGTCATCTCATGTAACTAAGTATATTTTCTCGCAATAAATGGATTGATTGATTGTTCCAAAAGCTCAGTTGGTCGCGTATGCCAGGATGTCGCAGGTTCGAATCCAGCTCGGAGCATGAAATATGTAATTTTTTCCCTTGAGTTTGAAATTTAGAATTTTCGTTAGCAGCCTTACTGCGTAATACAAAATTAGATACCTATTTACTAATTTTCTTTGTAGGTATATTCGTAAAATGAAATGAAATATTTTATTAATAACATAGTTACATGTCACATTTCGTTTTGTTTGTTTCATTTTTTTTGTCGTACACCTACTCCTCCAAGTTCCAACTATAATATATATTTTCAGAAAAATGCCAGATATCGACACTCTAATGGAAGAATGGCCAGACACCATGGAAGACAAACTGAACGAGGTCGGCTTCCCACCAGCCACCCTCGACTGCACTTTATCCGAATACGTAGACCTGGTCTGCGGTATCTTCGATATCCCAGTAGGAGGAGATACCCTGAATGATAGGATACAGGCGCTGCATTTACTGTTTAGTCTGTATTCTGCTGTTAAGAATTCACAGCTGTATGCTGAGAGACAGAACGAAGAGAAGGAGAGTGTAGGTTAAGATAATAAAGTTGATTTTGTTATTTTCGTGTATTATTTCTCAGTTTCATTCCACAACGCATGACTATATCGTCCGTATATGTGGACGTAGTCCGTGATATCTTCGACGCGGATTTTGAGTCTTGGCAAAAGTTAGGCATTATCACTTAACGGTCTGACATATCTAGACATGCATTTAATTTTGGACTTTTTCTTTCATAATGGCCCAGGTAAAACGCGAACCTAATTACTAACAATTAATAAATAACCATTAATACTTTGAGGGTTAATGATTATGCGGAATACGAGTCCAGACCAAATTATGTTTTACAGCTCACTCAAAATTGGCAGTGTAGCTAATTATGCACACATTTTTAGGCACCTTTTCGCTTTTTTAAGGATTTTTTATTGTGTCTTTTTAAGGGCTGAGTTCAGTTATGTCCACAGGAACGCGAACCTAAATTGAATGAATTATTGCGTTTCGTGGTCATAGCTGAGAAAAAAAGATGAAACAACAATTACTTTGGCAATTACGTTTATTTCCAATTTCGTTACAATGTTCTACATAAAAATATACATTTTACTTTTATTAATACTAGCGCTTTAATAATACCGAGTTACGATATCTAAACACTTGATTAACAACATTTATTTAGACTCCTTTCACAATTACATGTCTAAACAAAACGCCTAGTTCACATAATAAAATGAACACAAAACAAAAACAAATTGAATTCTCCCAGTTGTTAAATAGACTAGATATAAATAACCACATTCAAAATATCACATACCTTGTGGTTATACAAAATTCTTATGTTCTGCCATACGTAAATTTCTACCATACAAATTGAAAGAAAAAGCGGTTTGTATCGGGGATACATCCAAAAATTATATTAAGAGGATACTTCTTACGCTGCCTTCCTATTTGTTATCGTCACTAAATAAAATAAACATCAATGTCAAATAAACCCAAACATGATACTTTAGTATTTGGTTGATGATCATCGATACCATCTTTTTTAACCCCCGACGCAAAAAGAGAGGGATGTTATAAGTCGTGTCTGTCTGTGGTATCGTAGCTCCCAAACGGATGAACCGAATTTCCTTTGGTTATTTTTGTGTAATAGATAATTTTATCCCGAGTGTTCTTAGTCATGTTTCATGAAAATCTGTTCAGCCGTTTTTGAGATATTGAGCTTTGAAATGAAAATGTCGGGGGTTATTCAACTTTTCCAAGTTGTAGTTATTATTTTAGCGCAATCTAGCGGTAGTGACGGAACTAAAATTGAAAACTTTAGTGTAAGGCAGCTAACTCATACAAGCTGCTAACAAAGAAGTATCCACTTTAAAAAAACAGCGAGCTGTGTCAGAGATATGTACAGTGAACCAATTTGATTTCTGGGCCACTTCATACCTGGTCAGTGAAAATCAATTATGAAAGCTGCTAGAGATTTCATATTATTGTCACTGTGACAAGGTACGAAGTGGCCCAGAAATCAAATTGGTCGACAAACGAAAACTATAAGTGGAGACTTATTATTTATTAAATAGATCACATCTTTATTTAATGTAAAAAAAAATATTTAATTAAAATAATCATTTATTCATCGGCAATGAACGGCGGCAGGTAGCAATTTATGTCACTTTAACGTCAAACATAATAACTAAGATGGATAAGCCTGAAACGTTAAAATAAAACAATACATATGCTGAGAACAAAAAAAGCAATGCAAGAATGCTGGATGCTGGAAGAAATCGCTCTTTAGCGATAAGACCGCCTGTTGTCTGCCTCTACCTACATATTACTGTTTTTTTTCTGTTTGTAACGTTTATTTGTGTGAGGTGCGCAATAAAGAGTATTCGTATCGTATCGTATCGTATGCTGTAAGTTACAGCAATTTATTTTTAAGTATAAAATAAATATTAGGGGACAATCTTACTAAAATCGACCTAGTCCCAAACTAAGCAAATCTTGTACTATGGGTACTAGACGACGATATACATATTTATATAGATAAATACATACTTAAATACAATGAAAACATCCAAGACCCAAGAACAAATATCCGTGATAAATGCACAAATAATGCCCTGGCCGGAACTCGAACCCGCGACCTCTAAGCTTCGGAGGCAGAGTCACTACCAACTAGGCTAAACAGGACGTCAATTACCTTAATTTTTTTCTATTTTGTAGTAAATTACCTTAATTTTTTTCTATGTTTCATATTTTCAATGATCCACTTATGTAAAGAAAATGACCTCTACACATCAACATACGTGCGCGGTGCGAAATTGTAAAGCGATAGTTCATCGTTATCATTCAATAACAAAAGTGAATCTATTTTTAATGTATAAATCTATTTATACACGAAATTTAAATTAAGTCACATCCATATTACACATTCGTCCTAAAATTGCTACCTGTGTCCCATCATTGCACATCAGAATAACTTTCCGATGTTATGTGTACATTATAGGCCAATACAATTTTGCAAACAAAGAATCCACAGATTAGGGTTGTTAATGCACAAATATCGAGCCTCAAAACTGAACCACAGAGCCTTAAAAGGAGTCTAAAGATCTAAACTGTACATAGTATACTAACGGTGTTGGATTGACGCACATTACCATGAGTGTGGACGGCAAATCGTATTTGATCCTGTCGCAGAAAGTTACTTTGGTCCAAAAAAAAACAAAATGAGTTTGTCTTTGCGCTGAAGACCATTTCTTGGCATGCCAGCGGAAGTCTCTTAAGAGTCCGCAGTAAGCTCGGTTCTCCATACAAACGTAGTTATGCTCTCATTTTAAAACGCCATGCTAGAATAACATGAAACTTTGTATACACAATGGGATCCGGCGTATCTATGTCGGAAATTAGTTTCTATTGCTTGAAATTATAATGTAAAAAAATACAGCGATTATTAAGGTTTTCATTCAAGACGTAAAAAACTCTAAAACTCGCTGTATTTTTATTTCTATTACAATTTCTAGCAACAGAAACTAATTTCCGACCTAGATATGGCGGGTCCCATTGTGTATACAAAGTTTCATGATATTCTGGCATGGCGTTTTAAAATGAGAGCGTAACTACGTTTGTATGGAGAATCGAGTTCAGTCGAGCATACGGGGGACTCCACACAAATATCCACTGAGGTGTTTTGGTTTGCTTATAGTGGATCACACCGGTAAGGTATGGATACGTTACGGTAGGCAGAATGGACCAAAGAGCACTTACTTGGTGTAACTACTTATATAACATCACTAATTTGAACTAAGAGGCCGTCAATAAATCACGGCGCGATCGCTCTTTAGTTTGAGACCCATGTCACATTTTTTTTTGTTTTTCATATACAGTTTGACAGGACTGTTAACTTTAAGGGATTCCCAAATTAAAGTTTTGATTAGAGAATTGTTATGTACTCGTAATGTCAAGAATTTTAGACTGCGCAGTACGTTCGGTTCTCCATACAAACGTATTTATGCTCTCATTTTAAAACGCCAGGCTAGAATAACATGAAACTTTGTAAACACAATGGGATCCGGCATATCTAGGTCGGACCATAGTTTCTGTTGCTTGAAATTATAATGGAGAAAAAATACAGCGATTATTAAGGTTTTCATACAAGCCGTAAAAAAACTCAAAAAGCCGCCGCTTTTTTTTCTTTTACAATTTCTAGCAACAGAAACTATGGTCCGACTTAGATATGCCGGATCCCATTGTGTATACAAATTTTCATGTTATTCTAGCATGGCGTTTTAAAATGAGAGGGTAAATACGTTTGTATGGAGAACCGAGCCCGACCGAGCGTACTGCGCCCTCTTAAGTAAAACTATCTAACACTTATTACATCATAATATAATCAATTGTAATCTAAAAGAGAAGACAGATTCATCAAGTCTCCAGTGGTACGTGATTTCTGGACGTCCCTTAAAGTGACCTTGAAGGTAATCTAAGTGTCAGGTGTAACGCGATAATGAGATCTACGACATTAACAATAGGGTTCATAGTTGGAAGACTACTCGTAAAAATAATTTACAACTAAAATGCTTGGACTACGCTATAAATAAATAAAAGTGAGTTTTTAATAGTTATTTTTCCAAGCAATATTATAATATAGTATAGAATGGGGTTATTATATACTTAACGGTTAACAATATGTTTTAGCCGCTGTATTCATTGTTTTTTGTACATTATATCCAGCAAGGTAAAAAAATCTCAAACAGGTCTTTTTCACGTTAGATAAATATTTGACAGTTTTCACGTATACTGCCACTGGTCAGATTTCTGCAGAGTCACAGCTGAATTCAGTGAATTTCATCAAATTGCCAATCTTCATGGGAAATAGGTAATTTCTTGTAGAAATTGATCAAAAATTTGGCCAGTGGCATGAAAACTGAGTTTGAAATATTTGTTTAATTTTCATTCAAAAAAAGTAAAAAGAAACAACATAGGCGCAATCGGAGGGTCCTGCGTGGCAGACAGCGGTCGTCTATATAGCGTGACAGATATAAGAATTCTGCGGTTATTCATATCCCTATCTAGTTCTATCCTGTGGTTAACTGCAGGACCGTCTGAGTACGCCTTAAAGTGATATGGAACATAACCAGATAGTGTCTATATTCAAGCCCCATACCGCCCAATACATATATACATACATATATAAAGTCACACCTATATTCCCAAAAGGGGTAGGCAGAGCACACGAAAATTAATTTCAGTGCCACTTCAGTGCAATTGTAGGTTTATAGAAGGAGAGAATGTGATATTGCAGTGACAGGTTGCTAGCCCATCGCCCGCAACACTTTTTAGCCTGATTCCCATAGTCGACTTTTACGACACCCAAGGGAAGAAAGGGGGTGGTGCTATTCTAACCAGGCAGCACACGGGTACCCCGTGTGCTGCCTGGTTAGAATAGCACCCAATGTATGTGCAATAAATGGTACACTCCATTTCAGTCTGAAATATACCTATTATTTATTTATTTATACAGGGTGATTTCGGGGTCGAGGATCAAGAATAAGTTTTACGACTTGGTATCTGTTAGCCATTTCAAAAAAATTGTAGTGACACGAAACAAACGTATTTCTTTTTTAATTTATTTTGATGACAAAAATACAAAATCTCAAAAAATCATGGTTACCCTTCTCTCTTTGACGGATAGTATGGAGAGTTGACAGTGGGATAGGGTGACCAAGTTGTATGAAAAAGTATTATTTTCCATTAGAATTTGAAGACAAAGAGTATTATTTGAATTATAAACCGTCATACCAACTGTGATGTTGTCTACTTTGAATTCTTGACCATGTACAATCATTCCGGATCACGACCCCAAAATCACCCTCTAGAACCAACAGCAGTAAATCTAAGTAACAACGTGAGTATTAACTGTAGAGCCAGGATCTGACAGATAGCGCTAGAATAAACATAAAAAACATATTAAGATTCCGCAGTAAGCTCGGTTCTCCATACAAACGTAGTTTCGCTCTCATTTTAAAACGCCATACTAGAATAACATGAAACTTTGTATACACAATGGGAGCCGCAATATCTAGGTCGAAAATTAGTTTCTGTTGCTATCAACAGAAACTAATTTTCGACCTAGATATTGCGGCTCCCATTGTGTATACAAAGTTTCATGTTATTTCAGCTAGGCATTTTAAAATGAGAACGAAACTACGTTTGTATGGAGAATCGAGTTCAGCCGAGCGTAACGGGGACTCTTAAGTCGCATTTATTGTTTCTTTTAATTTAGTAAAATTCAAACCAGCTCATTTCAAATTTTTCTATCAAAAAAATTGTATGGCGGACGGCAAAAGGCTATACGTAAATAGATTTCTAAAGTGTTTAACACTATCATACATACCTGTCCGATATCACAGCGCCCAACTATCCACACACAAACACAACTTTAACGGGGAGTTGAAAGTAATATGGACCGTGTTACCTAATGCTTTAGGTACATTTTAGGTTATTATTATTACTCACAACGCACTCTAGTATTTTTGAAGTTGGAACCATCGGATACTAAGCCGGGTCATAGAGAAAATAAGTAAGCATAGAGAGCTAACTCCATATGACTTCATACATCATTTTTTACTTATTATTTCGTAGTCGACATCTAGCGTCAAATAGCGGAATTATCAGTACTGCTACTCGACAATAGACGCCGTGACGAACGAACAATCGAATGCTCAACCATTTTCAGCTAATATTATAACCGGAACTCTGTTTTGAACTCATTCTGCTTTAAATATTAGTAGTAAATTGTTGAGAAATACAATTTTCGTCAGTAGCGACATCGTGACATCTAGTATCTTTATAGCAGTACTGATAATTCCGCTATTTGACGCTAGATGTCGACTACGAAATAATAAGTAAAAAATGATGTATGGAGTTAGCTCTCTACGCTTACTTATTTTCTCTATGGCCGGGTTTACATTACGCGCGCGTAGCACACTTCTACATTGATGTGGTCGAACGTGTCGCGCGTAATGTAACACCGGCTTTAGATTACACCAGAAGGGTGTTTTTGTCGTGGGCGTATTAAAAATGTGTAACTTTTTTTTCAAGTTTGGGTTTACTTGAATCTTTTTTAATCATGATTTATTTTGATAAATCAAATAATATCAACCTCTAATTCTGAATAAAAAATATAATTCACGCAAGGTGATCAAGTGTTGGTACACTTTTATAGAAAACGCCTTGTTATTCAAGCGTAAGTTATTTCCCAAGAAATATGGGTGTCTGAAGTGATTCATAAATTTCTAGGGCTAACTAGACTCAGCCGAAAACGCATAGATTTAGAAGATATTTATTTAAATTGTAGGATAATCATTCAAACTCTAGACCATTTTGATCATCAACACCTTATTGGCTAATGAAATTACTAGGAATCTTTATTTATCATATGTTTAATATGTCATAAGATGAGTATAGAGGAATACTAGAGATCGAGCAAAACTACTGTAATTGTAAGTTTAGATTAGGGCTGGGCCACACTGTTGCGTTGCGTCGTATTGGCGTCATCGCAGCGGCGTTTTTAACCGACTTCAAAAAAAGGAGGAGATTCACAATTCGTCGAAATATTTTTTTTATGTATGTTTACCAATTACTCTTGAGACTAGAGGAGCGATTACAAAAAATCTTTTTTTGTTTGAAAGGGTCCCATTGTCACCAAGTCTGAATCTGATGACGGGATCTTTTTGTCCATATATTTTTTATGACATGCCACATTAAATCCATTGCGACGACGCGACGCGACGCAACGCAACGGAGTAGTGTGGCCCGGCTGTTACATGGTTGGTTGTAGGCTTCAATGCGTCAGAACAAGATAAAACTACTAGAATTATTAATAACAAGAGGATAGTGAAGAATGACGCAATGAAGCCGATAAACGTATTTTTTATTTTTCACATATTTCTAGAAAAACATCCACAGTCATATAATTGAACTAAAATAAACTATATTTTTAAAATATATGAACGAATTCTCGCTTATCACACTCAAATGTATTCAAAGCGCACACAATCTCATATAAACATTGTCTTTTAGTAGTTTTAAAAATAAAATAAAACATTCCTTCAAACAAATAACATCACAAGTCCAAAATAACTTAAAACTATTCTGACTAAGAATTGGAAAGCACTAAAGTAAGAAATAAAAGCTGCGATAGTTACACATTCAAAGTTCCAGGGCAAACAGAGTTAGACTTAAGACATCTCTACACACTAACGAGACTCGCACGCTAGTTTGATTACATTGCGGGTTACCGTCGTATAATGAGTTCAATCGATCTGTTAAACCGCGCAATGTAGTTAAACTCGCACACGACTCTCGTACGTGTGTAAATAAGGCTTAAATCATTAGTTTGTTACCCCTTAGCCGCCCGCCAATTAAGAAAAAAATGGCAATTTAATTTAAATCTACTGTAATAGGAAATAGAGTTGAGTTTGTTTTGTTTTGAAATCGAACAACACAAAACAAATGCAACTCCGTTCCAATTTAGAAATATATAAATTCTACTGAAGAAGACTTATACCCTTTAATAGGAATTTGGGAGGCTACAGGGTAAGATTTGCACAATGTATGATGGGTTGTCGATTTGGAACACTTTACAGTGATATAATATAACCGTGACTAGCCACGCCAATACAGAATTATATCACTGTTAAGTCATTTAGTAAATAAATACTATAAAGAGATTGTTTTTTTATCGGCAAAGCTTTTTTCTATCCGCTTTTGCCGATTCCGCTTCGATGAAGATGCGGTGAGACCCTTAAAGATATACATCTCGAAAAATTACAATTTAAAAATCTTACAATAATTCCGTAATGCTTCTGCCCCGGAAACTCAATAGCCTCTAAAGGTAAACAGTTAGCATAATTGCTAATATCGCCGGGTCTGTCATATAACATATTAGCCATAATATTACCTATTTAGATAAGAGCACATCCAACATGATTTAGACATGTACTTTATTTAAAACAGGCCTCGGAACTTGAGCACAATTAAACAATAATATAATTTCAATCGTTTTACAATAATTTTCACTTTTATAATATTTCTCCTTCGCATCACGCGGAGAAATAATGAGTGCGACACAGAGCGGAACAGGTGTCCCGTCCTGATCCCACATTTTATTATTCCGTGTGCAGTGGAGAAAGTTATATATTATAATTATATATTTTTTTATGATACAACATAAGAAATAAAAATATTGAAATATAAGTAAATATTGCTGTTTAAATGTCCACGAAGTTACGATAACTTTCGACCCGCTACGTCACGATTTCATCGCCACTTCACTAATGTTTAACTTAACACTGAATTTATCGTATCACTCGAGTTTATTCACATCAGTCAGTTTCATGGCAACATTTACCCCACAGTTGCTTTTGTGATATTTTTTAAGTTCACTACAATTTCTAAGAGAAACATCAAGAGTTTTTACGATTTTGTTTTTAAATATTATTAATCACATTCACGTCCCGCAGTCCATAACATGTTCCAATGTGGCTATGGAACAAATTGTGTTAATATTCCACTAAACGTATCAGAACGAAAAAACACTAGTAATAATGGAACTTATTGCACGGCAGCAAATCCCACAAGTGACATTATAAAACAAGCGCATGGTGTGTTCCTTTAGCACTAACATCATATTTAGAACAGGTCGTTCGTGCCGCTACTAGTAGCGGGACAAGTTATGACACTAATGGTAGTGGAATATGTTGTGTCAATAGTAATATTGGAACACTTGCCTCTATGTGACCTATTGGTACTGGAACAGGTGCGGCTAGTCCTAGTGGAATATGCCGTGCTGGTGTCAGTGGAACATGGTGTTCCACTAGTGGTAGTGGAACAGGTTGAAGAGCCGCCGGTTGAAGGGGAAGCGTTGCTGCTTCAGCTCGGATCGAGGCTCCTCGTCGTTTCTGATGCAGAAGTAGGAGGTGATCGCGCTCCGGCAGATCGGACATTTGTCCAATTTAGCTGTAATTAGAAAAAAATATATAAATAGGTAAAGTTTGTAGCTTTGTCTGGTTGTATACAGGTAAGCACCGAGCCACACTGCTCCGCTGCGTTACGTTGCGTTGCGTTTATGATTAGAATCCGGATGACGACACCGTGGGAACCAACAACAAATTCATAAACGCAACGCAACGGAGCAGTGTGGCCTGGCTTTAACTACTCATCCGATTTCAAATTTTTTTAGCAGTATAGTTATAATACGCATGCAGTTTGGCGAAGATTTAAATATGTAAACTGTGTTGTGTTTTTTTTATTAATATAAAGTGACTTTTGGGATGGTCAGAGGCAATAACCCCAAGTCTTAATATCGCTACACCTGAAGGCTGAGAAATAATTCTGGCGGTAATTCTTGCTTGTACAATTTTTTAGAGAAATCTATACTTATAGTAAGAGTATTAGGTACAATCACGAACTATAATCCTAAACCCCTTAAAGTTGACACTCCTATCAAACTGTATGAAAAGGAAAAAAAAACCGCGAAATTGGTCTCCAATCGACGTGCGTGACCGTCGAGTTTTTCTGGTTATTCTAATAAATAAATCAATAAATCCACTCTCCGTACTTAATATAGTTTTTTTTTTATGACATAGGTGGCAAACGAGCAGACGAATCGCCTGATGGTAAGCGATTAGCGCCGCCCATGGACACTCGCAACACCAGAGGGGTTGTAAGTGCGTTGCCGGCCTTTAAGATGGGAGTACGCTCTTTTCTTGAAGGTTTGAAGGTCGAATCGGTCCGGAAATACCGCAGGCGACAGTTCATTCCACAGTTTAGCTGTGCGAGGCAAGAAATTTCTGGAGAAACGCACAGTTGAGGACTGCCAACCATCTAAGTGGTGAGGATGGAAATTTTGTCGCGTTGGGCGATGGCGTAAGGAAGCGGCAGGGATTAATCCGAACAATTCCTCGGAGCACTCCCCGTAATACATGCGGTAGAAAATGCAGAGCGAGGCTACATTTCTACGCAGCGCCAAGGAGTCAAGCCGTTCCGAAACCCGCTGGCAGCCGACAATTCGAGTCGCTCTCCGTTGGATGCGGTCCAGAGGGAGAAGCTGGTACTGTGGTGCCCCTGCCCAAAGATGAGAACAGTATTCCATATGTGGGCGGACCTGTGCCTTATAAAGCTGTAGGCGATGGGCCGGCGTGAACTACTGTCTCGATCTGTTTAGCACACCGAGCTTTTTCGAGGCTAATTTGGCCTTACCTTCTAAATGACCGCGGAACTGGACTTCACTCGAGATGTCGACGCCAAGGATCTCGATATTGGCTGTGGCAGTTAGGGGAGTGCTCTCAAAACGAGGTGATGCGACAAACGCAAGCTTTTTCGCAGTAAACGCGTAAACCTGCGTCTTTGTAGGGTTAAAGCGGACCAGATTAAGTCGACCACATTCTGAGACTTCATCCAGAGATTTGATTGAGACTTTCAATCTGAGACACAAGTTTGTTTCGGCTCACAGTGACGTTTTCCCGAGAAATATTGGCGCGACCGGTGTAAGAGGCATCACACGTACTATCATCCGCATAACAGTGAATGCCGCTGATTTGCAGCATGTCATTGATATGCAGAAGGAATAGCGTGGGTGATAGCACACAGCCTTGAGGGACACCAGCATTCACAGACATGGCATCAGAGCATACACCGTCAACTACGACCTTTATGCTTCTGTCCGCTAGAAAGCTGCTGACCCATTCACATAATTTCTCGGGAAGCCCATAGGATGGAAGCTTCGAGAGAAGTGCTTTGTGCCAAACGCGATCAAAGGCCTTCGCTACATCCAAACTAACAGCCAATGCTTCACCCTTTGTCTCGATCGCCTGTGCCCAACGATGAGTCAGGTAAACCAGTAGATCACCAGCCGAGCGGCCCCTACGGAAACCGTATTGTCGGTCACTAAGTAACTGGTGGTCATCCAGGTACCGAAGGAGCTGGCAGTTGATAATGGACTCCATTATCTTCGAGAAAAGGGAAGTTATAGCTATTGGCCTGTAGTTGGACGGATTTGAGCGATCGCCTTTTTTAGGGATGGGGTGCACCAAAGCTGACTTCCATGAGGTCGGGACTATGCCAGAAGAGTAAGAGAGCCGAAAAAGACGCGTTAAAACTGGTGCCAACTCAGGAGCACACATCTTCAGCACAATGGCAGAGATTCCATCGGGCCCACTGGACTTATGAGCGTCGAGGGAAAGAAGAGCTTTACGCACTGAGTTCTGGTGGAAGCGAACATCCGGCATACAGCTCCCGTACCGCGGAATGGTCGGCGGCGCGTGGCCCCCGTCATCCAAAGTCGAGTTGGACGCAAAGAGTTTACCCAGAAGATCAGCTTTGTCTTTTGCGTCGTGGGCTAATGAATCATTTCCCATGTGCAGAGGTGGAAAAGACGGCGTGCAGAAATTCCCTTGGATAGCTTTGGCTAGAGACCAGAACGCACGAGTTCCCGAAGGGAGGCGTTCTAGTTTCTCGCCAATCCTACCAATGTGCAACGACTTTGCTTTGGCAATAACTCTTTTGAAAGACCTGGAGGCAAAGTTAAACTCCCTTCTTAATGCGCTGGATTTTCCATCCCGTACCGCCGCTGCATTGACCCAGGCTTGGTAACACTCTTGCTTTCGGCGAGAAGCCTTCTTGCAAGATTGACCAAACCAAGGTTGCGATTTGCCACCAACGGGAACTACAGAGGATGGAGGATGAACTACATAGTAAGTTATGACACTGTTTTTTTAAAATTTAATTGCTCTGTTTTAATATCCACGTTGAATAAAAAATAACACGGAAAAGCTAAAGATTTTCCTATAATCTATATGCGTGCTCATTAAAAACTTCATCCTTGTTGACTGCCTATTATTTATCATTAATCATGTATAAAGATTGTCACCTACTAAGGGTCTCAGATCAGGTATTGCAATGACTTGTAGTATTTTTAGGGTTCCGTACCTCGAAAGGAAAAAACGGAACTATCATGTATGTACCGCAATCAAAAAATACAGCCGTTTATGCCGCAAATTTCCGCAAATTTTCGACACTCGCAAGGGAATCAAAACCCACACCTACAGGGTACTTCCCGTGAACTCAGAATCTGGAAATTTGGTACGGAGCAACGTCTTATAGCACAGATAAAGGAAAAATTGCGAAAACCATAATTTTTCGTTACATCATATAATAAAAATGTTTTTACTGAACCTTCGGTGCGCGAGTCCGACTCGCACTTGGCCGGTTTTTAGTATGTAATAACACCATCCATTAACTCTCATTATCCTATACCATTAAACGTTATGTAACTGTCACATAAAACACTATAAAAAATTGCATGATGAACGTTAGAGATAAAGCGGGGGAGTAATAGTTTTTTCAACATATTCGTTCATAAATAAAAAATATATATAGAATGTGCAACTTAAGTCTTTTCATACGATACCCCACTCGACCTAATAACTAACTAGACTTTGATGTTTTGCGCCCCCTCATATGCGTCATTTATCAATCACAGAAAATAGAAGTTATAACACCATATGTAGCCACTATAACAGCATACGCCGCTAGATGGCATGAGCAGTACTGCCGCGCCCATGTAAACTACACTGTATGAGGCCGGTTTATTTGTTTGTCAGAACCACGGTTTATTTGTATTTCGCTAGGGACCAGTACCTTGCACGCTAAGCGCATTCACCATTGTTGAGTCGTATTAGTGTCGTTGTGCTAGATATACATTGCTGTACTTGTGTACTTCCACCACCGCTGGGATACACCGGTTCAGTACTGTAAGTCTGTACTCATGCTGAATCTTAGAGACAATAAAGTCTAAAATCGTCTAACCCGGTTGTTTTAACTACGCCCCCCGCCTCACCGCGTTGTAATAGTACATTACTACAGAGGCCGGGACGAAAGGGGTTGCCGGCCGAAGACATATAGACGGTCGAGCGCAGCGAGGTCGGATAGGTCTCAGGCGGGCAACCCCATATTTCCCGCCGAGGTATGTATAGTGCTTTTCTCAAACATGCAATGAAATAAACAACAAAAAAATCAAAGTTTTATTTTTAATACGCATAGTGGCAGAATGTCATGACGCCTTTGCCACAAAAATATGTGGAATGGAAATTAAAAAAGAGGACTTTGCCGGCCTAGGCCTGCAACATTTGTATGAAATTGCATTAACGACCTCTTGTCCTAGCCGCACCTGAAACGTCACACTTCGCAGCCTATTATAAGGAACATAACATCAATATTTCATTGCATGTTTGAGAAAAGTTTGTTTTTTTCATTTTCCATACAAGTGGATTAGCCATGGTTACAACTATTGCTATATAATTTAAAATTGATAGCCCAAGTAGTACCTGAGATATTTAACGTTGTGGCAGACTGAGTCGCACCATAAAAGGGTCTTTTCGTACCTTTTGGGTGCGGAACCCTAAAATTAATATGTCAATAGTTCTCGAAAAAAAAAAAAAATTATATTATTAAAAACTCGATGTAGACTTAAACAATTACGTAACTTAGATTACCAGCCTAGATATATTCTACCTAACTATGTAAATGTATATGGCAGGAGGACGTGGGAGTACATGCTGCCTAACTTTTTAAATAGTATACCAGAAGATAAGAAATGTTTCTTTTTGTGTAATGTAAATAAATAAAATAAATAAAAAACAACACGTGATCTTAAGAGGATGTATGGTATAGGGTTTTCCTCTGGATTTCCTACGCTTCATAAAACCAGTCCTTGCTTAATGTTTACTGTTAAGGATATCATATCACGTATTTCGGACGCTGATGCAGTGATGTCATTACATTACTTGATGATCCTGCCGTTGTCGGACACGTAATGCCCTGGCATTTAAATTTATAGTACATTACTGCAGAGGCCGTGAAGTAAGCTCGTTTTATCCGGCCTCGTCTACGACTCGGCCGTTTATCCCAAACTCGTCCAGCAATCCCTGTTCCGGCCGAGGATTGTATAGTATTTTTCTCAAACATGTTAGAAAAAAAAACAATAAAAAAACTACAATGTAAAAAAAAATACAAAACGTCCAAAAATAGCAAATCATCACGACAAATAACGGAAATTAAATAAAAACACGAAAAATGCTACAAAATACCAACACCATTTAAAAAAAAAAACACGAAAGAACTAAAAAGTACCAAAAAACACGTAAAAACTAAAAAAAGTACCATTAAACATGGAAAAACAAAAAGAAAATGTCGAAAAGTACAAAAAAACAAAACGCTACACTGTAGAATAACACGAAAAAAACAAAAAAAATAACATAAATACTCGAAAAATTCGAAAAAAAACAACAAAATACAAAAATACAAGAACGATAAAAAAACCTACAAAAATACCAATTTACATAACAAATGAAAATATATATGTATAGAAAAACGTGGCGGTTGGCTCTATGTAATATTTCCTTTATCAGTTGATTTTAGTAAGCATATTTAAAAAGTTAGAGCAGCGGACAATAATGTTAGTTTCATACATTCTCCATACATTACTAGCCATAAACAGGTAACTTCATGTCCTCTTTTCGTGACATTAATGCATAAATTTAGGCGCATGTTTGAGAAAAATAAATTAATATTATACCCTAATCAAATATATTACAAATGAGATTCGCATTTGCTTTTAAAAAGTAAATCTTTCGATGATTTGATTGAGGACTGACTTTTTATTATTGCAACAGCCTTATAGCCAGCCAAATAGAAAAATATAATTAATGCGTCAGTTACTTATAGATTGTAAGGAAATATTAAACACGTATTTTTATTTTATTATAACGATACACCTAAAACCTTTTTAAGGCAGGAGTGAACAGGCATCTTCTGGGTGAGCTCGCTTCATCGTCGGCCTCATCTTTGCCCCCCGGCTAGATGCTGGCCAAGAGCAACCGCAATATTAATAAAAAAAAATATAGCCCGTTGAATTAAACTGCGTAATGTCAAGATCCCCCACTCCCGCACTTTGACATGCAATATCTTTGTCATTTTTTTGTTTGGTTGACAAAATAAACAATACGAGTCAAATATTTTTAGATACATAATCTAACTGAAGGACTAATTCTAGTAATATTTTTAACCCAGGACACTATCCAATTCGAAAATACTACATTCCTATATTCATTATCGCAATTTCCTAGGATATTGTTAAGTGTCTTGCTCTTGCTGGAGTACCTACCTTAATTACATAGGACATGCTTCGCGTATTCACATGCAAAAAAAATTACCTTGAATGTGATAATCAAAATTGGATGAGAGAAACCTTTGCGAGGTACCTAAGCCATTGAACTGCACATTATAGTTGAGATGAGGTATTCACCGCTCCGCAACGCTAGCCGTCGGCAAGGCATTCATCCTCACACCCCAGAAACCTAAATGGTCGCGTACGGTACGGTTTCAGAGGAATTTCCTCCCTCGAACGCATCGGTTGTGGAATGAGCCCTGCCGAGGTTTTCTCAAGTGACTACAGTATGGGGTTCTTCAAGAAAAGAGTGTATAAATGTTTCAAGGGTCGGGAACGTGCGTGCACTTCTGGAGTTGCCAGCGTCCTTAGGCTACGGTACGGCCGCGACCGTATACATGGTGGGCCCTGTAACTGGAGCAAATATTTAAAAGGACGCTTCCTTAGGGCATCTGTAGTAACACGTGGTATACAATTTTAGTTCAAAAATTTCCGTTTCGGAGAAATTATGAACTAAAGTTATGACCTCCGAGAAATGGATGGAGAATGGAAGACCACCGGGGAATGGGCAGCAGCATTCCTAGAGTGCGGTGGAGATACTGCGATCGCCAACCCGCATGCCAAGCGTGGCGATTATGGCATTTACCCCTCATGAAATTGGGGGAGGCCTATGTCCAGCAGTGGACGTCCTAGGGCTGATATGGTGGTATGGTATGGTGGAGACCACTTCGAATTAATTGCTGGCCCGCTAAATAGTCTAACGTTTAATTTTTTGCTCCTGTTACAGGGCCCATCCTGTATATGTTTGCCACTGACAGAGGCAAACAAAATAATATATATAGTCATTGTAACTTCAGGGTTGAAAGAGGCTCAAATTTACTGCTCTAACATTGGTACCGACGGGTGCATGTACAGTTGACATTAATATTGACAACTCGAAGCATCGGATGTGAATACGTGACCTAAATTCTAAGTGTAAGGACGCGCCACATTGCGACGCAAGCTATACAACTAAAGATCGCTTATCCACGAAGTTTTGGACAGTCGCCACCAAATACATCGTAGCAAACAAGGTGCTCAATAAAATCTAAACATAACACACCATTGTTAATGCGTTACAGTACATACATGTTCAGATTATTTATGACTCAATAAAAGTGATTAGTATTTTATGTAGCACATGTCTAGTATACATCCGTAATATTACGGGGACGACCTAGACGCCAAAATATCAAATATACATCACAAACAAAGAAAGCCAATTATACTTCAATTGTGCGTTTTCTTAAACAGTGTGCTCGGACCAAAGGATTCATTCCAGCGCATTTATGGCCTAGGCACAATTAGGTACGCGTTTTTTGTCGTACATAACATAACAAACAAATTATTTTTGCTCGTCTTGACGAGCTGGTAACGTTTGTTATAGTTATCATTTATCAATTTTAAATACCAAACAAAAAACTAATTTTTATATGACATTTTATTTTCTACACATAGGGGCGTATGATGGTTGCCATTTTATTATTTATGGTAGTGGATAAGAAGCCCGTCACTCTCGCAGTCGCATACTTGTCAGAACGTGACGAATGTCTTATCCACGACGATAAGTGATAAAATGGCAACCATCCTCGGGCCGCTGGTCAGGAACACGCCGGTAAACTTATTAGGATTCCTCCCGAGGCACATTGTATACATATAGTACAGCATTCACACTGCGACTAGCCCTCATTGTCGGAGGTCCGAGACGAGGGCCAAGGTAACGCGTGCCATGAATTAATCGACCAACAATCGATGCCTTTTGTTATCAGCCGGCATCGGACGGCATCCAAAGACGACTCGGCGAGGTTAAACAAATAAACAAATGGTTATGTCTTATCGGAGAGCTCTGGCACGATTTGATGGATACCTATGTGAAAAACTGAACGTGTGAATTAAATACTAATCTCAGAATTATTCGCTCATTCAGTACGATTTAGTTTTTTGTAGGTTAGGTTAGTGTATGTTCGGCAGGGTTCGAAAATATCCGATATGTATCGGATCAATGCATAATATATCTATTTTAAATATCATAATACCCAATAATAGGTATGTTATCACACGTTTTACAAGCTTTTATTTAACTTGCCCTGTTTGTTTGTAAGTAAATATGTAAAAGTAAGTTTAAAGTATGTTTTCATCAAAATATGCAATCCTTTTTCAGCCACTTGCTGCTATCCTATTAAGCTGAAATTTGGCATTCTTATGTAATTTCGGTGATAATAGACTGTTATGGTACCACCGAGCTGATCTGATAATGGAGACAGAAGGTGGCCATAGCAACTCCTAACCTACACAAGATAAATCTATCATGTTTGAGTTCATTCGAACCGTCTCAACGAGTAGTTGATGATTGTGGAAAAGGTACAGTACTTCGGCAATAAAAGCTTGTACTAAAAATGTCATTTTTGACAGAGACTTATCACTTATTAACTGGATTTGAGAAAACGTGACGTTGACTGATCGTGATCAAAGCCCATAACAATAATAAACAATCAATTGCAAAATTGTTCTAAATGAAGTTCACCTCGAGGTATTTCCCAGAAATAGACTTTTTATTTTTAGGGATAAACATAACTATTTATTATGAATCTTATTCCGTGGTAATAAGGTTTGAAATTGAATAAAAATCTAATCTAGTAGGAATGAAACAAGGTGATTCCTAGAAATTAGAGTTCGAAACAACAATTAAAGTGAAACATTTTAGTCTAGTAATGCATGTTTATAACATAACTATCTGATAGAAAAAATAAGTACTTTTAAAAATAAATATCCATTGATATATATCAACGTAAATATCAATTAATATATATCACGATATATATCATGATATATATCGGCGGATATAATAATAATAATAATGTTGTATCATATTACGGATAGAAGAGGAAATTTAGGATCATGAGAATAGAATAGATTTCAAGTAATTTTAATGTAATAGTATCGTTATATCGGCCGGGGTCAGTTCTTGGATTGCACTGCTTTGAGTGCTTACTAACTGAGCGCTCCAGTGCTTTTATTAAGCACGCTAAGCCGTTGATCCCAGCTGCTGTCTACGACAACAGTGTTAAGCCAAGTAGAGGCCTTTGGGCGGCTTGAGAACTTCTAACAGCCAAGTTGCCCTGCACTCACTTGACAAGCCTAATCTCAATAAGGTCTGAGGAAACAAGACCCAAATACCCAACGGTTGAAAGAACAGATGGCAGTCGCTTCCGTAAATACTAGTGCTTACTCCTTGGGATTAGGTACCAGACCCCGGGCGTTCTTCAGGATGCAACTGTACCGGAATATCTCTAGGATAATGATGAGTATCGTTATTAGTTAGTTTGTCATACAGGCAGTAAAACAGATCGACCAGAAAACTTACTGTCAATTGGAACGGGCACTTGTCCGCAGCAACGGTAATTAGGTACTTAGTTGTTTTATGATAACCATCGAGCATAAAATTATAAAACAACTGGCTCACTGGATCACCAACCACAATCGATAGTCCATCGATGCGTCTGTCTATCCTACAGTAATCGATATCGTCAACAACCTCCACCAACACCACCGTATCAGCCCATAGGGCATAGACGTCCACTGCTGGACATAGGTCTCCCCCAATTTCATGGAGGGTAAATGCCATAATCGCCACGCCTGGCACGCGGGTTGGCGATCGCAGTATCTACACCGCACTCCAGGGATGCTGCTGCCCATCCCCCGTTGGTCTTGGTCGTTGTTTTAGGACATACCCGGGTCTTATCCTCTCCTCCATTCAACAATCTCACGCAGCGAAAAACACCTTTTAATTATCAAAACCCGAACCAGAGGGGGCAATATGTCTCATTAATTTTAACAGCTGCTAGTTTCCTCATATTACAAAACTAACCTGCTTAATATCTTCGCGGAAGGTGATTAATTAATGGACTAGATGTTTTTTTAATAGCTTATACGGCGCCAGTCACGTAGTCCTACTTACTAAGGCTGTAACACTAGTTCCTAAACGTGTGCCTTGCTCATCAGAGCCATTAGCGAGTATTATAAGTTTAGTAATTAAATTTTAATAATGATTCTTGATGGTCGCGTAACTTCTTAATAAGTCTTAAGTTTTGTAATACGAACGTAATCAAACGTGTGCCTTGTTCATGCTCATTAGCGAGTAATATAAATTTTCTCAAACATGCAATGAAATATTGATGTTATGTTCCTTATAACTAGCTGCGAAGTATGACGTTTCAGGTGCGGCTAGGACAAGAAGTCGTTAATGGAATTTCATACAAATCTTGCAGGCCTAGGCCGGCACAGTCCTCTTTTTTAATTTCCATTCCACATAAATTGTGGCACAGGCACCATGACGTTCTGCCACTAAAAAATAAAACTTTGATTTTTTTGTTGTTTATTTCATTGCATGTTTGAGAAAAGCACTATACATACCTCGGCGGGAAATATGGGGTTGCCCGCCTCAGACCTATCCGACCTCGCTTCGCTCGGCCGTCTATATATGTCTTCGGCCGGCAACCCCTTACGTCCCGGCATCTGTAGTAATGTACTATTAATGATTCTATTAATTAAACAGGATTCTTGAAGGTGGTGTAACATCTTAATAGTTTAATAATGTTAATGCAATCGATTAGCGAAACGTCGGCAATGCACGTAGCACGCGTTACTTCGTTAATATAAGTATAATAATATGGCGTTTTTTATTATGAGAAATGGAAGTTTCTGAAGCGAACTCTATACGATCGGTATTAGCTCATACACTAGTACAAAGCAACAGAAGTAGGGATCCAGTTAGTTTGGCCCGGAGTATGTCCTAAAACTATGACCAAGACCACCGGGGGATGGGCAGCAGCATCCCTGGAGTGCGGTACGGATACTGCGATCGCCAATTTGCATGCCATGCGTGGCGATTATGGCATTTACCCACCATGAAATTGGGGGAGGCCTATGTCCAGCAGTGGACGTCCTACGGCTGATATGGTGGTACTATCAGCATCACAGTTAACTGACCATTGGTAGACCTTATATTTATTGCAATAAGGTGCACGAATGGTCACTTAACCTAAATGCTGATAGTACTATAGGTGATGGGAACCAGCAAACAGATTCCGAGCGCAAGTCCGGCACACGCAGTACCGCTCCTCGCCGTCACGTGCAGGCCGCGGCGACAGTGTACACTTGTACAGTACTCACGCAGGCAGTGCGCGCACAGGCACGCGTGGCGGCACGGCAGCAGCGCGCGCGACAGCGGCGCCGACGCGCACACGCAGCACAGCGCCGACTCCGCGCCCGCGTACCGCTCCTCGCCGTCACGTGCAGGCCGCGGCGACAGTGTACACTTGTACAGTACTCACGCAGGCAGTGCGCGCACAGGCACGCGTGGCGGCACGGCAGCAGCGCGCGCGACAGCGGCGCCGACGCGCACACGCAGCACAGCGCCGACTCCGCGCCCGCGTACCGCTCCTCGCCGTCACGTGCAGGCCGCGGCGACAGTGTACACTTGTACAGTACTCACGCAGGCAGTGCGCGCACAGGCACGCGTGGCGGCACGGCAGCAGCGCGCGCGACAGCGGCGCCGACGCGCACACGCAGCACAGCGCCGACTCCGCGCCCGCGTACCGCTCCTCGCCGTCACGTGCAGGCCGCGGCGACAGTGTACACTTGTACAGTACTCACGCAGGCAGTGCGCGCACAGGCACGCGTGGCGGCACGGCAGCAGCGCGCGCGACAGCGGCGCCGACGCGCACACGCAGCACAGCGCCGACTCCGCGCCCGCGTACCGCTCCTCGCCGTCACGTGCAGGCCGCGGCGACAGTGTACACTTGTACAGTACTCACGCAGGCAGTGCGCGCACAGGCACGCGTGGCGGCACGGCAGCAGCGCGCGCGACAGCGGCGCCGACGCGCACACGCAGCACAGCGCCGACTCCGCGCCCGCGTACCGCTCCTCGCCGTCACGTGCAGGCCGCGGCGACAGTGTACACTTGTACAGTACTCACGCAGGCAGTGCGCGCACAGGCACGCGTGGCGGCACGGCAGCAGCGCGCGCGACAGCGGCGCCGACGCGCACACGCAGCACAGCGCCGACTCCGCGCCCGCGTACCGCTCCTCGCCGTCACGTGCAGGCCGCGGCGACAGTGTACACTTGTACAGTACTCACGCAGGCAGTGCGCGCACAGGCACGCGTGGCGGCACGGCAGCAGCGCGCGCGACAGCGGCGCCGACGCGCACACGCAGCACAGCGCCGACTCCGCGCCCGCGTACCGCTCCTCGCCGTCACGTGCAGGCCGCGGCGACAGTGTACACTTGTACAGTACTCACGCAGGCAGTGCGCGCACAGGCACGCGTGGCGGCACGGCAGCAGCGCGCGCGACAGCGGCGCCGACGCGCACACGCAGCACAGCGCCGACTCCGCGCCCGCGTACCGCTCCTCGCCGTCACGTGCAGGCCGCGGCGACAGTGTACACTTGTACAGTACTCACGCAGGCAGTGCGCGCACAGGCACGCGTGGCGGCACGGCAGCAGCGCGCGCGACAGCGGCGCCGACGCGCACACGCAGCACAGCGCCGACTCCGCGCCCGCGTACCGCTCCTCGCCGTCACGTGCAGGCCGCGGCGACAGTGTACACTTGTACAGTACTCACGCAGGCAGTGCGCGCACAGGCACGCGTGGCGGCACGGCAGCAGCGCGCGCGACAGCGGCGCCGACGCGCACACGCAGCACAGCGCCGACTCCGCGCCCGCGTACCGCTCCTCGTCGCACTGCTCGCCCGTCACGTACAGTTGCTACAACAATATACATCCTTAGTAGGTGATTATTGGGAGTTTCAGTTCAACGCTCAATCCGGTTTAGATTTCAAACTCTCAATAGGTTTTTGAGTTAATATCCAGAACTATTGAGAGTTTGAAATCTAAACCGGATTGAGCGTTTTGAATCACGTTGATTTTAAGTTGCAGATATTAACCCTAAACCCGATTGACAGTTTCAAATCTTCAAGATTATCAAAACCGGATTGAGCGTTTTGAATCATGTTGATTGTAAGTTGCAAATATAAACCCTAAACCCGATTAAGAGTTTCAAATCTTCAAGATTATTGGGAATTTGAAATCAAATCATTTGATTTGAGACTCCCAATAATCACCTACTATCCTTCATTATATTCATGATCTAAATACCCTACTTAATAAGACTACGGGCAAATAGCGATAGAAGTAAGGAACATACTCTTACGGGGCAGCACCCTCTTCAATTATTTGGGAATCTTTCGTTGCGTACTTTAAGATAAGAGGACCCCAGCTGAAAGTTTAACGCCAAAATTGGCGAGGACTTGCAGGCCCCATCAGACCCCATCATCCCCATCCCCATCCCCATCTCTCAAGGCAGGCAGTGGCCAATAAAAAAGGTATCCTGTGGGCGCAGACAACTGGCTTTTGATAAATTAAGGGCGCCAGCTAACAACGTATACACATATCGAACACGTTGCCAACTTCGTTCAATACCCGCTCGCAAATTGCAAGTAGACATGAGATTTTTAATATCACGCTTCCTAATCAATACAGATACTCAATAATCGATGTACAAATACTACCGAAATGGCTAAACAAACATCTCAAAAAACAGTTTTCTTGCGTTGCAGTCACGCTTGAATTCGGCGCTCCATTGTGGCAGTATAGTACAGAACGTTCCGCATCACTCAAACTTGAATAAGGGCTTCATTCATTCGTAAAATTCTTAAGACGTAATTTCGCTAGACTATAAAAAGTACGTATAAGATACCTTGAGACAGGAGAGATGCCCATTGGCTTGTTTGAGGTATTGCGCGATGATGCCACTAGGCAGCGAGCATTGGTCATCGCGGATATGCACCACGCTCACTAACGCTACCTGAAATTAAAACATTATACGTTAATTTAGTTCATATATTGTCTAGCCGCCCGCCATACAAGAAAAATTGGTTGTTGTTGTCCTAGGAGATGCAAAGGGCCTTCGATAAATCGTGCCACGCCTTCCTGTCTTCAGCCTCACTTCTGGCCTCGCTCGAGCTCAATCCGACGGCTCGCTCCATACAATACAAGGAAAAATGGTAATGTTTTTTTATTGTAATAGGAAATAGTCAGTTTTCTAATGAAATAGAAACGAAACAAAACCAATTTTGATTAGAGACTCCTTTTAATAGGCTTTTGGTCTCCTAGAGGATAAGAAAAATCTCTAGCAATTAAAGATAGTTAAGGATTAAGTTCTAGCGAAACAACTAAAGACGGGAAACGAGGCTATAGCTTACACGATGAGGTTGCTTGTCTGCGAAGTTAGTTAGCTACTTCAAAGGCTATAGTGGTGCAGTTGGAAACTGTTGGGATGTTTCCGCAACGCCTGGGAGTATCTTAACTGTGTCACAAGGATCAGAACTAGAAGTAGCAACGTTTTCGGTAGCGGTCTAGAGAACTGTCACAACCGCTACCTGTGTTACGTAATGCTGAGTTCACTTCAAAGCTTCTTGACAGAGAACTTCTGAGCAATCTGTGTGTGATCAGTGATCACAATCGCATCCTGTACTGGGATAGCTATAGCTAATCTAAGCTCGAAGGTAATTTGTGGTCTGTGACAGCACTATATCAAACTGTCAACGTGTTTCTGGCATACCGTATCGTCTGGCCGCAACTCAGCGGTGTCGCGCGGGTCGCGCGCTAGGATCACGACTAGAGGGTAGCAGGTTCGAGGCGGAGGCCCCAGCTGTAAGGGCTCTTCTGAGCTCAACCGCAGAGCGCGCTCATCGTGCGGGTTACTTCTGTAAGAGAGTAATAGATTTAGTCGACGGATGAAATCAGAGAGGTCCGTTTTTGTTTCTCAAAACAGCTCAATCTTATCTTTACGATGTTGAATGCCAAGAGCGATCTTGCGGAGCCCCTAAACAAGGTTCGTTCGTTGGTGGCTATAGACGGTCCAAGGCTCTCTAGCGAAAATCACCATTTAAGGAATATAATCATGATGATGATGACATAAATATGATTTATAACCATGAGGGTGATTCGTTTTAAATCGTACCTACACAATCATTAATATAATCAATTATGGTTTCAAAGCGATAATGTGGTAAAAAATCACGTCACTGATGCGTCACTATAGGGAAAGTCAAAACGGCATTCTGAAGTGATTGATGATTGTGGCACTGGGTAGATCAAGTCGGAAGTACTATGGCATACGTCAAGTAAATAAATAAATAAATATTAGGGGATAATTTTTTACACATAATTAGTCCCATGGTAAGCTCAGTAAGGCTTGTGTTATTATGGGTACTAGACGGCAATATATTTAAAAGATATATACTTAAATACATAGAAAACATCCAAGTCTCAGGAATAAATGTCTCTGCTCACCACAGAAACAAATGCCCTTACCGGGATTCGAACCCCGTGACCTCTAGCTTCGGAGGCAGTAACACTACCAACTAGGCTAAACAGGCCGACAAAGCATGTGGTAGTTCTTAGCATTAAGTAACTATAAGTATTAACATAGCTCTTGAGTCAAATTTTAACAATGCGGTCAATCATACGGTTTTGATAAAACCAAGGAACATACATATAATAAAATCTGTTATGAGACCAGTTCACACGGTTATCATTTATCACGTTGTTGTAAACGTGTTGATTATTATCTAACTTATTTTGATGACGGACTCTATCTCAATGTACTGGAAGCTGATTTCCTTAAGCAGACGCTCAGCTCGCTCTATCAAGATACTAAAGAAGAATACTAAAGTCAAAATTTTATAACTGTTCATTTACTTTTCAAGCTGTCCGACTATGGAACTCTCTGCCCCTGGATGTACGACGGGCTAAATCTAGTGCGTCTTTTAAATCTAGTCTGAAAGAGCACTATTTGTCTTTTCATAATATTATTCGATACTGGTCTGTAGTTTACTTTTGGGTCTCACTTAAGTTTGTGGTATATAATGTTTGTTTATTTATTTACTTATTTCATCATCATCATGTCAGCCGAAAGACGTCCACTGCTGGACATAGGCCTCCCCCAAAGACTTCCACAATGACCGGTCCTGCGCCACCCGCATCCAGCGGACACCCGCGACCTTCACCAGGTCATCAGTCCACCGTGTGGGGGGCCTGCCCACGCTACGCCTTCCGGTACGTGGTCGCCACTCGAGAACCTTTCCGCCCCAACGGCCATCGGTTCTACGTGCTATGTGCCCCGCCCACTGCCACTTAAGTTTAGCGATTCGGAGGGCTATATCGGTCACTTTGGTTCTGCTGCGGATGGCCTCATTCCTGATGCGATCACGCAGAGAAACTCCCAACATAGCTCTCTCCATTGCCCTTTGGGTGACTTTGAGCCTTCTTATGAGGCCCATAGTAAGCGACCACGTTTCAGTGCCATATGTCATCACTGGCAACACACACTGGTCAAAGACGGATTCGACGATTAACCTCTTTCTCGAAGTTGGACCTACCTAACTGTCTGTCCTAGGTATATGTAATCGTCTACAACTTCGAGGTAAAGTGTCCGATTGTTAAGGGAGTTGGTGCGACATGGACATTTGACATGATCTTCGTCTTGTCCATCATCCTTAGACCAACTCGCTCGGAGGCTTTACTGAGGTCATTGAGCATTGTACTTAAATCCTCCATGGTCTCAGCCAAGACTACTAAATCGTCAGCAAACCGAAGGTGAGTGAAGTAGTCGCCGTTTATGTTGATGCCTAGCCTTCTCCAGTCCAGAGTCTTGAAAACATCCTCCAGTGCAGCGGAGAATAGGTTAGGAGAAATAACATCTCCTTGCCTGACTCCCCGCTGCAACGGAATAGGCTTTGAGTTCTGGTCTTGGAGTCGGAAAGACATAGTGGCGTTCTCGTACAAACTCTTCAGCACTTCGATATACCGGTAGTCCACTTGGCACCGTTGGAGAGATTGTAGTACAGCCCACGTTTCAATCGAATCGAAGGCTTTCTCGTAGTCCACGAACGCTAAACAGAGGGGCAGGTTATACTCCTCAGTCTTCTGTATAACCTGACGGAGCGTATGGATGTGGTCTACGGTGCTAAAGCCTCTTCGGAAACCGGCTTGTTCGGGAGGCTGGAAGTCATCTAGCCTGCGTGCGAGACGGTTCGTAATGACTCTTGAAAACAGCTTATAGACATGGCTCAGAAGTGAGATGGGTCGGTAGTTCTTCAGTAAGGAGTTGTCACCCTTTTTGAAGAACAGCACCACCACACCTCTGTTCCATGCCTTGGGAGTTTTCCCTTCCAGTAAGACGGAGTCGAACAACTTCTGAAGGGCCCTAAGGACCGGTTTTCCACCCGCCTTCAGGAGTTCAGCTGTAATTCCGTCTTCACCGGGTGCCCTGTTGTTCTTCAGCTGCTTAAGAGCCATTCTAATCTCGTACAGGCTGATGTCCGGGATATCTTCGGTATAGTGCCGGGTTAATCTAGCTCTAGGGTCTTCCGCCAGACCAACTTCGGGTCTGCTATTTGACGTTTATAGCTGTCCATAATAGCACTCTATCTCACTCAGAAGCTCAGGTTTGGACGAAACGATTCTACCATCCTCAGTTTTTAATCTGGCGAGCTGGCTCTGCCCAATAGACAGATCTCTTGAGAAAACTTTAGAGCCCTTATTCTGCTCGATGGCCTCTTCAATACGATTTGTATTGAATTGGCGCAGATCGCGGGTAAGGGACTTAGAGATCTGTTTATTGAGCTGCCTGTATAATTTCGCATCGGCTGAAGACTGCAGAATCATCTCATTCCTTTCCTCGACGAGCCTCTGAGTGGAGATGAGCCTTTTGGCTCTTTGAGTTCGTTGGGCCTTAAAGAACTTAGACCCAATGCTATGGACAGCTTCCACAAACCCGTCGTTGAATTCGTCCACATCGCCGCCTAGACAATCGAAACGGTTTTGGAGTTCCAGCTGAAAGCTCTGGGGGTTTTGGATTTGGACAATTGCTGGACGGAGCGTGGACTTCATCAGTCGAGAGCGCTCTAGCTTGACGCATATATTCAATGTGCCTCTTACCAAACGATGATCACTTCCGGTTTTAACCGTATTGATCACAGAGACATCATTGAATATATGCCTCTTCGTCGACATGATGAAGTCAATCTCGTTTTTTGTTGCACCGTCGGGACTCATCCAGGTCCACTTCCTGTGCTCGCGTTTCTTGAAGAAGGAGTTCATCATGTAGGGTCCCTCCTTCTCCAAGAAACCAGCCAGTAGTTGGCCCCGGTGGTTCCGACTTCCAACTCCAAATTGCCCCACTCTCGGCTCTTCGCCGTCTCTCTTGCCTAGTTTCGCGTTGAAATCCCCCATAACAACGGTGAAGTAGGTTTTGGAACTATGCATGACCTTTGATATATCCTCATACATAGCCTCCACCTCGTCGTCGGAGTGTGCCGAGGTCGGCGCGTACACCTGTATGACCGTCAACGAGTACCTCTCGGATACTCTGAGTATAAGGTACGCCACCCTAGCCGACACACTCTCGATCTTCACCACGTTGCTCACGAGGGATTTGTGGACGATAAACCCGACACCTCCCTGGGACTGTTGGTCGCCCTCCCGGAAATAGAGCAAGTTGCCGGACTTCAGGGTTATCGTGTCCTCCCCCTCTCTTCGGACTTCAGATAACCCTACGATATCCCAACGCAACTTGCTCAATCCTTCCTCCAGTTCCGCTATCTTTTCGTCGGTCCGCAGTGTTCGTGTGTTGTATGTTGCCAGGGCCAGAAGTCGTCGGTGGTGGTAGCCGGATCTTATCCAGAGATTCTTCGCACCCCTGACCCCGCTAGTACCCTGGCCGCCACCAGAACCAGGGTACCGGGGGTCGCCGGAACCTCGGGGCCGTGGCCTGTTTGTGTATGTCATGAGGGGTAGTTGCCATAATCGCCACGCTTGGCATGCGGGTTGGCGATCGCAGCATCTCCACCGCACTCCAGGGATGCTGCTGCCCATCCTCCGGTGGTCTTGGTCGTAGTTTTAGGACATACCCGGGTCCACTTCCCGGGTCCATTTACTTATTTATGTATGTTTATTGTATATATATTTATATATAATGCTTTATGTGATTTTATTATTATTATATTTCTTTTTATTTCTAGTAGTTATTCCTTTTGTTTGCACCACCCACCTATCATGTTTGTTTACTTTTTTTCTCCGCTACCCAAAGGTTGTCTGGAAGAAATCGCTCATTTAGCGATAAGACCGCCTGTTGTTTACCTCTGCTTGTATCTTTATGCTGTTTCTATCTGTAATTCTTTTTTGAGGTGTGCAAGAAAGCATATTGTATTGTATTGTAAAGTGTTTAATTAAATTTTCCTATTAAACCTTTTTATACTCGAATCTGCGTCTTTGGTTTACTGGTCCAGACCAGTGCATCCAGATTCACGAAAGAGCAATCTCTTTTTTCTTCTACCGTGTTCCGTATGCTGTTATTTGTTCATATACTACTTTCGATATCAGTAAATAACATACAGACACACGACCTTGTCTCAACGTTTCAAACACGTTTTAGCGAAAAGTGATTAATATTAAACACACGGTAGGGTCAGTTGGGCGAGGCGTGGTGGTTCGACGACCCAACCAAAACAAAACGGCACGTCTTCAAGGGCACCCGGTCTGCTTCGCGAAAGCTAGTTTATAAAAATACATTAGTAGGTAATATTGTCTAACGGCATCAACAGCTATTTTAACGTTACATTTGTATGGATGTTTCGATTCAACTCCTACGCAAACTAACAAGGAAACGCCGAAACAAACTCGGCAGTCAAGTCATTTTCTCGCAATATTATGCTTATACAATGATAATATTACATTAAATTAAATTATTTATTGCGTTTCATGTTAATACTACGAGATCTCAGGTACGTTCAAACATGAGCTCTGTTGAGTAAATTAAAAATAACAAAATGCAAAGTAACATTAATAAAATTATCACAATGTTTCAGAATATAAACAATGAAAACACATCATTCGCGAGCCCTTTTCCCATTTACTTGGGGTCGGCGCAGCATGTATTTTTCTTCCATATCTTCCTATCGCCCGTCACCTCGTCACTCAAGTCGGACATCGTTCTTCTTCATATCATCTCTCACGCAATCTATCTATCCTTTCCTTGGCCTACTCCGCCCCTTACATTCCTTCACATTCATGCCTAATTCACTCCTGCTAATACGTTTAAGGCCGAGCCACACCGAATGCGTGCGCAGCACGTGCGCGTGACACACCGCTTTGCGTGGCGTGCACGCGTGCTGCGCACGCAAGCGGTGTGTCGTCTACTATGACATTTCATACGATACAACGCGCACGCCACGCACACGCGCACGCCACGCACACGCGCACGTGCTGCGCACGCATTCGGTGTCTCGGCTTTTAGCTAGTGTATAAGTGTTAGCCTAAGGAATATATAAATAAATACCTTTCTTATCATATAACTTTCATCGCTCCGCATTATATACCCATACCACCGTAGACAATTAGCTTTAAACTTATCATCTATTTGTGCTGTACTTTCAGGTCTCTTCTTATATACTCGTTCCTTATATCTGATCCATTCTTGTTACGCCACTCATCCATATCAATATTCTCATCTCCGTAACATGCAATTTCTTCCGGCCCAACATTCCGATCCATACACGACGACAGGTGTAGATTTTGCCCTTCAATCGGAAGGGCATTAGGGCGTCGCATATGATTCCCGAGACCTGTCGCCATTTCATCCATCCTGCACTAATTCAGTTTTTAATGTCATGCTCAATATCGCCATTACACTGTATGAGTGACCCGAGGTATCGGAAATCGGAGCAGAATATCAAACCTTAGGTATATTGCTAATTGTTGTCTTGTCTGTTCAGAACGCGATATATGCTTGCACGCCCTTCAGGTAACAATCAACAGACTTGGCAACAGCAATAACATATTCAATGATCACGCATAGTAACCTAATCAGTAATCTGGTTTAAAAAGTTAAACCTTCATTGTAAGTCGTAAATGTTACGAAATGCAATAAAACAATACAAGTCGTTGGGATTGAGGCAGTATAATGGCCTGACTGCCATCTGACCCAATCGCAATCGGAGTCAAGCAAAAAAGTGACGCCTTGGTTTTAAGAACCGTTTCATAGCGCGAAGTCGAACAACAATGATTTATTGGTCAATAATAATAAAACAAGTTAGAAAGAACTTCCATTATGAAATATGAGAATTGGCTTTATAACTAACTGCATGGGTTCTCTATATACATACGAATAACCATCTACTACCAATCTATACTAACCATAATAATAACCTCTAGAATTCGAAAGAAACTCTTGTCTTTTTACCACGTCGGTGGCAAACAAGCTGACGGCCCACCTGATGGTAAGTAGTCACCGTCGACCTTGGACGCTTGCAAAACCAGAGGAGTCCCTCGCGCCTTGCCCACCCGTAAGAAAATCTCACGCATTTTTAGGGTTCCGTACTCAAGTAGGAAGTTTAATTTCGCCATGTCCGTCTGCCTGTCCGAGGCTTTGCTCTGCGATTGTTAGTGCTATATAGAAAGCTGCAATTTGGTATAGATATATAAATCAGTAAAACTGAAAGTCGTAAAATTAAATCTGAAAAAAAAAATTAAGGGTACCTCCCCTACACGTAACGTGGGGATACAATTTTTTGTTCAAGCCTATGATGTGGGGAAAGTAAAGACTTTAAACGAAAACTATAGCGGACATGATCAGTTGAGCTGTTTTTGAGTTATCGTAAAAAGTCTAAGTCCCTTCTTAGTAAAAGACGTATGAAACGCTGCGAAGGTATTCCCTTTTGCTAGTTGTTGTTTTTAGGGTGGGAAAAAACTGAACCCTTATGGATTCGTCATGTCTGTCCGTCCGTATGTCACAGCCGATTTACTCGGAGAATAAGACCACTACAATTATGGGTGTGAAGGTGTATGTTATGAACCGCTTAGTCAACCTTTAGTGTGATATTAGCTGTCAAAGTCGTAAAAAGTGTGTCCCCCCCCCCCCTCTAATTTCCAAACTATGAAGTTTAAAATTCTGAAAAAAATCATGATGATGTACAATTGTACAATAAAAAATCCTTTTAACGATTATTGGTTTGAACAAGATAGGTTTAACGGTTTTTGACTTATTGCTGAAAAACTGTCTTGCCAAAACAAAAGGGCGTAAGTGTCGTAAGTTTCATATGAAGATACGAGCTTTTGTGATTTAATCTATTGTATAGTGGTTTTAAATGTAGATTAGGAGGTGTCGGTACGGAACCCTCATTGTGCGTAGTCCGACACGCACTTGAACGGTTTTATTTTTAAGTAAGTTAATTGGGCAACTACGAAACCCTACACACTGAGCTCAGCCCGACATGCTCTTGGCCAATTTTTTGAAGAGAGTCATACTGTAACCCATTAGCACCCAATACCTCGGCAGAAAGCTAGTTCCACAATCTATGCGGTCTCGTTAGAAAATATTGGACTTGGACATGTTTATAACACCCTGTATTGTAAACTACATTCCTGCAATGAATAAAATGATTGATTGATTGGACAATTATGACTTTTTTTATTACAGGAAATCATATCCCACTCTAGAAAATTGGGAATGTTATGCCATAATGCCGAACTTGCGCCTTAGTAGTTTTTAAAGCTTGAAATGCACAGAGCCCGGCGCAGCGTCGTTGCGGTTTTGCGATAAAGCGAACGCGGTCCGGGCACGAGGCACTAAAACCGCGCGGTATTCGGTAGCGCGGTAGAGCGGAGGCGGCATGTGTGACATATGAAGCAGTTATCGACAGTTTCGGAAAGACCAACCGCGTCCGCTCCGTGCGTTTTAGCTTAAATGTGGTGGTTTGGGTTAGGTGGGTGGTAAAAATAGCATGATTTTAATCTTAAGTAAGAAAATATGTAAAGGAGAACCCAATTAATATGGCGCGCGTCAAAGCTCTTAAGTACTTGACCGAGAGACCATTATTGCTTAATCTGCGCGCCTTATTACTTGGGTCTTGCTATACTTACTTACTCAGAATAGCATCCTATACGTGGGGTGATCAATAAGTTTTGATAATCAGTATTAAATAAGGGAGATATGTAAATCGTTATATTTTTATCAGAATATGCACACTTTCTATATTTTCAAATACTTATTAACGTCATTCAATTGTTTTATTTTAACCCAATAAAAATAATTTTACTTTTTGAGGTCAAATTTTATACCTTCGCTAAGTCATCACCAGCTCTTGATTTTCATGTAGTTGGTTTTGAAGATATGTGAATGAGAAGTAGTAGTCGGAAGTTAGGGCTAAATAACAATGGGAACGGTTATCAGTTCTGATCTTTACTCGAAGAGCAGCACCCTTGTCAATTAGAAGGCTCTGAAGTACAATTTCTCCCGAAAATTCCTGTATTTTTTTCTTCAGCTTATTTATAATATTTAAAACAACTCTGATAGAATAATGTTATACAACTCTCCAATTATATTGGAGCTCAATTGGTGAAAGCTAATTTCGCAGTTTTTATTGGTAGGCCTTAATAGTCCAGGAAGAAGTCGAAAAATACACCCTAATTTTGGTGACAGAGCTGGAGATAAAAAAAAGCATTGCACAGATAACTTACTTATGCTTTAAATCATAATGATAAACCAAGGTTTTATTTTCAACTACAATATTCTTCATTAGTGTGCATCAGATTTTTTTCCACACCACTCCTTATAATTACAAAACCAACTCTTATTTTTTGCCATCTTGTTAATTTTTCATTTCAGATGTTTCTTGTTCAGCAATTACAGAAAAACAAATGAATAATGTTTATATATTTTTACTCTTAATTTAATGTTGATTAGTGTCATGGTATTGGCTATGTGCGAAGTAGGTGGTGGGGGTAAGCTAGGCGATCGTAGCGCGCACCATGGCAGAAATGTGTACTTACCGGGGAACACTGTCAAATTTACTTTCACGTTTTCTATTGGTTTCTTAACGGTTTCCTACGATTCGTTTCGTTTGTATCTATTTATTTATTCTCTTATTTATTTCAGTAAAATTTCCAATACGGGGTCTTTCTCGTTTACTAAAGTAAATAAAATATTCATGTGTCATTATTTGACATCTCTCAGTATTGACATTGTCTCGGGACCTTTGACGTTTGACGTTTCAGACGTGCACATAGCCAATAGCCCACATTAAAAGAATATCATTAAGGGGGTGCTTCATACCGATTATCAAAACTTATTGATCACCCCTCGTATTAGCATTTTAGCAAGAATGGACTGGCTATAGCGCAACTTAAACTCGGTATATTTCTGAATAGCAACACTGTACAATGTCATCTATTTATATTACTTTGTGTTTGTTAATGTGTATGACGTCCTGCTATATTTGGGTTTACGATAGTATATATCTTCTTTGATTTGGGTGAGAACAAAAAAAAGATACGATAAGACTGGTGAGGACCAAAATTTTTGACCACCATTAACACGTTCCCTGTCCCCATACAAAATTATCCTTCAATGTCACAAGTCCAAGTGACAGTTGTAGTTCGTAGCCGTGAACAACCCGCGGACCCACAATGGGGACACGGACTCCTGAAAAAAAGCTTCATGTCCCCACATTTGGGGCCTTCGGACAGGGAACGTGTTAAGGCATTTCGTTCGATTACAATTTAATTGTTTCCGTTGAATTAAACTATAATGTAACCTACTCGTTAGTAAAACAAAAATCACATTCAAAAGGCACATTCGATGTTAGCCTACATCAAGGCTAGGCTAGAAGCTGTGACCTCGGCGCGTTCATGCGGGCCTTACAACCAGAGTGCCTACCGCGAACTTCGAAAATCGAACTTCGTCTCGTGCCGTCCCTTTCACTCTCGTGTTATACACTATATGACGGAAAGGGACGGTACGATACGAAGTTCGATTTTCGAAGTTCGCGGTAGGCACTCAGCATGCCGGCGCACTCCTAACCTCTCACCGTCTCGTTACTTAGGTAAAACTTGGGTATACAATATCCGTTTCTCTAAAACATTTTACCTTGATTGTTTCTACTGGTTTGGCTACACAACTTTAAGGGTCCCTTGAACACTCGACTGAACTCTACTCTCCATACAAACGTAGTTTCGTTCTCATTTTAAATCTCCGTGCTGAAATAATATGAAACTTTGTATACACAATTGGATCCGCCATATCTAGGCCGAAAATTAGTTTCTGTTGCTAAAAATTGTAACAAAAAAACAGCAAGATTTCTAGTTTTTTAGTTCAAAAAGGTTAGTTTAGTGTAAAATCTCGTTATATTTTTTCTCCAGTATAATTTTATAATTTCAAGCAACAGAAACTAAATTTCGGCCTGTATATGCCGGATCCCATTGTGTATACAAATTTTCATGTTATTCCAGCATGCCATTTTAAAATGAGAGCGAAACTACATTTGTATGGAGAACCCACCTTCCTGCCGACTCTTAATGGTGCTTTAACGTGTCCACTAGCGCCACGCGTAAATAATTGTGACTATTTTAATTTAACGATATTAGATATTTAAAAAAGGAATCCTAGTGGCCATGGAAAGTATTTCGTAATTAAGTACCTTTGGAATACATAAAACTAACTTTCACGTTGCTGGATTCGTGATCTATTAGTTCAAAAATTAAACGGCCGTTTTTACTTTGGACGCATTCCCTTCCAATGTTTTCACCCTAATAGTTCTAACAATACGAACACGATCCCTTAATAACACGCGAGTGCAGTCGTTAAAGTGACAAGCCCCAATAAAGTAGCCAGTCCAATATGCACTATGCAGTAAAAACCATAGCCAATATAGTTCAAATAGTGCTTATCTTGAAATAGTTATGCCGCAACGCTTGAAGGCCGTGACCCGAGGCATATTAAGTTAGGTCTACACAGAACTTTTGTCGGCTAGGCTAAAAAGCCCAGCTGGTAATGAAATGACACGCCTACAAAGCTCGAGGTCCCGGGTTTGATTCCCGGTAAGAGCATTTGTTTATGTGATGAGTACAAAACATAAGTTCCTGAGACTTGGATGTTTTCTATATACTTAAGTATATATCCGGACCCGGCTATGTCCTAAAACTACGACCAAGACCACCAGCGGATGGGCAGCAGCATCCCTGGAGTGCGGTGGAGATACTGCGAACGCCAACCCGCATGCCAAGTATGCTGAGCCGACAAAGGTCCCGCAATGTTCCAATGTATGTACAAAAAAAAACAGAAAAGTCTGGTCAAGAGTATGTCAACCTATTGTACAGGTACATATATACTGTATAATCCACGCGTGAAAATCTCGAGGCGTCTGTGTACACCCAGCATTATCAGCGGAACGTAGGCAGCGGCGACTTAACCTATTTCTATTTTAGAACTGTGCTACCTACTTAATATAATTTAGTAATTGACTCTAACTTGAGAATGTGCAGTTTGGAAAATGCAAAGGCTACTGTGAACATATACTTTTTTTACGGATTTTCGATAAAACTAACTTTACTTTTTTTATTTTATTAGCATGGTCTAAAAGTTGTTGAAGATTTCGTTACCTTTATTTACACGTCAGTCTTGAAATCGAAAATGTTTATATTATTCTTACGAATTATATCTAGCATAAAAAGGCAAAAAATTGTGATCTTTAACAACATTCGAAAAATAAATCTGCTTTATTGTTAATTTATGTACAGTCGCCGAACGAAAAGTTCGTCACTTTTCGACTCTAATGCTCTTAAGGGCGAAAAGTGACGAACTTTTTCATTCCTCGACTATACAACGGCCAATAATCGTTAATAACTTGTATTATACAGGGTGTGGCCTGTAGTAGGAGCAAAAAATTAAACGGTACACTATTGAGCTCTCCAGCAATTATTTCCAAATGGTTATAATTAAAAAAAAAGTTATTTGGATTTTTTTTTCGCAAAAGTAGCTTATATGTACTGTTTTACTCTACTGGAGTGATATTCATAACTATTTATTCAATAAACATTAAAGATTATTAAAAAAAATATCCAAAAATATCCCTTTAAACCAAAAATGCGACAACGATTATGAGTCATAACTACAAGCAACCTCAAAATCAGCATTGACTGCCGCGCTATAATCTCTGGGTACCAAGATCCATTACTTGGAGGTCATAACTTTAGATCTAAATTTCTCCCAATTGAAAGAAGATAATTTTTTTGCACACAAGAGGTTACTGCAGATGCTCTAAGGAAGCGTCCTTAAAATTTATTGCTCCTATTACAGGCCACACCATGTATACATAAATATCACTCCGCACCGGAAACTACCATAAATAAATCAATATATAAATTTGGACAAACCAGTTCTATGTGGTTCATATTTCCTGTTTCACAGGCTTCTTCCACTCTAATCTCCTTTTAATTATTCCATCACAAAATTATAATTTGATTAATAGACTTTCCACGAAAAACAAACGTTTTGAAATTAAACTAAACGATATTGACCACAAGTGACGCCCACATAGGTATATGATAAACTATCGACTTCGCTACACACGCTAATGGCATTGTCACGGTATTACCTTCTGAGTTTTGTATTTGATCATTCGCTTATGATAGGGATACTTAGAGCATCGTTATGTGTTATTCTCTGGGCATATCGTGCAGTCTTCAAGAGTCTAGAGAGGTGCATAAGTCTTGGACGAAGCATTAAAATTGCTGATGTATTTAGCTAAGAAAGCCGGTGGTAATAATCAGACAGTAACTGTCTACCAATGTCAGGAAGAAAAAATCTGCTCACGTCTTCTGCGTTGAAGGAACGAGGAACATGTGTCGGGATTCTACAGTAGCAATTACTAACTAAAGAATGTAACTTTATGCACGTCTTTTAGTTCCACCTACGATCAAGTGATGTGTATGCTTATTTCCTATTCTCAAACATCAAATGACGTGAGTTCCTCTTCCGATAGTCTAGTTAAGAGAAGCCTGCGATGTTACCTGGTGAAGTTGAGATGCGGCGAGGCGAGGATGTGGGGCAGCGAGCCCCATAGAGTGGCGTGCAGCTCTCTGACCGGTGCTCCCCACCAGCTGGCGTGGTAGTACCGCACTGTTGACGACACAACGCTGCTCACACCTGGGAACAAAGACAACAAGTTCAATGACGACATCATAAAGCAGATAAATCACTGCTGCCGGACAAAAGCAAATGCTTTGTGGGCGTCCCTGAGCACAACGGCCATTAGTTCTCCGGCCAACCTCTCTCAGCCACTTATGTTTCCCAATTCGTCTGCTGATTGATTAATATTTTTCTTTAAAATAGGAATGGCACCAAGAATTTTGTTTGAATCAAGTCCCCATTCCCCCAAGAGAAAGTGATGCTGTTTCTAGAAGTACTGGATAATAACACCTGATTTACGTGAACTTGCATAGCACAGCTGCAGTAACGGTATCTTAACTTGCTATGAAATAAAGTTAAGTAAGTGGATCGACTATTAGCTAAAGGGGAAGAAACCTCATGGAAACACCTGCACTAGATCGGCAGGGCTATTACGAGCGCGTATGTAAATTGATATTGGTAAAATAGTTCCGAAAGTTGGAAGGGGGTTGTATTGTGCGTCAGATTAAACGGAACGTTTCGGTGAAACACACCTAACATTGGATATTACTTAATAAATTTTATCCGAGAATTATTTTAACGTGCGTACAAAGGGTTGATTTTGAAATTCTCATCGTTAAATTAACTGATGTCCTTACCGGCCCGAAAGTTAAGGAAATTTGAGTGCATATTAAACTTTTAGTTGGCACCGGTTTATTCTACATTGGCCCCCTAAATGTTTAAAAAGCCAAAAGATATTTCATCGCCAACAACAAACCGAAGACCGACCGAACCGAACCCCAAAGACGACAGTCGTTAACAATACGGGCCCGGTAAGGACAAATTAAGAAAAACTTAAATTGCAGACGAGCCCATCTCAGTGGCGGTACGGTCTTAAAAGCCCAAAAGCCTGGCTTGCGTTACTAAAATTAGCAAAAACCAAATATATGTACGACTAATTTTTTTTCCATTTCAAATTAACTTAAAATCCGCGCGGCGGCGCCTGATCTGTATATTCTATGCATCTTGGTCGGGGTAGTAATACAAAATTCGACCGTAGCAAGTAAGTGGCGCTACTGCCGCGCGAAATGAGCGGTCTACGATAGAGTTGAGACACGGGCTAGTTATCTCGCTCGCACACGCGGGCTTGCAAGCGGGCTTTAATGCTGATATCTTTTTTCTCTTTCTTATCTATGAAAACTGCTACAAAACGAGAGATACGTATCTATAGCTAGATCTAGCAAATAGTTTGTGACTAGAAGCCCGGCTTTCGACGTGAAGTTATCAACAGATGTTAGTCAAATGCGAATTTCGCGCGTGCGCGTTCATGACTGGATGGATTGTGATGCTAACTTCATTGATTACAATTATGCACATTACTTGAAACGGAACAATTTGTTTGACCGCTCAATATGATAGTGTTTTGTATTAAAATAAAAGTGACGGTGAGTAAATGTGCACAAGTTATCTGCGCAGAAAAGGTAGGCACGCTAAACTTTGCACAAAAAAGCAACTTATTTTTTCACCGATACCTACGCCTGACTTGAGTATTTCTCAGATAAGCAAGTCACATAAACGACAATTTCATAGATCGATGCGATTGCTGATATGTCTGTACAATTTTATCTAGTAATAGCATGCCTTCAGTGTGTTTTGTTGGTCTATCCTGTCTACGTCACACCAGTTAGTGATAATGAAGAGTGAAGATTTACTAGTATGGGAATATGGCAAGGTATCAAGGTAGAAGATAGATTTATTGATATTGTGTGTGAAAAAAATACAAAAATGTATCCCTCGGCTTGCCCTTCTCTGCAACTCTAGGCACGCCACTGGCCCATCTAATGTTTCAATTCTTGTTAGTTAATTTACTCCTTGGGAGTAGAGAAACTAGAGCGCAGATGGCAGTCACCGTGGAGTTTTTAGTGGATAGAAATACCACATAACCCAGTCATTCCCCGATGACTGGATACCTGGTTCGCAGGTTTTCTGCAACAAAAAAATAGCCATCGTTCAATGCCCCGAATCTGACTTCCGGTCATCGTAGCGTTATCATATCCATATCTTGAAGAAACCTGGCCTCCATTTAGATACTAATGAAGCCTAAGAATCGGCGTAGAAACTAGTTCTTGCGGAACCGGGTTTTACGTACGGAAGCGCTCAGTTAGTAACCACTCAAAGCAGTCACCCAAGCATAAATTGATCGTCGCCGGTCCATGAGCACCGCTAGGCCATGAACGCTTCACATAATACATAGGTATCGTCAAATTTATACTAGAAACTAACTTTTTCATTAATATCACGGCGGTGGCAAACAGTCAACAGCACACAGCCTGCCTTAAGGTAAATATACGCCATAGCCTGTAGACGCTTGAGGCTATCTAGGGCATTGCCAACCCCTAACCATGTGCCACTGGAGCAGCACTGAGAGTGGCCACCTGTACCAATGCAGGTGGCCAGTGTGGCCACTCTCAGTTTCAACAAAACGAATCCCCGAGAGCCATTGCCTAACCACCAGAAAAACCCCGCATACCTACCTACATAACCAAGCATTGCAGTTGTGTTATTAATTGTTATGACTTCTCCTGTAAAGTAAGAATGACATTCCGTTATCCCCTAAACATGACAACAAACACACAACTTTTTTTATATTATTATTATTTACATTATTTGATATTCATGGTTGTAATTATATTCTGACATTGTTGTGACATTTGGCAGTATTTTATTGTTTTTCTATTAATAATTATATTAACATTTGACATTCCCTAGGATATCCTAGTCGTGTATACAAACTTAACATTCAAATCTTTTTACATAATTGTGACATTCATTGTTTCTATTTTCTATTATTGTTTTTATATTTATTTTTTGACGATCTTTTAGTGAATTCATTTTATTTTTTAAATGTTGAATACTGTGTAATTTCCTAAAAGAAAGAAATATCCTCATCTAATTATGAGCGATGATATTCCGCCGTCCCCCACCTCTCTCGTATCAAATTACAAAAGAAACCAGTTCCCAGATGAGTTATAATATTTAACGAATAGAATGACAGCCTTAAGGCGCGCCCGGCCGGGCACCCACCTCGCAAAGGTCGCGTCCATTTCCGATGCAAATGTTTGGGCTGCTAAAAGGTTTTGTTGCTGTTGTGTCTGCCTCACCGTCTGGCCGGCGTTGATTTGTGTGCAATACGATGAGTGATATTAATGAACACTGAACAGTCAGGAGAATGCCGGAAAGGTTGCGGAACAATATTTATATTCCGTCTAAAGATAAACCTTGTGTGGCGTTTTAGTTTGGAGTTACAATCCGTGCGGTGTTTCATACGTGAACGTACTCGTATTACTTACAAGAATATGCTAGATGACGCATTTAATTTCACGATGCCCATCGAACCAGTTTTTAAAGAGGATTCAAATGTTTAAAAGTAAAAAGTAAAAGTAGTTTATTCTTTAAATTAGGCATATTACATGCACCTATGAACGTCAATAAACTACCACCGGTTCGGAAAATAAACCTCTGCCACATGAAAAACCGGCGTAAGAAACTCGGCGAGGTGTCATTTTTTCAAAACAATATACATTGTATAGTTAAATATAAAATTACAGTCTCAGTTACTACATTAGCCGTGCATCACTGCCAAACATCCCTGTCCAGTCCATGATGTAATCGTTTACCTTATAATATGATTTTGAAATAGGTGTTTGTTTTACTACAGATTTGAATTTAGAATTGCTAAGTTCAGTAATGCGTTTTGGAATTTTATTGTAGAATTTAATACAATTTCCCAAGAACGACTTTTTCGCCTTTACTAGTCTATAGAAGGTTATTTTCAGTTTCCCAGTGTTTCTGGTGGCTATTGGTTTATCAGCGTTCGTTGGGAAATTGCACAAATTCTTCCTAACATACATTATTATTTCAAATAAATACGTATAGGGACGGCAGGGTTAGAATATATATTTCTTTGAAAAATTCTCTTAATGAGTCACGCGACCCCAAGTTATAAATTGTTTGTATGGGACAATAATCAGAGCAAAACATAAGATGAAAATGAGAGTCCAAGTACAACAATAGCTGCATAAGCACTGAAAACGCTCCTTACTAATTGACACTTAAGTGACGTCACAGTTGACTAGCCCCATACTACCGTTGTATGGAAATACAGGAATTCGCTGTTTTGGTCGTGATTTATTGCGCCTTTTTCTGCTGCTGACTGTACATTGTCATGGTGCTCCCACACTGGCTGTTATAAATGTTGTAACAGCATCTATCTTTCTTCAACATCGTAGTGTTAAATAGCCTTATCCTTGTTACACTGTTATGTAACATTTATAACAGCCAATGTGGGAGCACCATCGATACCATCATACAATTTATTGATTGTTAAAATGTAAAAACCTTTTTAAGAATCTATATTAGTCTCATAAATTTTTAATTTAGCTTTTTACGATAATTTGATAGTGAGTGGCGCCTTCTTTGCGATCTACGCTAGTTCTAAGTTCTAAGTCAACAATAGGCAAGAAGCACAGACTAGTAAGGGTTCAGACCGCCAACTCACGAACCAAAAATATAGACCGTAAGCAACTATATTTAATCTGCACCCGCTGGTAGATTTTTGACGTTTATTTTTTGTAATTATTTAATGGCATTGTGGCAATGGAACTTACTGTGAACATCCAACGATAAATATATATAGCTCATTAAAATTTAACTTTGTGTAGAAGCTCACGGCATTATCAATTGAACACCAACGTTCGATGTAAAATGAAACTGGTGTTCAATTGAAATACCGTGAACTATGTTGTGCCGTGTCTTAGTTAAATGAAATTAAACAAAATTTTACTTATCTACAGTTTTTTTTAGTATCCGGGAAAACGATATATCTTCGTCTTTTGACAGAGTTCTGCGTTTTACAACCACAACACTCGTACATTTTGCAAAATGAGAACTTGCATTTACACTCTTATTTATGACTTGCATGCCATGCCACATAGGACGCACTTCACTATCTTCCATTTGTTGTCCAAACAATGGTTATTACGCGTTTCCAGATGAATTTTCGAGAAGCTACACACTGTTTCGATTGTTTACTGCATTACAAATTAAATAACAACATTTGCAAAAATGAAGAAAAATGTTCAGAGACGACTAGACGAAATTCCGAGGAGACTCCGTTTTATTTTTATTTGTCACTTTATTTTGACGTTTGACGTCCAATGGCAGTCAAGGCAGTAGCCAATCAGAGCTCGATAAGTCGTCAAAATCTTTTTGACCAATATGGCGCCTATCATACGCGTTTCGTTCTACGTAGATAAACAGCCGTGGCAAGAAGCTCTTCGGGGTCGGTATAAGTGGCGCGCTCTAGTTTCGACGACCAACACTCCTCCACCAATTCATAGATGTCACCATTTATCTTTATAGGCAAATATCGGCGTGTTTGTTGATCTGTTCTATTTACAGTCGCACCCAACGATTGGTTTAGGTGGAAGTGTTTTAGCAAACTTGAAATGAATGCTGACGGATACGATTGGTTTATACAGGATAGCCACCATAAGTATTTGAGTGTTAATTACATGCAGTAAAAATAATCGTCATGTTGAGGTAGAATGTCTACCTCGATTTTGTTTACTGTCATCACGTGTAACGAGCTTGGCACCATTAGCGGGTGCTAGTCGCAGCTGCGGTGCGCCACTAATGCGATTCATTAATGAATAGTCGTTAGACCGGGAGATAGTGACTTTCCGGTCATTTGTACCAAGTATGGCGGAGATCCGCCAGGGGTCTGACTGATTATGTAATGACGAAAAGGAAAATGATGGTCATAGCGCTCCCGCTCACTCATAGTGTATGACAGGAGAGTGAAAGGGGCGACACCATACGAAGTTAGGATTTCGAATTTCGGAGTAGACCCCCTGGTACCGGCCTTTCAACCGCGTGGGCGTTAATCGAACGTGTCGGATAGCGTTCACGCGTCGATAAATATCGATAAATTAAGGATGTATGTAGAACAAAAATTCTTTTTTTTTCTGATAGTTGATGAAAAAAGAAGTAGGTATAGCGTAATGCCATACTTCTCCGGTGCCATACTTCCAGCCCGCCATACCGACGAAATAACATTAATAAAAAAAAAACAATTCAACCATTTGTACCCGGTTAATTTTTGCACAGCTAACATCGACAAGTAGCCATTCACAAAAAAAAGACCATGCCATACTTTTCCGACGGTTCGAATTGGCCGTCATACCTGCTCAAAGGAGTATTTTTTATTTTTTTATGAAATGCGACCACCCTATATATTTTTTACCAGTTCTTTTTATGATCATAAATAGAAGTCTAATAATGCCATACCTGTGGGAGCGCATGTGTACCTACAATATTTTTTTTTTCAAAATTGTAAGATTTGATGCATATTTCGAACGATTTGTATCAGTGTGGCACAAACTTCTTTCCCCCCCTACTAGAAGTATGGCAAATGTAATAAATGTCATATTGTGTAATATACTTTCCAAAAATCCAAATGCCACACTGGTACAAATCGTTTTACAAAAAAAATACTCCTTTGCGGCGATATATCGGCCATTTGGAACCGTCGGAAAAGTATGGCATGGTGATTTTCGTGAATGGCTACTCGGCGATGAGTGCAAAAATTAAAAACAAAAGAAATAAAAAAAAATGGAGGAGAACACTTCATGGGTCTCCAGCTCCACGTTGGACCAGTGCGGGTCGAGAATTTTTTGCAGATATGTGAAAATCTCACGATGTTTTCCTTCACTTTTCTTTTGTGGAATCAATTTGACCAACTATTCAGTGGGTGACACTACGACTGAATAGCATTGTAGTGTGCTGAACTGAATAGCACTTTAATAACAGTTAACATAATAGCAAATTAACCTCGCTGCACTGGTAAATTAGATTTACGACGCGCCATAATAGAGGATGCACCGGCCTTGGAGCGATATCTTTTAATCACTTTCGTTTCTTTTCGCTAGATTGTGTTGTTCAAATTGTTTTTATATCCCTTGTTATCGATTTCATCATTATCAATAATCATAATTATTGCCCGTAATCGGTCACTGCTAATTATAGTCATAGAAAACTTTTCGAGTAGGTACGCCGCTCATCACTATACGATAAGTAATATAAGCCGAATGTAATTGTATTATATGAACATGGTATAATGAGATATAATAAACTAAACTAAACATCCCAGTCTGGTAGCCTTGTTTAGGAATAGGTACCCCTATCGGAGTACTGTCGTGAAATTTACCTCTGTAGATTAAATACAGTGGGCCTATGATTGTTTCCATTTTATCACTTATCGTCGTGGATAAGATTTTCGTCACGCTCTGACAAGTTTGCGAGTGCGAGAGTGACGGGCGTCTTATCCACGACGATAACTATGATAAGTAATAAATTGGCAACCATTATACGCCCGCAGGACTTAGTCAGAACTGTCAGATGACTCTGAAATGTCTGTAAAAACCTACCGCCTAAAAATCTGAAACGAAACCTAAACCTTAACATTTATGGGGTATTCATAAATAAAAGAAGGTGAACCTTTTTTTTTGTAACATTTTTCCTGATAAAACTTGTAAACCAGATAAGCAGCTTTTAGTGAAATGTAGTTTACCCACTAAAACCCTACCCTACAGAAGACTCCAGGATGTCAGGTTAAATGCACAGGAGCCCTTGCGTGTCGCCAGTTCTTGCTCCTTCTCGGCCTCCTCGTCGGCCTGTTTAGCCTAGTCGGTAGTGAGACTGCCTCGGAAGCTGGAGGTCCCGGGTTCGAATCCCGGTAAGGGCATTTGTTTTTGTGGGGGGCAGAAACATTTGTTTCCTGAGACTTGGATGTTTTCTATGTATTTAAGTGTATATCTATTAAATATATCGTCATGTAGTGCCCATAACACAAGCCTTATTGAGCTTACTATGCGACTAGTTCGATTTGTGTAAAAATAAAATGTCCCCTAATATTTATTTCTGGATTTGGGGTGTCGCATTGTTAGCCGAATGTTTTGACCCTCGCTATTAATAGGTACCACTGGTAACTGTGATGACGGACTTTAATTGCCTTTTACAGGCAAGGCTTTTTAAAGAGAACGTACATGAATATTATGCATCATCAAACCGTAGGTACCCACCTGAATACCCCAAAATATTTCTTCAAATATGTTATTTTTTAAGATGTTTCAAATACTTAGGGGTTATTTACCTTCAGCGTACCGCGCGTAAATATTCCCCAAATGACACTCCCGCACTAAAGTATGCATTTACTGTAGGCGAAGTACCTTAAAACGGAGAGCAAAGAACACAATCAAGGCTGCTCCGCTTTAAATACATAATTTATCGCAGGTTTAATCAATATGGCCTTACGATTCATAATATCTTAAGGTCCTTGTGCCCTTTTAAAGTTACGATTCGCATACTTCCTTTTGTGAATACTCAATTCGATTCGGAAATTTGACGAGGGATTATGCAAATACATAGCTGACTCACTTGAACGTGGTTTATGTAAATGTTAAGCACCAGGAATTTAACTTCGGCCTCCTGTAATAAAATAAAAGATAGGGTCGATGTGTTCGGAACTGATACGAGAAATAGATTTTCATTTCCAAGGATTATATGATATACAAGAGATTTATAATAATAATAATTAATAATCGCATGGAATTTATTTTCGAACCGTATGATCTTCGAGAAGACAAGTAAGGTTGCCAGTTTCTTGCACTTTTAGCACCACCTAGGACCTAGAGATCACGTGTAGTAACGGTGGGTACTCCCTGGTGCAATTTCGACCCCCCTTGTCAAGTGAGTAGGCAACTTGACCGTTAGAAGTTTTCAAGCCGCCCGAAGGCCTCTAACTTGGCCTAACGGCTGCCGTCGTAGACAGCAGCCGGGATCAACGGCTTAACGTGCCTTTCAAAGTATGGAAGCGCTCAGTTAGTAACCACTCAAAGCGGTCACCCATCCAATAAGTAACCCGGGCCCACGTTGCTTAACCGTACTCTCAGCAGACGACGAGATGGATTACGGTCGCGTTTATCGCAAAATAAACGAAAAACGAAGGATCAGAATGGTTTGGTAAAAGTGTCATAGGGTGACGAATAGACTATGGCTGGGTTGCAGCAAACCGTCTGTAATCGTAAGCGGTGTTCGTTACAATCTGATTGTATGGAGAGTTTGACAAGTTTCTATGGGATGACAGCAGCCGCCGCCATATTGAACGCTAATCTGTCTGTAATCGTATATAAGTTGGTGCAGCCCGCCCTAAGGGAAACATCATACTTCAGTTACGGAAGTTTACTTGGCCTTCAAAAACTCACGATAATTCATCATCATCATGGAAGTTAGGATGCCCGGGATCCGCTACCTATTCCCAAGAATTGGCGTAGGCACTAGTTTTTACGAAGCAACTGCCATCTGACCGTCCAATCCAAGGGGGTAACTAGGACTCATTGGGATTAGGCTTATGAAGTGAGTGGGCAACTTGACACTTGGAAGTTCTCAAGCCAACCGAAGGCCTCTAACTCTAACAAGAACTGTTATAATAATCTGTGCTCTATTTTTGATTAGCGACGAAAAAAACCTGACGATAAATAAAGCTAACAAAATATACCGTCATATTCATATAATGAACTCCTCATTGTCATTTAAAATAGCCCTTGCAGTGGTAATAACTGAATAAATAAACAAAAAATGCTGTTTTTGTAAGCAAAAAATCGAAATGTGACTCAGGTCATTACACCAATCAAATTAATCCTTTGTATCTGCTCTACACGTGTTTGGTTTACCGTCAATTGGATACTTAAGTACAGGGTTCTTCAACTTGTTCAATAGCAAGTCGTTATAATATTAGCGATAATTTGAAATGTATAACTGTAACTGATTTAGAAGAGAGTTAGGTTAGGTTAGTGAGACTAGTTAGAAATAGAAGATAATATATTGCAAATCACAAAAACAGCACATTACAATAAAATTGTTAGTTCAACAAATAAAAAACTACCTTAACATAAACTATTGAACCTACTTAAAATGAGTGAACCATTACAAAGAGCAGTGATGCTGCTATAGTGGCCGCAATTGGATACAACTCAGCAAAATGCTTTGACATTTAAAATGCCATAACGCTGGTCTTCCGTGGAGTCCAGGGCAGTAAGAATAGATATGAACAGCGAAAAGTGACAGAGTTAGGAAGGGAGGTAGAGCACAGTAGATCGCCATCTCGCTTATGTTTCGAACAGCGCAACACCACATTACAGAAGACCATCAATGGCCTTTGAGTCTATTAAAGACTACCATACCATGATACGCTCAGAGACTCCATGAGGCTTTTCAATTGCTTTAAGCAAATCATTGCGAACGGCGAAGCCAACACCATGCTCGCGAACAGCATCAGACTCCTTACCCCTCCAGAAAAATGTGTATTGCGGCTCGCGCAGCGAACCTTCATCGGGAAGTCTGGTTTCTTGTAAGGCTGCTATCGCCACATTAAGCTTATCTAATTCCCTGCCGATTACAGTAGTCTTACGCAGATCGCATGCGTTGCTGTTGCTAGAGCCTCCCACGGTGTCCGGGAGGCCTGTTCTCATAGTACGGACATTCTATTTCGCAATGCGCATGGATAAGCAGGTTACGTTATTTTTTACTCTTGACTGTTGTTCAGCAGATGAAGCACGTTACGTTACGTTATAGAAGACCGCAGCCATAATAACACCACACTTGCTCCTTACGAGTATGTATGTGGTGTTGTGTTCCTGGTGGTGAGTAAGGTCGCCAGAGCTCCCGAGGATACGCTGTGTTGAGAGTGAGGGATCTGCATGTCTCCAGCTGTCAACAAACCGAATCCTGAAGTTAAAGGGGTCGGCAACGCGATTATGATTCTCCTGGAGTCGCAAGCGTCTATAGGCGACGGAGTCTGCTTACCATCAGGCAGGCCGTGAGATTGTTTGCCACCGTTGTTATAGCAATATCAAACATCCCAGCAAACTTTCGCTTGTACCACCGCCAACACTGTTAACTGACCGTTGGTGCACTTTATGCGCATTGTAATAAGGGTCACGAATGGTCACTTCACTGTGTTGGCGTTTGTATAATATTATATTAGGTAGTAGGACATACCGAGACGTTATTCACTTCTCAACTCTCAACAAACAATCGCAAACTTCTTAATTTATGAAGATAAATATTGCCTTAGCTCGAATAACAAAGTTGTTTATGCAAATTGTTTAATTTGAGTAGCGCAACGCATTCGTTTCACAAATTGAGCCGCTTATTCACAAAATATTGCGTCTACCATAAGTTGATTCCCAATTACTTAACATTTAACATATAATTTATACGCAAAAAAAAACCGATTCCAATTTTGTACTTTGCCATGTCACACACCACACATGATATTTTCACATATCCTTCCCAATTCACCACATTTACTGATTTCCGATAGCAAATAAGGTGGTTACTATTGCTACAGAAAACAGCCAAGTCACTTTTAAATGGGCCGATGATATTTGAGGAGTCCCGACGATTCCTCAGAGAACCCATACTGACCTTAAGTTCCTCACAATAAATTCCACTTCAAAATGTGTATTTTGACGAGCATTAGATGCTACCTCATTTATCGGCATCTGTAAAGTGCCTACATCACTGAGGATCACATGTCGTCTGTGGTCATCATCACTAGTTCCGCTTCACCAAATTTGTGGTTTCCGAGAGCCAATCATTAATTGACTACAGAAAATACCCAAATCGGTATATGAGTGCCTATCAAATTCGAGGAGTTCCCTCGATTCCTCCTAAATCACATCATCAGACCGTCACCAAATTTATATAAGACCAGCTTGAAATAAAAAAAGAATTATCAAAATCGGCCAACGTGGTAAAGAGTTATCGGGGAACATACATATACCGGGAATATACGGACCAGGGTATGTCCTAAAACTGACCCGGGTATGTCCTAAAACGGACCCGGGTATGTCCTAAAACGGACCCGGGTATGTCCTAAAAGGTTAAAACTACGACCAAGACCACCGGGGGATGGGCAGCAGCATCCTTGGAGTGCGGTGGAGATACTGCGATCGCCAACCCGCATGCCAAGGGTGGTGATTGTGGCATATACCCCCCGTGAATTTGGGGGAGGCCTATGTCCAGCAGTGGACGTCCTTTGGCTCATATGGTGGTGGTGGTGGATACATACATATAAGGCTTGAAGCCTCATCAGAGGTCACAAATACTGGTCGTCTTGTGACGATTTGGTCGATCGTTACGTATAACAAGTGTAACAACCATGATTCTCATACATGTGTGATGTGTTGTTGGTTTTTTTATTTTATGCTTATGAGCATTGAGCATTATTATTGCAAATGAGTTTTGGACACAATAGAGCTCTATATTGTATTTTTTATTAGTTGCCTATTTACTTTACATAGCAATTACGTTAAATAATGTGTCATCTGGGAATTTAAATGGAGAAAAAAAAGTCGGTACTAATGGCTACGTTTGGATATAATGTTGTACAATCAATCAACAAATTGGTCTATTATATTTAGGCTCTATTATTGGTACAGTCAACTACAAAGAGATGTATTTATTCACTTTTGGACGTTATTACAATGCAATGCAATAAGATGAAAAAGTGTATGTTACATGTCATTGAAGACCACTTTTGCTTAGTTGGTAGTGACCATGCCTACGAAGCCGGAGGTCCCGGGTTCGAATCTCGGTCAGGGCATTATTTGTGTAATTAGCAGGAATATTTTTTCCTGAGTCTTGGATATTTTCTATGTATTTATCTATATAAGTGTGTATATCGTCGTCTAGTACCCATAGTACACGCTTTGCTTAGTTTGAGTCTAGGTTGATTTGTGTAAGACTGTTCCCCAATATTTAATTATTGTAGTCGCCTGTACCTTAAGTTTTAAAATTGGTAAACCTCTTTCTTGGCTGCTTGTTCAGTCAGCTGTCGAGATTCCTGACACCCCTGCATATAAGTTTGTATGCAGGGGGGTCAGGTTTCTCTACGGCTGACTGTACATCCAAGTTTTGTGACGTGATCAATGATGTCATAAGTTTCTGTGTTGTCGCGTGCCTCGACGGATTATGTCGTCATTGCCGTTAAACCAACACAGCTGTTAAATCCGTCCGTATACCGTGGAAAACTTTACCCATTACGGTTAACAATACCTACATAGTTTGTGTGGCATAATAAAATAAAAAGACTCGTGTGTAAACATAGAATCCTGTTAAAATAATATTATTATGATTATCAGTATGTAAATTTCTATGATAATCTCATATGTAATGAAGGTAACCAAAACACGTAATACCTTTTTCGCTGTTGTCACAATTTAAGTTATTTTTTAATTGTCTTGGCCGCGACGATACCGTATTTATTTGAACTAAACAAGTAAATTTTTAACAAAAAAACACCCGACTCGAAACTTTGCCAGACCCCACCCTCTTGGTAATTTGAGTACCTTATTTTTTGCCTTACCCCATCCCCTCGGTTCATAATTTGAAGAGTTCCTTCGATTTTTCCAAGATCCCGTCATCAAATCCAGACTTGGTGACAATCGGACCAACTAGAAAACACACCCTTTCCAACAAAAAAGAATTTTTGAAATCGGTCCACTAGTCTCCGAGTAATCGGTGAACATACATAAAAAAAAATATTCAGACGAATTGAGAACCTCCTCCTTTTTTGAAGCCGGTTAATAAGGAATTTTTATTGCTTTTAGTTCAACTGTCAATTTAGTCTCTGTTTTACCGTTTACGTTCTTTTCCCATTAACTGTATTTCTGTGGATATCTATAATTGGCTTTATTATTAGCTACTAAGTCGAGTATTTTTTTTCTGTAATGCTGTTGATGCCGAAATAAATACAATAAAACCGATATCCATGGCAACTTTCGACAAGCTCCATGAATATTTGACGAGACGATGTACATTACATTAACGTTTCAATTTCCTATTAAGTATTGCCGTGGCATCCGAAAATGGCTGATAATTCAATGGTACGGGACATATAATTAGTGAAACAATATCTTGAAAAAAGAGTTTCCGAAATTATATGCCTCTATAATTCAATGAAATTTAGTGATGTTTATTTTTCCTTGTGTTGTTTTTATCAATGTAATATGTATGGATGTGTACAGGATAAAAATATTGCCGTAGTTTAGCAGAAATTATGATAAACCAACTGTAGGCGACGCAAATATTTAAAGTATAATATTGTAGTCATCAGACGCATGGACAAGAACAATGAAAGAAAATACATAAAGTCACAGAATAAGTTTTGCGATTCAAGGCTTTGACTACCTTTCTGGAACATCCTAACGCGCTAATTAGTAATTACCTTCCACACGAAATCAAATTACTTCCTTCCGATAGTGTTCCGGTAAGGAGACCTCTTTGTGGGAAACCTAAAGTCCAGCACTGAAAACCAGAGTCACGGAGCGTATCGTATACGACTCGTTCCGTGATATCATGCTGAGTAAGGGCCGTTTAGTACAAAATATTTCCCGTAAAATTTGCATTAAGTTTGTATATGTTCTGTACTTTAAATATTTATTTTCTTTCTTTCAGTGGATATCCTTCAGCTGATATTATGATGATGAAGGAGACGGAAGAGAAGACATGACAACTCAACAACTCTTGTATAAGACGTAGCATTTTCTTGGTCTACTTGGTACTCGTGCAAGGTAAAATATTAAATCATAATTTCGCTTCGTTACGAGTACTACATTTGCATTTAACCATAGTTAACTGCATTAGTCAAAACAATACCTAGGTTTCCAAGAATCATACAAACGTTTATTTTACTGACACCTGAATTTCACAAGCTCTAGACTTTCAGCCAGTTGCAAATGCAACCAAATTGTGACAGATTAAGGTGCTTTTCATGAGCCGACTTATATAAGTTGACTCGTTTTGACCTTACAAAGTTGCGACACTGTCATGCATCGGCTGGTTAGAAACCGGCCACGAGCATGATGGTGCGATATTTGTTATTGTTAGGACATTTCAGATGACTTTTCGAAAGAAAGAAAGAAGAAAGATGGTTCTAGCTCAGTGGTGCGGCTTCATCCTTGTTTTATATTTTATGTACAGCGATAATTCTTTACCAGGTCGTCCGGTCTTGATTTTTTTTTTCGGGAGATGTATCTGTTTTTCGGGTAAATTTGGTAAAGATCTGATGATGGGATCCATGAGGAACAGAGGGAACTTAAACGTAAATCATGCCGTCTAGTCGTTCACGGTAACCATAAATTTGGTAAAGTGGAATTGATGATGACGATCAGAGATGACACTATGGAACTCATATACGATGTAGGTGCTTCACTGATCCCAATGACATATCGAATACGACTGATTTGTCTTGCAATTATCAAATACAGTTGTCACAACACCACAAGCTCTTTTCTAGCCACTGAAATAACCTATTCCTATAGCACTTGCTCAATGTTCGATGCATAACGCTGAAGATCGATTTACCTACATGTCTTACCAAGGAAATGGCCTTCTGGGCCGTTTTAATGTTTTTACCATGTGTTTAAACGTGAACCTACATTGTCTACCCCGATTGTATAAAAATAAGGTACCGCGTGAGGTATGCGAGGATAAGCAACGTCGGCCGCGGTCAACTCTTGGATGGGTGACAGCTTTGCGTGGTTATTAACTGAGCGCTCCCGTGCTTTCGGAGGCACGTTAAGCCGTTGATCCCGGCTGCTGTCTATGACTGCAGTCGTTACAACCAAGTTAGAGGCCTTCGGGCGGCTTGAGAACTTCTAACAGTCAGGGGCCCACTAACTTACTCCCAATAAGGTCTTATTTCCCCCGTGGGTTGGAAGGTCAGATGGCATTCGCTTCCGTAGTAATTAGTGCCTACGCCAATTATTGAGGTTGGGTAGCGTACTCCGGGTATCCTTCACGATGCAACTGTAAACTGCACTGGGATAACGCTAGGATGATGAGATTGGTGTGTAAGTATGGGTCTTCTTGTATATGTAGTGGACTGTAGTTTTAAATGATATACATTCGCTGGTCTGTACTGAATTTATTTGCAGCAAACACACATAACTCACAATGCTATTTTATTAGAGGTCACAATATTAATACGTCCGTACGCTGGATCGGATGAAAGCAGAGAGAGATACAGATAATAACAAATTATGTAAGTTTAACAAATTATGTAGCCTATAATGGACTCAAATGTCAGGGATGCCAACCTAACGCTATCCATGTTGTGATGTTGGCAGTGGTGTCAACAATTGGTTAGTTTCTTCAGGCAAGTGACGTAGAGATGATCATATCATACAAATTAATTCCAACATTATTTTTGTAAAATAGATAGTAGTGTGTGTCAGTTCACTCCCCTAAACCCCTAATAAAATAGTGGAAAAATCTGGTTAGGTAAATACAAATCTTTAACTGTAACTGCTATATACGAGAATAACAGTAACGATCTCTGCTATATCGTCGTATTATATTCTTTCATTTCTATCACTACGCTCGCCCCAATGACCTCAATTTCAGTAACAAATTGAAGAGGATATCCGCATCTTATACAAAGTACCGTAATTGATAGCTGCCTCCCTTATTCAATACATTGGGTTTAAAATCCTCATCCATTCCATCGTTATAAGTAATTTTCAGGGCGTCGCCGGATATCAATAAGGGCGATAATTAATTTCTTTGTTATATTACGTTATGACAATTACGCCTCATTGACTTTTGATATAAGCTCCCGAGGATGCCCTGTGAGTGTGGAGTGATAGTCAAGGGCATGCAATTATCTCTAGTTGATGTGAATTGTGAACAAGACGAATTCTCAATTGGAAATGCGCTTGTGACCTGGCCAGGGGTCGCAACGCAAGCGTCCATAGCGTCGCTGCATCGATGGTAGTGTCTTATTACCATCATACAGGCCGTACGCTTGTTTGCCACCGTCGTGGTGTTGAACCGTTGTGGTGTGTTGTTGTGCTGCGCCAAGCGGGACGAGACGGCGTTCGGCAGCGGAAGATAGGATTGAGTGGCGAAGGGTTGTCATACGTGGGCGCGACAACCTGAAGACCGAAGAAGGAAACAGCAAGTGAGTGTGCTACCTCCTAATCCCCAACTTTCCTGCCACCTCTGCGGGAGTCAATGCCGCTCCCGCATAGGCTTCCATTGTCATTTAAGGAAGTGTGTGTTCGCTGTTTGAATCGTCTAATAAAGACGGAAAAGCCAATGATGGTGTTGAAATAAAGTCGTTCCTGGATCTTCGCCAGATGCCGCACTTTTCTATAAGCCTCAAAGGCACATGTGAGTTTAAATATCTATACTCAGTGCCTCAAACGAACATAAGAAGAACACTGCAAAATTAATAGCACTCAAATAGCAACGCAAGCTTCCGGTTCCGGTGTTTTAACAGTAAAGATGACTGTTAAAGCTCTCCGTAAGAAATAATCACGAACTCAGTGCAAACGTACGAAAAACAATCGGGTTGTTTAAAATACTACACAGAAGAACTTTATAAAAGACATTAGTCAAAATTGCAGTGTTTAACTTCAAGATTACGATAAAAAACGACAAGTAAACTGAAGGAAACATAACCTCAAAAGTTTAAGTGTCACAATCACAACACTAACGACAAATCGGATATCTATTCTGCCAACATAACGGCGAGAGCTCAGCGTTCCCATCACAAATTAAAAAATAAACGGAAGTGACATATCCAGAAAAATACGTTCCATTTCAAGCAAACATTAAACGTTTGGTTTTTGCATCTGAAAAATAAACATGGAAGAACAAATGAATTTATTATGGAATAAAATGAAAGAAGAAAAGAAAAATTATTCGTGACCAAAAAATAATTAATATACAATAAAATAATTAAATAAAAATCGTAATTCGTCACGAAAGGGTCTCGCCTCAGCATAAATAGCATAATAGCATAAAAAGAGTTCCGAAAACAAACAGATGTAATAAATGAAACAGTTCATAATACTATCTCGGCAACAATTGAAGCAAAGCTACTGCCAATCGCACAGGAAACCGAAAAACTGAAAATTGAGAATGATATACTGAAATCAAAAATAAAGAACCTGGAAATAGAATCGAGAAGAAACAATGTGATTATTCATGGCATAGAAGAAAGAGAAAACAATAATATTCAGCTGATGGAAATAGTTTTGAAACTGAATAATTATAACAAAAAGCTAAACAGTGCTGAGTGGGACAGGTGGGAAATTAGCAGAGCGGAAAGAATGGGGAAGAAGATCGAGAAGAAAACCAGACCAATTAAAGTAACTCTCACATTAGGATGGCGCAAAACGGAACTTCTAAAAAACAAGAAATTATACCCAAAAACTGTGAAAATAACCGAAGATTTCACAAAAGAGAGAGTCCTTGAAGAGAGAAGGGCTCTCATACCAAAACTGATAGAAGCAAGGGAGTCAGAAAAGTATGCCATCATAAAACACAACAAACTTATAATAAAAGAAAAAAGAGAAACAAATAAGGATAAAAGGAAAAGGGTTAAATCTTCACCCCCCTCCACACCACCGAACAACTTCGACAGTCTTAAATCAAGATAAAATTAATCAGCCTGCCAAACAATCTAAAATTAATCCTTTTGAAGCAATGACAAACAGAAACAACTCACTAAAAGGAGCACAGTCAAAAAACCAGTAACTTACAGTAACCGGAATATAAAAACTAATGATGCTACAGCCCCAGCAAATAATCAAACCAAAACAGAATTCCCCAATCCGGCTGGTCCCCGTGGGGAACTAGACCAAAACCCCCCAGAAACTCTAAGAAAGAGAGGGAATCAAATCTACATAGCAACATTAAACACACGCACACGTAGAACAGATGATAGTCTGCTAGAACTAACAATGGCATTAGAAAACATAAAGTGGAGCATTATAGGAATAAATGAAGTCAGACGCACAGGTGACCAAATAGAAGACTACGGCAACTTTGTTCTGTACTACAAGGGACAAACACCAGGTCAATACGGAGTGGGTTTCTTGATTCACAAAAGTCTTAAAAATAGATTTAGATTCGAACAATCTTATCCTTATGGGTGATTTCAATGCCCAAATTGGAACAAGGAAATAAGGAGAAGAAAGCATCCTTGGTCTACACTGTAGAGGAAAAAGGACTAGAAATGGTGAAAAATTAATCAACTTAGCTCTCGAACAGAATCTTGTAACTTTAATTACACTTTTCAAAAAGAAAGAAAACAGCTGTTGGACCTGGATGTCACTCGACGGTCGCTACAAAAATGTTATCTAGACAGCGTGTCCAGCCAAGTCCACCGCAAGAACTGGTGGACAGCAGCCGTGTGGTATTTTACACGAACCGTTTGGAGCCACTTTTGACCCCCCAATAACTCATCTAACATAAAAAAAAAAAATTGATACATGTATTAAGATCCTTTAGAACAACTAGAACCCCAAATTTCATAAATATAGGTTTAATAGTTATTGAGATATTAAATTCCAAAAAACGGCATTTTTACCTCTGACTAACTGACTGACTGACTGACTGACTAGTAATCAAAAACCTAACCCACTTCCAGGTGACCTAGACAGCTGAAATTTGGCATGCAGCTTCGTAATTGTGTGTGTACACCAGAAAAAATCTGCAAACAGTTTTTTTTAATAGTTTTATTATTATTATTCCTTTATTTATTTTTCGTCTTAGGTTAGGTTTGTACAATGGATTTACAAAAGGTAAAATATAAAAATACACTTACAAAATATAAAAACATTATAAAAACCTAACCTAGGGTGCCGCCGGCAGCGAGGCAGGGCCTAAGCCACCGGTGGTTAGGGCGACAGAGAGAGGAACCTCCGGACTATCCGCGCCGTGTCCAGGAGTACCGCCTTCTGTATTTGACCCTTGACCCAGCCATCTAGCGAGAGTCTCTTGAGATGTTGGTCGAGACTCTTCGCTATTAGACCGTTCGCAGAAACGACTATCGGGACAATGATCGTCGAATCAACATCCCACATGGCGGTTACCTCGTGTGCCAAGTCTAGGTACTTGCTGACTTTGTCCTTCTCGGCCTTCACGAGGTTCTCGTCATGGGGGATGGTGATGTCGACGAGCACTGCCTGGCGCTTCGATCGATCTATCAGCACGATGTCGGGCTTATTGGCTACAACAGTCCGATCCGTGATGATAGATCGATCCCAATAGAGCGTAGCACGACCATTTTCGAGAACTGGCGCAGGTAAGTATTTATAGTACGGCACTTCGAAGTCCACAAGACCGTATGAAAGAGCAAGTTGCTGGTGAATAATTCTGGCTACCAAGTTATGCCTGTGCAAGTACTCGCCGTTAGCAAGACGACCACAACCGGAAATGATATGCCTGAGTGACTCTCCGGGACGGCGGCATGCCCGACAAATGTCGACCGTACCGTCCTTCAGGATATATCTCCGGTAGTTGTTCGTCATGATAACTTCGTCCGCAATTGCACAGACAAAACCTTCGGTTATTATTATTATTATTATTATTATTTATGCTAGTTACCAGGACGACCAGGGATACGGCAAGGCGACATCGTTTTACGGTGGCAGTTCCAAAAACTCGCACAAAGCGTTTCGCTTCTTCTTTTATTGTGAGAACAGCCAAGCTGTGGAACTCCTTGCCGGAATCCTTGTTCCCTGAAAACTACAACCTTACGGTCTTCAAGACGAGAGTGAACCGGTTTTTACTAGGTAAGCGCGCTCCATCCTAGACCACAATATCGCTTATCAGGTGATTTGTGGTCAAGCACAAACCTATCCGGAGTGAAAAAAAAACCTCTGAACTCCGTCATTTGTTAACCGATTTGGAAAATTCTTTTTTTTGTTTGAAACGGTATACTTCGGGGGTGGTCCCATAGTTATCAGGTAAGAATCTGACCATGGGGTCCTGAAGAAATCGAGGGAACTCCTCAAATATTTGAGGTGCACCTATAGCGATTTGGGTATTTTGTATAGTAACTCGTGCATTCGCTCTTGAAAAGCACCATTTGATGAAGTTTGACAAAAAGTAATGATATCCCATCAAAACAATAAATGTGAAAATGGGAGCCAAGTTCAATATGCTTGGTTGTCGTCTTCACCGACAAAAGAATTTGAGATCTAAATGGGTGCCAAGTTCCGTAGATTCTCTGAAATGGTGCCAACTCCGGCACTACATTGTTTACAGTAAAATTAATTCACTGCGGCTTAATGTATTATGAGCCTTAACTTGGCAGTTTTCTATGCAGTATGTTATAATACCATAGAAGCTGTTGGATATTTAAGAAATCGCCGACAAGAGCCATGGAATGATGGGACATATATTTAACCTACTTCAAAAAAAGGAGGTTCTCAATTCATCGGAACATGTTTTTATGTATGTTCACCGATTAGGAGAATATTGGACCGATTTCAAAAATTCTTTTTTTTTTGAAAGCGTATGTTTTCTAGTTAGTCCCATTGTCATTAAGTCTGGATCTGATGACGGGATCTTGGATTAATCGAGGGAACTCCTCAAATTATTTTGCAGGACTTGAAGGAAATGTTTAAAGTCGTTTTTTTTTGTTAAAAATTTACTTGTGGATTAAGATGTGTGCACTTAAATTTTTGCACTTGACTGCACGTTTTAATGCTTTTACCCCGAGAACACATCTCCTTATCTCGTATCGAAATCTTTGTTATCTGTGGCCATTGCGGACCGGCGGTCGAGGTCAACGCCCCGGCGCCCGCGCACCCAGTGCGTCGTCGGTGCGAGAGCACTCACCAATAATAAACCAGTACGCTAACATGGAATTAGCACGGAAAGCAGAGCTTTGTGAGCGAATTTAAGACGTATAATAATAATGGAAGTGGTTTGCTTCCTTTGGAATTGCGTATCCGATATGTTAGATAGTAAGATGAAGATTCACCCCCTTAATCATAAACGTCCATCAAGGCTCTATTAGTTAACAAGCCGCTAAAGTTGGTTTGTCCCCTTCTGTCACTTTGATATTTATGTTTGTGAGAAAGGGATAAAACAACTTTTAGTTAACAGAGGTTTGTTAAGTTTTATGAATAAGGGGGTCAATGTTTATTTAGAGGAGTTTTTAATATTGTTTTCCAGTTGAAAAACCATTTACAAACCAAACATTTACATCATATTACGTATAGTTACGTATAGTATAGTTTTTTCTGGTATCGCACCACAACTATGTATGTATATATGTATTTGCATGTTGTATTTTAGCTTGGAGGTATACTATAATATTCATCTTCATTTGATAGTTAATTAGCATAATTAGTCTGGAAAAAAAAACACGTACCCTAAAGAACACATGAAGAGATCGAAACAAGTTGTCCGTTCTGACAATTCATACGTGGGTTAACAGTTTTTAATATAATTTGTATTTGTTTATTATGATTGCCAACGGTCGATACAATTCACATTTATAATAAACTATACATTAATATAATTCATAATAATCATAATCGATCTTCCACTTACAGGCAATCACAGCATGTGAAAGCTGTCACTGAAAATAGTGCATGCACTATTTTCAGTGACAGCTTTCAATCATATCATAGGGTGATTTCAGGGTCGTGGATCAAGAATCAGTTTTACGACTTGGTATATGTTAGTTAATTCAAAAAATAATGTAGTGACACGAAACAAACGTATATCTTTATTAATTTACACAATCTCAAAAAACATAACTCTCTTTAGCGGATAGTATGGCGAGTTGACAGTGGGGTAGTAGGGTTACCAAGTTGTATGAAAAAGTATAATTTCCCATTAGAATTTTAAGAAAAACATAATTATTTGAGTTATATGCCGTCATACCAACTGTGATGTTGTCTACTTTGAATTCTTGACCATGTACAATCATTCCGGATCACGACCCCAAAATCACTGTATAGAAAAAAAAACTAAGTAATTGAGTAACTTAACAAATTAAACTAACTGAAATCGTCAACAAAAAGTAATTTATTTCTAAATACTGACTCACTGTTGTAACATGTTTCCCTAAAGTTTTTACATTACTTATACCAAACTAACTTTTGCCCGCGACTCCGTCCGCGTGCAACTCGCTCTCCTTTTCACCCCCTAAGGAACTATTTCCGGAACCTATCCTATGTCCTTTCCCGGGACTCAACCTATCTCTATACCAAATTTCATCTAAATCGGTTTAGCGGTTTAAGCGTGAAGAGGTAACAGACAGACAGACAGACGGGTGACTTTCGCATTTATAATATTAAATATTAGTATATAATATATTATATAGTATAGTATGGATTAGTATGGATTCTGAGCTAAAATCTCATTCATTCTTGTTGAGATCAGGACCTAGGTTGAATCACTAAGTAAAATAAGTATTGAACAAGGCATACATTGTACGCACGTAACATTTCAGATAAGAAATCGATTGTATTAGTTATATAGGTATACAGTCAAAGTCATAAATATATGTAGTCAGCTGCAGAGAAACCTGCCTCACATTATGTTCCCGAAGTGACAATAATGTCTGTACTCTCTTACACCCTTTGTTTGTGCACATGTGCCCTATGTGCCGTTGAGTGCACATAGATATTTTTGATGTTGAGTGTTTATGTGTAACTTACGGAACATACGAAAGCATTTTCCCCAAGCTGCTCAATCAGTTAATTTCTAAGGAAGACAAGGAAGTATTATTGAACAACAAATACCTGGGCAGCTTGGCTCTTCCAGACTATAAAGACTATAATACCTGTGTAGTGTGTATATTGGACATTTCATCCACGTATAAGTACAATATATTTTTTTATGATAGACTGACCAGCGATGACTACATTTCCCCATGAATACATTACAGCCTCTATCCTAATCGACCGAGTGAAACGAAGGTCTCCTCTTCGGCTTCGACAAAAATGATTTCGTATGTCCGGATGTCCAGATGTCCGGTTTTCCGATTGTTCTCCTCTACAGGCCGCATTTCTCAACAGATTCTCGTGAAATGTGAGCAGCTTCGATAATTTAATTTTATTATACACAGTGGACCCTAATTATCCGAAAGATTTAAACCAACGATTCTAGAGCCTAATTAGAGTATATAACGAGGAAAAAATTGCTGAAATTAGAACCATGGTGCACTAATCATAAAGTCTTCATTTCCCTACGTTTTTTTGTAATTATTACGATTGTGAACTAAGGCATCGATAATGTGGTATAACATGTAGTCCAAAAACCCATAATCCAAGAGATATTAATTATTTAAAACAAATCACAACTTGATAAATCTCAAGTCTAATACACCCTAAAGGCGTGACGTAGCCACCTACTACGTTTTTGACTTGACACTTCTTGCCTTCAACCAACACATTAGCAAGTCAAGTAAAGATTTGTTCACAAAGAAGCGGTCAATTAGTTTGATTTATTTTGTACTGAAATAGTAGTTTAATTAAAACAAATAATTGGACCCATGTTGATATAACATTATTTACTCGTAGTGTCGTCAAAAATACGTGGTAATAATCTTTCGGATTATTAGGGGCCCGCGGTGTATAAAATATTTGTCAAGTTAGTTTCTGAAAATAAGGAAATTTGAAAAACAAAATTGCGAGATCTAAACTACAGCTCACAGAGCCACTACTTGTAATAAGGCTTACTCAATTGTCAATTAAATGTCATCTTCGTCGGCATAGCATGCCTACCCCACCTAAAGAAACAGGATTTGCAACGCAAGATAGTATTTATACTATAGTGACAAATAAGTTGCAGCAACCGGCCCGAAAGGAGCAAAGTATATAGAAAAAAGTAGAGGAACTCTGACTCAATAGAAGATATACCTGTGGCCCAGACCGATTTCCTTTATTAAATGCTGTCTTATTTATTCCTTTTCTCCTTTAGTCCTTATTATTAGTCCTTTCATCTGATTTATTTTATTTAGCCGAATTTAGGTCTAAGTTTCGATAGCATTATATTGACTTGACAGTGACTGTGTTGTACAACCTAATCAGATATGTGAGTGGAGATATGAACTAATGGGAATGTAATGACTGATTTTCTAAAGGACTTAAAGGGACTTGTATCAATAAGGACCATTCCTAATTGCGTCTTTAAGGAAATGTCGCCTCATTGGCGAGGTCAAAAACTGCTTCTTCTTCAGAATAACACATGCCGAGTATACACGCATATAATTATAATTATTTGTGTTGGCCGACTAGTTGCGTCAAAGTAATCCATACAAAAAGCGACTTAGTTTTGGATGCTAAAAATCCAATATCAATTTTATAATGCCAGCATAAAAAAATTCAACTATATGTCATCATCATCCTCCTAGCGTTATTCCCAGTACAGTTACATCCTGAAGGATGCCTGGGGTCCGCTACCTAATCCCAAGAATGGGCGTAGGCACCAGTTTTAACGGAAGCGACTGCCATCTGACCTTCCAACCCGAGGGAGAAACTAGACCTTAAAAATTCAACTATATGTATTATGAAAATATATGGACAATCTTATACAAATTGACTTAGTCTCAAACTAAGCACAGCTTGTACGACGTCCTATGGGCACTAGGCGACGTTGGGATTAGGACTGATAATAAAAGATTTTATTTTAATATTTTTTATACTTTTAAACCCAGCGGGCGTATAATGATGATGGTTGCCATTTTATCACTTATCATCGTGGTTAAGACGGCCGTCACTCTCGCACTCGCATACTTTTCAGAGCGTTTTACAATGATAATAAGTCGATTTTAGATTACTTAGACAGGCCCCCGTTCTGTTTTATTCTGTAAAGATAAATATAAATAATTAAATACATAGAAAACAGACACAGCTCATAAACATACACAAACATACTGTGTACACAAGTCGCGCGACCAGGAGTTACACTACTCGTTGCACTCTGCAAGGGGTTAGCCGTGACATCACCGGTGGGCAGCGAGACCCACCACTTTCTATTTCAAATTAGCTTTCACCCACCAAGTAACTTGTTTACGGTGGTTGGATATTAACGCGTTTCCTTACACTGCGTATTGGCAGGCTGTTTTAAACTTGCGTATAGTTATCTGACTACGGTACGGCACGGTACGATTTCAGAGGGATTTCCTCCCTCGGACGCTGCGGTTGTGGAATGATCTCCCTGCCAAGGGTTTCCCGAAGACTACAGTATGGGGTTCTTTAAGAAAAGAGTGTATACATTTTAAAGGGTCGGCAACGCGCATATTGCAGGCGTCCACAGGCTGCGGTGACCGCTTACCTTTAACCGGGCCGTACGCTGGTTTGCTACCGACGTGGTATTAAAAAAAACTGGTTACAGATCAACATTACAAAAAATGGTAAAACGATTTAGCAATCAAAATAAGTTGATTTCACGACAATTTCATATTAACACCCGGTTCCTACGAGCCCTACGGCCCTGAGGGCCTACTCCGAACTTCGAAATTCGAACTTCGTATCGTGCCGTCGCTTTCCGTCATAACACGAGAGTGAAAGGGACGGCACGACACGAAGTTCGATTTTCGAAGTTCGGAGTAGGCCCTCTGCTTGAATAATAATAAAGGTCGATACAAGCTGCTTTGAATTTTAAGCGAAGTCGATAGATATTTTCTTACATGTCAGTGACATAAAATAGAATATCGGAACAAATTAACGAGGCGCCAATCGATTTGACTTGATGCCCTAAATAGCACTTGTAAATGCTATGCTACTCCTTAAAGCACAGTACCAACCAAACCCAACATAATTTTTTCCTAGTTCCTGCGACCGACAACACTAGGGCTCGGTCTGAAAACCAGCACTGGTCCTCTGGGGTCAGCACACGCTGAGATTGAGACCCATTGCCTCTTTTTATTAATTTTGTTCTCATAGTTACTTACTCTGCTATACTTTTGTTAATTTTAAGCCTTATTTTTTTTTGTAACTGCCTTGTTTTTTTTGTAATTACCTTATTCTCTATGACTTTTTTGTAACTACCATGTATTTTCTTTTTGGTGTTAATTGTGGCAATAAAAAATATTCTGATTTTGATTCTGAAATGTTGTGTACATACATATATTTGACAAGTAAATAATTATGACCACACCCCGTTATCTAATGCTCAGTTTGGGGGCAAGCTAAAATAGTGATGTTGCTTCACATAGTCGATTGATATTTATCTGCATTATAAAGAGTTATTTGTGAAATATTTTTTTTTTGTGAATACTCTATCCCATCAAAAACATAAATGTGAAAATGGCAGACAAGTTCACCGACAAAGAATTGAGATTTAAATGGGCGCCAAGTTCCGTAGATTATCTGAAATGTTGTCAAGTTTGGCACTAGATTGTTTACAGTAAAACTAATTTACTGCGGCTTAATGCATTTTGAGCCTTAACTTGGCAGTTTTCTATGCAGTATGTTATAATACCATAAAAGCTGTTGGATATTTAAGAACCCTGCCTACGAAGCTAGAGATCCTGGGTTCGAATCTCGGTAAGGGCATTTATTTGTGTGAAGAGCACGGATATTTATTTCTAAGACATAGATGTACGAGTATTCTATATATTTAAGTATGTATCTGGACGTCTAGTACGCTCAGTTTGTGACTAGGTCGATTTGTGTAAGATTGTCCCCACAATATTTATTTATTTATTCATGAAACTTAGTAAGATGGTTATTGTTTTTTCATCACACTTGCTCTTAAAGGGTCTTATTGTACGCAGGCGTATAGAGCAGTTATAGCCGATTTACCTCCCTTGTTATGGAGTTTCATAACTCCCCAGGGAGTTATGAGTTTCTCTGTGATCTGATTGGTTAAAAAAATCTAGTCGGCAGCGCTCCACAAGAATACTGCTCAGTGATTGGTTACAATTTTCAAGTTGTCAAATCTAGTAGGCCGCGCGCCGCAAGAATACTGCTTTGTGATTGGTTGCAATATTGACGCTGCGCGCTCCTCTCGGCGGCCATGCACTGATACTGGAGGTGAAGTTGTCAATTTCTTCAATTTTGATTAGTGCTGGAGTTATTTATTTCCTCGCAAATCTGATGAAAACATTGTTATTACCTCGGACGTAAGAAAATAGCAAACTCGAGTCATTAAAAGCCCTTCGGCCTTCGGCGTCAGGCCTCTGATAGACTCTCGTTAGCTATTTTTCACTTACGCCCCTCGTTAAACAATGTACTATTTATAGGGCATGAACATTTTACTTTTTTTTCAAATTAGGTCTTTTGGGTTTTACTGACACAGAATCACGAAGCACTACTGATTTCAATAAATAAATAAAAATCCCAATTTTCCATACATCTTGTGGTGCTGTCAGCTTAGTGACGCCACCATAAAAAGCGGATTTGTGACACACACATACACACTGCACTTTTTACGATATGCACATTTCGCGACCTGCACTTTTTACGATTTGGACATTCCGCGATCTGCTCATTTTACGATCTACACGTTTTACTACCTGCACATTTTGCGACTTGGACTGGTGCTCACTTTGCGACTTGCACATTTTGCTATGGATCCTCTGAAGCAATGTTCGTTATTCGCATTGTTGTTTAGATGTTAAAATAAGAGAGCCTGGAAAATAATAATACGCCATGCGCCATGCCCAACATAAGCAAAAACATAACGCTGCATCAGTACAAAAGCATCGGGGTAACAGAAAACTACAAAACAACTCCTAGCGCATGCCTTAAAAGGTATACAAAAGAAAAACACAAAAGAACTTATGCCGAGGTAAAAGGACTTGTTTTCGAACGGCCGCCTCTCATTACTTTTAAGTCTTTTAACGGGGTAAAACTATTGTCAGCAAACGACAAACAAAAGTTTTTGTTAAGCAGTTTCGTATGGGAATGTTGAAACAGCTTGTTAATAACAATGTTATTGTTACATACGTTTGCCACGAGAGCGTTTAGTTTGAACATTCTTTAGGAATCAAGGTGAAATATTAACCCCAACCTTTAACTTCCGCGGGTACACAACACAAAGACTTATAAAGTGTAAGTAAATAATGTAATTGGGGTCTTTGTATCTTAACGGCCTTTCGACCAATTTACATATCTGCTCGTAAAATACCGACATAATATGTAAGTGTACACGTTATGAGTATGAGTCATACAGTACCTACAGTCAAGTTCAATGGTCGATACATACATACACACTTATTACTGGCCATATACATATTTTTCTTTGTCTCGCAGTCTTCATTTTACTTACGAGGGCTGTTCCGAAAGTTTTTAGCTGCTCTCACTCTATTCATGCCATATATGTTTTAATGATACCATTATGCGGGTAATTTCGGTACATATGTGTTGGGGTGAAACTGTTGATGAAAGTCGCTTGGGTTTTTTTTTATAGTGTTTGAAGCACGACGTGTCAACAGTCCTATCTAATATGCGATGAACGGGTCACAATACCAATTTTGTGTTGCGCCACAACTAAACGAAATTTTATACACCACAAACTATGGATCTTCCCTGTCTCTACCCACGTAATCTGTTTCGATTGCATGAAAATTAGCGACAATGAGCAGGTGTGTCGAATATTAGTCTAGGTCATGAGACTAGGGACTGGTCATCATCACAAAAAAAACTAAATTAAATAAAATCATTTGGTTTGGGTTCATTTAGACGAAATTGCATAATACCCTATTAACTAATTTGACTAAATTTCAAATGGCCACGGTCCCATAATGCCTAAATATCAAATTGACGCATTTTTTAAATTTACACTAGGCATAATGACTTGACCGAAAACATCCAATTCCCGAAACAATCAAATATTGATATGTACATTTCCTTTAACACCAGAAAGGCAAAATGACTCATTCCCAAAATACCTATTTTTTTACATGGGTTGGTCTCAGACGGTCCTGAAAGCAATCTATCTAAATATATTTAGGTATTATAGAATTTGGTTGTTTTGCTATAAAGGTGTTGTGATGTTTAGTTGTTATGAGAAAAAGGTGTTTTAAAATTCAGTCTTATTAAAAATCCGGTGTTTTGAGAAAAAAATATAGGTATTTTGGGAATTCGTCTTTTTGACACCAAGTTATTTTGAGATCTAGGTTTGTTGGTAATAGGGTGTAATGAAATCAAGGAGATATGTTACCTAACCAATCATTTAGTGATTTTACATTAAAATCAGCAAAACTAAGTAAGGAAGTCATCCCGGGCAGTTTCCACTACAGCTGTTAGGGATTTCGTTGCCAAAACTATTTTTAGGTATCAAAATTTATCTATCAACATTTACAAATAAATGATTGATTGATTGAAAAATAGTACTATTTTCGCAAATATTTAAAAGCCCATACAAAAGGCCTTTTGGTAAAAGAAATGTTGTCAAAAAAATACTTGCTGCTTACTAACGATTTTATCTCAGATCATAACTATTGAAATTACCCACATAATGGTGTAAATAAAAAATATATCGCATGAATAGAGTGAGAGCAGCTAAAAACTTTCGGAACAGCGCTCGTAATTAGTGATACTCCAGTTTTCATAGGGTTGTTGATATGAACATCTGAGAATCTGACGGCACTTAAGGGGGTGCCTCGATTCTGTAAACCAATCCTCCCTCCGTTGAGAAATTATTATTCGGCTATAATCAGAGAAACAGTGATATAGTCAAGAATCATATGTATATCACTGCTTCCTCGTCTGGTCAAAATGGCATTTAAAAGTACGCGATATTTTTCATTGCACGCTCTTAACAATATCTATAGCGCCGATGACAAAATAGTGAAGTATTAAAGCCGAGCCACACCGAATGCGTGCGCAGCACGTGCACGTGTGCGTGGCGTGCGCGTTTGCGCACGCAAGCGGTGTGTCATCTACTATGACATTTCATACGATACAACGCGCACGCCATGTACACGTGCACGCGCACGTGCTGCGCACACATTCGGTGTGGCTCGGCCTTTACTCTTATACTAGCGATACCTACAGTAGCTATATATACAAAATTAAACAAACATCCCATTGAGTACAGAAAATCATCGTACGGTCTCGTCTCGTACGATTGTCTTTTGAGTTTAAGCCGTCTTTGCCGAATTTTGAGTTCATTCTACCACAGCCGGCCAGTCATTAGTTGTGTTGTGACGGTCGGCCAACGAAGAGGCTAAACGCCCCGACAATCGTCGGTACTAGGGCATGAATACCGGAATTCCGGAATCTCGAAATACCGGAATCTCGGCTTGTTTTTTACGGTATTACAATACCGGTATTGGGGAAGACCAATACCGAAATACCGGAATTCCGAGATTAATTTTTTATTAGCCATTATGCAAGTAAAATTGTATTTTCTCAGTATTTTTTTTGTAAAACACACAGTAGTTAATATTTTCTTCGGTTTTCAGTGACACATTAATTGCTAGTATGTAGGTAAACTCGATTATAAATGTTACATTACCACATACTTATATAATTATAAATATTGGCATCGGCGAGTGACCAGCGTTGGTTAGACGCAGCGCAGGCGATGCAGGCATCGGCACCGCCGGCTGCGCTGCGGTGCGTCATCGCTCGTCACCGATTTTATGGGATGCAAGATGACGACACAAACCAACAAGCGAAGATATTTGCGAAACAATAGTATCTCTATTGTTACGACTTAAATATCAAACACTCGCAGGAACGACTGTGACCAATATAGAGGGAACTAGTGCCAGCACTGAAGAAGATGCAGCGACTCCAGGTACTAGTAGCTCTAGTCAGTTAACTATACAGGAAGAGTTAAACAAGGAATTGGAAAAATGTAAGAGCAAGCCTAAAACGATGGCAGGAACTTCTGACTTTGAGCTCAGGGGATTTGTTTTGACAGAGAAGGCAATGTACGACAACAATGGAGAACGAGGTGTGTACCTGACAGAAGCGTACCAGTATCTATCGACACTTTTACCAACTAGTGTGGAAAGTGAGAGAATCTTTTCATCCGCTGGATTCTTTTGTACACAAATTAAGAGTTCGTTATCAGATCGGATGCTCGATGCTCTCTCATTTTTAAGGACACACTTCCAAGAGAAAAGTTCTGATAATAAATAAGCGTAATGAATCAGTTTTACTATTAAACGTGTGATCTCTGTAGCATAGAAGTTAAGCACGATTTATATTTTATTAAAAGTAGATTGTTATTTACTAAAATATATTGTATTATATAAGAACAAGTAGTTAAGTAGTACAAATTAAAGTACTCGATGTTAATTAATAGTTTAAAAATTATTAAGATGTGATACTATTACGACTTGCTAGATAAGTTCTTTTTTGATAGGGTTTATATCACAACACTATCACGTGCTAATTAGTGCAATCAATAAAAATATTAGTATAATGTGGCCAGTTCAATAATTTAATATTTTAGAGTTGTTTATTTAAATTTCTAATCTTATTCTAAATTGTTGATTTTGTTTTCGTTGTTGACGTTGTTGTTGATTTTATTTTCAATTTTAAATTATTTTAAATTCTAAGATGATCTAGTTCTAGCTGGGTGTATGCGATATGCGATTTAATGATTGTAGTTGGAATTTTCGATTTTGATTCCTTACAGGATTACTTTAAGGCTGATTTTTACTGTGATGTCTGGAATATTGCCAAAAATTATCATTAAAATGATTTTTCAGTAAAAAGCTTTTTATTTTGTCAATGAGTCCCAATACCGATACCGATACCGGAATCCCGGGATTGAGACTGAATACCGAATTTCAATTCCGGTATTGAGAATAGTCCGGTATTGCATGCCCTAGGTCGGTACAATTATTTACTTAATGGTATTTAAATTCAATGCGGTACATAACCATCTATTATTGTATTGTTCTATTCAATGAATTGTACTAAATTACTCATTGAGCTTGAATTATTTTCTATTGATTGCACAACGAGACACAATTCAGTGATCTCACACGAAACCACAACGCAATCGTGCCAAATGTAATTAGAACTACTTCGGTAAAATGGTACAATATAAAAAAAAAATGCGATCACTTAAAATGAATTTTGACGCAGACGGGACTGGTGGTCCTTGAAAAGGTACAGTCAGCATCATAAATATGTATACATTTCGGAACTAATGTCTGGGGAATAAGGTTTAAAATAGTATACATATTTATGATGCTGACTGTACCATTAGGATGGTAGACCTTATTTCAAGGATTTGGTTTGCATCAACTTAAGATTACAGATCAACCAACATTAAAGTATGGCATCCGAAAGGTCCGAAACTGTCATCCCAATGAAACTATTCAATGAAAATAAATATATACTGCTTTTTTTTTATTTATTACGATTACAAACGGTTTGGTGGAACGGGGAACCCACTCTTAAAGAACGAATGTATCAACCTATAACACAATGTGTACGCTTTACATGACAAAATTGAGTAGCAGTAGCCCATACAAATACATACATAGAAAACATTGAAAAGAATATTAAGAAATAAAATAAAATAAAAATTAACACATCTTTGATAAATCATGTGACCTTGATTAGTGATTAGCGATAATCGCGACACCTTTTATAACCTGACGCCGCTGCTGACGGTAAACACTAGAACATGCGGAATGTTATTGTGTACATAGTTTAATTGCTTGTTAGGATCCATGAATCATTCAGCCAATAATAAGGCAGATCCTAGTGAACTCTCGATTGTCACATATTCTTTAGAGCAGGGTTTTGTCAAAGTAGGGTACGCGATCGCGAACTCCCAAGCGTTTGCCAGATCATAAAGGGTTCGCGAGCAGATTTTTCATATGGCAGGTGACGGGTGAAACGCGAAAAAGATGCCTTTAATTGATTTTTGGCCAGCATTTGGGTTAAATCGTATTTTTTTGTACATAGTAAAGTACTTAATTATGTAGACATAATTAAGTCCAGTCATTTCAAATCATTTCAATGTGTAACGAAAATTAGTCATACACCTTATATGGGTAACTTTCGTAACACAGTGGAATCAATTAAAATGTAGACATAATTAAGTCCTTAACTGTGTACATAAAAATACGATTTAACCCATTTATTAACGAATAACAATGCAGTCTTCTGGATTTTTTAAAGTGGGTACGTGGAATTTTAATTTTGGTAATCCTGCGTTAGAGATTTCGCAACGATGCTGTCGTGTTCGTGACACAGGGATGCCATTCAGAACTTGTCTTGTATGCTTGCAAACATTAATCAAAGAATACTTCTTAATGACTGTCAATCTAGACCAGCTTGACAGGACTGGCTATCCACGAGACGCCTTGACACATTCAGAACTTGTGTCGGCTTGACACATTCAGAACTTGTGTCGGCTATACATTCCTAACTAGTATAACTTGGCTCCGGGATTTGAAATAACTATACGTATTCGTTGACACACTAGGTCGCGGATACGAACGCCAGCTCGTACTGCTAAAAAACTGGACTAAAGATCATTTGATATTTAACAGTAGCCTTTTGAAGGAAAACGTGAGGAAAACGGTTTAATCCCAAGGTCTTGGTTTTTCCTCTAGGTTGAAAGGTCAGATGGCAGCCGCTTTCGGTAACCTAGCGCCTACGACAAATAAATACAACAAAAAAAAAAACACTAGAATGATTTTGTGTTCAGTCAGGCTTACACTATTCGTCTGAAGCACGTAACAGTATAATAGTATTACATCTTGAGGTGAGCTCAGAAAGCACCGTGAATACCAGTTGCGCTACACTGCACATCCTTCCTTTATCCGCTATTGTAAGAATGGCGCGCTTGCGTTGATGCAATACCAGCATGTCTTCACTCCTCACTTCTTCTCAATCTCAAGTCCCAACTCCTCTACTATAATTATGTTTTGCTTATAGCGTAGGAGTGAGGCCCTTGAATCGAAGTTCGCGAAAACTACCAGTGTATGACGCGACAGAACGATCGGTGTCATGCATTTCTTAGGACGGTGAGAATCGCATCCCCACAAAACCCCGAAGAATAGAAAGACTTCCTGCCACATGGTGGTCCAATATTGAGAGGGAGATGAAAGCGCAGAACCCAATTACAACCCAGGACTGACTGTCCTGGCGTCGATGTACAAGGAGATTCGACCCATGATAGAATTTGGGATTAAAGGAAGGAAGAAGATTTACATCTGATGTATCTGACGCGTCGTCCCAATCGCCCCATACTGTATCAGGCGAACATGTGTCTAGACAAGTATGAATCCAGCTAATGACTGCAAAAAAATCGCCGTGCGTCATAGCTAGATACTAGGACAATTAGAAGTGCTAATGTGCTGTTCATACATTCAATCGTGTGAAAATTCCTAAATATTACTTTTTTTCTTGCTAGTGCTCCGTTATTCATAAGCACACAAAATGGATCCAGGATTTCGCAACACTATGCGACCCGCAGTTATAATACAGTAAAACCAGCTTTTAAATAGTAATCGGCTTTCTGTCGCTATCACACTCTCTCTTGCAGTTAAGGTATATTTGTCGTCAAAAACGAAGATTGACGAGTTCTGTTAACACATTGGTTTTACTGTACCTAATACTCAATTGTTTCCAAAGAATGGGTCAGTCGGTGAACGCTATCGGTATCAATTAGCAACTATGTACTAGTGTGAACATATCAATTACCAACTTTAGCATACTCGTATCAACGCCTACAGAGTCAGTGAATATGGAACTTTATTGTATTACTATAAAGTTCAATGTTGTATACGTAGGACAAACGTCAAAGGGCCTTGCGGTAAAACGAGTATATATGCCGGTTACTGACACAGTTGGCTTCATTTGAAAAATGATTTCTCTTCACATTTACACGGGTTTGGTTTGAACAGATACGTAAATTAGGAGCGATTATGGAAATTAGGTTTGCCACTTGTTTTGGTGTTAAGGTAAACATTAACTGGTCGGTACTTATACGGTCGTTACCAATAAGGCAATATTTGACATACTTAGATGCTATTAGTGTGGCGAATGTGGGTTTACGCGATTTAAGCCCGATTTGAAACTGGGATAAGGACGGCGAGATTAAAATGACCAAATAATAAGAGTGTCCCGGTCATTGTGGAAGTCTTTGGGGGAGGCCTATGTCCAGCAGTGGACGTCTTTCGGCTGACATGATGATGATGATGATGAATAAGAGTGTAAACCCTTTTCTTAGGTGGTTGAATTGGTATAAAGAGAAGGGAAGATTTATCGAATCATTTTTGAAGTTAACTTCGTTATTTTGCTCTGAGTGGACGTGTATTTGTTGAATTTAGTGATCTCGATTTTAAAATTCTTTTATTATATTCTGAAGTCGTTAATTTATCGGTGCCTCCTTGTCTGGCCTGGGGACTCCTCCATTTCAGCTGGCGGCCATATTGCGATGTGTCGGACTTCTCGCTCTACTGTGGAAGTGTGTTGAAGGCGCGAAGTGCTAAGTGTTGGCTAGTGCAAGTGGCGGAAATTCAATATTTCTTGGTGAATTCATCTTTTTGCATTATTTTAGTGCCAGGTGGGTTTCGAACCGGCGCTCGTTGCGTCCGTGTCCGGCGTTTTACCGCGGAGCCACAGGTTGATGAAGGCGTGCGGCTGAAATTAGTCATCGCTACCGGCACTACCGCCCCTACAACCGAATCTTTAATCTTATTGCACTATACATAAGGTCGATATTACAAGATGCTTTGTGTAGCCTGTAATCAAGCCATTGAGACGGACCAGTTGTTGATTTGCACAGAATGTGGTGGGTCCTATCATTTACATTGTTTGAATCTTACCAAGGAAGTCATAGCAAATATTGCCACTTCATGGACGTGCTCGTTCTGCTCCTCGGTTAATTGTCGCCGTCGAAGAAATAACATCACTCCAGTACAGGCGTCAATATCTCGAGTGACACTGGATGACTCCGTGATGTCGTGTGATGCCACATTAGACGAGTCCAGACTGCCTGTGGATACTCATAATGACAATAGTGCTGGCCTGTACACTCCTCCAAATACTTTGAGCCCACAGAAACACACTTCTTCCCTGTCTACGCAGCACGCGGAGTTACTAAACAGTATCCTCCTCAAAGTATCTGAACTGCAATCACAATTTTCAGCCATCCAATCAATACAGGCAGATATTAACCAGGTGAAGTCGGATGTGACGGAGATGAAGCATAGTTTGGACTCGAGACTGGACGAAATGGCTGGACGACTTGATACCATCGAGTCCAGAGTGTCGGGACTAGAAAAATGTAAAGCCGAGATCAACGATATAAGAACAGTTGTAAACGAGGTAATGGCAGATATGCGTAGGAATGAGCAGTGGGTCAGGCGATCCAATATCCAAATTAACGGGGTTCCTGAAACCAGCGGCGAAAATCTTTATTCAATTTTAAGTTCTTTGGCAGGTGTAAGTGGATATCCACTAAATGTTGCGACTGATATAGACTTTGTGACCCGCGTCGCCGTGAAGAATGACAGGGACAGCAAGAGGCCAAAGCCTATCATCGTTAAGCTACAAGCTCGCTACAAGAAAGACGATTTCATCTCATCTCTACGCAAATTAAAAAACTTGAAAGCATCTGATCTGGGATTTACCAACAACCATAACCGAGTATACATCAACGATCATTTATCTGGTTATAATAAATATTTGCTTAAGGAGGCTAAACACAGAAAAGCTCAAAAGGGATATAAGTGGTGTTGGGTGCAAAACTGTACTGTGATGGTCCGAAAAACTGACAATTCACCCATTTTATACATCACTTCCGAAGACGCTTTAAACAAAATAACATGAGTGTGAAACGTACAATTTATTCTTTAGATCTAAAGACGTTATGGCTTACTTACACGGATATTGTTATTCGCCTCTTTCACTGCAGAAACAACTTATATACGAATTTAATTTTTTTATGTTTTTTTCCTAATATGAAGAAAATATATTTGGTGCATGCTTATATTGCTTATGCTTGTATTGCAAGAATTAATTTAGACCTCGATAAGGAAATCAAACAAACCTTTTTATACACAAAAATCACACTTCTAATTAATATTATTACTCAAAGTATTATACATATGAAATATATTAGGTATTTAGTTATTGATGTCACATAGTTTTTATTATCAGAATGCTCGTGGGCTCCGTACCAAAACGTCAATATTTTTACGAAATGTATTAAATTCAAATTATGATTTTATCTGTATTTCTGAAACTTGGCTGTTGCCCGGCATTTTTGATTCAGAATTATTTGATTCTCGATACATTGTGTATAGGACCGATCGAGATTGTGAAAGAATGGGGGTAACGAGAGGTGGTGGCACGCTTATTGCTGTGCGCCGCGAGCTTCGCGCGGACGTACGCGCCGCGGGGCCTGTTGTCAACCTCCCGGACGCCGACATAACTTGTCTCAATGTTCCACTTACTCTGGGTCCTTCGACCACAAGGCTCAGATTATTTACATGCTACTTTCCTCAAGGAAGAGAACAAACAGACTCTCAGTTATCATTCTTTGAGTATTTATCTAATTTACATACAGATTATCCCGATGATGTATTTTTAGTCATAGGTGACTTTAATATTACAGATGCAGTCTGGATTCGTACTGATCGTTGCTCACAAGCCCTTAAATTAGACAACCCTAATTGTAATACTCTTACAATGCAATTATCCGCATTTATGCACTTTTGTAACTGGCAACAGTATAATCATGTACCTAATAAAAATGATAGACAGTTAGATTTGGTTCTTTCTAACCGAAATTGCCAGGTCACGATTGTAGACCCTTTAGTGCCGATTGACACTCATCACCCAGTCTTCTGTGTAACGACTGATATAGGTTCGATTGAGAGTCACTTAAAACCTGCATCACGAATTATTCGCCGTTTCTATGCAGCTGATTACGATATAATTAATTCTAATTTAAGCAGAGTTGATTGGGAATCACATTTAGACACTAAAAACATTGAAAGCGCTGTGGATTGTTTTTACTCAATAGTTAATAGGATTATAAATGAATGCGTTCCCTCTAAAACTATCTCCAACAACAACAGTAAATATCCCATATGGTTCTCCTATTCTCTTATCAGGTTAATAAGGAAAAAGAATAGAATTCATAAAAAATGGAAAACTTATAATAGACCATCTGACTATGATGCTTTTGCTAGTCTTCGTTTTAAAATGAAAGCCATGGAAATATCGTGCTATAACTTATTTATATCTAGAACTGAAAATAACATCAGATTTAATTCCAAGTCATTTTGGACGTTCATAAAGTCAAAAACTGATAGAAATAACACTGGTTTTCCTGACACTCTATATTTAAATGATAGGATAGCACGTGATGGACACAGCTTGGCTAACTTGTTTAACGATTTTTTTCAATCAGTTTTTGAACCCATAGGAAACACTTCATCCTCGCTTAATTCGGAATGTAACCCCTCGATAAACATTATTAATAGTATTGAAATTACATTGCCATTAGTTGAGAAGTACCTTAAAACTTTAAACGAATCGAAAGGGAGTGGCCCTGATGGCATACATCCTATATTCCTAAAGCGTTGCAGTAGTACCTTAGCATTGCCGGTATTTCTATTATTTAACTGTTCTTTAAAATCAGGATTGCTTCCCAAAGTTTGGAAACAATCAATTGTAGTACCTATATTTAAAAAAGGCAAAAAACAAGATATTGAAAATTATCGTGGCATATCAAAAATATCGGTACTTCCCAAATTACTTGAAAAGATTATTTATGATACTTTATTCCCAATAGTTAGACCAATTTTATTAACTCAGCAGCATGGTTTTATTAATAAGCGGTCTACTGAGTCAAACTTGTGCGAATTTATTGATTGTATCGTGAGCGCAATGGACGGAAACTGTCAAGTTGATGCCATTTATACTGATTATTCTAAGGCGTTTGACAAAATCTCTCACTCCATGTTGCTGAAAAAGGTAGAACATCTTGGCATTCACGGCGATCTGCTACGCTGGCTTACTTCTTATTTACGGGATAGGACTCAAGCTGTGACAGTTAAAGGTTTTACATCTTCTTTCGTCCCGATCACGTCAGGGGTCCCCCAGGGTTCTCATTTGGGGCCATTATTGTTCAATATGTATATTAATGATGTCATCACCTGTTTTTCACACTCTAACATCCTGCTATACGCGGATGATACTAAGATTTTTACTGTTGTTAAATCTGAAGGCGACTGTATCAAATTACAGGAGGATCTGAATAGGCTAGATACCTATTGTCTTAATAATAAACTTTACTTGAATACAGAAAAATGTTCCGTAATCACCTTCACGCGGAAACAACAACCTATATATTTTAATTACATATTAGGTAGCCAAACCCTTAAGAGAGTATATGAGGTTAAGGATCTAGGAGTATATATTGATAGTGAAATTCAGTTAACATCTCACATTGATAAAATTACATCTAAAGCTTATAGAATGCTTGGATTTATTCTTCGTCAAAGTAAAGATTTTAAAAATCCCAACACATTGTTGCTTCTTATCTTAATGCATTTGTTAGGTCACATTTAGAATATGCATCCACTGTATGGAGTCCACTTTATTCAGTACATGTAAATTCATTAGAGCGTATACAAAAAAAGTTCCTTAAACACCTTAAATATAAATTCAATTCCTTTGTCTGTGACAATATCGAAAGTCTTCAGGTGCGAAGAGAAAAAAGGGATGTTACGTTTTTATTCAAATTGGTAAATAATTTAGTCGATTCCCAATATCTTGTAGATAAAGTGTCGTTCCGTTGTCCTAGCTTCCGGACTCGGTCTACTGATTTATTTTCCATTCCATTTAGTCGTAAAAGATACGTTAAGAATAAATATTTAGCAAGAGCATGCAATATTTATAATAAAAAGTATTCACATTTAGATATGTTCCAATTAAACCATAACAAGTTTGTTTCTGAAATGAAAGTAATTGTTAATTAAAACATAAGTCTACTCATATTAAATGTTTGTAAAATATTTAAACTGGAAAATGCGCTAGTGTACTCTAAGTAATTGTAATTAACTTTTGTTCTTTTTTCTTTTCTCCACATTATATATATATATATATATATATATATTTATTTTTTAATTCTTTTTCGATTTTAACAAAATCGAAAAAGAATCGTTTGTACTCAGAGCAAAAATGTTATAACTCTTGGTGGAAACTGTTTTGACCTATGTATAAACTAAGTTGTTTTCCTATACATTTGTGTAATGTATGCTGTTTGTTTCCCATTACAATAAAAAAAAAAAAAAAAAAAAAAAAAAATAAGCGAGCGAAGTTCTCCATGTCAAGTTGAACAATCACGGGATTCCGCTGCTGGACGCGGGTAGCTCAGGACCGGACCTTGTGTGGTAATATTTGGGGGAAGCCTATGTCCAGCAGTGGACGTTTTTCGGCAGATAGGTATGATAATAATATAATAACTTGAATAATCTGGCATTTGTATGTATGTATAAAAGCTTGTTAGCAACACATAACATTCATAGTTGGGAGCGAACCACTATAGTTTATAAATCATGAATTCATGAAACATTACGACATCGTTGGGTTAGCAGAGCTGACTGGGACATTATTTATCTGTCCCATTCTGATTACTAAAGCTGGACAAATACCGAATTCAGTAGAATTCAGCCGCCGCACTTACAGAAAAGTCCAGTCAAGTCGAAATTTCGTTAGTGACTGAACTCCGGGGACTAAGTACAGTATGGGTCATGGGGTTCTTGAAGAAACGGTATATAATTATTTAAAGGATCGGTCACGCGCATGTGACCGCTTACCATCAAGCGGGCCGTACGCTTGTTTGCTACTGACGTGATATACAAAAATAAAAACTTCGATTTACCTTTGTATTTCCCCAGTGGTCATATTTTGCACTGCAGCGGGCATTAGTTGTAGGTTCAACTATGGATATAATGAATATGTCGTAACGATCTGCGGCGACCATTGCAAAATTGTCGCGATGTCAATGAAGCTCTCACGAGCCGGCCGGTCATTGCATGTCGTTTAGCGTATTGAAATACACGCACTTTAGCATCAATAACAATAACCCAGCATTTATGGCCTGTTATTGACACCTATTTTAACAGTTTCTACAGCTTTTACAATAAAAAGTACCCAGTGCTATCTAGAAAACTATGGGCCCCTTGACAACTTCTTATATGTAAATGTGACCTACTTCTTACAGTCTAGTTGTTCTCTTGGCAAAGTCTAACTCCAGGGCTCCTTAAGGCCATAGAGAAAATAAGTAAGAATAGAGAGCTAACTCCATACATCATTTTTTACTTATTATTTCGTAGTCGACATCTAGCGTCAAATAGCGGAATTATCAGTACTGCTATAAAGATACTAGATGTCACGTATGTCGCTACTGACGAAAAGTGTATTTCTCAACAATTTACTACTAATATTTAAAGCAGAATGGGATCAAAACAGAGTTCCAGTTAATCCAGTGATAATATTAGCTAAAAATGGTTGAGCTTTCGATTGTTCGTTCGTCACGGCGTCTATTGTCGAGTAGCAGTACTGATAATTCCGCTATTTGACGCTAGATGTCGACTACGAAATAATAAGTAAAAAATGATGTATGGAGTCATATGGAGTTAGCTCTCTATCCTTACTTATTTTCTCTATGTTAAGGCCTAACTAGGAAATTATGTGTCACTTCTACGAAAACGTAGTTTAGCTTATCTGATTGTATGTCAGTCAATGTTATAGCGACTTCATGAAAGTTATAATATCACTGTTGAATCTCGCAACCTTGTAACTTTGGGGTAATGGTAGGATCATTTGCTATGCTACCTTTCCACCCTTGCCTTGTTGACCCGCGGGCGTATGATGGTTGCCATTTTATCACTTATCGTCGTGGATAAGACGCCCGTCACTCTCGCACTCGCATACTTGTCAGAACGTGACGCATGTCTTATCCACGACAATAAGTGATAAAATGGCATCCATCATAGTCCTGCTGAAACGGCTTGAGCGATATCATAAGCACGCGAGCAAAAATAGCACGACTTTCTTGTCGCCGAACATCCTGTATATTACAGTTAACCAATCCACGCTGTGAGCGGCATCGGACTTTGGACTTCCCTGCTTGGCGTTTTGAATTGAAGTCAATTACTGAAAGTCTGATGCAAGGAAAGCAAAGCAGACTCACCGCTGTAGCTTATGGAGTGGTTCTCCTCCAGTTTGAAGGTGAACGGGATGTGCACACGCTGCATCAGCAGCCGCGGGCGCTGCATCGCCCACGCGTCGTGGTGGCGTCCCTCCCCAACTATGCCGATGAATTCCATGTTCCTGGGGCAAAAAAGAAAAAACCTATTCTATTATAATTATCGACCGAATGGAAGGAAGGTCTCCGCACTAGCTTCGACAAAAATGATATCGTATGTCCAGATGTCCAAATGTCCGGATTTCCGGTTGTTCTCCTCTACAGGTCGCATTTCTCAAGCGATTCTCGTGAATCTTTGTGAGCAGGTTCAACATGGAGGATAACAACATGGTTTTTTTTGTAGTCTGTTTTTGGAAATTTTAAATTTATACTTTAATTGGGTGGCATTCAAGCCTGACTAATCCAACGTTACAGTCACAAGAAAAATGAGTAAAAAAAAGCGAACATAACTGCTTTCGTGAGCTTACGCAATCGGTCAGTAAAAAAAATCTGCATCCGGGATTTGGATTAACAAATTATTTATGAGTTATGACTCTTCTCTTATGACTAAAATGACCCGGGTGGTGGGCGTGATGGACCGAATTGGTGGTGAAGAGGCGGGTAGTCAAGAGATTCCGCGGTCGGTCTCGGATTTGACAGATGACTTGAAGATCTTGATCTTGATGTGTTCTCGAAGACAGGAATAATAAGTAAATCGCTTTGTCCAGAGTCATGCTCGGGTCGCTCAGACACGCCCCTATTCTGGAATCACTGACGCGTCCTTGTGCTCTGTCACTGTGTCTGTGTGGCAGCTTGTCGACAATCGGAGTCGGCTGTTTTGGACTTCCGTCTGTCTACTAGTCTAGACTCTTACCCCCTTATTCATAAACGTCCATCAAGCCTCTATTAGTTAACAAGCCGCTAAAGTTGGTTTGTCCTTATCTGTCACTTTGACATTTATGTTTGTGAGAAAGGGACAAAACAACTTTTAGCTAACAGAGGTTTGTTAAGTTTTATGAATAAGGGGGTTAGACTACACAAATCCGGAACATATAGTTGCCAGTCCGGGCCGGCGGAAATTATTCCGGATGCAAACTTAGAAAATAGGCACCCTGTCAACTAAGACCTTTATTATAAGACTCGTTACTTTGATAGAAGTATACCTATGGCAGACCGTCACCTTCAATTCCATTTTAATCGCGGCTAGGCTAGATAATACTTTGGAATTGCCCTACATATTAACTGTAAAAACCCACATTTTCGAATTAGTCCCCCTTTTAAAAATCACCCTCTCTTACAATTTGACATGTTGGGTTTTCTCTGCTCGAGTTTAAAACGTTCAAAAATACCTGTTACATATGAATATAAATGAAACGATTATGAAGTTGATAATGTTCTAGGTATGTGTACAATTAGGATAATGGCGCTGGTAACGTAATGTGCAATATCAAAGTACCTATCTATGGGGACACTTCTATTTATTTTTCAGCCCGTATCTAATCAGCTGATCACTGCTGAACATAGTTCAATTTATTACGCCACTCTCCTTGATCTGCCGCTGCTATTTAGCTATCCAGCGTGTATCCAGCAGATTAAGTTTGACACAAGCGCGGATCAAGGATTTGATTCCGGGGTGATGGGGGGCCTATATCAAGCTAGAGGAAAGGGCGCGGAACTTTCTATTGTTTGAAAAAGAGCACTTAGAACCTGCTTCAGAGACCCCTAGCGCGCCTGGTCTGCCCATCGACCTGGTTGCCTGCCCGCGAATCGTTTTGATAACCTTGATCGTACCAGTTTAAATCAGTTTCATCGTCTCACATTTCTCCTCACCAAGTATCCTGCCCTCCACTTCATCGTCTACCCCTTTTGGGCATGCAGGCGTGAGTAAATGTTTGTATGTAAATAATTTAAAACAATCTGCCACAAAAAGGTCAGCAGTTGTGAAATATCTAATCTGACTTTAGATAAGATACCTACTACGTCATTAAATACCTAAAGAAAATATTTACATATCGACATGTTGTTGATGTCAGATTCCGCTCATTTTTGCAACACCTCTAATACAAAAATTTGGCAGCTTTCATGAGATAGAATGTATAAGTAGTATACTAGTCACATTTACATTTATTTAGTTTGGCTTTTCGGTGAAGAGAAAACATCGTTTGGCCCCCACCCAATGCGCACTGGACCAGCGTGTGACTATCTCCTTTCTCTCTCTGTCTCATCCATGAGAGGAGGCCTGTGCCCAGTAGTGGGACGTATATGGGCTGATGATGATGATGAATGGTTTGATTTAATCCTCAGTACTATAATAAATGCAAGCAAGGCAAGGTGGACTGACGATCTGGTCAAGATCACGGGGAGCCGTTGGACGAGGGCAGCGCAGGACCGGTCATTGTGGAAATCCTTGGGGGAGGCCTTTGTCCAGCAGTGGACGTCTTTCGGCTAATATGATGTGATGATGAGTATAATAAATATTTTGTCTCGTGTAATAGTCACAATTTGGGTGTAAGTAAAAGTTTAGCTCAAGTATGCCCTGTCAATATATTTTTCTCTATATACACCGTGCTAACACTGAATGAATGAAACCTGTTTATGAACAGAGGGGACATTTGGGGGCCACTGAAATTTCATAGGTATTGATTGAAGGATCAGGCTCCAAGGTTAATTTATTCATATGTAAACTGACAAAAGTTTATAATGGGAATGCATAATGTGACAAAAGTAACATGACATTTAAGTTATTCATGATAAGCTTATCTAACTTACATTCTGTATTTGAAAAATCTCTTTGTTAATTACCAACAATAGATAAGAACTATTTTTGAAATAGAGAACTTACACTTTATGTTCTTTGTTAATAATTGTCAGTTTATGAAAAACGAAAAATATTTTTAAGATACCTTGGCTTCAAAGTAGGGTTTTGTGGCGCCCCCGTGGGCGTGGTTTACACGAATCGAGGCATCCCCTTAACAGTCATGCATGCACCTCTCTGACTTTACTTCTGTTAAGATTACATTGTTTACAACATTGCATCCAATAGACATATTGGTATTTCTTTTTATACAATTATAGCAGCAAACAAGCTAACGGCCTGTCTGATGGTAAGCAGACACCATAGCCTATAGACACTTGTGACTCCAGAGGATTCACAAGTGCGTTGCTGACCCTTAATTGACTTGGGGACTTGACTGTGTTGAGAGTGGGGCACCCGCAGACGTCTCCCCCTTCTCAACCCTCCATTAAACCCCTCATTGTCAAGGGACAAGTTGAGGTTGTCAATGGAGAATTAAAAAAGTAATAAAATCTTCTTAACAAAATAAACTAGTGGCTCTGTAAGCAGTGGATCTAAAAAAAATATTTTATTTTTTTCAAATTTCCAATTTGCCTAAAACTGTCAACAAAACAAAATCTATATACCAAACCTGCTCACAAAATTTCAAGAGAATTGTTTGAAAAATGCGACATGTAGAGGAGAACAACCGGAAATACAGACATCCAAAAGCATTTTTGTTGAAGCTGAAGCGGAGACCTTAGTTTCACTCGGTCAATAAATAAAATAATAGTTAAGTATAGACAACAAGAAAAATGTAACTTCAGCAATAAAGGCTATTGTTATGTAATATATTATTTTATTTTATAACCCTCATAAGCCCTCATTGGACACAACACAATGTCCAATCTTCGATCAATAATAACCCTAGATACACTATTTGCCTGTCAACGGCGTCCACGCTCAAGAGTGCTTAAAATCCGTTTAAGCACTCTTGCGTTCGCAGTCGCGCGCTAGCCATCGGCGAGTCAACATGCCTAAGTGCTCCGTGAAAAAGTGCAAAAACAACACGTTAACGACGTTAAAAAAGGATGAAATTTCGTATTTTCGGTGAGTATTTATTTAAATTTTCATAATGTATTGAATTTGTAGTTATATCAGGCTATAACACGCTTATAAAAATATTTTATTTAAATATTTGAAATACTCAAACAGCCAACCAGCTACGCTGCTGTCTCTTTCCCTCGCGTTGAGTTAGTCGTATATTGAAACGGAACGGAGAACGGACGAAATGGACTATAGTAAAATTTCGAATGAATGGAGTCGCAGACTGAAAACTTTTACGAAAGTTTACGTGTATTGTTATTATTGTACACACATAAGTATGTATGGAGTGTATTTGTATTTTACTTTATTCATATATCAAAATCGGCTGGTAACAGTTTGTCTGACATGTCGCTCTGCTCAGTATACGTTGGTTAAATCAAAAACTTTTTTACTCATTTTGATACGGTTTTCACTTATATGTAGCTTACTAACCTAACTTACTATTAAACTTATTACAGAATTCCAAAAAATGAAATTGAGAGAGATAAATGGAGGCAAATTATAGGTAAAGAAAGAAGCGAAGAATATTTTAAACCAAATGATTCTAGCGCGTTAATGTATTCGTTTCTATAATATGTTACCTGATGAAAATTCTTGATATAATTTATATATTGAATAAATTACTTGAAAAAATCGTTGATTTCAAAGGCTTATTACAGGGTCGAGGACAATCTAACTGACAGAAATGCATGGCCCAAACCAGAGACCTAAATAGCATTAAAATTCATATTATGTATATATTCATTGTACCACGTCTAGTAAATTACTAAACACATGTTGTCTTCTTGAACATACATTGTAAATATTCTTTCCTCTTTTGTTTCCATACTCTGATTTATTTATATTAAGTAGGTTAAGTCTTATCATTGTAATAAGCATAATTTTTGGAAAAACTTACTGACTTTCGAGTTTCTTTTCGCGTTTCTTCTCGGCAGTGGTCTTCTATTGCAGAAAAGATATTAAAATTTGACTTGTGAAAGTGCCTTTGCGGCCTACTTGCAGAATAAAGTTCATTTATTTCATTTATCACTTGTTTCATTTAACTAAAAATGTCTTGTTGCAGTTCACTAATTCATTGAAGTGGTCGCTAACCGTAGTTATGAGCCAATATTGTGTTAGAAACATCGAATCAGTCCTCTAACGAATACTCAAATCAATAAAGAGACGGCAACGCGATTGTGACTCTTTTGATGTCAAAACTCTCTAAATCGATGTCAGTTTTATGGCGATAATTTGGCATGGAATACCAAGAAAAAATAACAACTTTCGCGTTTTTGTTTTGTGACAACGCATATAAGTGATAAAAATAAACTACATATTCAGTTTTCATTTAAATTAATTTCTTAATTATTGCCACTAAACTGACATTGATTAACTTTTTTTAACAACTCACACTAATTGGGTACACTTATTTCTGAAAATGCCCTTGTAACATTTAGTTAAAGCAAATTGTTCGTCTAAATATATATATATATAAATAAATACATAGAAAACATCCAAGACTCAGGAACAAATATTCATGCTCAATTGCTCACCACACAAATAAATGCCCTGATCGGGAATCGAATCCGAAACCTCCTGCTTAATAGACAGATAGGGTCGCTATCAACTAAGCCAAAGTGGTCGTGGTGGTATAAAGGATGATTCACAGTAGGCCGTTCCGAAGAAATATAAAAATACGCCGGCCGTTTCGTTTGCTGTCATAGAAAACGGGCCGGCCCGGAAACGGAACTTTCTACTGTGAATCATCCCTAAATCGACGTTACCACCTGACAAGTCGTGTGCTTGTATTCCACCGATGCCAATTAAAAAAAAACAATTTCGACTCCACGGCACACGATACGGACTCTGTCCCAATGTTGACATCTAATCAGTGGAAAATCAACACAAACGAAACTGAACCTAATTGCTCTTCATTTACGGTATACAATCTGTTGACATAATGCGGACTTTTGTGGAATTTTTCCACAATTTTGTGGAATTTTTCTACAATTGATACGTGCATTTTGTAATGTTATAACCGCCAAACACTATCATTTGAAATAAAACGTTATGTTTGTGACGTAAGGCTTAATATCGAATAAAAGGAAATGGTACTAATCGCATTACGTTTTTTTGTGTGTCTCCTATACACGCACACACTCGCAATGAAATTCGGACACTTTTTCGACTTGAATTTGCAGGTGATAGTGTATCTAGGTTTATTATTGATCGAAGTGTCCAATCAATTGAAGTAACATGATAAATAAACCAATTTAGTCATTAAGGAAAGTGCCAGGCATCCCATAAATGGTGTTACAGACTATTGTTTGTGACAGCAATTTAAATCGAAAGAATCTGGAAGGTTTCCTCTGGATTGAGATCACTCTTAATGATAACAATAACACTGCGTTGTCCTGTCAAAGCGAAAGAAGATGATTATTTTAGTACCTTGTCACTTTCACTACTTTGACGCATCGCAACTGTCGCGGTATTGTTACATTAGTGTGACAAAGTACTAAAATGATCATACATTTGCTGTTGACTGTCAACCTACATCCAACATGTTATTGTTTTATTTTTCTTCAAAGTTATAACATAAATAATAATTAAATATTAGAGGACAATTATTTACACAAATCCAACTAGTCCCATTCCATGGTTAAAGCTCAGTAAGGCTTGTTTTATGGGTACTAGACAGCAATATATTTAATAGATATGTACTTAAATACACATAAAACATCCAAGTCTCAGGAACAAATGTTTTTGTTCACCATATAAACAAATGCCCTTACTGGGATTCAAACCTGGGACCTCCAGCTTTGTAGGCAGTATCACTACCAACAGTACCAAGTAGACCAAACAGGCAGACATAACACAGCATAACAGCTACATATATGTGTCCTTCTTTTCTGCAGAAAAATGTGGGAATGTCGTCAAGACAACCTTAAGCACCAACTTCAGGGAAATGGGCTGAATGATCATGATTGACGATTGACTGCCCACCTGTTTCCGGCCGGGCATCGGACACATGGTGCGCAATACAGAGTATTTGTACTCTAGGCAACTGGATAAATACTTCGTTTTTTTTGCCACTCACTCACTTTTCCCATCCATTTATTGCATTCCATATATAAATATAGGTAAAAAACTGAAGTAAAGGACCTGTTGTATGTAGTTGTGATGTGTTCGAATAGACATTACATATTTAAAATGTCCAACACAAACAAAACAAACAACTATTCGAACACATCACAACTACATACAACAGGTCCTTTACTTAAGTATTTTACCTATACATTTATATGTATATGGGATGCCACCTATTCATTGCAATTTCTCTAGTATCCAAAGATAGTCTGGAAGAGATTGCTCTTTAGCAGGAAAGCTCTCTCTTGTTTACAATTTTGAATTTCTTGTAAAAACTTGAGTGTGTTTCAGAATATTATCAAATGTCCAGTGTCTTGCCAAGCCATGAATACTCAAGTCACAATTAACTTAATTGTATTAATTAATTCAGATCACTGTCTTTTTTTACAACTTTTTCTGCATAAAAAACTTAAATCACACTTTCAGACAAATTTCGAAGTTGGGGTAAATAGTGAATTTTATATACATAACATTCTGGTAGAAAGAATGATGATTAATGAATGTATTACTTACAAATCCTAAATACCACATGCAAAAATTCAGTGACTTAAAGTAGGATTTTCATTTATAAAATTACATTCAATTCAGCTGTCTAGATAAATTGTTGAATAAAAACATACATAACAGCTTGAGCAATATTTAACTAATAATGTAATTTATATAAGATATAAATTAACTGTTAACAGTCATAGAATATCAATGCCATTTGCTTTTGAAAATTATTGAATAATCAATGTAAATTAGGCTATGGGCTTAAATGAGAAACAAATAATGATGTATATGTAATTACTGCAATACTTATTATAGTTATTATACTGAAGGTTATCGATAATATGTTATCAATTAGAAAATATTAAGTAAACATTTCTGTTCAAGTTTCTTCTCCTTTGAGATCAGTAACGTACATTAGACAGAAAATATATTGTAACACTTAAGGTGAAATAAGAGTTCTAGTAATTAATCAAGAATGAAAACAGAACAAGATAAAGAAGAAAGACGAAGTATAGAGAAAGTAAAAGTACAGAAATGACCAATCCTGAGTGTCTTTCAGAGCTCATCTTTGTAACCAAAGGTCAAACTTGTACCTAACCTGTCCAAGTGGACAGTTAGCATTGTGATAGCCGACATAACAAATAACATTCTAAATTTAACCTTTGTGACTCACCTGAGAAGTATAACGAGCATCGCAAACAGGGCCACCAACGCGCCGATCATAATAAAAATATTTGGCAAATCTGCCAAAGTTAGTCCCGTCGACCCCATCTTCGCTTATCACACAACGCACTGGAAACCACTAGAAACAACAACACAACGCATCAGTTCCCACGCACTACTCCAGCATCTCTTGACCTTGCAAAACGATCTATTTTGCAAAACCAAAATGGATATTTCATGACAATTACAACTCGCGGCGATTCCAAACGGTTTCAGAGCACAGCACTGATTCTATCCTCACTGACGTTCGCGTACTGAAATGTTTTCATTTCTTGCGGTCACAACAATAACATAACAAAATCATTGATCGTTTCACATATACGAGCGCAGCGAAACCGTGTACCGCTGCGTTTGACACAGTTTGACAGAATGGTCGGCGTTTCGTTCGCGCTCGCGCGTCGGCCAGCGAAACGAGAACGAAACAAAACAACAGCGACGGATGCGTTCACATTCACGAGTCACAAGCCGGTTGTGCTCGCGTGATCGCATTTTTGCGTTTCATTAAGGCGCGTACAGCCCGGCTAGTATGATAGCCTATACCGTCACGTTATATGTGACGTTTCAGTACATTTTGGCCATATAACGTGACGGTATAAGCTATCATACTAGCCGGGCAGAAGAACCTGGGGTGCTACCGCGAACTTCGAAAATCGAACTTCGTATCATACCGTCCCTTTCCGTCATATAAAGTATAACACGAGAGTGAAAGGGACGGCACGACTCGAAGTTCGAATTTCGCGGTAGCACAGCTGCGTAACGGACTGATATACACAGGGTCCACAGGAATACGATACGCATACCAATTGAACGTAGTACACACTACGTTCAATTATATTCCCTTTGATGAATTGGTATTCAGTCATTCATATTAAATACTGTTTAATTCTATCTTGTAGACTGCCACGCAGCATAGGATTGTCTGGAGTGCCTTTACATGAAAATAATAGTTACTTACAATACAATACAATACAAAAAATCTTTATTGCACACCTCAATAAATTACGCAGCATATTATTACAGCGTATAAAACTTAAAATTAGAGGTAAACAACAGGCGATCTTATTGCTAAAGAGCAATCTCTTCCAGATAACCTGGTGGATGGAAAAATAGCAACAAAGGTAAGTATTAAAAGTGGATGGCAAACAAAACTTACTACTTATTTAATATTCAAGCGGCAATTTGGCATTATATAAACGTTATAGATTTATTTTGGCACTAAAAATAACGTTGTATTTGGTAGTTTGTTTTGCAACTACATTAACTTAATAATACCTAGAACTTGTAGAAGCCGCTGCAGAAAAAGCTCTTTGCATACAGGGTGTATCAAACAGCAATAATAACAAATCACAAACTCACTAGGGCTTCCCCGCTCGAATCTTCATTTCGTGACTTATTACTCTTATTAGACTTAGCTAAACTAGGTAAGGTTAGTATAATATATCACAAAGCTGTATAAATTTATTTAAACCTAATTTACATTTCTGGTTCAATTTTGATATTTCAACAACCTTTCCACGCGTGGGTATAGCTAGCGTGTACCACAGCGTGTACGCTCGATGCGAACTGCGGAAGTGCTAACTTTAGTGTGACGGTGTGACCTTGGGCTCGAAGACGGCGAACAATAACTTTTTAATACCTCTCGTAAATGACATGCGTACTTTTTATTGCACCTATTGAAAGCCTATTGTTGACATAACTGTGAATTACCCGTAAACAAAAGCGTTAAAACGAAATATAAGTAGCAGAGTACGGGACCGGTGGTCTAATTAGAGTTCCTATAGGCTGTGCAACCGTTAACCGGGGTCCTATTATTTTCCTATCCTTTTGTTAAGACACCGCCTTGAAAGTGAATTAATTAGTTTCTGTTGCGTGAAATTATAATGGAGAAAAAATACAACGATTATTAAGGTTTTCATACAAACCGTAAAAAACTCAAAAAACCGTTGTATTTTTTGTCTTTTACAATTTTTAGCAACAGAAACTAATTTTCGACCTAGATATGCTGGATCCCATTGTGTATACAAAGTTTCATGTTATTATAGCATGGCGTTTTAAAATGAGAGCATAAATACGTTTATATTATACGTTAGTTTATTGGGCAACTACGGAATCCTACATTGAGCATGGCCCGACATGCTCTTGGCCGATTTTTTTTATTAAAAAATATATTTTATATTACAGCATTTGAATACGAATCTCGCTTTCATGTCTGGTCAGCCAGTAAAAGAGGTGCAGACAAATGCCAAACTGATATTTTTCAGTACGTTTAGTCGAATTGACTTAGGTAGTTAGGGATAACGGGATTATTTCAAATACTCGTAGTTCTTTTGAAGACTTTTTATCGAAGAAATCGTTGTATCGATGGCATACATTGTGGAGAAATTAAGAGGTTCGCTATTTTTTTAGTTTATTTTAAAGTAACATATTAAAATACTGCGAGAGTTACGAGCGTTCGTGGCCCAGCGGCGCCCGCGTACCGCGTGCGGTATGCGAGGTTAAGCAATGTCGGGCGAGGTCAGTCCTTGGATGGGTGACCGCTTTGAGTGGTTACTAACTGAGCGCTCCCGTGCTTTGGAAGGCACGTTAAGCCGTTGATCCCGGTTGCTGTCTATGATAGCAGTCGTTAAGCCAAGTTAGAGGCCTCCGGGCGGCTTGAGAACCTCTAACAGTCAAGTTGCCCACTCACTTGACAAGCCTAATCCCAATAAGGTCTAGTTTCTCCCTTGGGTTGGAAGGTCAGATGGCAGTCACTTCCGTAAAAACCGAGTGCCTTCGCCAATTCTTGGGATTAGGTAGCGGACCCCAGGCATCCTTCGGGATGCAACTGTACTGGGAATAACGCTAGGAGGATGACATGATCATATTAAAATACTGTGAGCGCACAGAAAAATAATATTGTGTCAATAAGATTCGAAGAAACATCTACTACTTAATAAAAAAATAGCTTATTGTAAAGTTTCGTAGAAAATTATAAGGCGAATAAAAAAATATGAAACCATTCCTAACCTATGTACCTGTGATTATTAACTTCGATTTCATGCGGCTAAGGTCATGAAAGTATTATAGTCCAGGAGACACATCAAAAAAATAGATACCCTAGTTACTACTCGTAATTAGAAAGTCATAATTGGTTAAGAAATAACAGGTATGCAAAATATTTACATATGTAATATTATACTCATTTAGAGATGATTTTAAGTATTTAAACATGCACTTAATAATTTATATATATCCGTTTATTTCCGTATTAGGTATTTTCCGTGTGTATAGACTATAGAATAAAGTATTTAGAATAAAAGAAATGAACCAAAGCTAAGAAAGAAAAATACGCCCGCTCTTGGTCTAGCTTTCACCCTGCTACCGCGGTTGTCATGTACACAGCCCGACTCAAACTGTAAACAAAACCCCGATCGATATTACTCTATACTACAACTAAAACGCGGCCAGCTTTCACGAAGAAAACACCTCAGCGAAAAAAATACAAAAAGAGCTTTCTCAATTCTGTCGCGTAAATTGACGTAAATTTTGGCGGGAAATGCGCGCAGTGTCCGTTCAGGAACGTGAATGAGTGACTCGGTGGAGTGTTCTAAGTTCAAACTGTGGAACAACGTGGCGTCCTGCATGGAGAAATGGTTCGGTGATAAGCGGCTGTGGTTATTCGGTAACAACCTGCCCCTGCTACCGAGGAGGTGAGCTTTCTCTTCATTTAAATCAATAAGTGAATGACCCCTTGAAAACAGCATTTCGTCAATGCCTCGGGCATTAAAAATACAATTTGAATTTATTAACGTCTAGGTATGCTAAAAATAAGTAAATTATATTTTCCAAGCTTTTTCTTGTTTATCCTGTTGTACCGGTTACATCCTAATGGAGCACGGGATCATCTTTGCGTCATCAGCGTATGTACGTCCCACTGCTGGGCACAGGCCTCCACTCATAGATCATATTTATATGCTTTTTATTTGTAAGTTATTATTATGTATTTATTTTTATGTATTGATTGATTGATTGATTGATTGATTGATTGGGAATAACGCTAGGATGTTGAATGAATGGCTGAATCGTAAATATATTCTAATATACTCACTTATTTATTTCCCATAAATAAAAGATATACCAAAAAAACAGACCAAGAGCATTGTACTATGCGTAGGTATGTAGGGTTCCGTAGATCTCTTTGGTTCATTACTTCAATATATTACATATTATTAGCACGTTGTTTTTACATACCCGATATTTGTAACTATTTGTACCAGTCAGGAGGCGTGGGTTGCTAGATTTCTAATCTTCTACGTGACGCTAACAAGAACTAAAGCACTTTAAAACTTTTATTACGCTAATGAGAGTTCACTCCTTAGAAATAACACCGCCTGGTGGTTTTACCTCTGTCTCAGTATCTGTGCTTGCTGTTCTTATGAGAGGCGTGCAATAAAGAGTATATCTGTATTGTACGTATTACGCAAACGGATCTCAATTGAAAACTGTTTTTCAAAAACGTATTATTAACAGAGCTGTGAACGACACCTCATATCATGGAAAAAACTCTTCTCCATATTATGTTAACCGGTTTCAAAGTGTCATTTTAGGTACCACTTTGTGGGCGTGATTTATTTACGCGTATATAGCCATGCCTAAAATACAGCTTACCTACTAGTGCTCGAGTCTATTACGCCGTGGACACACTGACATTGTGCGAAAAAAGAAAATATACCTATTCAAGGGAATAACGACAAGGCTAATAAAAGCCACCTTTTTGCCTACAGTATGGGGCTCGTCTAGAAAGCAGTACAGGCTTTTAATGGGTTGGTAACGTTGTTTAATCGCTGGCGTCCATAGGCTACAGTTACCGCATATTTGTCAAAAATACAGTATATGTATAAAAAAGAGAAAATGTTATAAGATAATGGTGTTGTGTTTTTTTATTTATTTGCATCATTTCCTCTACCCAAAGGTTGTCTGGAAGAGATCGCTCTATAGTGATGAGATCACCAATTGTCTACCATTATTTTATTCTTAGATTTTTTAATACCACGTCGGTGGCAAACTAGCATACCGCCCGCCTGATGGTAAGCGGTCATTGCAGCCTATGGACGCCTGTAACTCCAGGGCTGTCACATGGGTGTTGCCGACCCTTTAAAATTATACACTTCTTGATTACCGTTGTTTTATTTTCTTTTGGTGAACAATAAATAATATATTTGTATTGTACGTATTGTAAGAGCAATAGAGAGAGAGAGAGCTATGCTGGGAGTACCTCTGCGTGATCGAACCAGAAATGATGAATGATCTGCAGTAGAACCAAAGTAACCGACATAGCCCTCCGAATCACTTAACTTAAGAGGCAGTGGGTGGGATACATTGCACGTAGAACCGATTGAACACGCCTTTGGGGCGGAAAAGTTCTCGAGTGGCGACCACGCGACGTAACAGAAGGCGCAGCGTGGGTAGGCCCCACACAAGGTAGAATGATGATCTGGTAAAGGTCACAGGAATCCGCTGGATGCGACTTGCGCAGGATCGCTCATTGTGGCACTGTTTGGGGAGGCCTATGTCCAGCAGTGGACGTCATTCGGCTGACATGATGATGATGAATTTAATACTTAAGGAACTTTTATTGTCAAATTCACTGTATTCTCTAAAAAAATATTATGAAAAAATTACTTGACATGTTCATTGCTTAATTAGTTATATGTTACCATTACCATTTGTGTCGCAATTATTACTAAAAGAGGATACCTATTTAAAACAAAGATTGTTAAAATTAAACTAAAAATAAATTAATATTAAGAAACTAAAATAAAAAAGTAAAGAAATACATAAATTAATATTAAGAATACCTACCTATAAAAAATCTCCCAATTATAAAAAGAAAACCCCATCTAACAGGTCCGCCTGCGGTATGGACCCCATTATGCTGGCGGCGTTGCCTCTCTGCACCGCTAGGGCGATACGCTGAGAGAAGTACGCGCCAGCCCTGGGGTCCCCTGTAGAGTCGACCAGCCGGACTGACAGTGCCCTAATAAAAGCCTTTATGTCGGCAGACCAAGGGCCCAGCGTCTCCACTGCGAGCGCCGTAAATTACATGAATTAATTATATTCTAGGATTAAAATGACCATAATTGTATATTAATGATTGTTTTTTAATGAATCAATAATTTTTATTATTATTTTGAATTTTTGACCATTTATATCTAGGATACCCTAGCCTAGCTATTATTGATATTTTGACATTTAAACTACATCTTATAAATTAGACATTGTACATTTAGTATTCTTATTGAAATTGTTGTTTTTAATGTATTACCTTTTATTTTTATTTTTGCTTTGCATTCAATTTTATTGTTTATTATTTGTATACAATCTGACGATCTTTTTGTGAATTCATGCTATTTTATTGACATTTTATTAAATAACATGTAAATTTTCAGAGAGAAATTAATGAATCTACTATGTTGGTGGCAAACATGCTTACTTATTAAGCAGTCACCGTAGCCTATGGACACTTACAGCTCCAAAGGAACCGCAAGCGCATTGCCGGCCCTTTATTGACTCGAGGATTCGTTGTGTTGCCCGTCACTCTCAACATAGCGCATCTTCAGGAGCTCTAGCGACCTTACTCACAAGTCACAACAAGGAACACATCACCAGGTACCTAAGGAACAAATAGTAACGGTATTTGTAGTAAGTACTAAGTACGTAGTAATAAGTACTTTTTTATACTACGACGGTGGCAAACAAGCTTACGGCCTGCTGACGGCAAGCAGGCACCGTAGCCTATGGCCGCTGAAATCACAGTGGTTCCGTTCTCGGCCCAAGTATACACGGTCAATAGACAGTTAGTTAGGATAATATCAGATGAAACAACACCGAAAAAAATGTTCATTTGTTTCGTTATTTTTTTTAATACAACGACTGTGATGAACCAGTTTACGGCCTGTCCGATGGTAAACAGACATACCGTAGCCTATGGACGCTTGCGACTCCAGAAGAAACACGCGCACATTGCTGACCCCTTTTTAACTTGAGAATTTCACAGCTAGAGGCATATATGCAGGTTGTTTCGCTAATTGTAGCTACAATCCAAACTCCATTTAAAATTATTGCTATTTAATGGAGCTAAATTGCAGTCATAAATCTTAATTAGACAGTTAATTGACTAATGTAATGCTACGTGACATCGGGCAGGGCATCGTGTTGACAGAAAGCGCTTGAAATAATCTAATTGTATTACAAATGGGTTTAGTAATTTGTTAGTAATTATGTCATAATCACGACGAGTTCATGTTAATGTCAAATTAAGCTAACGTAGTTATTACGAAACTTTGTTATCAGTTAATATTCGAACCTATCTTATTATAGTGATATTACAATCAATTGTTTACGAAACAAGTAAAATTATGGCGTAATAGCAATATGTATTCATATCTCTATCTCTATATCACAGGCAAAATATTCATTCAATAAATAGCTAAAAAGATTGTATTCACATAATTGGGAATTTTGCAGTCGTCTCTCGGCCTATTTTGAATTTGATGCTTAAAAACCAGTGATCGCAAGAAATCTCCATACCCAGTAGTTCTCAGTTCAATTTTAATTTTGATTCGGTATAAAAATATACTATAAGTATATAAAAATAAACTCTGTAAAAATAAAAAAAAACCCAGCTCAAAGAAAACTTACAATTGAAAGCAGACGGACGGCACGGCATTAGACTAAGCAATTGTAACGAGTATAGTAGACTTAGTTTGTAAAAGGTATTTATATCCTGCTATGTAGTGAAAAGTTTGTCATTATGAGCTGAACGGGTTAAAGTCCCTATCTTATCGCATTTGGAAACTGTGCAACCTAAGAAAACAAGAACAGTCAAACAAGAAAATTAAAAACGTATCAAAAAAACATGACTCTTCTTTGACAGTATCTGCCAAATTAATTTTATTTTATACTTTATTTTATTTCAACTTTAATTTAAAGTAAACTTTGGTTATGAATATTACAAATCACTTATTGTTTTCTTAAATTAAATGTGTTCAATGCAAATCTATAATACTAACCGCCCGAAGTTGGACAGAGTGGGAAACATTCTCCACGTCGCGCGGTGCTGGTTGGGGACTGCCTGTTATGGTAAAATTAAAGAGTTATGAGGGGGGAAATATATAGGCCTCTTAGGGCGCCCCAAAACGTATCTGAGACGTAAGTATATTTTATTGCTTTTTTCTGTTATGTTCTTTACACACCCGGGTATGTCCTAAAAGGACCCGGGTATGTCCTTAAACTACGACCAAGACCACCGAGGAATGGGCAGCAGCATTCCTAGAGTGCGGTGGAGATACTGCGATCGCCAACCCGCATGCCAAGCATGGCGATTATGGCATTTACCCCCCATGGAATTCGGGGAGGCCTATGTCCAGCAGTGGACGTCCTAGGGCTGATATGGTGGATAGTTGTTATTAAAGTGATGATGATTAAAATTCAACCCAGGGTGCCGCCGGTAGTCTAAGCCACAGAGATGGTTAGGGCGACATAAGAGGGGACCTTCGGATTATCGCCTCTGTGTCTTAAAGTACCGCCTTCTGTATTTGACTCTTGACCCGGCCATCTAGCGACCAGTCTCTTAGGATGTTGGTCGAGACTCTATCGCTATTAGACCATTCGCAGTTATCTTCTAATGCGAGTATTATTCTCGTTTGCAAAACTCTTAAGTTTGATTATATATATAGTTACATATAGGTACCTAAGATTAATCATTGTTTTTAGTAAACGGCAGCCCACCCGATCAGAATAGAAGGAGGTTCTCAAAACATTCTTATAATTATCCTATTATCATTGTCATTATTCAATGTATAATTTATTTAATAATAGTTGAAGTATGAATAACACGGAATATAAAAACATTACTTACAAAAAACGTCAGCTATTGTTTCCAATGCAGCGGGGCGAGGCTCATGCATGAATGTAGTTAAAAAATATAATAATCGGCCAAGTGAATGTCGGGCCATGCTGAGTGTAGGGTTCCGTAGTTGCACAATGAACTTACTTTAAAAAAAACAATAACAAGCAAAAGGGAATACCTTCGCAGCGTTTCATACGTCTTGGTTTTTGTTGAAAGTCTTTATTAAGCTTTACTTTCATGATTTTTTTCATATTTTTTGGACCCACTACAATCACAGAGCAAAGCCTCGGACAAGCAGACGGACATGGCGAAACTATAAGGGTTCCTAGTTGACTACGGAACCCCAAAAATAGTGTATAGTTTGACGTATAGTTTATGATGACCTGTTTAGGCTAGTTGGTAGCGACAACTGCCTCCAAAGCTAGAGGTCCCGGGTTCGAATCCCGGCCAGGGCATTATTTGTACATTTAGTTCGGATATTTGTTCCTGGGTATTGGCTGTTTTCTATGTACAAGGGCTCTTCCGAAAGTTTTTAGCTGCTCTCACTCTATTCATGCGATATATTTTTTATTTACACCATTATGTGGGTAATTTCAATAGTTATAAGCTGAGATAAAATCGTTAGTAAGCAGCAAGTATTTTTTTCACAAAAATTCTTTTACTAAATGGGCTTTTGTATGGGCTTTTAAAATTTTGCGAAAATAGTACTATTTTTGATACCTAAAAATAGTTTTGGCAACGATATCCCTAACAGCTGTAGTGGAAACTGCCCGGGATGACTTCCTAACTTAGTTTTGCTGATTTTAATGTAAAATCACTAAATGATTTAATTAATTTAAGTTTTTTTGTGACGATGACCAATCCCTAGTCTCGCGACGTAGACTAATATTCTACACACCTGCTCATAATGCTCATTGTCGATAATTTTCATGCAATCGAAACAAATTACGTGGGTAGAGACAGGGAAGATTCATAGTTTGCGGTGTATAAAATTTCGTTTAGTTGTGGTGACGTATTAATCAAAATTGGCCCGCAACACAAAATTGGTATTGTGACCCGTTCATCGCATATTAGATAGGGCTGTTGACACGTCGTACTTAAAACACAATAAAAAAAACCCAAGCGACATTCATCAACAGTTTCACCTCAACACATATGTATCGAAATTACCCGCATAATGGTATCATTAAAACATATATGGCATGAATAGAGTGAGAGCAGCTAAAAACTTTCGGAACAGCCCTCGTATTTAAGTATGTATTTATCTATATAAGTATAATCCCTGACTTCATAAAAAACGAGGAAAAGTATACTAGTTTCCGCAGTAAGCTTAAAGATTGGCTCATAAGTAAATCATATTACTCATATAAGGAATTTATGACAGACACCAATAAATAGTTTAATTTACAAGTTCTAATAAATTGAGATAGAAATACATATTTATATATAATTTATCAAAAAGTGTTGTTTAGATATAGGTATTGACATTATTAATATTTTTATTTAATTTTTTCTTTTGTATTGTGACCTAGTTAATAATTATAGTTAAGTAAACTTTATAAAATTTAAAATGCATGTGCATGACCTACATAGGTAATTATTAATAAAATTTTGCAATACCCTATCAGGGTTGCACTGTTAATGAGTATAACATGTGTCATTGTAATAGTGCTAAGCAAAAATGAATAAATAAATATATATATCGTCGTCTAGTACCCATAGCACAAGCTTTGCTTAATTTGGGACTAGGTCGATTTGTGTAAGATTGTTCGGAGGCAGGAGTACTTGTACTAGTTATTCTGTGGCAGGAGTCACTATCAACACCAACCAGGCTAAACAGGCCGACTTTTTGCCCTAACATCAGTTAAATTGAACCCCACTCGTCGCTTATGCGAGGCCCGTTCTGCCACTCAAGTCAACCACGAATGAAATACAAATTACTACATAATAGATGCTGCACGACTCTAGTTACGGGGCGTGTCGGCGCGGTGATAAATCTCGCTCTAACGCTCTTGAAGGCTGGCGTGACGTCATTCGACGTTGCTCTATCTCGATCTCGCGCGAGCTCCTGAATCAACTGCCAAATTAGCGATGCTGCGATTTTATTAATAAAGTAAAAAAAAGTAAAAAAGTAAAAGTAGTTTATTCTTCAAATTAGGCATATTACATGCACCTATGCACGTCAATAAACTACCACCGGTTCGGAAAAATATACCTCTGCCACGAGAAGAACCGGCGTAAGAAACTCGGCGAGGTGTCATTTTTTCAAAACAATATAAGTTCATTGTATGGTTAAATATCAAACTACAGTGTCAGCTACTACAAAATAATTTTTAAGAAAAAAAAACCGACTTTAATGGGGGAGTCCGGTGAAAGATTATTAATCTTAGATGGTGCACTCTCAGATTCCATACAATAAAATACAAAAATGGCTATAAGTATGTTTATAATGGTAGAAGACTAAGTACCCTCAATTCCTCATGAAATCATGGAAAAACCTTGCTTGCTTGACAAACAAAACGAAGAGAACAAATCGCCAAACGTGAACTACGCGTCGTTGAAGAGTTCCGTTCTGATCATCATCAGCAGTTCCACTTCATCAAATGTCACTTTTTTGAATGAAAATGCTTGATTAGTTCATGAAAATACTAAAATCACTATTTGTGTGCCTTTCACATTTGAGGAGTTTCCTCGATTCCTAATGGATCCCATCATCAGAACTCGAGCATGACAAAAATCAATCGTGAAAATAGAACTTGCTTAACAAACACAGCTAGGAGGACAAATCGCCAAACGTGAACTTTTCGTCGTTGAAGAGTTCTGTTCTGATCATCATCAGCAGTTCCACTTCATCAAATGTCACATTTTTGTATGATAATGCTCGATTTGTTGATAAAAACACAAAAATCACTATGTTTGCCTTTAAGATTTGAGGAGTTCCCTCAATTCCTCATGGATCCCATCATCAGAACTCGAGCATGACAAAAATTAATCGTGAAAATAGAACTTGCTTAACAAACACAGCTAGGAGGACAAATCGCCAAACGTGAACTTTTCGTCGTTGAAGAGTTCTGTTCTGATCATCATCAGCAGTTCCACTTCATCCAATGTCACATTTTTGGATGCAAATGCTTGACTTGTTGATAAAAACATAAAAATCACTATATGTTTGCCTTAAAGATTTGAGGAGTTCCTTCAATTCCTCATGGATCCCATCATCAGAACTGCCTTTTGACAAAAACGGGACCAACTTGGATACATATACATACAATCAAAAAAAGAATTTTTCAAATCGGTTAAGAAATGACGGAGTTATGGAGTAACAAACATTAAAAAAAAAAAAAAAAAACATACAACCGAATTGATAACCTCCTCTTTTGAAATCTTGAAGTCGGTTAATAATTTAAATAACAATGCTACAGTAGAATAGTTATTTGTTATACAAGGGTGCAAAGTTGTATTTTACCCGTGAGTGTGGAATAAAAACACGAGCCAGCGAAAGGATTCTATAGTTTAATCACGAGCGAAGCGTGTGGTTCTAAAATAGAATCCTGAGCGTAGCGAGTGTTTCAACACACGAGAAGTAAAATACAACTTTGCACCCGTGTGTAACACAAAACTTTTCTCCTCACTATAGCGAGGAAAGTGCAACATGCAAAAAAACACAGTTCCACAGGCATGATTTTCATCACTGGAATCACTGATTTTTTTACGATATTATAACAGAAAACTCTGGAAGTTGTGTATAATATTTACGTGAATCGAAGTCGGTGACAAGTTGTGTTTATTTTAGTTGACATTGACAATGATGACATTTCTGACGATGCGTTTTGAAATTGCATCGACTCAACTTGTGCGTTTACAATTATACTCAATATCATTATTAAAAAGATGTTCGTTAAAGAATTTTTTTAAGGTTTACGACTTAAATCATTAAATAAAGCTAAATTTGGTATTTTTTATTAAATTCTCAAACCATTTATTTAATGATAATTGATATCAAACGAACCATTATTATGAGCGTTTTACGTTTTGGTATCTGTCAAAAGCTACTCAAACACGCTCCAAGGTCAAATTACTTTCCCCACTTGTGGATAAAATGCGTTTTTACCCGCTTGTATCAAAGGATAAAAGACGGCTTTCCGAGCTAGTGAGGAGAAAAACATATTATCGCGATAGATTACCCGTGCAGGACGCTATCACTGCCAAACATCCCTATCCATGATGTAATCGTTTATCTTATAATATGCTCTTGAAATGAGTGTTTGTTTTACTACAGATTTGAATCTAGAATTGCTAAGTTCAGTAATGTGTTTAGGAATTTTATTGTAGAATTTGATACAATTTCCCAAGAACGACATTTTCGCCTTTACTAGTCTATATTAGAAGGTTATTTTGAGTTTCCCAGTATTTCTCGTGGCTATTGGTTTATCAGCGTTCGTTGGAAAATTGCCCAAATTCTTCCTAACATACATTATTATTTCAAATATGTATAGGGACGGCAGGGTTAGAATATCTATTTCTTTGAAAAATTCTCTTAATGAATCACGCGACCCCAAGTTATAAATAGTTATTAATACCTCATCTTTCCAAGGACGACCCGAGAACGTTTACCTAGAGAAGTAACTGGTCCTATCGGAGGCCATCATCATCATCCGCCGTTATTTTAACCTTTAACTGACGTTGTATACGTCTCACAGACGTCATGTCTATATTTTGAACTTTGTCACCGTGACATAAAGTGTTATTTTGACAGTGCTCTAAACACATTGTCAGTTAAAGGTTAATGCTGAGGATCGTGACATCATATCCTATTCTTGCTGATCAGATTCTTCCATAGGCTCATATCACTCGCCTTCATAGCCTAGTGCAGATGTAGTTCCCGTCACGATTATTCTCTCCAAGCTATCCGAAAAAAGTCGTGGGAGTTCAAAATTATATAAAGAAAATCTGGTCTTTCCAGATCGCGCGCCAGCAGCCGCGCGATGGAGCGCTACGAGAAGCTGGCCAAGCTGGGCGAGGGCTCGTACGGGCTGGTGTACAAGTGCCGCAACCGCGACACGGGCGAGGTGGTTGCCGTCAAGAAGTTTGTGGAGAACGAGGACGACCCGCTCATCCGCAAGATCGCGCTCAGGGAGATCAGGATGCTCAAGGTACGGTGCTAGTTATATCGGTGACCGGTCTAGGTAATAAAATGAAACCAGAACTGCTGCGACAACAATTTTATTGTTCTAGTTACCGACACTGTAGTATGTCTAGGTTTGTATTAAATACAAATTGGGTCCGGTATGTGCAATTGGTCCTGGCCAAACCTAACAAGGAAGCCTGGGACGAAAGCCTACCGTCCCCGGCTAACCTCCTCGCTAGGGTTTGCAGTCCCGGTACCAATTTGTACGAAATTTTACATACCCTAGTCTTCGCAGAAGCATATCCGATACTCCCCACTTTAACATTTCAAATCTGGTATACCTGATAGCACAGCAAACCTGCGCTCAGAGGCCTTCACACCCAGCTGGTGTAGCCGAGGAACAATATCGTCGCTGTCAAGAAGTCCGCGGAGAAAGGAGATCTGATACGGTGCTAGTTATGGTGTACGAGTATAAGTGCGCAACTGCGACACTGGCGATGATGTATCAGGATGCTCAAGGTATGGTGCTAGATTCTTCGGTGTGAGAAACTAGCCAAGTGGGGCGAAGAGTAACGTAACCACAGAGCTATATGAAACCTCTTCTTGGGCCTACAGAGTTTAAAGACAGTCACTGCCAATTAATAGAATACAACAACAACATATATACAAGTAAGCGCTTCGGCAAGATGAGAGTCAAGTGCGGCGGGTCGGCGCGGCGTCTCATTATATTTCGGTTTTTCTCAGTATGTCAATTGTGTTGGCAAATTTAACCTGTAACAAAGATCAACTTGATATGTAAATAAGTACTGTCATATAACCAACCTCGACAACTCTGAGCGTCATGGGGAAAAATGCTTGGCATAATTTTACTACAATGTTTATTATTTATAAAATCGTGTTGACTATTTTTTTCATGATAATTACTTAATTAGTATAATATTGGAATGCTATTACCTACTGTGAAGGAACATGCATTCATGTAATTTTAGTAACTTTGTAACTATGTTCTTGCAAATATTTATAGGATAGTATTATAAGATTTTACCACACCGTTATCCGTTTACGTATGAAGAAAGGCGTGGAGGTAGCAGTTTGCAATTAAAATTACATAATGATAATAAGAAGACGTTTATTCAAATTTTGTATACCCACATGGTACCTAATTTACGGGAACTTATATACTTATTTAAGTTATAAGGGTATCAGCGTTATTCGTCCCATTCGTTTTTCGTTAAATTCGTATGTCGTGTCATTCTGATTCGTCACACATTATTATTAAATCTCAATCGTATTTCGTCACGTCTTCCTAGGACTCATTCTTCATTCTTCCTTTTCGATTTTGGTCTCATTCAATTATTCGCCTAAATTTTTTGGACACGTTCGATGTTGGTCAAATTCGTAATTAGTCTCATTCGTTTTCAGTCCAATTCTGAGTTCGTTTCATTCGTTTTGAGTCTTGTTCTCTATTTGTAACTGTCTTTTCCCGTCAATCTTAAATTACCATTATTAAATAATTTTTTAGCATAAGAGTTCTAAAACAAACGGTCAAACTGACCAAAGTGAGGCACGTGTAGTAGAGTAGCTACTGTTGTTTATGCATAATTGTTTTCAAATCTTAAAGATAACTATTAAACAATAGATATCGGTAACAGTTAGTTTTAAGTACTTTTCGTCATCGTCAGCTTTAAGTTATAGTTAGTTATATTCGTCATGAGAAAAATTAGCTATCTCAAGTATTTAAGGTTACTTATCCCTTTCAGTATATATAAAGGTACTCTGTGGTTACCCCTCAGGGCCCCAATTTTTTTCCATCCTGTATATGTCCCCGGAGTTGCACAAAGAAACGTCGCTTCATAAATAGATAAAATTCAAAATAATCAAAAGCCGTAAATTACTTTTTTTTTATTAAACTATGAATAGACGATCTGGCAAAAAAGATATGAATATAGCGACTAAGACGTATGTCGTACGGGACGAGTAGTGAACGTGCCCAAAAAAGAACGAGACGAGTTGCCAATAACGAAAAAAAAGAGAGAGACCAATAACGAATGTGTCGAAAGATAAAGTGCGAATGATTCTAAAAACGAGAGAGACAAATGAAAAATGAGTCTTAGGAAGACCGTGAATAAATACGATTAGGATTTATTTAGAATGAGACAAGTTATAGAATTAGACTTAGGAAGATTAAGACATATAGCGAACAAGACGAATAAAGAATGTGGGACGAATCCAGAATGACACGACATACGAATTGAACGAAAAACGAATGGGACAAATAACGGTGATACTGTTATATTTAAGTAATGAAAAGTAATACCTACTAAATAACTGACAACTAAGAAAACTTGAAAAACCCCCAACATTTTGATGAAATACGATAAACAGCAAAACCGATTTTGATAAAATAGGTCTAAAAACAATCGCTATAAAACCTGATTGCAAATAAATAAACCCTCATTCTAATCGGTTCACTCGTTTAAGAGCTACGATGCCACAGACAGATACACAAATACTCATATTAAACTTATAACAACCCTCTTATTTGCGTTGCGCGTTGGGTGTTTAAAAACAATTGAAAAGGTAGGTGGCTCACTCAGCTTATGTCTGTACCAAGAGGCCGCTAAGGAGTCTTGGTCGACAGCCCGGCTAGCACGGTAGTCCCGACCAATATACAGGGTGGCCCATTCAAATCGGTCAGTATGGGAAAACTATAAGACATACGAAGATTTGTTCTTAGGAACCATGTCACCGATTTTACAAGTAGAGAGGTACAAACAACCATAGAGACAATTTTACATGCCTGAACTTGTTGAATATTGTAACGGTGGTCACTTTGAACACCTACTATGATAAATTAAAATATGTGAAAAAAATGCATTTTATTCATTTTAGACATTATGTTTCTTAGAGACATTTACTGCTTAAGACCTACACAAACGATATCTGAATAGAAATAGTGTAAGTTTATTTTTTCAAAACAACCGGGTTCGATTCCCTAGCTGGGTACAGTGTTTTTTTCAAATGTATGAATGCAGTTTTTCTTTTTATCAAAATCGGTGACATGGTTCCTAAGAACAAATCTTCGTATGTCTTATAGTTTCAGACTTTCCCATACTGACCGATTTGAATGGGCCACCTAGTATAATTGGCATATAGCTCCGACAGATAACACGTCATAATTAAAGGTGCGGCGGAGATTTATATATTCTAGCTAACATGGTAATGTTGCAACGTATATATTGCTGTACAGAAAATTTACGTAAATATTGCTATAGGTACTTGTAAAAACTAACGGTAAATATTATTTACATTCATTTACCATTCGTTCAATTTGTAGTTTTATCGAAAGAAATTGTCACATTAGTGTTCAAAAGCAAAGACATGATGACTCAATATTCGTTTCCGATCATTTATGTGCATGGCGATTCGGATCGGTACCACCTGTCAATATTCATATTCATATTCATTTATTCATAATAAAATTACATGTCAGAAGATTATAGTTATTACGAATTAATTATGTTGAATAAATATTATTATCTCGAATGGATTACATTATTAAAATTATTTTATAACTAAGTGAATAAGTACTCTCCATAGTTTGCGATTTTAAGCGGGGTCCCGAGTAACCTACATATATTTACATAGGTATATTTACTACGTCCATGACGATTACTATGTTAGCACATGACGTTAAAATTTTGACATAATTTATTAATGGTCACGTTTTACGTACGACGGTTTATTGAATCGTATTAGACAGTTCGCGTAAAAATTTTACCCGAATTTGACGATAGAACTTGACGTAAAAGTTGTCATTTTGCTATCATACTAGCCGGGTAGTTGCTGTTATTCTGCCACCCGGAGACGCATGATGGTTGCCATTTAAGTAATCACATATCGTTGTGAATAAGATATCCGTTACGTTCTGACAGGTATGCGAGTGCGAGAGTGACGGGTGTCTTATCCACGACGATAAGTGATAAAATGACAACCTCCATACGACAACTGGCGACTTTATTGCATTATGAAAAGAACAAATTTTTTTCGGCCTATTCAGCCTAGATGGTAGTGCCATTGCCTCCGAAGCTAGAGGTCCCGGGTTCGATTCCCGGTAAGGGCATTTGTTTCTGTGGTGAGCAGAGACATTTGTTCCTGAGACTTGGATGTTTTCTAAGTATTTAAGTATATATATATTACATATATCGTCGTCTAGTACCCATAACACAAGCCTTGTTGAGCTTACTGTGGGACTAGTTCGATTTGTGTAAAAATGTCCCCTAATATTTATTTATTTATTAAGATTCCGGGTCCGTTAACACGTTGGCTGCCATGAGCATCACCGGTGGGATCACGTAATCTTCTCTGTATAGCCATGTGTATCACCGGTGGGATAAAATGCATCACTAAATGCGTATGGGGCGAGGGAGCAAAACTTTAGGTGAAATTTGCAGCAGGCCTCTGATGGTTGCCATTTATAAGACGCCCGTTACTCTCGCACTCGCATACTTGTCAGAACGTGACGATTGTCTTATCCACGACAATATATACTAATATTATAAAGCTGAAGAGTTTGTTTGTTTGTTTGAACGCGCTAATCTCAGGAACTACTGGTTCGAATTGAAAAATTATTTTTGTGTTGGATAGTCCATTTATCGAGGAAGGCTTTAGGCTATATAACATCACGCTGCGACAAATAGGAGCGAAGACGTGGACGAAGTCGCGGGCAACAGCTAGTACTTACGTGATAAAATGGCATCCATAATAGGCCCGCTGGGCAGCCAACGTATTAAGGTAAGTACTACGATCGAACTCACAATGGGCTTAACTAAATTCTCAACGGGCGAAAGAAATATAAATAATAAATAAAATAAATAAATATTAGGGGACAATTTTTACACAAATCGAACTAGTCCCATAGTAAGCTCAATAAGGCTTGTGTTATGGGTACTAGACGACGATATATTTAATAGATATATACTTAAATACATAGAAAACATCGAAGTCTCAGGAACAAATGTCTCTGTTCACCACAGAAACAAATGCCCTTACCGGGATTCGAACCTTCTAGCTTCGGAGGCACTGACACTACCAACTAGGCTAAACAGGCCGATAAAATATACAATTGAAGTGTCCACCTATCTTATAATTATTTCAAACATTCAACCAACCATTCAACCTTGTGAAGCAAATCAATATATCTTTTATTGTTGTGTGTGACGACGCCTGTTGCTGATGTATAGTTGTACCCACCTGACGAAGCCTGCATTGCGGATTAAAATTGCATGTTAAAAAATTTGTACTGAATATTAAATAAATTATTTTTTGATATATCTTTAATGACTTAGACATTAGTCACTATGATCACATTCGGTTTGACTCACACATGAATATTCTATCTATAATTGACTCTAATGACGTGTCGTATCACCAGACAAAGGAAAGACATTATAACTGATATTATTAGTGATCGTGATAGGAGTAGGTAGAGCCGTTATACCTACCTTTTGCGAGAGGACCTAATATAAGGGGTTACAGTAGCCAACAGGGTACGGGAGCCAGGGTATCCCAGTGGTTCCGTTTAAGGCGTTTATTGGTATCGCATTCTGACTAGAAATAAAATATTTATATACTCCTTTCTTGAAGAAACCCCCTACTGTAGTCCCTCGGGAAAACTAGTTGGAGGAAATTCAATTAAATTTACTTACAGTATGGGATACTTTAAGTTAGTGCGTGGTAAAAGTGTTAAAGGGGCCCTAAACTCATGGCGTATGATGTTATCTAGCATAAGCTGATGAATAATGAACAGTAATTTGGTATTTGACAGCTAGAAAACACCGAATCATGCCATACCGCCCTATCGCATAGGCCATTGGTCTGTCGTCTACTTAGGGCAGTTTCGTTTGCGCGTTACCGCCATCACTTAGTAAAGTATTTGAACGATGATGCTGTCACTGTCCGGCGGTGTCGCCTGCGTTCGTGTGTATCAACATCCCCGAGGTGTGATGGGAACTGAGTTTTGCCAAGATCGCATGAGGAAATTCCTGATAGAAAAGCATATTCTGCGAATATTTATGGGAGTTTTTTTAATTATTATTATTAATTGACTTATTACTTGTATTTGTTGGATTTTTTTTCATGCATGCAATATCTTGATTACAATATTTGTATACCGAACGGAAAAACATAGCGGAACCTACAATTATTGTAACAACCTGTCAGCCTATGTTTACAAATAAACAATTTGAATCTTTGAACCTTGGAACAGACCTGGTATAGCGAAAAACTGTAATCCTCTGGCACGCAACAAACATCAATTGACAAATCGCCTTATTAACGGCACTGTTAATGGCTCTCGCAAATTAGCAGAAGCGACCGGAATTCTTGCAATTCGCAATGTGTTTGTTGCGATACCTGTTCTTTGAACATTTTGTACTATTATGTGCAAACACGCACTGTGAAAATTTAGCATATTTAAAATCTCATTATCTTAAATATGCTAAATTTTAGCAACGTAGGGTTATTCATATATACACTACCGCTCATAAGTATTTAGGCACCCATACCTTTTTCCATGAATCTGTATACAAAAATGACTTTCAGAAATACACTGCCAAGTCAGAGTCCCTTGACAGTTTTGCGTGCATTTAGCATTTTTTATTTAGCTGACTTATTGAACCTTAAATCGGTGCCAGCGACCCTCCTTTTAAAATGGTAGTTTTCTTTTTCATCATCATCATTTCAGCCGAATGACGTCCACTGCTGGACATAGGCCTCCCCCAAAGACTTCCACAATGACCGGTCCTGCGCCACCCGCATCCAGCGGACACCCGCGACCCTTACCAGGTCATCAGTCCACCGTGTGGGGGGCCTGCCCACGCTACGCCTTCCGGTACGTGGTCGCCACTCGAGAACCTTCCCGCCCCAACGGCCATCGGTTCTGCGTGCTATGTGCCCCGCCCACTGCCACTTAAGTTTAGCGATTCGAAGGGCTATATCGGTCACTTTGGTTCTGCTGCGGATGGCCTCATTTCTGATGCGATCACGCAGAGAAACTCCCAGCATAGCCCTCTCCATTGCTCTTTGGGTGACTTTGAGCCTTCTTATGAGGCCCATAGTAAGCGACCACGTTTCAGTACCATATGTCATCACTGGCAACACACACTGGTCAAAGACTTTCGTCTTGAGACACTGCGGGATATTGGACGAAAAGATGTGATGTTATTATGTTAAGTCATTGCAAAAAGATCGTTTTCTTTTTGCAATGACTTAAATAACTACTAATTGCTGGTTCATGCAAACACACTAGGTACACTTTTCTATGACAACAAACAAAAGTCGTCTTTCCTGTGGTCAGTAGTTAACCCATTGAACGCCAAGAACACCTAAATGTTATCATGCCTACGGTGCCAATAACGACTAGTTATAAAGCTCTAAACACACAGAGCGGCCGCGGCGCGATGCGGCGCGGAGTCGGTTTAGCATTTTTGCTCTTTCCGAAACTGTCGACTGTTGATTACTGCTTCATAAGTCACACACGCCACCTCCACTCTGCCGCGCTACCGAATACCGCGCGGTTTTTTGGTGCGACGTGCCCCTGACTACGTTCGATTTACCGCAAAACCGCCTCCGCCCCGCAACGACGTTGCGTGCTCTGAGGGCCTACTCCGAACATCGAACTTCGTATCGTGCCGTCCCTTTCCTTCATATAGTGTATAACATGAGAGTAAAAGGGACGGCACGACACGAAGTTCGATTTTCGATGTTCGGAGTAGGCCCTCTGTGCGTTTCAAGCGGGAATGCGCTCGTGATTTTTGGAGTAGCAACTGTCCATATGCTATGGGTCTATAGGTATACTAATCAACAGACTGGTGGTATTGCCTGCCACCGTTGTGATATAAAAAGTATCCTCAAAACAAACTTTAGTAGCTAGCTGGAAGCAATGAGCAAACAGCACCTCACCTATGAGCTGTGAGTAACTAGGAAGCTGAGCTAAATTATTAATGGTCTCATATTTACTGTTGATTTTGCTGACGTTCATGATAGACTCACTATTTAAAGCACGTATTACATAAGTACACAAACCTCCAATTATCTACACATGTGGAATCCCCTAGCCGTCAGACATACTCAATGACAAGGAAAATAAGTACGTCTTTGAACACATACCTAATACCAATTGGATGTATATATCTTTCAATCGTATGTAAATAACTAAAGTTGCTGGTTAGATATATGATGTTGCGTTGCTGGCTTCCTGGTGAGTCTGTCTGGTGAGGTTGTCAGCTAGAGACATAGTAAGGTCGCTAGAACTCCCGATGATGGCCTGTGTTAAGAGCGAGCCGAGCGAGGGACTCTAGCTGACAACACAACGAATCTTCTCAACGGGCATGTAATTCTTCTGGAGTTGCAAGCGTTCATAGGCTCCGGTGTCTGCTTCAGGCAAGAAGGCTAGTTTGGCACCGTCGTTGCTAAAAAAAATCTGGTAAGAACAAATAATTAAATTTTAGTAAGAACTGACAGACCCCCTTTATCAATTTTTCGAATCTTCGTATTACAATAAGTAATCCAGTAATCCATTTGTAAATCAATCTGCTGGATATATTGTTTGATATGTAAACAACAATATGTTTAGCATAGTCACCATTTGACCAATACTTAGGCACAGTCGTCGTATTGTGCTTGTGGTGTTTTTAGAAGGCAATAGATGCTTGTTGTTGTTGTTGTTGTATTTTTGACCACCCTGAAGTTTACAGATGTATTTGAAGGCGACTGTACTCACTACGCACCACGGCTAAATGCACGCTCTGTTCTAGTTATAGTCCAGTCGAGTCAGATAGTCAAAATTACAAATAATGTAGTCAAATGAAAATACTCAACATTTAGCTGACACTACTTATAGACTCAGCATTGAGATGCCTTTGTCAAAAATGAGAAGTGCTTATAATACACTCGCATCCAAGCATACCCAGTCACGCACACCGCACACGACTGCATGTGAATTATTATTATTATTCATTTTTGTGTGTTACCACTACAGTTGGATTCGCTTTTTGCATTTTTAACCGACTTCAAAATTTCAAAAGAGGAGGTTATCAATTCGGTTGTATGTTTTTTTTTTTTTGTTTTTTTTTTTAATGTTTGTTAGTCCATAACTCCGTCATTTCTTAACCGATTTGGAAAATTCTTTTTTTGATTGTAAGTATATATCCAAGTTGGTCCCGTTTTTGTCAAAACGCAGTTCTGATGATGGGATCTATGAGGAATTGAGGGAACTCCTCAAATCTTTAAGGCAAACATATAGTGATTTTTGTGTTTTTATCAACAAGTCAAGCATTTTCATCCAAAAATGTGACATTGGATGAAGTGGAACTGCTCATGATGATCAGAACAGAACTCTTTAACGACGAAAAGTTCACGTTTGGCGATTTGTCCTCCTAGCTGTGTTTGTTAAGCAATTTCTATTTTCACGATTAATTTTTGTCATGCTTGATTTCTGATGATGGGATCCATGAGGAATTGAGGGAACTCCTCAAATCTTAAAGGCAAACATATAGTGATTTTTGTGTTTTTATCAACAAATCGAGGATTATCATACAAAAATGTGACATTTGATAAAGTGGAACTGCTGATGATGATCAGAACAGAACTCTTCAACGACGAAAAGTTCACGTTTGGCGATTTGTTCTTCTAGCTGTGTTTGTTAAGCAAGTTCTATTTTCACGATTGATTTTTGTCATGCTCGAGTTCTGATGACGGGATCCATTAGGAATCGAGGGAACTCCTCAAATGTGAAAGGCACACAAATAGTGATTTTAGTATTTTCATGAACTAATCAAGCATTTTCATTCATAAAAGTGACATTTGATGAAGTGGAACTGCTGATGATGATCAGAACGGAACTCTTCAACGACGCGTAGTTCACGATTGGCGATTTGTTCTCTTCGTTTTGTTTGTCAAGCAAGCAAGGTTTTTTCATGATTCCATGAGGAATTGAGGGTACTTAGTCTTCTACCATTATAAACATATATTATAGCCATTTTTATTTTATTGTATATCTATCTAAGAGTGCACCATCTAAGTATAATAATCTTTTACTCCCCCATTGAAGTCGGTTTTTTTTTAATTATTTGTGGACATCTGTCATTGGCTATTGTTTTAGTTTTATATTTTTTATATTGTATTGCTGTTGATTCCACAGATAAAGTAAACAAAATAAAATATGTATAATGTAATAGTTATTAAATATACAATGCCCCGTGTGGTGCCGGGTTAGAATAGCACCACCCCGCCCTCTTTCTTCCCAGTAGACTCTTTGAAGTGTGTCGTGGGCGATGGGCTAGCAACCGGTCACTGCAATATCACATTTTCTCCAGTTATAAACCTACAATAGCTAAAAGTGGCACTGAAAATTAATTTTCGTGTGCCTATCCCTTTTGGGAATATAGGCGTGAATCTATGTAATATGTATGCATGTATATAATTAATTCTCGGTATAAGCTGATTTGTCTTTCGTGGTAAAATTATCAGTCTATCCGTTTTATATCACATCCAATCCAATCAGTCGGTCCCTCAATGCTGAAGATTGTGAATCGTGATCATATCACATATAGTCAGACATTCTTATTTTCTGTAGAAACCATTATTCGTTACCTAAATACAACAAACTAGGTACTTAGTAAACTAGCCAAACACCAGTACACATAACAGCGGCAAATATTTTTTTATAGCCGGCTGGTGTCTGTTTTGTTTTTGTCAAAATTCTACACTATTGTCTCTTCAGACAAGACATGAATAAGAATGTAAAACGGATAGAAATGCCACTCATAATTATTTTTTTTCGTCGGCCTGCTTAGCCTAGTTCAGGGGTCGGCAAACTTTTCAACCGAAGAGCCAAATTCAGTACAAATATCATCTTTTGGGAACCTCAGAAAGCCAAATATAGGTACCTGCTTAATGTTTTTGACTATATTTTTGAGGAGAACTCGTAGAGCCGCAACAGGCCCATTCAAAGAGCCGCATGCGGCACGCGAGCCGCGGTTTGCCGACCCCTGCCCTAGTTGATAGTGACTCTGCCTCCGAAGCTAGAGGTCCCGGGTTCGAATCCCGGTAAGGGCATTATACAATCTTGGGGTAGGGCAAAAAAGACGCAGATAGTGGGGTGCTCCGATACGGGATATGGTAACCAACCTACTCCCGCGTGAACTGTGTTATTTAATAATTAAATAAGTAAATCAATAAATATTGGGGGACAATCTTACACAAATCGACCTAGTCCCAAACTAAGCAAAAATTTTACTATGGGTACTAGACGACGAAATACATACTTATATGGATAAATACATACTTAAATATATAGAAAACATCCACGACCCGTAGACAAATATCAGTGCTAATTGCACAAATAATGCCCTGGCCGGGATTCGAACCCGGGACCTCTAGCTTCGGAGGCAGTATCAGTGATCACTACCAACTAGGCTAAACAGGACGACAACAAATTTATTTTATACAGTGCCGGTGCACCTGTAGGTACTCTATACAATCCCTTAGAATGACCCAGGTAAAGTATATAATGGACAACAATATTCATAATATTTCATATATTGCCAAGACCCCTCAGGTATTCTACACAATTACACATTACAACATTACCTAGGTATTGTAAGTAATACCTGAATTATTTCTTGAGGTATGCCCGACGTTTCGAATGTATCGCAACATCCGTGGTCACGAGCTGACTGGCTTCAGCGGGTATCAACATCTAGCCGCACGGGTTTTCCGTACTACCCGCACTTGGTCTTTATTATTCACATTTACACAAGGGTTGTCACTCCGTTGACCAATAATGATGTGTAAAAATCGTGCAAGTTTAAATCAATATATACCTGAATTATACAATCTGCCGCTGGTATATACACCAATATCACCTCTATACAAAGCATGGCTTATTATTATGTCATGTGCGCGGGTTTCTTCGCGGCGTGGCGTTTTTCCCATCGTGTCACGGCCGCCGCAAGGTTAATTGCCTTTTATCTAATTTGTAGGATTTGACTCCGTCGCTAACGGTATATAATTATTAAATGTGTATGTGTCATTTTTGTCACCGTTATTAGCTTTTTTATCATTTGACACAGTAACTCAGTTATAGGGAAACAGTTACTTAGCTACAAAATCTGACACGAATGTGATAGGACTGCAATAAGAAGATGACCTGCTGTATGTAGTTGTGTTCGAATAGACATTTGTTTTGTTTGTGTTTCACATTTTAAATATGTAATGTCTATTCGAACACGTTACAACTACATAATACATCAGGTCATTTTCTTAAGTTTTTTACCTTAGTACCTATATACTCGGGTTGTGCAGCATTGTAGTAGAGATCTAAAGGAAACAGTGAAATATCTTCACGGCTATTCACATACATTGATAAGAATACTATAGCTTCAAATACTTAATACGGGCTTTTTAGGTAGTATGTTTTTAGGTGGACAGGGTGTTTGGCAGATGGATGGACATACGTATATAGCGGACAGATGAGGTCATCTGCCCGGCTAGTATGATAGCTTATACCGTCACGTTATATGGCCAAAATGTACTGAAACGTCACATAAAACGTGACGGTATAAGCTATCATACTAGCCGGGCTGGTACGTGGTAGCACGAGAAAATTTACCAAAGTTTCTTTTATTATATTTTTTTATTTATAGTTTTCAAATAAGTACTCTGTTTTCAAATAACGGCATTCGTAAGATTCTGGAATTAGTCTAGATTTAAATAAAATAAAAATGTTGTCTGTTTTATAATTTTTTGAACACACAATTTTTATTTTATTTAAATCTAGACTAATTCCAGAACCTTACGAATTCAGTTACTAATAAATAGGTAGAGAATTTGAAAAATAAAAACATCTCAGGTTCTCAGGTCTTTTTTTAGTGTTTAGTACACTACGTGTACACATATGTATATAGTTTGCCTATGCGACTGTATGTGTTCTGAATAAATTAAAAAAAAATCTTAAGAAAAATCTTTGTGCCCAAGTCACTTGTTCACGTAGCAGATGACCTCATATATTCCTATACGTATGTCCATCCATCTGCCCAACACCCTGTATACATAGTGATTCAGGAGACGTGAGCAGGACCAACACTACATACATAGTAAATGGCAATGAATCGTTCACCATTGTATTTCAGTAAAATACCCATACCTTTTTTCCTGTATTTTAATTTTTGTTAAGTTAAAGTTTAATTCTCTACAATCATGGTCACCCTACAACAACTTGTTTATAAAGATTAAACCTCTCACTGTTATGACAGCACTTTGATTACGAAGAAAGTAAATTGTCACATTGAGTGAGATACGATATTTCTAAAGTAATCGGACTCAGATGACATTCAATTTGACACGTATGACTTGATTGAAGTATTCTGATTGTAGAGTGACCATGAATTTCGTAAATAATTAAAAACATTTTGTTTTCAACACCAAAGATAAATGAACGTTAATTTCACTAATAGTGGCACGAAGCAGTAGCTTATGATCTACTAAATCCGTAGTGTTGATTTTGCTCACGTCTCCCGAATCACCCTGTATATAGTTTAGCCAACTTGCAGCGGACGAAAGGGAGGAGGAAAAAATATTATTTGCCCCCGTGTGGTGCCTGCTTTGAATAGCATCACCCCCTTTCTTCCCTTGGGTGTCGTAAGAGTCTACTATGGGAATCAGGTTGAAGTGTGTTGTGGGCGATGGTCTAGCAAGCTGTCACTGCAATATCAAATTTTCTCCATCGAGTCCATCGTCTAACTTACAATAGCTAAAATGGCACTGAAATTAATTTTCGTGTGATTTGCCTACCCCTTTTGGGGATGTAGGCGCGAGTTTATGTACCCTACGTATAAGTAAATGATTTACAAACGCATAGCGTACTCACAATATCTGTGCCAACATAAGCGCTTATGCAAGTGCAAGTATAAGTAAGTACCTAATACTTTGTTTTTATATCGAATACTTTACATACATTACTATAATCGAATGTGTATCGCAACAGAGAGTTAATGAGTGCATTGTGTGTACGGTCAAGTCGCAAAACACGTAAAGTAATTTGAGTCTTATTCCCTAAATAGAAATACCAAAATACGTTATCATCATAGTATTGATTGTGTTCAGGTTGAAAGGTGGCAACAACCCTGGATTTCAGACGAATATAAGACTTTTGGTTAGTGTGCATTTTGTGTGTGCATTCATGAATCGCATAACAGGCATTATGTGTTTATTCTGACCCGACGTTTCCTGATGATTGTTGAATTTGTATGAGTTTGTGATTTACATAGGTTTAATATGTTAATTGTATGTTTTATTATTACTTACATTAGGTACTTTGATTAATATGTTATTATTAATAATAATATATCTTTATTATTTAGCACACACATTAATTGCATAACATCATCTTAGGTACCCGGTACATCAAGGGTTAAAAATGTACAAACAACGAGATTAGGTTTGGCAAGGTTTGTACTGGGTTCCCCAAATTAGGCGCAGCCTGTATCTTGGGCAACCAGTAACAATGAATTTTAAATTTAACGGGTGCAAAAAAATCTTTTTCACCTCAGCGGCTCGAAAATGACGGGTTTGCTGCTTGAAACCAGTGAGCAAAATGCAATTTTGCTGCGAGCGTGAAAACGACTTTTCCAGCTTGAAACCAGCGAGCAAAATGCAATTTTGCTGCGAGCGTGAAAAAAACCAACTTTTTAATTTTTCATATCGTAGGTTAGTTTAAGTAATTTCATTCTCGCTATCACTATTCCTTTGCGTTATATGTTCTCGCCGCTGAGGTGAAAAGTTGTATGAGAGCAAAGATATTTGCATCTCGTGTATTTTGAGTCCCTCGCTACGCTCAAGATTCTAATTTATCATAGAGACTTTCGCTTGCTCGGGGCTCAACATCAACACTCGCAGAAAAAATGTACTTTGCTCTCTTGTTGAACAAATAACTATAAAACTATCCTTATAAAGCAAAAATCAGTAAGAATTAATTAAAGTTACCTATTGGTTACCTTGGACTGCCCGCCGCATGATCCTTAAATTTGCTATAATCTAAAGTTAGTAACCAATTACAAATAACCTGATTTGCCGCTTGTTACACAATTTTGTTATTCAGTTGTAAACAGATACTTTCACAGAACTCCCAAATCTCCTGGCGAAATTAGTTTTTACTAAGGGTTAATTAAGCTTATAGACAAGCTTTTATAACATTTTTTATGCATATCCGAACCAAGCAAACGCTTAAGAGGGCGCAGTTCGCTCAGTTCTCCATACAAAAGTATTTATGCTCTCATTTTAAAACGCCATGCTAGAATAACATGAAACTTTGTATACACAATGGGATCCGGCATATCTACTCGTAGGTCGGAAATTAGTTTCTGTTGCTAGAAATTGTAAAAGAAAAAAATACAGCGGTTTTTTGAGTTTTTTACGGCTTGTATGTAACCTTGATAATCGTTGTACTTTTTCTCCATTATAATTCCAAGCAACATAAACTAATTTTCGACCTAGATGTGCCGAATCCCATTGTGTATACAAAGTTTCATGTTATTCTAGCATGGCGTTTTAAAATGAGAGCGTAAATACGTTTGTATGGAGAACCGAACGTACTGCGCACTCTTAAATATGAGTTACAATAGAAACAATAAAGAGCTGCCGTATATTAAAGATCCCAGTATCACTGTACAGCTCTATGACGTATGATGGCGAAATGGTTTTCAACATTAAGTACCTTTAGAATGGATCTTTGTGCACATTCCGCTACGAGGAGAGAAGGTTTTGCTGTGCTCCTGTCACGAACACAATAACTGCGGGCCTATGTTGGTTGCTATTTTATCACTTATCGCTGTAGATAAGACATCCGTCACGTTCTGACAAGTATGCGAGTGCGAGAGTGACGGGCGTTTTATCCACGACGGTAAGTGATAAAATGGCAACCATCATACGCCCGGCTACGGCTTGACATTGAATTCAATTCAATTTGCTTTATTTCACACATAAGTTTACAGTATTAACACCAAAGTCTTATGCGGTAGTTAAATTAAATATTCTACTTATTAGGTAATAAAGTGACTAATAAAATATGAATAATATAACAACAATTATATAACAATATTATGGCACAACTTTAAACATAACTAGGATATTAATTTTAATACTTTTCTGACATATTGCAATGTAGATAGATTTTCAAGATTTGGTGATCTGTGGAGTGTCTTATTCTCTTTGCCAGAATTTATTTTGTGTACTTAATTGCTAGGATAGAAATCAACAAAGTCATAGTGTCGTAGTGTCTAAAAGAGTACAAAAGTAGGCGTACCACAAGGTATCATCTTGGACCCTTTTATTTTTATTGTATAAAAACGATTTGCCAAAAGTCACGGATCATAGAATGCTCCTATTTGCTGACGACTGTTCAATTATTATTCAAGGAGGTAAAGAAAAGAAACAAAAAGGTTGCTAATAAAAATAATAAAGCCTTTCGTGATGTCATGCGATGGTTAGAAGAAAATAACTTAAAGGTAAACTTGTCCAAAACTATTTTTTACGCTTTACAGGGATACCCTACAAACATTAAGCTAGCATATTTGCTTTGTCTAATACCCCTTGTTAAGACGCTGAACAAAGCTAAATTGCCATTTTTAAACGGTGATTCAACAAAAACCATTTGTATTGGTAAAAAATAAAAATACACGTTATTATTCATTATATTTCAAAGGGTGTGGACGATTCCAAAATACGATTTCATAAAATCGGCTCGATATAGAAAAAAATCGCAAAGCTACGTCTTAAAATCATCTTAAACAATCATAATGTCTTTTTTTTAACTGAAACATGTATAATTATAAACACAGTTCCAACATACTCAAACCTAAAGCATAGACGATTTATATTACACATGTGGTTAATTTATTTAATTTTATGATTAAATTTCTAATTATCTGCTTGTATGGCAGGTATACTCATACTCATACTCATTTATACAAACAATAATTTTATTATTTGCAATAATTTTATACATTACACATAGCATATAATTTCTCTTTCACTCCGGCGTAATTAGATGCAGACAGACATAGCCATGGTCATTGGCGCTTGTCAGACTCTTAACAGGCAATATTTGACTGTTGTTTCAGAACCTGAAGCACCCGAACCTGGTGAATCTGATCGAGGTATTCCGGCGCAAGCGCAAGCTGCACCTCGTGTTTGAGTACTGCGACCACACCGTGCTCAATGAGCTCGAGAAACATCCGGCGGTAAGTTTAATTTATTATTTTATCATCATGCGACGTCGATCGTGGTCAACTCTTGGATGGGTGACTCCTTTGAGTGGTTACTAACTAAGCAGGGTGTTCCCAAACATTTTTTTTTTCTCATAGACCACTTTTAAAAGTTAACTGGTTCTGGTAGACCCCTACACCACATTTCTACTATATTCCCAAAACCCCCATTTTTTTGTTACGCCAACGTAGACCCCCGAGTCCCGAGTCCGAGTCGAGTCTCCTGTGGACCCCTGGGAGTCCACCTGGACCACTTTGGGAACCCCTGAAATAAGCGCTCCTGTGGTTGTGAATTTAGAAAGACACGTTAAGCCGTTGTTCCCGGACTAGGGTTGGTGTCCAAAGTCTGGCTTTTACTCGTACTGTCCTTTCTGGCCAAATTTTTACGTTTCCAGCCTGTGCGGCTTTTGAATTTTAACTATCGACTAAAATAACAACGATACGAAAAAACAAAACAATAACAAATATATAACGTTAATTAACGTTATCAAGTTCGGCTTATGAAGTTTAGGGCCTGGCAACCCTATCCCGGGCTGTTTATGACATTGACAGCAGTGTTATAGCCATGTTACGTTAAGCCAATTGCGTAGAATTGCCTAAAATGTTTTTTTTTTCTACTGCAGCATTGTAATCTATCGATTAAATGACTGATACAGAAATTAGTACATTGTTTAACGAAGGGCGTAAGTGGAAAATAGCTAACGAGAGTCTATCAGAAGGCTTTTGATGACTCGAGTTTTCTATTTTCTTACGTCCGAGGTAATCACAATGTTTTCATCACATTGGCGAGGAAATATATAACTCCAGCACTAATCAAAATTGAAGAAATGGACAACTTCACCTCCAGTACCAGTGCATGGCCGACGAGAGGAGCGCTTCAATATTGCAACGCATCACAAAGCAGTATTCTTGCGGCGCGCGGCCTACTAGATTTGACAGCTTCAATATTTCAACCAATCACAGTCACAGAGCAGTATTCTTGTGGAGCGCAGCCAACTAGATTTTTTAAACCAATCAGATCACAGAGAAACTCATAATTCCCTAGGGAGTTATGAAAATCCATAACTCCCGCGGGAGGTAAATCGGCTATAACTGCTCTATACGCCTGCGTACAATAAGACCATAAGAGGAAGGCGTCAATGCCCGTATTTAAATATTTTGATGTTTAATTTAAATCAAAATATTTTGTTAGACCCTTTTGTCGGCGTGATTAATATGGGTACGGTCAAGTGCAAAAATACGTATCGATTTAATCCTCTCATAAATACGTACAGCAACCTTAATCCACCGACATAAGAGCTATGGGACATATTTTTGAGCAAGTTTTATGCACCCACATTTTTGCACGTGACTGTACCTATGCCAAATTACAGCTTTATATTAGTAACAGTTACCTACTGAGCTAAGACGCGGACAGACGGATGGATGGACATGGCGAAACTAATAAGGGTTCCATGTTTACTACGGAACCCTAAAAATCTGCAGCAATGGACGGTAGAAAAATTATGGTGTTATATTATCAATTTTATCAACCTTTTTTAGGATGTGAGTGACGAGATGACGGGCGATAGAGAGTTATGGAAGAAAAAAACATGCTGCGCCGACCCCAAGTAAATGGGAAAAGGGCACGCGAATGATGATTATAAATTTTATCAACCTTAAATTACACACATACATACATAAACCCACGCCTAAATTTCCAAAAGGGGCAGGCAGAGCACATGAAAATTAATTATTTAATAAATTTTTAGTGCCACTTTTAGCAATTCCAGGTTTATTGATGGAAATAATGTAAACTGATGGTGATGTAAAAATATCAACCGTTTTTTTAATGTATTATTTCTGTGAGTAGGTGTAGTTGGATACTTACTACCGGTTAGAAAGGAAAATGGTAATTCATTCTAGCATGTTCTGAATACGAGGACCTTTTAATATGAATGCTTTAGTTCGTTACAAACATACAAGGGTCAGGCACGGTCAAATAGTCACGACAACGGATCTTTGCAATGCAACTAGGACCTAGGTGGTTTTGGTATTGGGTGATAACATCCATCATATTAGCTGAATGACATCTACTGCTGGACATAGGCGTCCCTCAATTTCATGGGGGGTAAATGCCATAATCGCCACGCTTGGCATGCGGGTTGGCGATCACAGTATCTCCACCGCACTCCAGGGATGCGGCTGCCCATCCCCCGGTGGTCTTGGTCATAGTTTTAGGACATAAACGGGTCCAGGGTGATAACATAAAAATACCTAATTCGACGTAGTGAGTAAAATTGATACCTATTACGCGAATTCAAAGTCCCTACATATGAATAATATACATATAAATGAGTATGAGTATGTTACACACATACCTATATGATTTTAAAACCAGGGATTGTAAAATGAGTTTTATTTAATATCTGTGTCTAGTATTCTTTGATATGTGGTTTAAGTACTTATTCAATTTATTACCTCTATAAAAAGAATACTTATATTCTAATTTGAGGTACCTATTGTTGTCATTCCGCTTTTGTCTTTATCGCTATTACAGTCAAAATATATTCTAATGAGGTACCAAAAAAAAAAGTCGGAATTTACGAACTCGTATACTACAATCAGCACGAGTCATCCATCAACGAACAGTCGAACACTCGCTCCCAGCCCGTTCTAGAGGTCGCACGTGAGTAACCCGGTAACGATAACTGTCACTATTATACAGGGTGGGCCCTGTAACAGGAGCAAATATTTAAAAGAACGCTTCCTTAGAGCATCTACAGTAATTCCGTAATCCCTGTGACCAAATACTTTCTGATCTAAAGTTATGACCTCCAACCATTATAGCGCGCCAGTCAATGCAGTTTTAGAGGTAGTATCAAGTCATAATAGTTACTGAGTTTTTTGTGTTTTTAAAATAAATAGTTATTTTTACCTCTTCACCGCCTCAGTCATGACAGCCAATGGAATGCCTCACACGCCACGGTCATCATCGCCATCACATCAATACATGACCATAAAGTACTAGATTGTCACTTGTCAGTTCTGTGGCGTACAGAGCATGTCACTTCATTCGTCGTGTGGCGGCCATGAGGTGAATACCTCCATAATAGTAAGAAATACACGCAAGTAATCTTTGAAGAAAATAAAATTAAGTAAAAACTTTTATTTTCAACTGCGACCGCTTGGAAATAATTGCTGGCTCGCTTAATAATACACGGTTCAATTTTTTGCTCCTGTTACAGGGCGCACCCTGTATACCATGCTGTTACTAGACTATTTTTACAACTCGTTTGGAACCGGAATCGAGTTCCGCAAACACGTTTGAAATTTGAATGTCGACGGAGAAAGTTTCGCGAGACTTGATTAGTCGTTTGGTGGCGATTATTGATTATCGATCGAAAGTTTTGAAGAACTGTCGCTGGTAAATTATTTTATTTTTAGCCGTTTCCGATTGAAATTTTTCGACTGTTGAAGTCATCATGTTGTTGCGAATGTGAATAGATCATTTGTTTGTTTTTATCCTTAATTTAATTTTATAGTGCCTTAAAGTTGAACATCTGCAAACGCATCTGCATCTGATTGAACTTGTCCTTGTTTCTAGTGCTCGTTTATCTACAATGTTTCATAACATAAGAAATATTTAAGGCTAATGTCAGGCCTTCTTCAAGGTAGATATGTCGTTTAGGCAAAATTAGAAGACATTTGCGCAAAATATAAACAAGGTAATGTGCGTAAGTAACATTCTGAAAGAAAGTAAAACCTCGGAACATCTATGATTCGAGGGAATTTACCCATAAAATGTCTTATGAACTTCCACGAGGATGCCACTTACTTCTCATTCCGCATTTTACGTTTCGTCTAGTCTATAGCTTACGTAGCGTAGCAGTGGGGCACCGAGAAAGTGGGTTGAACAATAAGTCGGGTTGAAATTCAAATGAAATAAAAAAATCCAAATCAAATATCAGTACTTTTCAAGCAACAAAGCCCCTAAGTTAAATAGGTACTACGTACAATATGATAGTGATATCGAACATAACCCAAGTTTTCATACAACTGCCTTGCCTACATACTAGTAAAACTTTACTAATAAGTAGGTAGCGCACAATGTGCGATGTACAGTTAGCATCAGAAGCTTCCGCATAATGAAAAGGTCAAAGGTCCTTCATTGTATCAGCCGAAGGTGCTCATTGGACAATTTGGACATAGGCCTCCCCCAAAGAGTGTCACAGTGTTGTAAAGCTGTGTAAAAGAAAATTTTACATATTGGTTCAGTTACAACAGCCACCCGGTTACGGGCATACAACAATAGTAGGTACATTGAAATATAAACTTAAGAAAATAGCTATACAGTCTTCAGCATATACAAAATACTCATTCATACTATAAAACACTCTCTGGATTAGCGATTTTTAACCTACATTTCAATTCAATGGCTGGTCCAGCGCCACCCGCTACCAGCGGACTCCCGCGAGTCCCGCGACCTTTACCAGGTCATCAGTCCACCTTGTAGACGCCGGTACGTATTTACCGGAAGGCTTTCATCATCATCATCATCATCATCATCTTCAGCCTGTAATTGCCCACCGCTGAGCATACTTAGGCCTCTCTTCGAGTACCTACGCCATTCGTTCCGGTCGAATCTTATCCACAATTGATAGTGACCCGAGATCTTCCTAATGCTATCTACCCACCGAGCTAAGCAAGTTTTACTGATAAGGAAGCTTTTGAGCACCCTCGCACGAGTAGCTTATTTTAATGCTGATTGTTGCGCTATTAAATTTAAGACCCATTTCGTAAAAAAGAACATTGTATTTCTGTACAGTTTGAAAAAGGCATCTGCATCTGGCACCCCTCGTCTGGTGTTGCGAGTGTCCATGAGCGGCGCTAATCGCTTATCATCAGGCGATTCGTCTGCTCGTTTGCCTCCTATGTCATAAAAAAGGGCTATATCAACCTTAAGGGGGTCCCAAATGAAAGACCTTGACATTACTAACTAAGCAATCTAGCGGTGTGAGTCGATAACGAAGGAACTTGATTCTCGTCGGCCAAAATTCTTCCTTTATATAGTTGAAGGTCGCTAATGTAATAAATTAATAAGATGCACGTTGGACAATGCTAACCGTTCGATTTGTTAACACCTCGCGAAGGTTCGATATTGTCAACAGAACCTGTTGACAATGTTGCATCAATCATCTACGAGTATTGATCTGCCACCCAAGCACAACCTCAGTCACCTCATTGAAGTTGATGCAACGGCCAGTGCCGTTCTAGACAATATTTTCGCAATAAGTACGATCTTCGTGATCTTACTCAACTTAAGTAGGTACCAGACCTTACCGATACCTTACCAATTGCCATGTGATAATTATAGTCTAAACTGAACTGGCGAAAAACCTGTGTGAAAATAACATTTGTAAAAAAAAGTAACTTAAGTAGGTACGGTATTTGTCGTTCTCATGATAGAATTCCTACACGAAGAGCTGTTTGGTTACCTATTTAATTCACACTTGATATGATTAACCTTTTAACCGCCGTTGTTTGATATATGAGACATAAGATATCCAGCTTATTTCGCCGTAGTTTGATAAATAAGACAAATGTCTGATATGTTTTTTACAGGATATTCATCCCTCACGGATTTCAATTAGATTAATTTATACAAAAAAAAAGTGTAGAATTTCGTACCGGCCGCGACCCGGGCATGTTCGATGAAAAGTTATCGGCGGGTTAATAAAACGACATGGTACTATTGTACTTTCTTGGGAGTTTCCGGGTAGGTACTATTATTATTTCTGTGGCACTGTATAGTGCATTAAAGTTTTAATAAAATTATTTTAGGAAAATCATAGGGTGATATCTGAACCGAAAAGAAACCCTTTCTACCACATTATCGAGGTAAATACAAAACACATTCCACACGCCAATACCTCGTCCCTAAACAAATCAACCGCATAATAAAACTTCGCCGCAAAGGATCAACTTTGTACAAGAAATGTAATTTTCTCTGTCATTACGCTACAGTAGCGTGACTCGCCCTGCTTGTCTGCTTTCGCATTATTGAAGGGCAAAGGTCAAGATACCGACCCTGACCCGAGACATTTTTCGCCTACAATATTTTTCTAGTTCAAAAGAGCCTATGACCCATAGAATCTAATGACGATTACGTCTTTTTAAACTGTGGTGAGTTAATTCGGTAGCCGTCTGTCGTTGGAATACTATATTATGGCACAGATTTCTAATTTTAGATTAAATCGATTTCTTTTGGTATGGAGTTAATGTTGGCATATCGAGTTATTTATTAGTTTGTTTGTAAAAAAGAACTTTCTTTGTACGGTTGCTTTGTTGACGAACGCAATAGTCAGTTTTGGAAACACGTCGAAATCTAGACACATGGCAGTGTGTCAGCCAAATTCGCAAAGCAAATAACTGCAAATTAGAAGAAAGAAGTTGGAAAACCCCCGATATTTTCATTTCAAAGCTCAATTCTTATTTCAAAATGGGGTTGAGGTGAGGTTGATGCAAATGATGATGTAGACTCTGATTGGGATATATGTATTTGATAGAATCAGGCGTTACTTGGCGGAAATCCATGACAAGCTTCTTGAACAATATTTCTTTGCTATTCCGCTAAAAAACGTGTACTAATAGACCTATTAGTGTTAATGTATCCACTAGCGTAATTATGCATGCGGGTGCAAAAAAATAAAAATAAAATTTTGTTCGGTGGACGTGGCGCAAGCAACATCTCCTGCCAGCATCTCCTCATGATGCCTCGTAGAGAGGCGAAACACGTGTCGAGATTTTGTTATTTCTGTGTGGTGTTTTTTGTATTTATTTGCATGTTTGTGCGAGCGGAGGGAGGGTGGGAGCATCAACCGCATGCAAAAATACGCAAGTGGATACATTAACACTAATAGACCTACACGTTTTTTAGCGGAATAGCAAAGAAATATGGTTCAAGAAGCTCATATATGTATTTGCTAGCCCTTTTCCTGACAGAGCCGAAATATGGAGCAGCGCTTACAACTCGTACCATACTAACTGTAAAAGGCCAGTGAAAGGGTTAATAATAATAATAATAATGGTATGGCACTTATTCACGAACCGTGAGGTCTTCGAGAAGACAAGTACGGTTGCCAATTTTCGTTGCGCTTTTAGCACCACCATGGGGGTGGGATCACGTGTAGGGTAACGGTGGGTACCTACTCCCTACGGACGTACTTAGTGCAACTTCGACCCCCGTTGTCAAGTGAGTAGGCAACTTGACTGTTAGAAGTTCTCAAGCCGCCCAAGGCCTCTCAACCTGGCTTAACGACTGCTGTCGTAGACAGCAACCGGTATCAACTGATTAACCTGCCTTCCAAAGCACGGGAGCGCTCAGTTAATAACCACTCAAAGCGGTCACCCATCCATAACTGACCTGCCCGCACGTTGCTTAACCTTGCATACCGTACCCGATCCGCGGGCGACAAGCGCTATTAGGGTTAATAAAGATTACAAAAACTAGGTCTTTGTTTGCTATCTTTACACGAAACATCAAAATATGTAATTTTGCTCGTGTAACGCGCGCATCTCACTCAAATCCTACGCAAACCACACTCGTCCAAGATGTCCGTGACCGTATCATAAATCACTTTGTTGCCATAGACAGGAAAGGAAGCACGTCCGATGTAGCAACACACTCTTGACCTTGCCTTAGCCGTTGCGTTTGCGCAAACTTCCTTCGTGTTACAAACAATGTTTGTCTTTGTTATCTACGAAATAAATAATTACAATACCATACTTAGATCTTCCTCTTGACTTGGGCCCTGAGATAATTACATTAGTTGCGCAACGACGTTGAAGAATAAAATAATGTAATGAGGTTGGTTGTTGAGGAAACAGTAGATGAACTTGGTGGAGATGCTGGGATGACTTAGGTATTTAACGTGCAACACAGTATTGGTAGTGCAGTGCTAAATGGCAGCATAAGACTGTTTCATTATTATTAAAAAAGTGAAAGCTATATGCACGAATGATGCTATAGAAAAGGCATTTCAAGCTTCTGAATAATTAAAACTGTTTTATATAAATTACCAAATAATTTTTAATTTAATAATAGTTTTAGAAATACATACTTACTTAATACTAACACAATCCTAAGTCAAACGCTACTAACAGTACTAACAACCTATATGGATGTAACTGATCCGAAATTAAGATTAATAAATAAATATTACCGTAGAGTTACACTGTCTGCACTCGTTTAGATAATCATCTTCATCAGCCACTATAAGTCCCACTGCCGGGCAAGTGCCTCCTCTCATTGATAATAGGATAATAGGGATTGAGCAGTAGGTCCAGGTGCAGGGGCCCATCACATACACCTTTGAATTTCTTCACAGATATATGCAGGTACCCTCGCGATGTTTTTCTTCACCAAACAACTTACCTAAAAAAACTCATCGGTACGAGTCGGGATTCGAATCTACGACCGTGGCTTGACAGCCCCATTCTTGAATTGAACCACTAGGCCACCGTAGCTCTTTGATATAGTTTGTGAAAACAAGTCAATGGCTGACAATATCGGTTGTTGAAACCGGCCAAGATACGAGTATGATATAGATGAGGATAAAATTCTTACATACATATTTTCATTGTACATGTCAAATATGATTTAAAGTTTTTAGTCAAATAGCCCGCCCCGTGAGGAGGATTATGAAAAGTCGAGTCGGTGTGCTCTGTCAGGTTCTCGTCACTTTGTTATGATAAAAGATATATGTAATCCTCAAACATTCTAATTCTTCAACTCTCCCACAGGGTTGCCCAGAGCTCCTCTCAAAGCAGATAATCTGGCAGACGCTTCAAGGCGTGGCGTACTGCCACAGACACAACTGCATCCACCGCGACGTGAAGCCGGAGAACATCCTGCTCACCAGCGACGGCGTCGTCAAGCTGTGCGACTTCGGCTTCGCCAGGATGATCAGTGCGTATTGTGGCTTACATAGTACATTCATGTATCCAGAAGGGTGTTTGGCGGATGGATGGACATACTCGTACGTATTATATGGGATAGATGAGGCCATCTGCTACGCGGTCAAGAAAAAAAAATTGACTTGGGCCCAAAGATTTTTTAAGAATTTTTTTTTTTTACAAAATTTGTATACAGAGTATCTGAAAAATAAAAAAATAAAAATCTTAAGAAAGGCTTTGGGCCGAAGTTAATTTTTTTTTCTATTTAATAAGTGAATTCGAAAGATTCTAGAATTAGTCTAGATTTATATAAAATACAAAAATGTTGTCCGTTTTATAATTTTTAACATTTACTCTGTTTTAAAGATTTAAACAAACACACACACAAAATTTTACACAAAAAAGATCATAAAAAAGATTTAAAAAAATATTTAATTTTAATAAAGGCTAATTCATAATCTTACGAATTGAGTTATTGAAATACAGAGTATTTGAAAAATTAAATTAAAAAAAAATGTATTTGGGCCCAAATAATATTATTTTTGTGCTTGACCACGTAGCAGATGACCTGATCTATCCGCTATATACTTATGTCTATCCATCTGCCAAACACCCTGTATAAAAGACGGCTTTCATAGGCCGGTGCTGTTCACGGGAGTTCAATACTTTTTCTAGTAGCTAGCTCTAAATTTGACGGATTCCCGCCGCGTCGCAAGGCGTCTGCATGTGGAAGGTTATTGAGTTCGCGGGGCTCCTCTTAGCGCACATATAGCAGACGCTGCAGATCTTGGTGTACTGCCACCGTCACTACTGCATCCACCATCCACATGGTAGATACAGAAGAAATGATCTGGTAGACGTGACTCGTGATGTTTCGGGTATTTATGCATTTGTTCGAATACCTTGCCAGTTGCCCTAAATTTTACGAATTCTCACGAGGCTTCTACACCTGGAAGGTTATTGACGCGCTTCGCGGGGCGTCCATATATGTATAAGTTACGTGACTAGCAGTTGAAGTGAAAAAGTAAATTGGGGTTTTTGGTTATAGGTACTTAGGTATGAGTTGAATCCTAATAATCTCCATACACTCCTAACCCATCCTCTCCTTTCCCTCCAGGCGGCTCCACCGAGTACTCCGTCCATTCCATGATACCCTTCGGCCAGGATGTCAGAAAGAGAACCAGTAACTATTAAATCTTATTATTTACTTACTTCGTACTTTTCACACGCCTTGATTGCCGAATTGCTTTCGCTGTGACAGATGTCTCTCCGTTGCGTTGCGTTTATGAATAGGTTCCCACGGTGTCGTCGTCCTGATTGTTGTTGTTGTCGTCGTTGAATCTATTTACAGTTGTGAGCGTTTGAATACTCTTCTGCCCGGCTAGCACGAAAGATTTTATATGACGTTTTAGTACACTTCAGTCATAAAACCTACTCGCTGGACTAACAGCCGCGTCATACGATTCATACGTGGCTTTGTTCCATCCATAAGCAAACCCTTCCTCAGCGATAAATGACCAACACGCTATCAAACCGCCCAATATACCACGGATACTCAATAACACACTGTATTAAATCTAAGTAGTAGTAGACCTTTTTAAGGCACGAGTGTATAGGCATCTTCTGGCTGAGCTCGCTTTATCGTCGGCCTCATCTTTGCCCCCAACCCATACCAACTTTGGCCTCACCTTTGGTTAGATGCTGGCCAAGAGCAATACCATTTTTAATCAAATAAATCAATAAATCTAAGTACAAGATATTTCACTATTAAACTTGTACAAAAATCTAAAACTACCGGCCAAAGGTCATAGTCGCAGGAAAAATCTAACGGCAAAGTCGACTATCATTTAGACACTGATGCTTATATATATAAGAACGCCCGTATTTATTGATAAGTAGCCTGGCTACTTATCAATAAATAATATCACACCATAGTTTTACTAATCACTTATACAAAGATATACCAATTTGATTAATTTTTGGGCCACTAGAGTAACCTGCTAGAGATCTCATATTATTGTCAATGTGACAAGGTACGAAGTGGCCCAGAAATCAAACTAGTTAACTGTACATATAGTGACTACTTGTACATAAATATATAAGTATTTACTTTCGAAATAACACGGTGAACTGCTAGAAAGATAAACATTGAGGACATGTCGCCCGCTACCGAGTCAATATCAATATTTGTGCTACTCTTGAAATATTAAAAACTTATTCGGGTTACTGGGGCGACACTCAACGAAATGGTCAAACGATTGGGCTGATGGCATGATTGGTACAAATTGATTTTTAGGTTAGGCTTTTAGTAATTCATAATTCATTTATTGCTTGAAATAATAGTAATAGAACAGAAAGGTCTTAAATACAAACATTAGGTTCAATTATTTCACCTTACAGGCATGCAATAGTATTAATACAGTTGTTTATTTTGCATTAATTAAATAAAAGTCACTAAATTTCGTGCATTTTATTTTATACTAAATTTTGATGTCAATTGTTAAATTCATTATAGTTACATTTCATAAGTCGTAAAAATTTGAGCCTAATATACTACTTTGCTTATCGGGATTTAAATGGTTACATTTAACATATAGAACTCGCTCAATGTATAAAAGCATTCTGTGGTTAGCAAATCGCACAGTAGTGGATAAAATTCGTTATTTGGTAAACATGTCCATGTAAATGGTAAAGCATTATATATTGTAATCGCCATATGATAACAATTTTTACGATTATGTCTTGTTCCTTTTGTGTTTGTTGTGTTTTGTGTGTACAAAACTCGCTCGCTAATCGCAAGTGTGATCAAAATCAAAATTAAAAATCAAATATTTATTCTGCAAATAGGCCACAAGGGCACTTTTACAAGTCAAAGCGTGAATTTATACAATTTAAAAAAAAAACTGACTATCTTACTTAATAATAATGATTAAAAAAATATACTGATTAACAATTAAATAAAAATAAATTTACAAATATTAAGGACGTATTGAATACGATCTGTCCGAATAAACAAAAAGTACATAAAATTAATTTAATATCTCAGTGATGTATATGGTCTCTGAGCGTCCAAATACGATTAATAATAACAATTATTTCAAAGTCCTTAGAGATGTAAATGATCTCTAAGCGCTAAAATTAAAATAAGTAAACTTAATATTGTTAGAGATGTATAAGGTCTCTAAGCGTCATTAAAAATAAAACTAATCCAGAACAGGATTATGTCTCTCGTCAATCTACATACAATAAAATAACACTAGTATTAAGGTATTTACTTTGCCCTTGCAAGCATGAACAGACCGGACTGATAAGGGCCTTATGCTTTCGCACTGGCACCTAATCCTAAAATTTGGCGGAGGCGCTAGTTCGAGCAATATTCCAGTAGGTATCTCAAGACGAGAGTTGTGTTAAGTTGTGTGTGTGGCCTACTGGCCAGTGACAACATAGTCGCTTACTATGGGCCTCATGAGCAGGCTCAAAGCACAGAATAAGGAATAGTACCAGCTCAAAGTCACCAAAAAGCAATGAAGATGAAAATGCAATGAAACACGCTGAGAATTTTTCTATAGTACACAAAAACAATAAAACACCAAAAACATCAAATTTATTGACTTTCGACAAAGCGGCAACTTTTCTTTAGACCCGACACATTGCCGTGTGAAATACGTTTTCCCTGGTTAGGTACATGCCAGTTTTACCGCCACTTTTCCCTCAATCCATTACTTATAAATCGTATACGTAATTTAACAACAATTTCATCAAATTACTCCAAGCACTAACATCTATTACGAGATTTACGAGTATAGGTAAATAACCTGCCATGCAACCAAAAACTAGCTATCTTTAAAACGTTCGCTATCAGATCAGATAAACTTTGAAATCGTAGTGACTGATTGATTACAAGTTTAACCTGAACTTTCAATTCTTCAAAAACAATATGTTATCGGAGATCAGAAGAATACTGGTCCACCGGTGGCGATTACCAAATCTAAATAGATTTGCGCTTGCTATTAAATAACATGATTGCAAGCGATCTGCAATCTACATCAGAAGTAGCTTTAGCTACTCATGAGAGAGAGATCAAAAACTCCTATCCCCTTATATAACAATAGTTATGTAAAGTGGCTTTTATGGCCCAGATTTTGATCGATAAAGCTGATGAGGTGAAAAGGCTTTTCAACCTCTTCAAAGTCAAATAATTTATTTGAAGTTTCAAGTATACATTTTTTTTTAATTAGTTAAATAAAATATATTTATTAAGCACAATAACAGGTCAATATAACATTATAAAACGCTAAACTAACTAGGTAACTAAAAGAAAGGAAAAAGTATAAATTAAAACTGAGCCCCGCTTTTTTTTTTCTTACAATACACATAAAAAACAATACACTTTGTTACATTTAATAACTTCGCCAAACTGTAGCACAGTTTGTTGGCGAAAGCAACACTCTTTATCTTTACCTTAGCTATCTATATGTTAGAAACATTATAAAACCTATTAAATATCTCATTTAAAAACATTATTTAAAATTGTAGATATTCTGATGAAGACTGTACTCAGTATGTGCTGTGAAACAGCACTGGGGGTTTGAGGTAATTTACATGCAGAGGATTTATATTTTTCTGTATTATACTCAAAATATAGACTTTGTATCTTATTACAATGACCATAAGGTATCTTCTACTTGACAGCTTCATTTTGACCACATATATGACTTTTCCATTTCAACTACGTAGTGTATAACCCCTTTCTAACCCTTCACGTGAATGGTTTAAACCGTCGGTAAGTACACGCACGACGTACGTCGTACATTGATCGGTCACGAAACGGAACACGTCGATATAAAAGATATTAAAGCCACTGTTGATGATATCTGTCGATACATGTGGAGCGTTTATAGACAAGCGTTGCCGTCTCGGCTCTCGCTTGTTATGGTAACAGTGATATTTCTCATGATAAACATTAGTTATTTGTTCAACAAGAGAGCAAGGTAGATTTTTGCTGCGAGTGTTGATGTTGAGTCCCGAGCTAGCGAAACACTCTATAGGTAATTAACACTAATATAAAATTACTGTCTTGAGCCTAGCGAGGGACTCAAATGTCACGAGATGCAAATATCTTTGCTCTCACGTCATACATACAACTTTTCACCAGCGGCGAGAACATATAACGCAAAGGAACAGTGATAGAGAGAATGAAGTTTAAATGATTCAAGTTTTGTATTACACCTCGCAGTATGAAAAGATTACCTGCGAGCCTGCGACTAACCTACGATATAAAAAATTAAAGTAAGTTTTTTCACGCTCGCAGCAAAATTGCATTTTGCATACTGGTTTTAAGCAGGAAAAGTCGTTTTCACGCTCGCAGCAAAATTGCATTTTGCTCACTGGTTTCAAGCAGCAAAACCACCATGGTCGAGCCGCTGAGGTGAAAAAATATGTTTTTCTCAAACATGAAATGAAATATTGATGTTATGTTCCTTCTAATAGGCTGCGAAGTATGACGTTTCAGGTTCGGCTTGAACAAGAGGTCGTTAACGGAATTTTGTATGAAATTACAGGTTAGATAGTGTTACAGGCCTAGGCCGGAAAAGTCCTCTTTTTTAATTTCCATACCACATAAATTAGTGGCACAGGCATCATGACATTCTGCCACCATGCGTATTAAAAATAAAACTTGTTTTTTTTTGTTGTTTATTTCAATGCATGTTTGAGAAACAGAAAAGCACTATACATACCTCGGCGGGAAATATGGGGTTGCCCGCCTCAGACCTATCCGGCCTCGCTCACTCGGCCGTCTATATGTCTTCGGCCGGCAACCCCTTTTGTCCCGGCCTCTGTAGTAATGTACTATTACAGTACATATGGTGCTACTTTACCGCACGAGTGCGGTAATCAGGAGATTACGTGCATATATGTCGAAACTGAAAGAGCCATATGTACTGTAAAACGTTGTACGATACACGTAGTGCGAACAGGTACTTAATTCGCAACTCGGGTCGATTTAAAGCACTCCCTTCGGTCGTATTTCAATTTATCACCACTCGTTTGCGAATTTCCTGTTCTCTGCACTTGTATCGTAATGTACTATAGCTTCCCAATAAATTTCAACACTCACTACATTGGCACATACAGATGTATTGCAAAATGATTTTCTTTCGGGAAAACTCGGATCTCAATCGGAATACGATGGCACCCGAACTGTCAATCAATGATTGTATTAAATGAGTGACGTTTTCATATCCATTTATTATAGAACTTTATTGTTTAGTGTCAAATGTCAAAGTGAAACATTTTTCACAATGACATTTGACACTAAACAATAACGTTCCATAATAATGGATAAGAAAACGTCACTCAAAGTGAAACATTTTTCACAATGACATTTGACACTAAACAATAAAGTTCCATAATAATGGATATGAAAACGTCACTCAAAGTGAAACATTTTTCACAATGACATTTGACACTAAACAATAACGTTCCATAATAATGGATAAGAAAACGTCACTCAAAGTGAAACATTTTTCACAATGACATTTGACACTAAACAATAAAGTTCCATAATAATGGATATGAAAACGTCACTCAAAGTGAAACATTTTTCACAATGACATTTGACACTAAACAATAACGTTCCATAATAATGGATATGAAAACGTCACTCAAAGTGAAACATTTTTCACAATGACATTCGACACTAAACAATAAAGTTCCATAATAATGGATATGAAAACGTCACTCAAAGTGAAACATTTTTCACAATGACATTTGACACTAAACAATAAAGTTCCATAATAATGGATATGAAAACGTCACTCAAAGTGAAACATTTTTCACAATGACATTTGACACTAAACAATAACGTTCCATAATAATGGATAAGAAAACGTCACTCAAAGTGAAACATTTTTCACAATGACATTCGACACTAAACAATAAAGTTCCATAATAATGGATATGAAAACGTCACTCAAAGTGAAACATTTTTCACAATGACATTTGACACTAAACAATAAAGTTCCATAATAATGGATATGAAAACGTCACTCAAAGTGAAACATTTTTCACAATGACATTTGACACTAAACAATAAAGTTCCATAATAATGGATATGAAAACGTCACTCAAAGTGAAACATTTTTCACAATGACATTTGACACTAAACAATAAAGTTCCATAATGATGGATAAGAAAACGTCACTCATTTAATACAATCATTGATTGACAGTTAGGGTGCCATCGTATTCCGATTGAGATCCGAGTTTTCTCGAAAGAAAATCATTTTGCAATACATCCGTACAACGATGTTAACATGTATACAGGGTGATGATAACATTTTTGACTTGTTACAATATACAGAAGCCAGAAGTACTCCCGCGTTTTTCATATAAAAGTAAAACTTTGAATAAATCATTTTATATCTTTTATTATAGAAAATTCTAATATTTTTCAATAACACTAGCTATTCATTGACGTTAAAAATAATTGCACTTAAAAAAGGACATTTGGTCCTTTTATTGCGAACCCGATTATTTTTAGGATTCAGTTTTCTAGGATAAATAGCTACTTCGAAATTATATCTACTAAAGTTTTCTAGATGTTTACCTATATACATTACTATATTTTGCGTCAATGTGTAGTTTTGTAATTAAAAAAAACATAGTTTATTTATAAGTTACAAAGAAAAATAAGGGGTGCTTAATACTTCTGACCAAGGCTGTATAACTTTAAGCGTAAACATGGCTGTATGGTAATTTAATATTGGTCATGTTTTGCATAACTATACTATACGTACGTATTGGCTACTCACCTATACAATTTTATACTATTATTTAAGTATAATTATGAATCCGTTAAAATACAGGACGATTGACCGGAATCATTTTTGAAAGGCATCGAGCCACATTTTTAAAGATAAAGTGATGTAAAACACTCGCCTCCCTCACACACACATTGGTCACTGTTTTTGTTAGAAAGAGATTAATCTTCATATCAGTTGGCTGAACTACATTTTGGCCTTATAATATCGAATCGGCTAACCATAAATTACGAGTATGTATGTAATAATAATGCAAGTTAGTATCTTTTGTTTGTTCTAAGAACCAGGTAGGTTTCCTTGAGTTGTATCCTCCGTGCATCTTGGTAAAAAGGCTGTAAAATTACCGAACCATAATTTATCAAAATAATTAAGAAAAATAATAATATGTTTCATCATCATATAATTTAAGAGGTTGCTCTTGTCGGTGGAATAATATGTTTACCATTACTAATTAAATATTAGGCACCTACATCAAAAGTTATCCGTTAGCATTACAGTGAAGAAAACATCGCGAGGAAGCCTGCATAAGTACAATTGCGTTCAAAGCGTGGGGACTGCTGGCCAATCCTTCTCATTAATGAGAGGAGGTCTGTGCCTAGTGGGGGCAGTGGGACGTACATTCAACAGCAAATGTAGATGATCATTTAAGTACTTTGGCGAACTCACGTAACAATACTGCGACAGTTGGGGTGCATCTAAGTAGTAAAAGTGACAAGGTACTAAAATAATCATCTACTTTTGCTGTTGACTGTACATAGGCTTATGATGATGAGGATGATCAGAAGTCCACATTCCCACGGGCGACGAGCAAAGCACATAGAACTAATATTAGAGAGAGCAAGACAAAATTTAGAGGGAAACCATTCACCTATTATATTATAACTAGTTACCCGCGCGGCTTCGCCGCGTCGACGTACTACGAAGAATGCAAGCGAAGCCACGGGATAGAATATGCGTATTCGGAAGGTCGATTACAAAGTCGATTTAAAAACATTCGTGCTTGATCATCACGGCTAGTCGTCAAATTGACAGTAAATGCCAGCCTTATTTCAAGAAATAAGATCTACCTACTAACTATGAGAATTTCTATCAAAAATATGCATCTTAGCAACTTCAGTCAATTTGGCCATCTGATAATAATCAATTAATCAGATAATTTTAGTGTTCTGAATGTGTGTGCGTTGGTTGTTTCAGTGTAATGGTGCGTATATGTAGTAATAGGAAAATATTTTGTATGTGTGGTTTTTTATGTGTGTGTTACCTCCCCCAATTTACAAAATATTTTGTTCGGTAATGTGCGCTGATGGCGTCTCTTGTCTATAGGTAAATAAGGCTCTAATAAGGTACGCAAACTCAGAGTACCCCAGAGAAGACGTCTAATAATAATACCGTTAGCGAGCGATATGATCATATCATATACTTATTAAATTGAATAAGAGCGACTGTGAGGGATATATCATTTGTTGTCTTTGTCATAGTTCCGCAATTAAGAATGTTCTGTGATATGACTCCCTTAGAGTACCCCTGAGAAATTTTCAAATAATAATACCACTACCGAGGTCATGTACTAAATGGAATAAGAGCGACAGAGAGAGATACATCATTTGTAGTCTTTGTCATAGTTCCACTTTTTTATGTGCCTCATTATCATGTCCACGTCATACCCGCCCAAATTAAAGAGGTTGTTTATGATAAGGCGCCAGCCGTTTAAGACAAATTCTCAATTTAGGTGGGTAAGAGCTTTTCCGTCCCCCTTGGTGGAACTCGTACTCGTCTAGGATCTCTTTAGAAATACTCTAAGTATCCTCATAACCTATTCTATCTAATCTAGAAAAAAAACAATGCATGCGACATTGGAAATATTGGTATTAACATTTGATGCCGGAACCACGCAATGGGCCATTATGGGCCAACGCATAGGTCGCAGTTATGCATTAAAGGCCATCACTTTCCATCAGGTGAGACTAAGGCCAATCGCCAGTCAGTCAATCATAAAAAAACATATTTGCATCTCGTTCCACCGCATAACTGCGTCTTGTAAGTACGTGGCCCATCATGGCCCATCGTGTGGTTTTGGCATGACAGTTGTGAGGTCTATTTTGTCAAGAGCCATCAACCTACATGCATTTCTATAGGGTTCAACTTTGCGTTTGACATCCTCAGACAAACATTGATGAATAGCAAATTAACCCCTTGAACGCCATACTTTATGAACGGCAGTGACACTTACACGTCAACTAAAGAACGAAGGTGATTTTGACAACGTACGTCATAACTCCCATGTTGTCGACAATTAAAGGGTTAAATTATTTTGCTGACTTCTTAATTTTGTTAAAGTATTTAACCTTTTAAGCGCACTATCAATAGAAATGCATCTAGGTTGATATCCACGGATCTATATTGATATCGCATTGGACGCCGTCACCATGACGGATATATTCGTCGTTTTGTCGAATCAATGGTGCGCATATACGTCGAATACGTTATTGGCGTCGTAAAGGTTAATTAGTGCAACGTTGTTTTCTCGTCGGTTTGATCGTCGGTTTGATAAGTAACGTTACTGATTGAACTTCTTTGCTTATGATCACCCTACTGGTATGGCAATAGGTGGAAGAGAGACACACTTAGACAAAGCTAGCCTCTTCTCTTTCAAAATGTTTTGCAGCTTATCTATGATTAACTCAGAAACAGTTCTGTAACTCACAACGTAAAGTTTAATTTGGTTTGTCATTGTTTTGGCAGATATCAATATCAGTCAAGATATACGGAACGTATATTTGAAACGTCATTGGTTTGTATATCAACTTCTTTGAAGTATAAACCATGACAATTTAATATTGACATAATTAGAGCACAATAAAAAAAAAGTTGACACAATACGTCTGTCATTTATGGAAACTGTAAATACTTAGACTGAATATTATGTATTGTCTTGTAAACAAATTAGTAATTTTACTTTCGTTTATAGTTAATAATATTGAGTATTTCTCGAGTTTTATATTGTAATGCTGTACCAGATATTTCTTACAGGAACATTTTAGTTCATATTTAATTTTATGTCATCTGGAATCATACCATAGCCAGTTCCCAAGTCACGTGGAGGTCACGTATTAACCAAGCTAAATTTTGACACCTCGTACAATTCTACCAAGGTAAGCTGACCCCTCGCTTGTATGCGGCGTCATCGAACACTATTTTGAGGCTTATATTTGTCAGGGCATCCAGGATTTTTCGTAAATATCATTTTATTAATTTTCTAGGACAAAAATAAAAAAAACTAAGACCTTATTGCACATCTGCAGGATAGGACGAATCCTATGGTATATAATTTATCAAAATCGGTCCATAACTGTAGATCTGATGAGCATTATAAAGATCGGCTTCGCGTAATATATATATAGATAACTGTAGATCTGATGAGCATTATAAAGATCGGCTTCGCGTAATATATATATAGATGAGTGAGCGTGTATTATTCATCAATGCGGTACAACTGCTAACAATCGCAACCTCTTATGTGTGTCAACGGTGTAGTTAAAAATAGACTTAGATCCAATTTTTTACGGTTGAAATTGCAAGCGATACCTTAATTGAGATAAGATTAAGTGATAGTTTCAAGTACCTGCGTTACTATGTTATCCCTATTGTCACTTAAAGGCTATAACAACATATGCTAATACAAATCCTTTGGTCACAGCAGCAAACATGTACCTTCGTCCTTACAAAATAAAATAATTAATAATAAATTTCATAATAAATAATACAACAATATTTTTTTTGACAGTAATTTAAGAAAATGAATAATATTTTACAGCTTGATTTATTAACGCCCGATTTAATTTTATTTGATTTATTTAAGTTTTATTTAATTAATTTGGCCAAGTGATCGTCTAGTAACATACCTACGTTGTGTGCCGCGTAACTCAAATTCTTTAATGTGAAACAAACAAGATCTGAACTCTTCACTACCTAACCTTTAGCCCTACCTTTAGCCTAGCCCTAGCCCACTATTCCTAAGGAATTGCACTGCCCATTTTCCTAAACCTATCACAATTTTGATTATAGAAAAGATTAAGTACTAGTCTTTGCTTTACCTACTGTATGCTTCTTTATATAAACAAATAATTATTTGTTTTTTATTAATAATCCCCCACCAGACTACCTGAGGCCGGGCTAAGCGTAACACAGTAGCCATTGGTTTTTAAAGAAAGGCAAATTTTCCTTAAAAGCCATAATTTTTCCCTAAATCAAAATTATTTCATCATAAAACACTGATACTTGATTTCCTAGCTAGCTAAGAATAATTTTGATTAATATTGTATGGTGCGACTCTCTCACTACCATACAATGCTACTGCTTACGCCTGGATGGGTGACAGACCTCCTAGCTACGTATTTATACCTATTTTATTTTATTGAATTTTTAATAGGTATTTTTATATGACCTATGAATCTACCAATGCTTCGTAACCTAGACTTGCTGATGAGAAGAAGCATCAAAGAAACTCACCAGATAGTCATATCGATGATTAGAGGAATCATCTATTAATTTAAGCTTTATAAATAAATTCTAGCAATTTATTAGTGCTGACGCTGACATTCCTATGTACAAAAGTTGAGGTACAAAGTTGTATCTAATGAAAACAAACCACCTCGTCACTAACTCCCTAAAAACCTAGTTTCCATAAAGGGGTACACTCAATATCGACTATTCAGGGCAATTCATATGAAATATTTGAACCTAATCGATACCTGAAATAGTGAGCACTCATTTACTCATGATAGAAATGCGAGCATTATTCCACTCATGATAATAGATAAATGGACCTGTAGACTGCTCCGCCTGCTACAATGTCTAGAATTATCTCATCTTTCTGAAACAATTCTATATTCTAATCATAACTGGAATTATTATACCTCAATGAGCAAAGTAAATTAAATGTAGTTACACCTTTAAACCATATATCACATGTAGCCCATGAAACCCCATACTTCATAACCACATTTAGAAACCATTATTCATAATTGACCTTTGCCAACTTATTCACATCTACCAAACTTCCCACAATCACTAACAACCTATTAAATGAAACCTAGTTCCCTAATACCAACCCTAATAATTATTTAGCCCTAACACCCTATTACCTACTACAAATGACTTTAAACCTAACTCTACTCTCAACTAGTCCCTACTCTAGTGTAAGCAAAACCCAATTACTTAATAGTGTCATGAAATGTGAATCCTACTATAACCTAAGCTGTAACGTTCGGTAGGCTAGACCGAGATAGGCAACCTAAAGCCTGTGTATTTGCTCCATTCACAACTGTCCGAAGACTAAAGGGATCTGTGAATGATGCGCCCTAACGTATATAAGGTAAGTACATAAATATATTTAATAAAGAACGAACTTCAGGCACACACAAGATCTCTACGAGTGAACACCGTTCATAGCGGTCGACTTATTGGAAATTGCGACCTTCTCGCATCAATCTGTGGCTAGACCCCAAAGCACGTAAGAGTATGTCATCATCTATGTTGATAAAGAGATGATGCCAAGCCCTCTTAAACTTGGTAACAAAACTAATAGGATTCCAAGCTGTATCTCTTTTTCATGTCGATGGTGAGATCCAACTTGTTAAATAGATCATGCTATTCAGACATTGATCTGGCTCGATATCAAATCAAAACACACAAAAATCATAAAATAAAATCTAAATTCACAGTTGAATAACTCACCATAATTCAAAGTATTTGCACCATAATGAACCACTCAACTATGATAACGGTAATTAATAAAATAGTACCTTGAATTATCACTACGTTAAAACGAGCCAGCTTCAAATGACAATCCGCACAACAACAAAAGTAAGAATGAGCATCCCGAATCGAACCCCACGCGCTATTTATACCTTGATATGTGTTAGCCTTCCAAATTGAAACCTTTGAGTGAATTGTCCGCAAGCTTAATTACCCTACAATCCAAGCAATACAACACCTTACGTCAAGCAAATATGGTCGCAAATCACTTGTTTCATGCAATACATACGCTCTTATTGAAATGAATTGTACTCGCGGGCAGGTGCAATAACAAAATAACAAGCTTCGCTCAAGCGAAACAATACCTTACAACTTGCATATACGATCGCAATTTGCTTGCTTTAAATACTAGATACGTTCTTATTGAAACTCATTATACTTGATGAGCTGATGTATCAATATGAATAGGTATATTTTATTGTTGTGGGTGGCGTTCCAATTGTGCTTACATTTTATTACTTTATTTTTATCCAATGTTTATATAATTTTCATTTATTACTAATGAAATACTTATGATTAATATATTAATATTTCTTTAGCATTCAATAAAGAATAAAAGTGCTTTGACAGCATAGTTCTAGTTACACTATGCAAATTAATAGTACAAATTACAAATATTTTTGTATGTATTTCAGTTTAGTTATGTACGGATAATGAATAGAGATAACTATGTTACGATTTAGTTTAGACATTCAATTTATATTTGTGACGCCATTTCTGGTCTAAGGCGTCAGGGCGTCCCACGGCTATGCCACATGGAGGGAAAGTACCTTGAATATTGTAGATGGAACATTTTACTGAAAGAAGACATTATTTTAATTTAAAAAACAATTTAAACTGCATTAATAGATTTTTAAATAATTACACGGTTGAAAGGGGAATCGAACCCGCTACACGAGAAAAAAAAAATACCCTTCAGCTTTATCATGCCGATCGAAAGGCTTCATCATGAGGATAATTTTTTGCTAAATACCATAGTGTCAGAAATAAAAGGAAGACCATGAATTTTAACATTTGATATGAAATATTGTTCAGAAAATTGAAAAGCTGACATTGCCGTAACGACATACAACTGACATTATCATTTTAAAGTACCTATATTACTAATGAATCAGTACCCACTTGAGAAGTACGCATCATATCCATATTATAATTTAATACTTTCCTGGATTGGGACAAATGGGCAAATAAGATGGCCACCGAGATGCCCTGATCTAACCCCGTTAGATTTTTTATGGGGTTATGTAAAACATTCGTTTACAAGAACTAGTACGAAAGTATCCACGAGGCCACGAGCTACAAGCAGAACTTAGACGTATTATTCTAAATATCCACTACAACATGATCAAAAATCGACAAGGAGCGAAATAATCAAAAGAGTGCGACTTTGTATTAGACAGAAAGGGTACTCATTTTAAGGATTTGATAAATTAAATCGATTAATTTTGAATTAAAAATGTAACAATTCATGGTGATCCGTTTATTTCCGACACTATGTCATTTAGCAAAAAATAATTCTTATGACGAATCCTTTCGATCGGCATGATAAAACTACTGGGCATTTTTTTTCTCGTGTAGCGGGTTCGATTCCCTGTTCAACCGTGTAATTATTTAAAAATCAATGAATGCAGTTTAAATTGTTTTTTAAATTAAAATAAAATCTTTCAGTAAAATGTTCCATCTACAACATTCAAGGTACTTTCCTTCCATGTGGCATAGCCGTGGGACGCCCTGTATACTAGTTATAGTTATATAAGAGACCATGCGAAATGGAGATAAGGTTCAAATTATATAAATTGAGCGCATGCTGATAGAGGAGTTTGAAAAACTTACCGCCCTCTAATCGGTTCCTGGTGAAAAACTAAGTCATGTTTCACCAATAGTACTTGTTCTATTACTTATTCTGTGCCAATAGTAGTGGTACTTGCAAAGGCGCCAAATCTGGCACTAGATTGTTTACAGTAAATCCAATTTATTGCCGCATGCATTGTGAGCTTTAGCTTGGCACCTTTTCAGATAACACTACTTTTGATGGATCATGAGAACTTGGCTTATTATTACACATTTATGTTCTGGCGGGATATAATTATTCATTACCTTTTGCTGAGTGTAGTATATACCACCTTACTTTTAAATATATATACTTTTAAATATACATTTTTCCTTTAATACAGTTGCCCACCTGGACAACAAATTTTAAACTTTCTAGGTCACCTGGAAGTGGGTTAAGTTTTTCCTCTGGTACCGTTGGGTAACTAAAATTTGTAACCAGCTTCGAATCGGAAAAAAATCCCGTTTTGTAACTGGCTACAAAATGGTAGTTTTTTATTGCTGATAACCAGTTTCGGAACACAAAAAAAATCTCCTGTTTTAACTGGCTAAAAAATAGGAATCTAATCCGGTGTTCGTAACCAGCTTCGAACCGGGAAAAGAAACATAGTTACCAAAACGCCACGACGCAGGCTCATTTCGTAACCGGCTACAAACAGGGCATTTTGGATTCCCATTCTGTAGCCAGTTACGAAATTTAGTTCCCAAACACTACCAAAGGCATAAAAGTCATAAAATGCACTAACTTTAGTAACCGGCTGCGTCGCCAAAGTAGGTTGCAAGCGATTTGTCACGTGTTAACACAACCTTATTGAGCTTACTATGGGGCTAGTTTGAGTTAGTTTGCCCTCATAATATTTTTGCCTGTGAGAGCGAAGTGTCTCCGTTTCATCTTGATTAAAAATGCTTTCGTATGTCCGGAAGTCGGCCGGATTTTCGGATGTTTTCCTGTTGTAGCTTTTCTCAAGAATCTCGTAAAATGTTGTGGGTCGATAATTATTTTATTTATACGTATGGGATTTTATTGTCGACTCAGTTTTTGGAAAATTATCAAAATGGCGGAACCATGGGGGTTGAGAAGATTCAAAACTTAAAAATTAGCTCTCGTGACGTCTGTAGCTCACAGAGCGACTGATAAGTATTTATTTGTTTATATTAGTTAAAAGCTTTTTACTTTTACTCTTACGTTATCTTATCACTCAATCCTTACCGTTTGTAATACTACCGGTACCTTATCTGTCATCGGCCTTGAGTATTAAATCTGTGTTGGCTTTGACGCACAGGCAGGCAGGTCGATAATCGATATGTAGTCTACGTAAGTTTTAAAAAAGCTTCACTAACATCATCATATCAGCTGAAGGACGTCCACTGCTGGACATAGCCTCGCCAAAAGACCATTACCAGGTCATTGGCCAGCCAGGGTCCAGGGCCATGGTTTATCAGGTTTAAAAAGCTTACAAATTCCTTTAAATCTGATAAAATCGTAATTTGACAACAGAACTAAATTTGTAGAAATCACAGACGTCGTGGGCAACCGAGAGAAACATTGAAATCGAGAACCTTTAGTGATGAGAGGAGTTCCTTAAGGTTCTATTTTGGGTCCGGTCTTCTTTATTATTTACACAAATGATTTGTTGCAATTTGTTCGTAAAGAAATACCAGATATTAGATTAGTCGGTAGTTTTCTCTCTTCTCTTTAATAATCTCATTAACCTATATTTATGGGGGTTCTAGTTGTTCTAAACCAAATTTATTTTTTTATGTTAGATTTGGAGTTATTGGTTAGTCAATAGTGGCTCCAAACGGTTCGTGTAAAATAACACACGGCTGCTGTCCGCCAGTTCCTGGGGTGAACTTGGTGGGACACACTGCGGCGTGTCTAGATATGCGAGTGCGACGGGGAGGCAGGCATTTCGTTTTCGGTTCGCTGTAGCACTTCTGCATACTAAGGTTAGGTTTGCAATGAGCTGCGGTTGCGGCACTCTAATACTTTGCTAATAAGTAGCTATACTAGGCCTTTAACTCGTTGCAACACGTGAGCGAAGTAAACGCGGTCGCACCTCACGACACAAGTCGTTTATTATAGTCAGTACCTTCAGTGGTAAAACATGTTCCTCAGCGGCCGTGTCATGGTTGCCATTTTACCATTTATTGTCGTGGATAAAACACCCGTCACTCTCAGACTCACATACTTGTCAGAACGTGACGATTCTCCTATCCACGAAGGTAAATGATAAAATGACAACCATCATAGATTAGATTTATTTCATGATATAAATTGTTGTACAAATTTTCCTATATCAAAATCGTAAGAATTTACATCACAATCGTCAATTAGTAATGTAAATTAATAATCATTCAAAATTTCAAATACAAAAATTTACAAACAAATTATCATTTCGTATTTCCCAGCAGTCAGCATAGCATGCCTTTATCGGTTCGCATTGAAAGGAAGGATAGAATAGCTCCATGTTATTGGTCGACCGATTAGCTGACACGGCGCGGGAGGGTTAATGGGCGACAGGTCCTTGTCGCCCGCTTCTTCTTTCGTGTCGAGGTTCCTCTAATAAGAGATGCCCAACGAGGAGGGGTGTCGACAGCTTTGGCCGTTGGGTCTCTCAGGTCGTGTTCCGAGCAGGAGTGTGGGCTTGCGGAGCACGCCAACAGGTTCGCCAGGGTTTGCAGCGCTGTATCTCAGACACATTGGGTAGGGCGGCCCCAGTGCATGCAGTCCCTATTTGGCCATGGTCTCCTTGCAGCGGTCAAATATAGCGATCTGAGCCTGCATCCCTACCACTACTCTTTGACGTCTCCCCTTCTTCTCCTGTCCCGTCACAGGCGAATGTGAAATGATAGACCTAGCTACGACCGTTCGCGAACGGTTCTACGAGCGTTTCAACCGCCCTTATCACCGTGAGGTGTCGCATTATTATCGGAGTTTCTGTTGATTTCGGTAGCATGTTTGGTTATATTGTAGGGTTCCCGGGCTGTTAAGAAATCAAACGAAATCGAACGTCATCAAACCGAATAGAAAATTCGACAAACAGAGGTCACGGTAATGAGGGCGTTTATTTGAAGTCATAAGACTGTCAATATTTTAATTATATTTATAATGGAATCACGTGTTCGACCGGATTCCTGCTTCATGTGGTTCATGGATCGCAGACCTAACCCAATGTCCGTTAACTTACCAGCTAAGCGAAAGTCTTACCAATGCGTAATCACTTCACAGTCCAATACGAGTACGTACGCTTCATCATCATCATCATCATCAGCCCACTGCAGTCCACTACTGAACATAGGCCTCTTCCAAGGCGCGCCACAAAGTGCGGTCCTCTGCTTTACGCATCCAGTCGCTTCCCGCCCTCCGACATACGTCGTCTCGCCACCAGACCGGCGGGCGACCCACATTACGTTTGCCTAGGCGCGGCCTCCACTCTAGGACACGCTTACACCAGCGGTTGTCAGATCTACGACAAGTGTGGCCAGCCCACTGCCACTTCAGCTTGCTAATTTTTTTTAAAAACCTACGCTTATTACATGTATACAGTCAAGTACCTAACTTCAATAAATATTGGGAGACTAGGTCCAGTCAGCATCATAAGTACCTATCTACACATTTCAGAAGTTCAAAGTCTTTATTACAACGGAATAAGAGCTTTGGGACCCGGGAATGTCCTAAAACTACGACCAATACCACTGGGGGATGGGCAGCAGCATCCCTGGAGTGCGGTGGAGATACTGCGATCGCCAACCCGCATGCCAAGCGTGGCGATTATGGCATATACCCCCCGTGAATTTGGGGGAGGCCCATGTCCAGCAGTGGACGTCCTTTGGCTGGTATGGTGGTGGTGGTGGAAGAGCTTTGACCCCTTCATATGCGTAGCTACTTTTGATGCTGACTTTACTCGTATCTTATTCAAATCTGCCCGGCTAGTATGATAGCTTTTACCGTCACGTTTTATGTGACGTTTCAGTACATTTTGGCCATATAACGTGACGGTATAAGCTATCATACTAGCCGGGCTGGTGGTGTCCAAATGATCAAGGTTAAAATATACACGTGCTTGCTTATAGTGTTAATGAAGTACACTTCGATTAACCTATATACATATTATCTACTATTTACATTGATTATTTCCAAATATATATTTGAAAATAATCCCTATTGTGTTTGGATTGTATTTAAATAGTATTTATAATGTATATTGATCGGGATCACACTGTATTAAACAAAAGGCCAACATGCTATTTAAATTGCGACACACCCCTCTATAAATAATTAAATTGCTATTTAATTTATTTAAATTAATTATTTTCGGACAAAACATTCATTGTCCATTATTTTTGTTAATTAGTTTACTCGAGGTTTACTCTATTGCCCTATAAAATTTAACACGCAATCTATTTAAATTGTATTTTTAAAATGCCTTTAAAGTCGTGTCTAGGTACACATTTTTAATCAAAGTGATCAATAACTGTCAACTTGGAATAGGTGCAAATCTCCGGACATTTTCCTTTCAAAATTCGATCTCTTAAATATGGCTGAATCGATTTTGATAAAACATCTACACACCATCTCTGGAAGCCTGCATTCAAATAAAAAAAAAATACCATTCAAATTGGTTCACCCGGTCATACACCCGGTAGAACAAACTATAACAAATACTCTTTGTATTGTCGCAACATTGTATTTAATTAAAACGGTCATTGCTCTGCCGCCTCCGACCGGTTATATATACGAGTATATGCTAAAGAGGCAGAAAAGGCGCATATATTATGTATATATTTACAGGTAGATTGCTGTCAAGATATCGTTCAAGTTAAGGCGTACCCGATTACAGTGTGTTGACCCCTTTACTTTCATGAAGTTGTATGTAGGTGTACTAGGTGTAGGTACACAGCACAAACATTATTTAAAACTCTACAGATTCTTCAAATGACGTCCTGTTTAGCCTAGTTGGTAGTAACTCTGCCTCCGAAGCTAGAGGTCCCGGGTTCGAATCCCGGCCAGGGCATTTATTTGTGCATTTTTCACGGATATTTATTTGTTCTTGGGTCTTGGATGTTTTCTATGTATTTAAGTATGTTTTATCTATATAAGTATGTATATCGTCGTCTAGTACCCATAGTACAAGCTTTGCTTAGTCTGGGACTAGGTCGATTTGTGTAAGATTGTCCCCCAATATTATTATATTATTATTATTAAATATGATGAAACGGGTCACTCACGTCTTCAAGAACTATTACACGCGGTAAACGTACACGGTACACGTTGGCTGAGCATCACCAGTGGGATGGGATCACGTAATCTTCTCTGTGTGGCCTTGAGCATCACCGGTAGGGTCACGTAATCTTCTCTGAGTGGACATGCGCATCACCGGTGAGATCACGTAATCTTCTCTGTGTGGACATGCGCATCACCGGTGGGATCACGTAATCTTCTCTGTGTGGACATGCGCATCACCGGTGGGATCACGTAATCTTCTCTGTGTGGACATGCGCATCACCGGTGGGATCACGTAATCTTCTCTGTGTGGACATGCGCATCACCGGTGAGATCACGTAATCTTCTCTGTGTGGACATGCGCATCACCGGTGAGATCACGTAATCTTCTCTGTGTGGACATGCGCATCACCGGTGGGATCACGTAATCTTCTCTGTGTGGACATGCGCATCACCGGTGGGATCACGTAATCTTCTCTGTGTGGACATGCGCATCACCGGTGGGATCACGTAATCTTCTCTGTGTGGACATGCGCATCACCGGTGGGATCACGTAATCTTCTCTGTGTGGACATGCGCCTCACCGGTGGGATCACGTAATCTTCTCTGTGTGGACATGCGCATCACCGGTGGGATCACGTAATCTTCTCTGTGTGGACATGCGCATCACCGGTGGGATCACGTAATCTTCTCTGTGTGGACATGCGCATCACCGGTGGAATCACGTAATTTTCTCTGTGTGGCCATGAGCATCACCGGTGAGACCACGTAATCTTCTCTGTGTGGACATGAGCATCACCGGTGAGATTACGTAATCTTCTCTGTGTGGACATGAGCTGATTTTCATAATCTTCTCTTTGTGGCCATGAGCATCACCTGTGGGATCACGTAATCTTCTCTGTGTGGACATGAGCCGATGTTCATAATCTTCTCTGTGTGGCCATGAGCATCACCGGTGGGATCAAATGGATCACTAAATTTGTATGGGGCGTGGAAGAAAATTTTTAGGTGAAGTATGGTGGGCAGCGACGTGTGCATCACCGGTGTAATCAAATGGATCACTAAATTTGTATGGGCCGTGGGAGCTAAAGAACCTGACAAGTGCGAGTCGGACTCGCCCATTTTTATGATTCAATTACAAATGTATTGTTTCAGATTTTTCCCTGTTATGCTTATTATAAGAGTATACGAGTAAGACGATATTACTTGCGAAATTTCATAGTTCTAGTCAACGGAGGATCTAGGGAATCAAAATTTATAGGGTACTCTATAAATTTGGATTCCCTAGAGAGTGTATAGGTAGAAACGAAATACACATTATTGTGCAGCATAAACGGCTGTATCTTTCTTTAGAAGTTTTCTTTTTCACAGCTTTAAGGGACCGTAAACCTGAGTATATGGTTTTATTTTCAACTCGATACCTCCACGCGATCCCAAGATAAAGGGTCTCTTGAAAGACCGACAGACGGACAACAACGTAGTCTTATAAGGGTCCCTTTGAGGTACGAAAACCTAGAAATGTATTTTTATCATACCAAGAACACGCTGGAATTTATACATTACTCTCTCTTTATTTTTAACTTCACGTCTAAGTACAAGCTGAACACAAGACGCTAATAAATGCCAAGGGCGAATAAAATTGCTGACTACACGTATTTTACCGTTGTAAGTAAACTTAATGGTAGGTAGGTACATGTAATTATACCTAAGGGGTTGCGTAACCAATTATAGGAGGGTATTCACGAACAACACGCACACGATCTTCAGCTCTAATTTCGCAGTTAGAACTTGGACCAGTAACAGCGCAAGTTTAAACAAGTGTGCGACGAGCACGCATCGATCTATCATTAGAGAGCGAGTGTGACAAAATTTTTGGGACTATGAATAGAAAGAATAGAATAGAATAGAATAAAAACTTTATTTCGACAACCATGCTAAAAAAATATAATATACAATTTAAAATAACTTAATACTAAAGTTGCGAAAATGGGGCCCACTCAGCATGTGTCGGGTCACAAAAGGTGTCCCGACGCTGGTTTTCTGTGGGTCCCGACAAAAATATAAGTGGCGCGACCGATCCACACAACTGCACAAACAATGCATTTACACTGACACTAAAATTGTTACAAACATAGTTATATTAGTTATTACAACTAATATAACTATGCTCGGTGTCTCAACGTAAATTAGGCATGCCGTTGGGAATCGGGTTCTATAATCACTCTATTGATACTCGATCGTACACATGAATCTCGATCTTTGGTACCTAATAGCCTTATATTGCTCCTGTAACGGCAGACTTATCCATAGCGGTGTAAGATATAATTTAGGCGTCCCATCGCCACGGAACAATTGTCTATATTTAGCTGATTCAAACCTTCACCGGCACGCCATCTATTCTCGTCCGTCTAATCAAAGTTTGCTAAACGGTTTAAGGGGTACTAAGAATAAAATAGCATGTCGGCTATGTCAGAAATAACTACATGTAGACATATATACTTGAATGATAAGTCCGAACCTCGTGTACCTAACAGAATTTCGTTCATCATCATCATCATCATCATATCAGCCAAAGGACGTCCACTGCTGGACATAGGCCTCCCACAACCTCCCACGCATCCAGGGGACCAAGCGGCAGAATTTCTTTACCAAGTTCCTAGGGAGCGATTGTTTTTAGAATGCTTCTTCTTGTTTCGTGTCGAGGTTCCTCAAACAAGAAATGACCAATGAGCAGCGATGTATATAGACAGCTTTAGCTGTCGCGTCACTCAGGTCGTGTTCCGGGCGGGCCGTGGCCATACGTGGCATGCCAGCAGGTTCGCCATGGTTTGCGGAGCTGTGTTTCTGAAAGTTGTAACATGAAAACCCGTGAACATCAACTGCGGTTTCATTGCCGGGTCGAGTAGCAGTAACCTCCTATTCCGTGCACCTGTCTCACACTCGAAAAAGGGATACTTTTAGTCGGGATTTTCACCATTTCAGATATATATTTCTGAAAGAATTACTGTTTTATCGCAATGTTACCTAGGTTTTCTGTGTGCCAGAAACTAAATCTAGATTGTTCCTTGCGTGTACTATCCATTGACCTCTCTGATAACGTCCGTTATGTAAATTCTTACAGTTTCATTCGATGAGATAAGGGTACATTTCACTAACTAGTACTTTCTCGGTAACAAAAGCTTACCCTACAAGAAAATAAACTGTACTTATCTAACCTGGATAGGTACGGATTTGAATATGACCAAAAGGAATAAATTAAGTATGATTTGAGCAGAGTACTTAGTTGTGTTTCAAACAAAATAAGCTACTTAGATAATAAACAGCCTTATGGGGAAATCATGAGGATTATTCTACACATAAAAACCGGCCAAGAGCGTGTCGGGCCACGCTCAGTGTAGGGTTCCGTAGTTTTTGTAATTTTTTCAAAAACTATTCCACCTATCAAGTTCAAAATAATTTTCCTACAAATTTTTTATAAAGTTCTACTTTTGAGATTTTTTTCATATTTTTAAAACTTATGGTTCAAAAGTTAGAGGGGGGGGGGACACATTTTTTTTACTTCTGGAGCGATTATTTCCGAAAATATTAACATTATCAAAAAATGATTTTAGTAAACCCCTATTTATTTTTAAATACCTATCTAACAATATATCACACGTTAGGGTTAAAATGAAAAAAAAAATCACTCCCCACTTTACGTATAGGGGAGGTACCCTAATAAAATATTTTTTTCCACTTTTTATTTTACCACTTTGTCGGCGTAATTGATATACATATTAGTACCAAATTTCAGCTTTCTAGTGCTAACGGTCACTGAGATTATCCGCGGACGGACGGACGGACAGACGGACGGACAGACATGGCGAAACTATAAGGGTTCCTAGTTGACTACGGAACCCTAAAAAGTAAGTGCTATATACTGGGCCGCCTCACAAATTTAGCCACCGTATTGGGACCGGGCAGTGGCGCAAATCCTCCTATCTCCCGACAGTGCCACCTCCATAATTTCGAGGGTATGAATCGTTGTTCGTATTGAGTGACGGGGCGAACTTGATTCTATTCAACTATATAACTATAGTAATTCAATTGTTGATGACGTAACTAATAGAAATATTCCCCCATCATGCACAGGCCCCGGCGAGAGCTACACGGACTACGTGGCGACACGGTGGTACCGCGCGCCCGAGCTGCTAGTGGGTGACACAATGTACAGCGCGCCGGTCGACGTGTGGGCCATCGGTAGAGTACCATTTTTTTATACCACGTCGGTGGCAAACAAGCGTACGGTCCGCCTGATGGTAAGCGGTCATCGCAGCCTATGGACGCCTGCAACTCCAGAGGTATCACTTGCGCGTTGCCGACCGTTTAAAAATGTATCCTTTTGTGAAGAACCTCATACTGTAGTCCCTCGGGAAAACCTCGGCACTCTCGGCAGGGAGATCATTCCATGACCTGAGCGTCCGAGGGAGGAAATTCCAGTAATAAATGCACCAGAAAAGTAACAAGCGTATTGTTGTTTACAACGACGGTTGCAAAACAAGCTTACGACCTGCCTGATGGTAAGCAGACATCGCAGCCTATGGACGCCTGTGACTCCAGAAGATTCACAAGTAGTTGCCGACCCTTTAATAAATAAATAAAATAAAAATAAAAATCATTTAATTCAGAAAACAAGTTCCATATTTTGTTAATAACAAGCCACTTATAATCTATGTTATATAATATAAACACATCGGGTCCACACACGAAAAAGACCCCTCCCCTCATCGATCACCCCTCACGTGGAGATCCATTAAGCCGGCGAGGACGGCAGAGTCCACCCTGTCCGAGATCATCTGCAGGATCCTGTTCCCACTCCCCTGCGTACGCCTTATAATGGATGTAGACTTTTTGCGCATTATGGCGTAGAAGTCGTCCACAGCTGCGTCCGCAAACATTCCTGACGCACTACAAAAGCGGGGGAGTCGAAACAGGGCCCTGAAAACATTATTGTATTGCACTCTTAGTGCACTATACGCTCGCTGCGTGAAACTGACCCATAAACCACTTGTATAGAAACTTTGGCAATAGGCTCTAAAAAGAGTTAACTTTACAGGCACAGAACAGCGAGTAAATCTATGTGCCAGCATGTTGCCACGCACTGACAATGACCTTCGCTCACGCTCTAGGTCCTTATCATCTTTGAGATCATCGTTCAATATATGACCCAAATATTTGAACTGTGATACCTGCTTTATTGGCACATTGTTTAAAAGAAGCGGTGGAATGTAATATGGCACTTTATTTTTACCTTTGAAGATCATGAACTCGCTCTTTTTTACATTGTACCTCAAGCCATGCGTCACCGCATATCTTACACATACATTCACTAATTTTTGCAACCCATAAAATGACGGACTGAGCAGTACCATATCGTCCGCATAGCTTATGTTGTTTACACTTACATTATCTACACGACAACCGACATGCATACCACTCAGTTCGCCGATCAGCTCATTCACATATAAGTTAAACAAACGTGGCGATGTTAACCCTCCCTGTCTCACACCGCATTTAAGTGAATACTCGTCAGAATAAACATTTGCCCATCTCACTTTATTTTTTTGGTTACTATACCAATATGAGAAAAGATTTACAACCTCGGGTGAAACACCCGTCTCCCTTAGCTTGTCCCAGAGTAGATCGTATGACACTAAGTCAAAAGCTTTGGACAAGTCTAAGAAGCACGCATATATAGGAGTTTTTCTCTTGACATAGTAATCAACAGTGTGCTTAAGTGTTAAGATTGCACTTTCAGTCGATAGCCCCTCCTGAAAGCCAAACTGTGCTTCACAAAGTTGTATATGTCGGCTAAGATGCACGTCTAGTATTTTATCTAAGACTTTTGCAACCACCGTAGCCAGCGAGATAGGCCGATAGTTCTCCTTATCAGCAATGTCACCTGACGAGTTTTTGATAAGCGGAGTCACAATAGTTTTCATAAGATCACCTGGCAAGTAACAATGGCGCACACAAAAAGTAAAAAGCATAGCTAGTATTCTATTCAGATGTGGACCTGCATGCTGTAGGTGTTCAATACTTAGTCCATCATGTCCCGGAGACTTGCCCTTTTTCATGTTTCTAATGACCTGTGACACCATAGTACTTGTTATTTCAAAGGTAGGGCTAATGTCTAACATATCTGGTTTTGCATGTGACTGTAATTGTGATTCTACTTTGAAACACTTCCCAAACATATTGGCAATACTCACAGGATCACTTATACCATCCACACTAACAGGCAGAGATACCTTTCCATTTAACCTTTTAGTGCTTTTCCAAAACTTGTTAAACTGTTTAGATGCATGCTGCGAGGCAAGACTTAATTTAATGACTCAAGGATTCATTGTGTTGACGGCTAGAGACATATACCACTCTCTAGCACTCTCATCTCAACACAGCGCATCCTCCAGAGCTCTGGTGGCCCTAGGGTGTCTTTTCACTAGAGATGTGCTATGCAGCTGCTATGTTGCGTGGATGTACACCTAACGCTACGAAAACCCGTTTCCACCAGTGCTATGATATGTTGACCAATGAGTATGATTGGTGGATTCAAACGCATCCATAGCAACGTAGCATAGCACATCTCTTGTAGAAAGGCACACTTACTCATCACCAGGAATGCAACACCATTTAACTAAAGAGCAAGTAATAGTGGTGAATTTTTCAACTACATATTAGCGCCTGAACTTTAACACCGAGCAATTTCCTCAGGCTGTGTGTTTGCGGAGCTGCTGTCGAGTGAAGCGCTCTGGCCGGGCAAAAGCGACCTCGACCAGTTGTACCTGATCCGCAAGACCCTTGGAGATCTGCTACCGAGGCACATGACTATATTCTCGCAGAACACCTTCTTCCAGGTATGTTATCACAGTACTTTGAACCCTGAACCGTATTGTACCTCGGTTGTATGTACTGTTTGATATTGGAGGTCAAAATAATTGTTCACCTAGAGGCATTTTAGTAAAATGATCGTTCTAGAATGTTAGAAACTAGCCCCATTGCACACGCTAGGTGGCTAACGAAAGGCTCCCAAGCGCGCAGTGCGGCCAGTTGCAAACATTCTAGAACGTTCGTTTTACTAAGCTACTAGTTGACTCGCTAGGCGCTAAGCAAGCCACCTATCAGTGCCTTTGTGGCTGCATTTTTTTTAATCTGACTATGGCTTTATAGGCCATGCCCATTAAAGCGATAGGAGTGCGCGGTGGAAGAGTAGCCTGGGGAAAATCCAAGAGAAACCTCCGACACGACCACGCGAGACCCTGCATTCCAGTGAGATTGGTTGCTATCAACCGAGCCCGTGTAAGTGGAATCAAGCTACTGGGAGTTTTGTAGCTGGTTAACTAAACAGTCCAGAAAGAAAGAAAGTAAGCTAGGCCCGATCTGATGGGTCGGAAATGTGGCCGTATACTTCTTCTACACTAATATTATTAAAGAGATAGTTTGTATGTTGGTAGCTTTCTGACGTTGTAAGTTGTAGGGGTCATCTCCAGAACTACTAATCTAATCAAGCTCAAAAATTCATTCACCTGTATATAGAATATGTCTTTGGGATGGACATAGGTTATATTATATCGCTTCGCTTGCGTTATTTGTGATGCGCCGGCGGTCCCGGCGGAGCTACTCCAGCAGCTACCTTCTTAGTTTCGTGATTTAGGATTAAAAATCAAATTACTAGTATTCGAAATTATTAAGTAATTGTTTTGTAAATTGCAGGGTATGGCGTTACCAGAGCCTACTACACTGGAGCCGCTAGAAACCAAGCTACCACAGCGGTACGCCCGCAATGAACTGGTTATAGATTTTTTAACGGTACGTAATTCTATAACGGTCATTGTTCACCAGCACCTAGTGGTCATAATAGTCAAATACTCGTAAATCTATACCAATATATTTCTGTCTTGGGGCGCAGCGTGTGTTTTGCTGGCAAACCCCAAGTTTGGACCGTTGAGATGCTGTCAACGACCAAGGCTGTGCACCGTAGGTGAGAACTGGAAGTATGCACATGTCCATGAGTCTACGTTTGAGTGACAGTGGTAGATCTCCTTTCATAAGGTGTTTCAAGGACCAATAGCTCCTCCTGGAGTTTTCGGTCCGTCTTTCGACGCCTTTTTCCTGTCGGGCCTGGAATGAGACTAATTAGCCCAAATAAATGTATTCATATGGACATATGCAATGTGTTCTCCGTTTATCTCAACACTACGTTTTGCGGTGTTAGTCATGAGCTTGGTCTTTGTCATATTTATCCTCAGTCCAACCTCGAGGCTTGCATTGCTTATTTCTTCAAGCATTTAAACGACTATAAGTATTTTTTACACATAAAGTGAACTCCCTATGTACTGACTACAGAAATGCCTGGACAAAGACCCGATGATGCGGTGGACATGCGAGCAGCTCCTTCGACATCCCATCTTCGAGAACTTTCTGTTCACGGTGCCGCACTCCGAGCAAGCTGACTATGAGCGCACTAGGCGGGCACAGGTTCGCACAACAATGATCAACACGTATTACCCATCCCAACTAGGCCAGGTTACGCTTGTAGGTATAGGTAATGGATACCGTCACAGAGTCAAAGAGGTTTATATAGTCCGTCTTGTCGTATCCGACAACGGCGACCCTTACTAATACATATGCTTTATCTGATGAATACCAAATATATTATATAGCTTTAACACAGAACGGGCGCGGCGCGGCCCGGGGCAGAGGTGGTTTTGCATTTTTGATCTTTCCGAAATTGTTGACTGTCAATTACTGCTTCATATGCAGTGATAGGAATAGGCAGAGTATAAATACCTAAACTCAGTAGAACAAAGTCATAAACTGGAGACTTCCTTACGGCTACTTTTTTTTTTAGTAACATGAAGTCCCGGGAAGTTTCTAAATAATTAATATTGTTATAAATACGATATAAAACAATACATTCTGCTCCAATACAATCGGCCCAATAAAATAAAACAACGAATAACATTAATTTATTTGTAACTTTTTTACGTACTTACATTAGGTACTCGTTTATATTTCTTAAATCTAAATACAAATAATATCAGGACTTAATCTACAAATACAAAATTATGTACGTCGGTATCTGGATCATATTCATGATCATGAGCGTATTGGAAACTTAAGTAATTTATACACTTTTGTAGGGCTGTGGTTTGTCTATCATAGCTGTAAATGCTCGTCTAAATCAAACGAGCAAACTTGCAAAGTGATACAAAACACCATTTTTAAGGTACAAAGTTCTACCCCAAGTATATTCATAAGAATAAAAACAAAAATTTAACCGTTTTTTATAAAACCGTTTTCCCAAATTCAGAAGTAATTAACAACTGCAGCCAGTATAACAGCCAGTATAACATTTAACCCTTTGCAAGTTAACACGTGTTGATTTACGTACAGAACAGTAAGTATTGATGTAGGTTTAATACATTACACGGCCAAGTTATGAACATAGACAAGTGACCGAATAATTAAGGTTCGTGACCGTTGAATTGAGCCTTTTATTTTCTAACATTTTATTGTACACACAAACAAAAGCATGAAAAATTAAAAATAACATATTATCTTACCTTGTCACTTGATAGTCTTGCAGTATCTGTGGTGTTTCGCGAGTATCCAGTAATCGTCAAATCCAATCAAAGCAAAGTCAGTGTCCAAATTCAGCCCAGGTAATCAGGTGAAATACCAGTGTAAACAAGCCAACGCCAAATATTATAAAAACACAGTATTGACACGTCCGTACGTATACGAGAAAGGATTGTATGCAACTGTACTGTCAACTTATTATTTTATCCATATCAAGCAAAATTAAAATAACTCGACTGCGTAAAAAAAATGTCTTAAGTGACATTTGGGCAATTAAGACGAATCGATTGACGTAAGAATCATCAAAATTGGCTGACGCGTTTGGTCTCTAATGCCACAGAGGAACAAATATACATACATAGACTGTTAAACACATTACCCTCCTTTGCGTCGCGCATTCGGGTAAAAAGAGTAGTAGCGACAAGTGATAACAACGTCTGCTTTCTCTTTTATAGGATAACAATAGAAACCACAAGCAATACAATAGATAACAACTACTAAGACTACTATTATGTCTATCTCTTTCACTTAAACACAATACGTGTACGCGTAATATTTAAAAAATAATGGTATATTTTTACTAAACTAGTAAAACTTGTAGTGTTGTTGTTACTACTGAGTTTTTAATGCCTCTGGGAAAATAGTGTTTTTTTTACTGACTTTTAAATTCGGGAAGTTCCGGGAAAAAATGTTATTGCTAGGAAGTCTCCACTTCTTGACTTTGTTCTACTAAGTTTAGGTATTTATATTCTGCCTGCCTGCTGTTACTGGTTTTGTCAGGATGTCGCCGTCGACGGACACGTCTGGGAGGACATCATCATCATTCCTATCACTGTTCATATGTCACACATGCCACCTCCGCTCTACCGCGCGGTTTTTGGTGCGATGTGCCGGGACTGCGTTCGCTTTATCACAAAACCGCCTCCGCCCCGCAACGAAGATGCCCTGCGCTCTGTGTTTCAAGCTTCAAAGCCGCACTAGATATAAAAGTTCGATCGCATTGTGTACAGTAAAACTGACCAGTACCATTAAAAGGGTACGTACTCTATAGTCAAAGAGGTACCAGACTCGCCACGAAGGGTACCATCATATACTTTACTGAAAAGCTCATTGTCAACACAACGAATAGCGCTTGAACTAGAGTTTCTTATTATGGTTTTATATTTTTGAAATAATGTGCTAAATGGCCAAAAATACTGGCGATTCTTCGTGTGTAAAAACACACTATCTAACTAAAAAGTTGTCGCATGGAAATACGGTTTTACTCAACAATTTAATATGTAACTTATAAAATGTGTTCCACTTATTCCTAAGAAGACTATCAATCCAATATAGATTTAATTCTTTCATGTCGGTTTTAAATCAAATAGTTCTTCAAATCTAACTCGTTTTACACGTCTCCGAGCGAAAATTGAGAAAACAGCTGTTGGACAGAGCCAAAATATAGCAAATTGAGAGCTAAATCTAAACAACTTTTCCACTTATTCAACTTGAATTGAAACGATCTTTCATATTATACAATAAAATCTTTAGGAAAACGAATATTGAATGAGATATGAACTCAAAAAATTTAGCGAATTCAGCAAACGGCTATATACGGACTCTTAAGTCTTTTAGGATTGCGCGCATAGTACACACTAGCATGATCGCGTATTTGTTGGACATAGGCTGAGTTGCACCCACGTTGCACCAAACCGTCTGTAATCGTAAGCTGTGTTCGTTAAAATTTGAATGTATGGAAAGTTTGACAAGTTTCTATGGGATAACAGCTGCGGTCGCCTTATTTAACGTTGTTGATCTGTGGTCGTAAGTTGGTGCAACCCATCCTTATTAGTTTTCGGTCTTCTCGCACTTAATTCGCTAATAAGGGCTTAAATGCTAAGTAGGTATAACGCCCACTTTGGGCGCCATTTTATATAATCTGACCTCAACAGACTGGGCTGAGTACCTACTTAGGTATTTCTTGGTCTGATTAGAGCTCTTAGTAGAACTAGTGGATGATGATGAGAAAATTTATGCTGATAAATCAGTTTATAACTTATTATGATAAAAAATATTGGTCCTTCGCGCCGGATCCAGTTATGAGTGATTCACATTTTTAATTTTTTAGCTCGTGTTCCTGAATCCAGACGATGTTGGTTTATAAAACCTACCAGAAGGACAAGAATGTTTAGCCTCGGCTTCGCTTGAGGTGAAAAATGATAAAATGTAGAGAATTGTAGTCTTTGAAAATACAAAATTGGCGACGTACCTAATTGTGGAAATAGAGACCTAAGTACAATACAATAGTGGTTAATTAATTAAGTAGAAACAATAGAAATGTAGGTTGTAATCAGTACCATACAACGTAGACAAAGGCAAATCGTTCATTCTAATCTCATCTAACATCTCTTTCTAATAAAATTTATTTATTTGATAATTTGCAAAAAAGGCTGCCCCTCGCAGCCGTCCCTTCAACCGCCATGCAACCGTCGTGAAATGGCACTCTGTCATTAGTCTTTCTGCCATCCCGTATTAACCGCTATAGTACGGAGCCCTTTTTACTAGGGGGCGCTAGGGTTAATGTTTGCACACGGGCGCTACATGGACTAGAGACGCCTCTGGTCGCGTGGCGTGTTCGTGGTGTTTCTTGTTAGTTGAGTCCGTGTCGCAGGTGCAGTCGTCGCCGCTGCTGCCCGCGCTGCCGGCGGAGCGCGCGGCGCCGGGGCGCGGCAAGAAGGAGGCCGAGGCGCGCGCGCACCTCCCCACCATCTGACCGCCGCTGCGCCTCGCCAACGTCCGCCTCTAGAGCCCCCATAGGCCCACCGGGGCGGGGCGAGCGGGCGGCGGGTGACACCCGGGATCAACAACGCTACACACAACACTCGTTTCCAACGTCATTATCGGATAAAGCAAGGATAGCACAAGACAGCTCGCGAGATAGACTATCCGTCTCTTTCCGTGTGTACACATTAGATAGAAACGGAAAGTCTAGCTCGCGCGCCGTCTTGTGCTATCCGTGCAGATGTAGTGAATGTTTCAACATCGGGCAAACTCGGAATACGAGTAGACCCGAAGCGGCTATCACTTATCTACACAAAGAGTAGAAAAAACCGCGAAAAGTTTCATCTGATGTTTCATGAAACCCAAACGATTTCCGCGCGGGTGCCACCCATGCTACGCCACCGAGGTTATTCTCAGCAGTTCTGACGACATGGCACACCTAACATACCTAAATGTGTTACTAACGCCATTATTAATGTAGGTCGTTAGAACTACTGCGAGTATCTACACCATAATATTTGTGATCAGGGAGTAACTATCATACAAAATTATATAATGTTCTGTGATCAAAACCTATAAAGAGCGAACCCCTTAAGGTTTTTACTGGCGGCGAAACATATATGACGTTTAGGTACATACAATTTTGTTCCTATAGGGCTTGGAAGGAATTGTGTTAAATATATCAGAATCACGAGTGTCCGCAGTGGTCGACTTGCCGTACAGATAATGATGAATAGGTAACTTACCTACTCGGTTTTTTCTTTAGGGTTGGACGACATGAATTTGGTAGAACATACCAATTTAGGTAATAAAGCTTTACTCTCTGTTGAGTTTAAAATTATAAGATGAAGCGGGGTTTACAGTGACCGTATTCATGTTTAGATGACAGCTCGTCACATGGTGGTGATATGATATCCCAACATAAACCATGGGTAAAATCGCCCATATGACCGCCATGTCACCGGCTGTCATAGGATGGTCGTGAATACAGTTACAAGTATTGCCTTCGTTCTTCGTTAGGCTTGGTGGGTCTTCTTGTCAACGATATGGCCCTAACCTACACCAATAAATTAATATGAACACATTACTATGAGTTTTATTTACATCTTCGCCTTAAGCTCGGTACCGAGAAATTCGAAATATCTTATCGATATTCGAAATATCCATGGAATTATGAAAGTGGAATGGACAGAGAGACAGAAACCGTTTGAAAGGTGATAGAATACTCGTATTATAGAATCATAGAATATTGCAGCAGAACACAAATCACCTGTGCTGCAAAAGTAAAGATGAGAATAGGAAAGTGTTTTATCACAAAAGTGAGTGGATGATACTTTGTGTGCGTCGCACTTGCGTCAGCTCGAGAGTCACCGGGAGGCAAATTCTCGAGTCATTATAAATATCTTATTATAGATATCACGAAAAAAATATGAAGTAAACATGTTTGTGCAAGTGTGCGATGCGTTTTTGTTGAGATCTTTGTAATCACCTCGAACGTCGTCAGCCCAAGAGATGGCCTGTGCTACTGGTCGAATTACGAATCGGGTGACACTTTTCCAGTCGTTTATTCCCAGTAGTCCCGTGGAAGTATTTCCGTGGCGGAACTAGTGAGACTTTTTTTTCCCAATAGTTCCGTTCCCAATGTTCAGTTGTGGCGCTTCGCCGGCCGCTGCCGCGGCACGCTCGATTCGCTCGCTCGGCTCGCGCGTTGTAGGGTCACAGTTCTACTAACACTCCTCCTCGCTTCGCTCGTCGTCGTACCTAACTACCACTCTGTATCGTTGACGGAACTATTGGGAAAAAAAGTCTCACTAGTTCCACCACGGAACTACTTCCACGGGACTACTGGGAATGAACTTTTCCAGTAGTCCCGTGGAAGTAGTTCCGTGGCGGAACTAGTGAGACTTATTTTCCCAATAGTTCCGTTCCCAATGTTCAGTTGTGGCGTGGTGTGTGGTTGTAGGGTCGCAGTTCTACAAACACTCCTCGTTTCGCTAATCGTCGTACCTAACTACCACTCTGTACAGTTTACTGAAGTATGGGAAAAAAGTTTCACTAGTTCCACCACGGAACCCCTTCCACGGGACAACTGGGAATGAACTTACACTGAGTGCTCCTGAGCTTACACACACACGTGTATCATTACACCACTTTTCCGAGAAAAATCCTTGTTTACTCTCTTGTCACTGACAATAAGAGATGGAAAGTGTACATGTTACAGTTTCCTGTACCATATTATAAAATTAAGCTGGTTCAAGCTGATCTATGGGAAACCAGCAATAATATAGGATAATGTCAAGCTGGTCTGGTCTAATAATTTGACAGACAAGAAATGTTTTAACAAATGTTTAATAATAATCTTAAGACAACACAATGATCACTAAAATTTCTCTATAGATAACTTATTTCTAAAAGCATCACTCAACCTCCCAATGGTAAATTACATATTTACAGACTCCTTCTGCATGTTTTCTCACTCGCTGTGGCCTCCAAGCTTTTTGAAGAACTATAAACAAAATAAAAAAAAAACTAAAAAATCTTCTGAAACAAGATAGAAATCTTTTTAAAGTCTAGATTTGAAAGTACATTATTGAGAGGTAGTGCACATTGGAAACATAATTTTCTCATATTTGGAGCATCCCAATTGGGGTAGTACCTCCACCTTATGGAGAATTGCAGCCATAATAACGCCACTACTTGCTCTTTAGATATGTGGTGTTGCGTCCCTGTCCATGGTGGTGAGTATGGTCTCCAGACCTTCCGGAGATGAGAGTGAGGGACCTGCTGTTAACACAATAAACCGAAGGGTCAGAAATTGAGGGCCTGTTTAGCCTACTCGGTAGTGATGCTGCCTCCGAAGCTAGAGGTCCCGGATTCAAATCCCGGCCAGGGCATTATTTGTGCATTTAGCACGGATATTTGTTTCTGGGTCTTGGATGTTTCCTATGTATTTAAGTATATATTTATCTATATAAGTATGTATATTGTCGTCTAGTACCCATAGGGATCATCCATTAATTACATCACACCTCAAGGGGGGGGGGGAGAGGGTCCACAAAATGTGACATATCGTGACAGGGGGGAGGGAGGAGTTCCATGTTTGTGACCTCACAACTCACAATCCTCACATACATTTTAATTTTACAAAATCTAAGTTTTCCCCCTGCAACGCGCCGACGTGAGTCAACACACGCCCACGCCCTATTGGTTCAAGCTGACATCGTCAAGGCAACCTAAGAACGAACACATGCGCACAAACGGTTTTTCAATCAATTTGAAATTAAACTGTCACCATTGATTTTTATTTATATTTACGTTTAGTTTTGATAGCTATAATATGTGATTAGGTGTTTTAATAGGATATTTTTACTGAAAAACATATTGTAATAGTAATTAAAAAGATAATTATAAGTATCAGTGAGTGCCTGTTGCCTCGGATGGAATGCTGTGTTTGCCAAAAGATTTTCTCATCAGCAAGAGGTCTACGTATCCACCAGGGACGTATCCATCAGGTCCGTATAAACTATGTTCCATCAACACCTCACATCCCGGCTCCCAGCTCCAATACTCCATTACCTCCCACCCCCGACACTCCTCTCCAGACTCTCCTCGGCCAACTCAAACAGTCAACTCCCATTATAAAACGAATACCACGGGGTGCCCGGTCGACGGTTTCAGAGGCATTAGCGGACGCAATAAATAATTGCGTTAGAAACAACAATACTAATTCTTGGCACGACCTCCTTACCTTTTCCTTTAAAATTCTCCATGTTTCAGAAGTATCCAACAATAATATTTCCCTAATGCAAAAATTAAAAAACAACATTTTAAATCCGTCTTCACCAATTTGCGCCTCTTCATCTGGAACCCACAGAAAAAAGTATGACTTGTTTGGGAAGGTCGAGGAAAAAATACACGACGGTGATCTTAAAGGAGCAACACGCCTGTTATTCTCAAACGACACCTTAGCACCGGACACTCCGGAGACCAAAGCCGCATTACAGTCCAAGCACCCCCCAGGCCCTTCCACTCCGATTTTCTTCGACCCTCCCTCTGACCCCTCAGCCTGCCTCCACGCCACGGTAAGAGACATACTAACAGCCCTCGCCTCGTTTCCAAAAGGTTCGGCGTCCGGTCTAGACGGCATATCCCCGCAGCATCTGATTGACCTCACCAGCTACGGCTCAGGTGTTGCTGGTGAACAGTTGGCCACAAGTCTCACAAAACTGGTTAATCTCATGCTTCTGGGAGATGTGTGCCCGGATGTGACACCGGTTATATACGGAGCAAATCTTATTGCCTTGGCAAAGAAGGATGGTGGCGTACGCCCCATCGCAGTAGGCTCTACGTTCCGACGTTTAGCAGCTAAGATCTGCGTCCAGCTCACTAGAACAAAATTACAGGCCCTCTTGGAACCCGCACAAGTCGGCTTTGGAACCCGTGGAGGTTGCGAGGCAGCAGTCCACGCTGTACGTACATTCATAAAAAGTGATTCTTGCGAGGTTCTTCTAAAATTAGACGTAAAAAACGCTTTTAATTCGGTCAATAGGGACACCCTGCTAAATGAAGTTAAAATACATGTCCCAGAAATTTATAACTTCCTTCTCCAGTGCTACCACTGTCCCTCAAAACTAGTTCATAAAACCAATGAGATTCTTTCGGCCGCAGGTTGTCAGCAGGGTGATCCCCTTGGTCCAGCGATATTCAGTTTGGCTATAAATCCGATAATCAACCACCTAAATTCGAAATTAAATATTTGGTACCTCGACGATGGGACCTTAGCCGGAGACGCGCAGACAGTCTTAGCAGACTTGATGCATGTTAAACAGCACTTCAATCGCATTGGTTTAGAATTAAATTGTGACAAATCTGAATTATATATTTCGGACAAACTGAATCCACTGACCGCTTCCGAAATCGCTCAAAATTTTAACAACATTGCCTTTAACATAAAAATAGTATCGAAGGACAGTCTGCACCTCCTCGGCTCCCCCATCTTCGAGGAGGCCATTCCTCTTCTCTTAAATAATTCTACAACAAAATTCAGTAAGTATTCGGACCGCCTTGTCAAAATTAGTAGCCACTCAGCTTTATTTATTTTAAAATTCTGTCTGTTTGTTCCTAAATTTACCTACCTACTTCGCTGTTGCCCGATTTGGAAATTCCCTCATTTAATCACACCTATTGACAACCTAATGAAATCCCAAATTGAAAACATCCTAAACATTCACTTCAGCGAACAGGCATGGACCCAAGCCGCTTTACCAATAAGGAACGGCGGCTTAGGAACCCGCAAAATTTCAAGTGTAGCCTTGCCGGCATTCCTGTCTTCAATCCACAGCACGCTAGATCTCGCAGGTAGAATACTAAAAGCTCCACCGGGCATTGACTGCGAGATTGCATGCTTGAACGAGGCCACGAATGCCTGGCTAGCTGGACCAAGTGCAAATCTCCCGTCCAAACCACATAGGCAAAGGGCCTGGGATACCATAGCCTCCGTCACCACCTTACAAAATTTAATAGAGCGCTCAACAGGCCGGGACCGTGCCAGGCTGCTAGCTGTGTCCAAGCCAGAATCTGGATACTGGCTTCATGCATATCCCTCACCCAATACTGGAACTTTCATCGACCCAGACACTTTACGAATAGCTGTCGGTCTCCGGCTGGGAGCTGGGATCTGCACAGGTCACACCTGTGTTTCTTGTGGGGCTCCAGTGGACCGACTCGGCCACCATGGCCTCTCCTGCTCCTCGGGCGCCGGCCGTCTATCCCGCCACGCCGCTCTCAACGACATTGTCAGAAGGGCGCTCGTCAGTGCCAACGTTCCCGCTGCTCTGGAGCCTCAGATTGTGCGGAGCGATGGCAAGCGCCCTGACGGTATGTCGTTGATACCCTGGAAGACGGGCCGTGCGTTGGTGTGGGACGCCACCTGTACAGACACCCTGGCGGCGTCCTACCTGCCAGCAACTACCAAACGTGCGGGGGCGGCGGCAGACGCCCGGGAACGCCTGAAGGTCTCGAAATACAGCTGTCTCGGCGCCCAATATCATTTCTTTGCTTTCGGCGTCGAGACACTGGGTCCTTGGGGTAAGGGTGCGCTGGAGCTCCACAGGGATATCAGCAGAAGGTTGAGGGAGACGACAGGCGACCCTCGCGCCGGTGGCTTTCTCGCGCAAAGAATCGCGATAGCAGTTCAGCGCGGGAATGCTGCCTGCGTGATGGGCACACTGCCAAGAGGCCCAGGTCTCATATTTAATTAATTATTTTATTTATATTTTTTAAGTTTAAGGTTTAGTTTTAGTTAAGTATTTTAATTTAATAGTAGTTTTATTATAAGTATATGTTTTTTTATGAAAATATTATTTTTAAATTTAGAAATAAATAGTTTAAAAAATAATAATTTCAATGGTTAACAAACATTGTACAAAACTAATTTTCTACATACTCGGATTAGTTTGAATTTGAATACTTTCGTTCCCTATAATTTGATACTATTTTTCTGGCCGAGTTTAACGATTTATTGTTTTCGAAATACTTAGCGAATGTATTACTAAGGCGATAAGGCTCATTTTACAACGCCGTAAGCGCGCTGGATACATGTGTCGGTGCCCTTTGTGACATAGCCGCCGCACGCGCTAACTAAACCTTTGACTAAGCCGACAAGTGCCGATGCCGTGATTTTATTTGCGATTCTAGTCTTCATTTAGCAATTGACTTTCGGTGAGTGACGTAGTTTACGAATTATTCTAATTTGTGTGATGATATTAAAGCAAAATGAGCAAAAAGGTGGATTTAGGTAATCTTTACCGTAACTTATATGATGCGTACTGTGCAGCGTATGCTGATTCAAAAAATAAACAAACTTTACAAGAAGAAGTTAATAAATTATGGAAAAGTTTTAAAACATCCGGGAGTGTCGAAGACAAAGTAAATTCTAAAATTCAAGAATTGAAAGTTATTTTGATGAAAAAGAATGGTGCGTTAATGGGTTTCTTCTCGAAAATTCAGTCCAAACCATTACCAGGACAACTGAAAGTACCTAAGGAAATTAAAGTAAGTATGATTTATTTTATAGCTACGGTTTTATTTTATTTTTTGGATTCTTAGGCATCTTTTTGTGAAAAGTTAGGTAAACACGATACATCCGAGTTACGTTATTAATTTAAGACTTAATTTTATAAAACGCGGGCGCGGGCCTGTTTGAATTTACCTTAAAATGCCAACTGCACTACAAACATATATGTACATACTTAATCACCGCTCAGTGCTCTGTAGTACCTATCCATTTGTGCACGTCGCCCGTATTTACAATATATTACGAAAAAAATACACGTTATTTGATTTATTAGAATATACACCATTTTTTGTTTGAAATCAAGAAATCTGGATTCCCTAAACAAATTTATTGATTTTCAATTGCCAGGCATCCAGAACATGAAAGAGTGGATCCAAAATCCTTGGACGGAGGAAGAATAAGTTTTTAATATTTTTTTTGTATTGTTGATTTTCTCTTCGTTAATTTTATAAATCATTTTAAGCAATCCTATTAAAAAGTTAGTTTCAAAGTTACGTTGTAATTTTTACCATCCTAAACTAAAAATCTAAATGTGACGTCACACTAAGGGGGGAGGGTGTAGTTAATTGTGACAAAGTGTGACAAGGGGGGAGGGAGGGGTCAAAAAATCATGAAATTGGTGTGACGTAATTAATGGATGACCCCATAGTAGAAGCTTTGCTTACTTTGGGACTAGGTCGATTTGTGTAAGATTGTCCCCCAATATTTATTTATTTAAATGCACTTTAGTATTTTCTCGAGTCCCAAGCATCCATAGACTTACAACTATGGTTGTAAGCTTTAAGCTACCATCATTGTATAAAAAATACTATTAAAACATTTGCAGAAATTCCCTAAGACACCACATTCCTAAATTACAAGATGTAAGCATATCCAAGTCTCTGTGTAAGAGGTCCAGGAACATCAAAGTATAGCATTATCATTTATTGTTTAATTCTTAGTTTCCTTAGCTCTACTTGGTGTAGTAGGAGCCAAAGCTAGAATTGGACAATTTAAATATGTTGTTTTGAGAATGCGCAAGAAAAAACAAGTAAGTCTACCATAAACGACAAATTAGTTGTTTTGTTTGACGACCTGTTTAGCCTAGTGGGTAGTGACTCTGCCTCCGAAGCTGGAGGTCCCGGGTTCGAATCCCGGCCAGGGCATTTATTTGTGCATTTTTCACGGATATTTGTTCTTGGGTCTTGGATGTTTTCTATGTATTTAAGTATGTATTTATCTATATAAGTATGTATATCGTCGTCTAGTACCCATAGTACAAGCTTTGCTTAGTTTGGGACTAGGTCGATTTGTGTAAGATTGTCCCCCAATATTATTATATTATTATCATCAATTGCCTGCAATTTCAATTCAAATCTCTCTTTATTGTTGGAAAAATGACTGAGAAAGAGTGCAGCATTTGTCTGACTAGTGTCACAACAGTGTGCATTGAGTAGGATCCTAATAAGGACAGTGCCGGATTAGTCCATAACCAAATTAAGCAATTCCTTAGGGCATCACGTCTTGGGGGCACCATAAAGAGCACCAGGACCAAAACAAAGACCGATACTAAGTTACTTATGGCCCGCCCTCCCGGCCACAGGCGTGGATTGCTTAGGGCGTCAAGTAGTCTTAATCCGGCACTGAATAAGGTTAACTAAATAATTTTAGGAAAGTAACTCACAGTAAACAACGGCAGCTTATCCCGTTCGTCCTTAGAAACAAGTCTGTCGTCTTGCTGGAGCTTGTACCAAGTGTAGTGACTGACAAGAGAGTAAACAAGGATTTTTCTCGGAAAAGTGGTGTAATGATACACGTGTGTGTGTAAGCTCAGGAGCACTCAGTGTAAGTTCATTCCCAGTTGTCCCGTGGAAGGGGTTCCGTGGTGGAACTAGTGAAACTTTTTTCCCATACTTCAGTAAACTGTACAGAGTGGTAGTTAGGTACGACGATTAGCGAAACGAGGAGTGTTTGTAGAACTGCGACCCTACAACCACACACCACGCCACAACTGAACATTGGGAACGGAACTATTGGGAAAATAAGTCTCACTAGTTCCGCCACGGAACTACTTCCACGGGACTACTGGAAAAGTTCATTCCCAGTAGTCCCGTGGAAGTAGTTCCGTGGTGGAACTAGTGAGACTTTTTTTCCCAATAGTTCCGTTCCCAATGTTCAGTTTTGGCGCTTCGCCGGCCGCTGCCGCGGCACGCTCGCTTCGCTCGCTCGGCTCGCGCGTTGTAGGGTCACAGTTCTACTAACACTCCTCCTCGCTTCGCTCGTCGTCGTACCTAACTACCACTCTGTATCGTTGACGGAACTATTGGGAAAAAAAGTCTCACTAGTTCCACCACGGCACTACTTCCACGGGACTACTGGGAATGAACTTTTCCAGTAGTCCCGTGGAAGTAGTTCCGTGGCGGAACTAGTGAGACTTATTTTCCCAATAGTTCCGTTCCCAATGTTCAGTTGTGGCGTGGTGTGTGGTTGTAGGGTCGCAGTTCTACAAACACTCCTCGTTTCGCTAATCGTCGTACCTAACTACCACTCTGTACAGTTTACTGAAGTATGGGAAAAAAGTTTCACTAGTTCCACCACGGAACCCCTTCCACGGGACAACTGGGAATGAACTTACACTGAGTGCTCCTGAGCTTACACACACACGTGTATCATTACACCACTTTTCCGAGAAAAATCCTTGTTTACTCTCTTGTCACTGACAATAAGAGATGGAAAGTGTACATGTTACAGTTTCCTGTACCATATTATAAAATTAAGCTGGTTCAAGCTGATCTATGGGAAACCAGCAATAATATAGGATAATGTCAAGCTGGTCTGGTCTAATAATTTGACAGACAAGAAATGTTTTAACAAATGTTTAATAATAATCTTAAGACAACACAATGATCACTAAAATTTCTCTATAAATAACTTATTTCTAAAAGCATCACTCAACCTCCCAATGGTAAATTACATATTTACAGACTCCTTCTGCATGTTTTCTCACTCGCTGTGGCCTCCAAGCTTTTTGAAGAACTATAAACAAAATAAAAAAAACTAAAAAATCTTCTGAAACAAGATAGAAATCTTTTTAAAGTCTAGATTTGAAAGTACATTATTGAGAGGTAGTGCACATTGGAAACATAATTTTCTCATATTTGGAGCATCCCAATTGGGGTAGTACCTCCAGCTTATGAAGAATCGCAGCCATAATAACGCCACTACTTGCTCTTTAGATATGTGGTGTTGCGTCCCTGTCCATGGTGGTGAGTATGGTCTCCAGACCTTCCGGAGATGAGAGTGAGGGACCTGCTGTTAACACAATAAACCGAAGGGTCAGAAATTGAGGGCCTGTTTAGCCTACTCGGTAGTGATGCTGCCTCCGAAGCTAGAGGTCCCGGATTCAAATCCCGGCCAGGGCATTATTTGTGCATTTAGCACGGATATTTGTTTCTGGGTCTTGGATGTTTTCTATGTATTTAAGTATATATTTATCTATATAAGTATGTATATTGTCGTCTAGTACCCATAGTAGAAGCTTTGCTTACTTTGGGACTAGGTCGATTTGTGTAAGATTGTCCCCCAATATTTATTTATTTAAATGCACTTTAGTATTTTCTCGAGTCACAAGCATCCATAGACTTACCACTATGGTTGTAAGCTTTAAGCTACCATCATTGTATAAAAAATACTATTAAAACATTTGCAGAAATTCCCTAAGACACCACATTCCTAAATTACAAGATGTAAGCATATCCAAGTCTCTGTGTAAGAGGTCCAGGAACATCAAAGTATAGCATTATCATTTATTGTTTAATTCTTAGTTTCCTTAGCTCTACTTGGTGTAGTAGGAGCCAAAGCTAGAATTGGACAATTTAAATATGTTGTTTTGAGAATGCGCAAGAAAAAACAAGTAAGTCTACCATAAACGACATATTAGTTGTTTTGTTTGATCATCAATTGCCTGCAATTTCAATTCAAACCTCTCATTATTGTTGGAAAAATTACTGAAAATTGAGTGCAACATTTGTCTGACTAGCTAGTGTCACAACAGTGTGCATTGAGTAGGATCCTAATAAGTACAGTGCCAGATTAGCCCATAACCAAATTAAGCAATTCCTTAGGAGCACCAAAACAAAGACCGATACTAAGTTACTTATGGGGGAGGGCGGGCCACAGGCGTGGATTGCTTAGGGCGTCAAGTAGTCTTAATCCGGCACTGAATAAGGTTAACTAAATAATTTTAGGAAAGTAACTCACAGTAAACAACGGCAGCTTATCCCGTTCGTCCTTAGAAACAAGTCTGTCGTCTTGCTGGAGCTTGTACCAAGTGTAGTGACTGCCGATGATGGCTGGCACCATCACTATTACTAGAAGGTTCTTCGATATGAAGGCCCGGACGTTCATTTTGAGTACAACGTCGGGATATCGAACTGAACTTTGAGAAATAGGTTATTTAGATATTTTTCCGTCAGATTTTATGTCTAACCTAAATATTTTAATATTCATTTGTTTTTTCCTATGTCAATGTCACTGTCAATTGTCACGTCAAATCACCGCTCCGTGTGCGTTTATACTGTTTCTTTTTTTACAAAAAATACAGAGCATATTTTAGATAAAATAGACTTGTGTCATATTTTTGTTAAATATTTATACATCACATTATTATATATATATACTTTTATCTGATAATATAGATAAATAACGCTTATTTAAAATATATAATTTTAATATAACTCGATAGTTTTTAGACTAAATAAAAGGTTCTGAATGTGCCGTGCCGTGGTGCGTTTTACTTTATCCTGCAACTGTCGTTTTTACTTTTTATATTTTGCACTAATCAAATGCAAACGTCTGTATCGACGACCAATGACAGCGTCACTTGCGAGAAAATTTTCATTAAAATGAAAATCAAACGAAGAACAAACTACATTTCATTCAACCAGCCAAAAACATGGTGGCTGCTCAGTGAATAGGGTGTAATTTTTGACTAGTCATTAGAATTCAAGAGGCTTATTTAGCAGGAGTGTTTGATACAATTAGTAAGTCTTCTTTTTCCATACTCCACTATTTCGTATAACGAAAATACCAACAGAACATTTAATTTCAGATAAACACCGACCCAATAAGCTTCACAAAACAATTCGAAAGATGACGTCTGAAGATACCAAGAACGTACAGGACCTGAAGGGATGTTACGAAAATCTAATTGTTGTTGATGTCGGCGCAAATTTGACCAATAAGAAATACGGCCGTGATCTGGACTCTGTAGTGCAAAGGGCAAAAGATGCAGGTATTACGTTACGAAGTGAAATGTTTCATGTCAATACACAATAACTCATCCATCACAGCTGTTCAGCAAGTCGCTGCTCTAATTAATGCTTACGATTTAGTCGGTGTGAATACGCTCTAATTTATTCATTTACGTACAAATAGTTGCGGCAGTGAATGCTTGCTTTATTTACTGGCCTCCTTTTGAAGTTAACAAGCAGAAAAGAATTATGTGATTAAAGAAAGTTGTTTGTGATTCTGATACTCAGTTTTTGCTGCTTGACTTATTAACATGTGCAGTTGTTGACAGTACATGACCAAACATAAATAAAGAACACTAGAATGCTATAATATCCATGTCCGGGAAAGTCTTAAAAAAGTTTACATACATACATAAGCTCACCCCTATATTCCTATATTCCTAAGAGAGGTAGGCAGAGCACATGAAAATTGATTTCAGTGCATTAAAAAAGTTTAGTAATGTTATTAGTTATTATGAATCTTGTTGAATTATTTCTAAGTGGCAGTAAGTTTATATCCCAATATTTTACATTGGATTTAGTTAGTATGGTCTCTTTATGGTGTTATTTTTCTCTGCTTTATTTTGTATATTGGTATATGATAATCATATCTATTTGCCAGTCTAGTTTAAAGCCGGTAAATTAACAATCTGTAATAGGACATGTTAATTCTTATAGGTGTCCAAAAAATTATGGTCACGGGAACTTCAGTAAAAAATAGTAAAGAAGCCTTAAGACTGACTCGCCTCTACCCAGGGACAATCTACTCCACAGCTGGTGAGTACTTGATAATACATTCACAGATAGTAAGTGACAGTGACTGGTTGGCATATTCAAAGATAGGTCTTTGCTCAGAAGTGGGCATTTACAGGCAACTAACAAAACAAAAGACAATTCAAACGTTATAACTTGGGACCGGACAGTTTGTGGTTTTTTAAACATAGAGAGGAGTGGAGTCCCCACTTAGCTAATATATATTAGATAGAGAGAATATATGTTAGATCTGTGGGAGTCCCTGCTTACTTTTTTTAGATTGAATGATTATTTGTTTTATTTGTTCGTATTTTTTCATACTCATTTTGCATAGGGTATAAGTTAGGGACCTAAACCTAACTTTCTTAAGGTAGTTTATTGACATTGATAGGTGCATGTAATATGCCTAATTTGAAGAATAAACTACTTTTACTTTTTTTACCTTTGTCCCATAATTGTACAGACCTTCTCAATAAAATTTATGTAGTTAACTAAAACATAGGAGTACTTGCCTACATAAATATAATCAATAATCATGCAAAATATCATGTCACATTATTATTATTACAATTGTATTTGCTCTGGGTCAAGGTTGACCAAAAAAGGATGCTTTAATCAAAATCAAAATCAAATCAAAATCAAAAAAATTATTCTGCAAATAGGCCACAAGGGCACTTTTACAAGTCAACACATAAATTATACAATTAAATAAATAGACAATGATAATTATAATGTATTCAAAACAGAATTGCAGAACTAAAAAAAAAGTAGACAATAATAATAATGATTTCAAAACTATAGTGATTAAAAAACTCACAATATTCAATTAAAATTAACTTAATACATTATATATTAAAAAAAATTGTGACGTATATATACGGTCTCTGTCCGAATACACAAAAGTATATACAATAAATTTAATATCTCAGAGATGTATATGGTCTCTGAGCGTCCATTATTCTTACGTCCTTAGAGATGTACATGGTCTCTAAGCGTCTTATCGTATTATGGCATTAAGTCTGCCTTATTTGTTAATGACAATGTCTACCATAAATCTTATTTTTCATTCCGTTTACCAGGTGTCCACCCTCATGATGCAAAATCAATGGTAGAAGATGACATGTGGGCGGAGCTACAAGAGACAGCCAGTGCCCCGGAGTGTGTGGCCATCGGTGAATGTGGACTCAACTACAGCAAAGACTTCTCCGAGCCGAGTGTGCAGCGGGATGTTTTTAAACGGCAGGTATGTTGATACATTTACACATCTTAATCACTATGGATTGTTTGGTTGTAATTGAATTTTTTTAAATTCATCTTTTCGTTATAGATATGAAGGCTTGACCTTCACACAAAATTTGGTATTGCTTGTTCACTAGTGTTATCTCGATATGCTCTTCATCCAAGTGCGAAATGTGTTTTTTGGTCATATAAAGTAAGATAGTTAGTTAATGTATCATTATTATTCTGGAATGAAGTTTTCAAAAGTTCATATTTTTCCATGCAGATGCAGTAGTAAAATGGTTACATGTGGAAAAATAAGAGTGACATGTTCACTGAATCTTTCTAGTTTCTTTTTTGAAACATGATGAAATTGATGAAACATTTAGAGGAATAAAATATTTTACTATTTATTTCCTGCAGATTATGATGCATAGTTTTCTGGTATTTAAATTAGAATAGTTAGTGCATAAAATGGTTACAGTTTTAATGTAGTTTACCAAGGATAAGCCTTATGATATGATTACTCTAATTCTCTAAAAGTAATATTTATTTTGTTAGTTTCCACCATAATGATTATGACGACCTGTTTAGCCTAGTTGGTAGTGACTCTGCCTCCGAAGCTAGAGGTCCCGGGTTCGAATCCCTGCCAGGGCATTTATTTGTGCATTTTTCACGGATATTTGTTCTTGGGTCTTGGATGTTTTCTTGGATGTTTTGTATGTATTTATCTATATAAGTATGTGTATCTTCGTCTAGTACCCATAGTACAAGCTTTGCTTAGTTTGGGGCTAGGTCGATTTGTGTAAGATTGTCCCCCAATATTTATTATTAATTCGTTTCAAAATTGCTGTGCCCTCCGGATCTACTTAAATTTATTTACCAACTTCAATAGAAGGAAGGAGGTACTCAGTTCGTCTGCATGTTTGCTTGTTCTTTTTTTTATGTGTGTATGTTCCCCGATAACTCTTGACCACGTTGGCCGATTTTGATAATATTTTTTTTTGTTTTAAAGCAGGTACCTCGAAATTGGTCCCATATAAATTTGGTGAAGGTCTGATGATGGGATCTAGGAGGAATCGAGGAAACTCCTAATTTGATAGGCACGCATGTGCCGATTTCGGTATTTTCTGTAGGTAACAAAGCATTGGCTCACGGAAACCACAAATTGTGGCATATCAAGCAGAGTTGGGCATTCAAGAATAAAATCATTATTTGAATAAGAATTCGTAAGAATAAAATCACGCCGATTTTATTCCCGTCCAAATTATTCAAATAATTTCGTCGGGAATAATTCTTACGCGAGAAAATTGAATGGGAATAACTTATTCTTATTCAAATAAAGTTATTCATGATTTTTTATTTTAAATAATATTTCACGAATAAGAATGAAGTATGGTCCGGGTACGGGGCAAATATGGATTACATGTTAGGTACTAGATAGAGGTACTAATGGAGTCAGGAGTTTGATAGTGGAACTCATCAAACGGCCATTTAAATACTCGTCGAGTGTGCTCATTTGGTTTGTTTTTATTCTGCTGATGGAGTCAGGAGTTGGATAATGGAACTCCTCAATGGCTATTTGTATACCCCTCGAGTGTGGGCTCATTCGGTTTGTTTTTATGAGTCCGATACATTGAACTTGGTGAGGATCGTCTCATGATGGAGTCAGAAGTTCGATAGTGGAACTCGTCAATGGCTTTTTGCATACCCCTCGAGTGTGGGCTCATCTGATTTATATTTATGAGTCCTATACATTACACTTGGTGAGGATAGTCAGATGATGGAGCCATTTAAATACTCGTCGAGTGTGGGCTAATTTGGTTTGTTTTTATTCTGCTGATGGAGTCAGGAGTTGGATAATGGAACTCCTCAATGGCTATTTGTATACCCCTCGAGTGTGGGCTCATTCGGTTTGTTTTTATGAGTCTGATACATTGAACTTGGTGAGGATCGTCTCATGATGGAGTCAGGAGTTCGATAGTGAAACTCGTCAATGGCTTTTTGCATACCCCTCGAGTGTGGGCTCATCTGATTTGTATTTATGAGTCCTATATATTACACTTGGTGAGGATGGTCTGATGATGGAGTCAAGAGTTGGATATAGTGGAACGCCTCAATGGTTATTTGAAAACCCCTCGAGTGTGGGCTCATTTGGTTTGTTTTTATGAGTCTTCTACACCATCCTTGGTGAAAATGGTCTGATGATGGAGTCAGGAGTTGGATAGTGGAACTCCTCAATGGCTATTTGTATACCCCTCGAGTGTGGACTCATTTGGTTTGTTTTTATGAGTCCTAGACATTGGAGTCCTTTTTTTTTCAAATATTTCTCTATATGGCTTGCTTTTGCTGTTAAAGCAGGATCTACATTTTTTTATTTTTACTATCAGAAAAGGAAACTTCTGCAAATACGGCTCTATAGATTCCATGGCAAAAAATTTACAAATAGAAAAAGATAACATAGAAGTTTGGTTGTTGTTTCAAACAATATTTTTTTATTATGACAAATAATATAAGTATATTTTTCTACGTACTGGCCGTCTCAACTCAACTTTCAATATCAGCAAACTAAAGAGACCAATAAGTAGTTGTGTGATTAAGTACCTATAATATAGTTAAAAACACTCTGTATGTAGCTTGAGGTCATACTTCTATCATCGGCACCAAAGTAACTTAGTTATTACTAAGTTAGATAGAACATGGTGTTTTAAATTTCATTCCTGATATTTAAAATTTGCTTCAAAATGTTATTAGACGCAGAGAAAACATAAAAAATGAATACTAAACACTTGCTAAGCTAAACACGTGTGACAGGTGGTGTTTCAAATGTTTTTTTAAATTTTCTATTGTTATATGTTCCTGTCATAATATTAGCAAATTTTAAACAACAGAAGGATTCGTAAAAATACCATGTCATTACACTAGCAATAACAATAGGATTAAGTCGTGGCGGGCGCACTCTTTGTAAACAGTTCCTAGTTCCTATTGTTGTTGCTAATAATGCTAATGAGGGTCTCAAGTAGAAATACATGCCACGACTTTCTGAGAATCTAGCGCAACAATATAAGGGGTATTTTTTCCAACCGTCATTTACTATCTATGTCATTTTTGGTAACTTAACAACTTTGGTAAGGTAAACTAATATTTAAATGGTATGCTACTATCCATTAAAAAGTTACGCAATGTACCTTTTGGATCCATGATCAGACCAACGTAAATGACCCATATAAACAGACCAAATGAGCCCACAGCCATTTAAGAGTTCCACTACCCAACTCCTGGCTCCATCATCAGACCATCTCAACCAAGTGTAATGTATAGGACTCATAAATACAAACCAAAAGAGCCCACACTCGAGGGGTTTACAAATAACCATTGAGGAGTTCCACTATCCAACCCCTGACTCCATCATCAGACCATCCCCATTAAGTGTAATGTATAGGACTCATAAATACAAACCAAACGAGCGCACACTCGAGGGGTATACAAATAGCCATTGAGGAGTTCCACTATCCAACTTCTGACTCCATCATCAGACCGTCTCCACCAAGTGTAATGTATAGGACTCATAAATACAAACAAAATGAACCCACACTCGAGGGGTATACAAATAGCCATTGAGGAGTTCCACTATCCAACTTCTGACTCCATCATCAGACCGTCTCCACCAAGTGTAATGTATAGGACTCATAAATACAAACAAAATGAGCCCACACTCGAGGGGTATACAAATAGCCATTGAGGAGTTTCACTATCCAACTCCTGACTCCATCATCATACCGTCTCCACCAAGTGTAATGTATAGGACTCCTAAATACAAACCAAATGAGCCCACACTCGAGGGGTATTCAAATAGCCATTGAGAAGTTCCACTATCCAACTCCTGACTCCATCATCAGACCATCCCCACCAAGTGCAATTTATAGAACTCATAAAAACAAACCAAATAAGCCCACATTCGAGGGGTATACAAATGTCCATTGAGGAGTTCCACTATCTAACTCCTGACTCCATCATCAAACCATCCTCACCAAAGTGAAATTTATAGAACTCATAAAAACAAACTAAATGAGCCCACACTCGATGGGTATATAAATAGTCATTGAGGAGTTCCACTATCCAACTCCTGACTCCATCATCAGATCATCTCCACCAAGTGTAATGTATAGGACTCATAAAAACAAACTAAATGAGCCCACACTCGAGGGGTATACAAATTTCCATTGAAGAGTTCCACTATCCAACTCCTGACTCCATCATCAGACCATCCTCACCAAGTGAAATTTATAGAACTCATAATAACAAACTAAATGAGCCCACACTCGAGGGGTATGCAAATAGCCATTGAGGAGTTCCACTATCCAACTTGATAACAACTTAAAATATAACCGATCCGATTGTGCTACAAAATTAACTTATTCTATTCTAAATAACATTTTATTTGAATAAAACTTTATTTAGAATAATCCCATTTCTAGAATAATTATTCCGATTCTTATTCTTCATTTAAATTGAAACCAGCTTGAATTATTCCCGCTCATTTTATTTTAAATAACGACTGCATGAATTATTCTTATTCAAATCCATTTGAATAAGAATAAAATTTCTGTTTTTATTCTTATTCTTATTCAAGTTAATTTTTGCCCAACTCTGATATCAAGTACAAAATTGGAGTCGGTTTTTTTTGGTATAAATTATATTATAACACCTTGTATACGACATCATCATGTCAGCCGAAAGACGTCCACTGCTGGACATAGGCCTCCCCAAAGACTTCCACAATGACATACACATACATACGACATGATTATGCAATAAATATATGAATATGCCGTCGTGAATCTCCGGGCTCATGAGATGAGGGATGAAATGTTTTGTAAACTTGAATATCCAATGGGAACTTAACAAGATCCCAATAAGAGTAACCCTAATTTAAAAAAAAACCTGGCCAAGTGCGAGTTAGACTCGCGCACCGAGGGGTCCGTAAAAAATATTTTTATTATATGATGTAACTAAATATTCACGGCTTTCGCAATTTTTCCTTTATCTGTGCTATAAGACGTAGCTTCGTACCAAATTTCAAGATTCTGAGTTCACGAGAAGTACCCTGTAGGTTTTGATTCCTTTGAGGGTATCGAAAATTTGCTGTAATTTTCGGCATACACGGCTGTATCTTTTTATTGCGTTGGCTTAGAAGTTTGATTTTTTTTACAGCTCCAAGGGACAGTAGACCTGAGTATTTGATATAAATTTCAGCTTGATACCTCCACGCGTTCCTGAGAAAGAGGGTCTTGACAGACAGACAGATGGACAACAAATTGATCCTATAAAGGTTCCCGTTTTTTCCTTTTGAGGTACGGAACCCTAAAAAACAAATTTCAAGTCATAAATACAGATGGAATGACAGTAAGTCAGTTCATGCACAGTAAGTCACAGGTGCACTTTATATGGACCAAAACAAAAGAAAAAACCGGCCAAGTGCGAGACAAACTCGCGCACGAAGGGTCCGTACCATAATCTATAAAAACGACAAAAAAAACACGTTTGTTGTATGAGAGCCCCTTAAAATTTTTTTTTCGTATTTGTTGTTATGGCGGCAACAGAAATACATCATCTGTGAAAATTTCAACTGTCTAGCTATCACCGTTCATGAGATACAGCCTGGTGACAGCTGGACAGACAGACGGACTGACAGCGGAGTCTTAGTAATAGTACCCCGTTTTTGCCCTTTGGGTACGGAACCCTAAAAATGACTTGAATCCTCTAATATGTGCCCGCAAACATTTTAAGATGATTAGAATCCAAAATAAGTGGCAAGAGGTTGCTAAAGATGAAGGTGACTATTATTTCGCAATAACGGGGGTCGGACAATAGAGATAAGATCCCTATAATATAGGAGCACTATATTATTGGAATCTTATCTCTATTGTCAGACTTATTTATGTAAACATAAACAGTCATAAGAATTTATCAGTCATGATATTGTTAAAGATGCATAATATAATCAATTGTTATAATGGATATGGATTATTATGGATACTGTCTGATGTAGATAGTGTATATCAGACAATGTCCCGAGAAATAACAATGATTGATATGGCGTCCATTTCCTGATTTAAATCGGCCAGTAAATGAAAGTGGCTATACCAATTTATTTTACGAGTTTCCTTTTATTAAATAAGGGATTACTGCGGTATGAGCATGTAATTCCAACTATGTGTAACCATTAGGTATGTGCAATATTTTGGTTCCTGTGCTCCACTCAATTGCTCAAAGGTTATATGGAAGAAATCCCTAAAGGGATAAGTTCGCCTTTGTACTGATATAATGGGAGCATACCCAAACTACGTGACCAACTTTTTACACTTTTTTACTCCCCTCCCCCCTTCCGGTGACCAAGCGTAGTATACATATGCCAATACGCCCACCCTCCCCCTCTAGTTTTCACGTAGTATAATTTATTAATATTTTTTTGCGGAAAGTTAAAAAAATGGCTCTTGTTTGTATTTTTTCATATGCCCCCTAATGCATGACGTCGAAAGTGCATGCGTAGTTAAATTGTAATTGTATTTAAGTCGAAACTGGAGAAGATTTAGGCTGGGTTGCACCAAACCGTCTGTAATTGTAAGCTGTGTTCGTTAAAATTTGAATGTATGAAAACTTTGACAAGTTTATATGGCATGACAGCTGCCGGCGCCATATTTAACGTTGATCGGTCTGTGATCGTAAGTCGGTGCAACCCAGCCTTAGTGGTGGGGTAAACCGTGGCGCGTGAGTCCGCTGCAATTAGAATGTTTCTCAAAAATATTCCACTAGCTACGTGACGAGAAGCTACCCCCCTCCCTCATCCGGTGACCAAGTGTGGTATTTTGCTGACCCCCCTCCCTAAACAAGTCTTGGGTACGTTCCAACTGAATTTGTCTGTATTTTTACCTGGGTTTTGTGTACAATAAAGTATTTACATACATACAATAAAGAATTGAGTATTGTACTACAAATAATTAGCTAAAACATTTATTTGACTCAATTTTTTTTTGGTTTTATTGGAGGAATTGGCAAGTTTTGACAAAGGTCTACATACAAAACAAAAAATCCGTTGTGTCGGGGGTTAAAAACGGGTTGCTGATATGTGTAGTTCGTTAGTCATAAAATATTTGCCAGTCTAAGACAGCGCTCCAAAGTACACACTCACACATATGTTAAATCAAAGTACACTTACATACACATACATAAACTCATTCCTTTACGTCCAAAAGCGACATACAGAACACAGTAAAGGCCGAGCCACACCGAATGCGTGCGCAGCACGTGCGCGTGTGCGTGTGCGTGGCGTGCGCGTTGTATCGTATGAAATGTCATAGTAGATGACAAACCGCTTGCGTGCGCATCTACTATGACATTTCATACGATACGCGCACGCCACGCACACGCACACGCGCACGCGCTGCGCACGCATTCGGTGTGGCTCGGCTTTTAATTTAAAATTTTCTGTGCTATTTTTGGGCTCACGTGAGATAAAAGTACGTATTATACAAACATTGGAATTCGCAATTTTGCTCTTAAGGTTATATTAATTCACGAGATGTAGGTGCACTCCTGCAATGCCAGTGATACGCATTAGCCACTTGATGCCAAATTAGCTATGTCTGATAGCTGACTCATTGAATTGGACGCTCGTTTCAGTTAAAGTTACAAAAAAAAGATTAAGTATGTTAGAACGAAGATATTGCCTTTTTTTAGTGGCAAACAAGCGTACGGCCTGCCTGATGGTAAGCGGTCACCGCAGCTTAAGGACGCCTGCAACTCCAGGGGTGTCACATGCGCGTTGCCGACCCTTTAAAAACTCGACACTCCTTTCTTGTAGAATCCCATACTGAAGACCCTCGAAAAAACCTCGGTAGGGAGCTCATTCCACAACTGGAGCGTCCCAGGGAGGAAATTCCTCTGATACCGTATCGTACGCGACCATTCAGGTTCTAAGGTGTGAGAAAGTGAGAATGAATGCCCTGCTGACGGCGAGCGGTGCGATGGTAGAAAGCGGCCGTGGTCATCATGTCGAACAGTTCTTCGGAGCACAACTCATTATACCTACAAGCGATAGAACACGCACAAGGAGGCAAAGTTTCTCCTTAAACTTAACAGTTAATATCGCTCGTGAGTTTGGGAACGATTCGCACAGCGCGTCTCTGAAGCGAAGATTTTTATGGTACAATTTCACGGCGTTGTACACTTTGATTCGGAGTCATGTGTTGTTATTAGTAGTTGATATTATTTAAAATTTTAGACTTAAAAAACATTAAATTTTGATCCTTTTTGATTGAACTGTAAAGTTGCTTTTAGAATGAACTTATTTGACACAATTCGGTCATTTCAAATGATTTAAAGTATATGTATAGCGGAAAAATATATTTGAGTTGGTCATCCTCATCATAATCCTCCTAACTTTTTCCCGGTACTGTCTCAAAAGGAGCCCGGTGTCTGCTTTGACACCTAGTCTCAAGTTTTGGCGTAGGCACTAGTATTATAAAAGCGCTCATCAGATAAATTGAACAACGAATCAAAAAAAAACTCAATACCCTGCCGTAAACAATTTTATTTTTTGTTTATATAAAGTTATAAACATACGTTGATAAGGGATTCGTCATTCCAATCATTACAGTAACGTGTGTTTCACGTGTGTCATTGGTATATACCTACTTCGCTATTAGGACGCCCGAAGTCGTTCAGAGAATATAGGATTGTAGGCGTTTTCTATAGTAAGGGATGGTTCATGTCCACTGGTACTTTGGGCATTGAATAGAATAGAATAGGATAACTTTATTTAGCATTTTTTACACTTTATATGATACAGACAGTAGATTAAAATAATATAAAATTATAGTAATAAAACATAAAATTATAGCAAATCGGTCCTCATACCTCGTCACACCAACTCCAATTCTCCGCCAGGAGCCTTCGTACAGGCTTCGTAGTCTCGCTAAGACTTCTCATCAATTGCGATTTTTATCCGTCGTACTTCATATCTGCGAATTTTCATCCTGCGTATTTCGTATCTGCGAATTTTTATTTTTCGTACTTCGTATCGTAAGGGAGTTATATCAATTTAGGTATGGTACAGGTACAGGGATTTTATCTCCGATGGGTATGTGATGATGTGATGAAGCCTAATGCTGATATATTTCTGTACGAAGCTTTACGTTGCGGATTAGATTTTGTGTATTATGTATAGTTTTGTACTTAATTGTATTCAATTAAATCATCATTCGGTTCTACGTGCACGTAGAACCGATGGCCGTTGGGGCGGAAAGGTTCTCGAGTGGCGACCACGTACTGGAAGGCGTAGCGTGGGCAGGCCCCCCACACGGTGAAGACCTGGTGAAGGTCGCGGGTGTCCGCTGGATGCGGGTGGCGCAGGGCCGGTCATTGTGGAAGTCTTTGGGTGAGGCCTATGTCCAGCAGTGGACGTCTTTCGGCTGACATGATGATGATGATGAAATCATCATTTATTTAGATGTTATAATATGTTAGATGGTTTGTCGGCCTGTTTAGCCTGGTTGGTGGGTGGTGGATATAAGCACACTGTCTCCGAAGCTAGAGGTCCCGGGTTCGAATCCCGGCCGGGGCATTATTTGTGCATTTAGCACGGATATTTCTTTCTGGGTCTTGGATGTTTTCTTTGTATTTAAGTATGTGTTTATCTATATAAGTATGTATATCGTCGTCTAGTACCCATAGTACAAGCTTTACTTCGTTTGGGACAAGGTCGATTTGTGTAAGAATGTCCCCCCAATATTTATTATTAGATACATATAAAAAAGATATTTATATATATATATATATATATATATATATATATATATTATTTTTAACAGTTTTTTTATATACATACATATGACGGTGGTAAATAAGTTGACGGCTATTCTTATGGTAAGCATATACCATAAAAGTAAAAAAAAGTATTAATTAGCAAGAGTCGCAACTTACGGACGCTTGCTAATTCAGAAAAATCACAATCGCGTTGCCGACCCTTATTGACTTGATGATTCGTTGTGTTGACAGCTTGGGACATATGCAGGTCGCTCAATCACGTTTAATAATTATTATCACCCAATTCTCCATTGTCGTGCCTGAGAATATTTTTCGCTGCCGTCCATTGAAAAGTCGACCGGCACGGCTATATGACGCGGCGGTCTAAATCGAAGCAAGGCCGTCTGTTTCGTCGCAACGTGAATGGGTGTCTGGAATTTTAAATTGGTCCCATTGTGGATTGGCCAGTACCAGTAATGTTGTTGCTGTGGTTGATCAACATCTTGTCCATGCATGGCAATTACGGTCAACATAAATGGTTTGGAGATCAGGGCGATTGATTTGTGATTAATTATAATTCAATAGTAAAGTAAAAACAACAGCGCCATTTGAATCAAGATGTTTTACTGTTAACAAAAGGGTTCCCCGCACGCTCGATTGAACTCGATTCTCCATACAAACGTTCGTTTCGTTCTCATTTTAAAACGCCGTGCCGAAATAACATGAAACTTTGTATAGGTACACAATGGGATCCGCCACTATTAAAAATGTTGCTAGAAATTGCAATAGAAAAAAATACAGCAAGTTTTTTAGGTCTTGTATGAAAAGCTTAATTATCGCTGTATTTTTTTTCCATTATAATTTCAAGCAACAGAAACTAATTTCCGGTCTATTTAGATATGCCAGATCCCATTTTTTATGCAAAGTTTCATGTTATTTTAGCATGCCATCATAAAAAGGAACGAGCCTCCTGCGGTCTTTTCGAATGAAATATGTAAAACACATTTTATAGGCCTTGTTATACTAGGTTTAGCTCTGCCGCCCTTACGTAAAGTGCTCTATAACTACGTTTTTCAACAACATACTGTGCTGATTACCAATAGGTCGATATACCTAACTCTGTTTGACGAAAGAACTCGATTTATTGAAATTACGCTAGGGGTGTTCCAGGACTGCATATCATTTTAACCCGTTCAAGTGCACAACCTCGATAGATAGTCGCAACATAAGGTTTAACTACGATTTAATTGAGGTACCTACCTGAGTTGAACGGGAAGCTTTTCTACCAGTGCTAAACTAAAATAGTATGTATTGATTAAAACCACGGCAAGTTAAGACGCCAAGAGCAACTCTGGTGGGAGTAGTTCCTGACTGCTGATAACATTAATTTTAAGTATAATCTTAAGTCATAAATAAGTATATATACTATCAGCATCACTGTTAGGAAGTAAATAAGCAGGTTTTCTTTTTTTTGTTTCAAAAACCTAGTATTTTAGTTACTTTTAGAGTTAATTTCGAATCGGTGTTGACAGATATAGAAGAATAGTAAAAATATTCCGAAAATATAGCATCTAAAATTATTTTTATCCCATGATTTTCGTTTTCGCATTTCCTGCTATTATTTCGCACACAACTATAACAGTGGGGCTCACAACGCAACGCAATGCAGTAATGGGTAGTGAATAAATGATGACATTTCATCTTTCCAGGTTGAAATCGCGTGCGACCTCAGAAAACCACTGTTCGTACACGAAAAAGAAGCTCAAGACGACCTACTAACAATCCTAAACGATTTCGGCAGCCGCCTACCCCCCGTGGTCATCCACTCCTTCTCTGGCTCCGTAGAACAGGGCATCAAGTATATCGAGAAGGGATTTTATCTCGGGATAACGGGATATATTTGCAAGGATAAGTCCGATGGGGGGATAAGGAGGTTGCTGTCGGAGAATATACTGCCGGTTGATAAGTTGCTGGTTGAAACGGATTCGCCGTTCATGTATCCGAACATGAGAGCTTCGAAACTGCCGTTGCATGTGAAGGACTCGTTAACGGAGAGGTGAGTGAACCAGCTGTTTAGTTAGTGCTAGTTGCACCAAATCTGTTGAATTCTGATTGTATGAAGAGTTTGGCAAATGCTTACTGGATGACAGTTGGCGGCGCCATAGTTAATTTTGATGGGTCTGTAGAGTCTGTTGTCGTAAGTTGGTACAACTCGGCCGCAGTGTCATTCAGATTACGGACAGTAGTACATTTTTGCAGAGGCCGTGAGAAAGCAATTCGTGTTCGCGCCGTCCGTCAATAAATACGCGTCTACGAATTGCCATTCCCGCCGAGGCATATATAGTGCTTTGCTCAAAAACTGCGATGAAAATTGAAAATTATAAGTATAATCCAAGGGAAATTATAAGGATCTCTAATTCTATATATATCAGTAATAAAATACGCTGCAGCAGCCAGAGACCGCCGCATAGCCTCGCCTTCCCGGCGCGCCGCGCGCCCCGAAATTAAAAGACGGCCTCCAATTTTGCATGAACTTCCATTATGGGTCGCTCGTTTCGCCGCACCGGAAACGTGATATTTCGCAGTCTATTATAATGAACATAACATCAATATTTCATTGCATGTTTGAGAAAAAAGGCATTGCACACGGTGAATTTTTTGGGATGTAAACCCGTAACTACAGTCCATGATCGTGACCATTTATTTATATTTACAAGACTATCTGTACTTCTTTGTTTTTTCTGTTACTCCTACTTTCAGAAACAACCAATTTTGTTTAAAGTTTTCTCTTACGTGTAGTTTTATATTTTTTTACATCATTCATTATATATTTCATATTCGTGCGTTGCGGTTTGCTAGTATCGATATTTCGAGAATTCTTCACCAAATGTTTATTTCACAATCGGTGACCCACGACATACTTATTCTATTTGGTATTATAACAAGAATCAATTGTGTTCAGGTACCGGGTATGTCGGTATGCGGTAGTTTTTAGAGTTCCGTAGTCAACTAGGAACCCTTATAGTTTCGCCATGTCTGTCCGTCCGTCCGCGGATAATCTCAGTGACCGTTAGCACTAGAAAGCTGAAATTTGGTACTAATATGTATATCAATTACGCCGACAAAGTGGTAAAATAAAAAGTGGAAAAAAATATTTTATTAGGGTACCTCCCCTATACGTAAAGTGGGGAGTGATTTTTTTTTCATTTTAACCCTAACGTGTGATATATTGTTAGATAGGTATTTAAAAATAAATAGGGGTTTTTGATAATGTTAATATTTTCGGAAATAATCGCTCCAGAAGTAAAAAAAAAGTAAGTAAAAATGTCCCTCTAACTTTTGAACCATAAGTTTTAAAAATATGAAAAAAATCTCAAGAGTAGAACTTTATAAAATCTTTGTAGGAAAATTATTTTGAACTTGATAGGTTGAATAGTTTTTGAAAAAAATACAAAAATAATTTCTGAACTAAGTTTGTAATTTAACCGTATAAACAGGTGTTTATTGTACCTGTCATTTCTACAAAATCACAATGAAATGACGTGCTTTTTAGGGTTTTGTGTTTCTGTACTTAATATGTCAACTCAATGTGACGGACGGAAAACTACGGAACCCTACACTGAGCGTGGCCCGACACGCTCTTGGCCGGTTTTTTTGATAATTACCCGAATCGCTTTGTAATGGCCTGGGATGCGATCAGTTTTTGTGTATGTTTTTTAGACGGTACGCTTTTTGTATGATGTAAGGCATGCTAACTATATTTCCTGTTATCAATTTTTTACCCTGTGTTGAGGAGATTAGTACCTAATGTAGCTTTGATATATTTGGTTCAGTCTATCTAGTCAGAAACAGTATGATAACAAAAAAACATATCCGTGCCACAGACTACAAACATGACCCAGCAAATTAGAAGGCAATTCTGAAACCTATCAATTTTTTTAAGTCATCATGTTATCATCATCATTAGCCTCCTGGTCTAATCTCTTTAGGTCACGGCGACTGGAAAAACTGGCTAGTGATAGCGTCTTTCGTGTGCTCTCAGGTGACTGATATAGTAAGCTATACACACACAAACATACCACCACCACCACCAACATATCAGCCGAAGGACGTCCACTGTTGGACATAGGCCTCCCCGAATTTCATGGGGGGTTAATGCCATAATCGCCACGCTTGGCATGCGGGTTAGCGATCGCAGTATCCCCACCACACTCCAGGGATGCTGCTGCCCATCCCCCGGTCGTCTTGGTCGTAGTTTTAGGACATACCCGGGTCCAAAATACAAACATACATTTCGCGAATGCGTGAGCTCACTTCTTAATGTAAGCGTCCACAGGCTCGCATCGCACGCATCAGACTTATCGCACGCAACGGATTTTAGTGTTACTTGTATTAAAGTCACACAAGTTCGTCCAATGATCCGCATCGTACGTGAGTGGACGCACTTGTATGACTTTCTATACAAAGAATATCAGAATCCGTTGCGTGCGATGCGGACCTGTGGAAGCTTACCTTTACAGGACAGACCTCTTACGACAAAATTGTAATCGATGCCTGCAGGCGGCCTTCAAATTCTCACGTTTAGCATCGAGTTCATCTAAGATATAAATTGTACTGAAATGTCATGTCGGGATACCATCCGCCATCTTACCGTATGAAAATTTAATAAAATTAACGTGTTACATTATTGTATATCAGGTCCATGGCATTCGTGAACCGTTACTGCACGTTCCAACGCAACGAACCTTGCGCGCTGCCCGCCATCGTGGAATTAGTGGCTGGCTTCCTAGGCCAGAGTCCTGAGGACGTCGCCCTCGCCACCGCCTTCAACGCGTTGAAGATCTTCGGCCTCAGTCAATAAGGTTCAATTTAGGTCGATAGCGTTCGTGAACAATGCAGCTTCAGTCAGCGATAAGGTTCACGCCATCAACGCGCTCAGGATCTTCGGCCTCAGTCAATAGGGTTCATTTCAGGATGGCGTAAGGTCAAAGTTGGCAAAAGGCTTCAGTGTGCTCTAGACCTTTGACGTATGACAATAAGGTTCACATTTCAGTGGCGATCGCGTCAGCTTCAGTGAGTAAGGCGATACTTTTACTTGGTAAATTAAATGTTCGGTTCCTTCGTCCGTAGAACTCTACTAGAAAGTCTACGGGCCATATTGTATAAACTTAAAAAATATTAATTAAGAACATTGACAATAATCATTTAAAATAATTTTGTTTACCAAGTAAAAAGTAATGATTAGGCATCTTTACGTAGGTTTATATGAAAAATTTAAATGCATAATATATTTATTTATATACATTAAGTAAGAAATAATTAATTCAGGTCAAGTATGTGCCTTTAATTGACAATTAGAAGTAAAATTCGATTATAACGACCAAAAATATTTTTATTTTATAAACATTACTATTTATTGATTATTATTATATTCTACCTAAAAATATGAAACATGAAATGTGGAGGGCTATAAGCGCTGGTCGGTATAAGCGAAAAAAAGATTTCATGTGCGTAAACCCATTCATTGCCGCAAGTAAAACTTAACCCTTTCTCAGTTCCCAGTCAAGTTTGTCGTCACACGCTAAAGAACAACGAACCTATACGAAATCTTGCATCACAATGATTTAAACCATGTTAAACTGATAAAAGGCATATTTTTTATTTCGACGTGATATCGCGTCTAGGGAATTGAATGGGTTTTAATGGTGAAAATGAGATATTTATTAATCTAGGCGTTTTTCATGGTATCTTCAGATGTTACTTAAGGATACGAAATGGCCGTAGCTGTAAATAAACAAAAAAATACTAAAATATGAGGCCAAGAACTAAGGTTCCAGGAAGAGAGAAGGTCCAAGGGTTCTTGATCACTTGATCGGTATAATGTTGACAGTGTTACCGGTCACTGTCTACAAATTTACAGGCCCAAGGCTTGATGCTATGGTCATTTATATATGTCATGTAAGATTCTATACATGCATTATAATAAATCATGTAATATTAAACTATTAAACTATCCATGACATCGAGTATTGGGCTTCTTACATTGAAAACCTTGTAAATAAAGGTAACCCTTTCACCGCCATTCGTCACAAACAACATGTCGCACGTAAGTCACGCGAGTATAAATTTAAGCGTTTGGCGAGGAAAGTGTTAAAACGCCTCTCAGCTACGGCCCGGCGAAATAAAGTCTCGATAAGCAATACTCAGATTTGGCAATACGAAGGTTGATCGAATGAGGCTAACTATAATTAACAGCAATAAGTAAACATTGATTTAGTGATTTAAACCTTTGACGCCTTAGCGTTTTCTCCGGACGGTATTTGCCGTCGCGGAGCTTGACGGTGCCTGCCGTCAGAGGCGTTTAAATGGTTAAACTGAATAGAACTGATTGCATTCGAATAATCTTGCCATTGACTAATTACTAACAATTCAATTGGCTATGAACACTAATTTTGACTCAAAAAGAGTTTTACAAGTTGCCTCTCTAACGTAGTGTCAATCATGACAGAATGACTTGAAATTAAAGATTAATATATTATTGTATATTAATATTGGAAAAAATGAAATAAAACGCAGTGTACTAGGGACTTGCGGTAATTTCATTAATGATGTGTCAATTCTGATAATGAAATGTCACAATACTGGGCAAAATTCAGTATCATTCCCTACTTAATACGATTCACTATGTGCGAGTGGGACAGCTATGTACGTATATAGCGCCGTTTCACCCGCACAAGTGTGAATTGGGCTCTATTATTGCCGGACTGAAAAAATGTTCCTAGTACCCGCGTTTTTTTAATGAGCGTACCTGAACGCACGTTCACTAATGCCATTTATTAAACGCTCACGACTCGAGCATTATATGACGCGATTTATTGTCTATTTTTAATTATGAAAAGCTTTTTATGTTTAGTGTTTTGCACAAGTGTTTCCCGATAGTGGCAATGGTTGGCTTTAGTCAGAATGATCTCAACGAATCCGTGTGTATACTTTTATGTGCCTAGGGTACTTGCCATGTGTGGCCTCTAATTTTACTATAGTAGACCCTAAGCGCACTTATTTTCAAGCACAGCTTGCCCCTTCATATGACGCCATGCGCAATGAAAGGGTTAAATGCTTTGCCAGGACGACAGCAGTTTATGCGTGTTAACACGTTCAAAGTCCAGTGATTATTTATTATATATACGTAACGCACGCAATAGTAGTACGGAAATGTTATTTCTGATATATCAAGTGTCTATATTAACTAATGTAAAAACCACCCTCCGTAAAGGAACTTTCAATTGGATTCCAAAATTTTGTATAAATACCTTGAACGTCTTAAATGCTTGCGCTGGGTCATATTACTAACAGTTTCAAATGTAAGTGTTATATGACGCAACGCCACTTCGTCCGGTGAAGTTGTCTTGCGTATTGCCATTAGATAATAAGCATAGCTCATATTGCCTTCAGTAAGCCATAAGAGTCGAGGCACGCCAATTAACTATTTACATAGCGGGATAGGACGTTACGCCTTGACGTCCATACACGTCGTGGGCAGTGAGAGGGTTAATTGAAGCAATAAAACCCAATCAATTAATTAAACAGAGATATACTCTTTATTTTTAAAACTATAAAGGTGAAACTTGGGTGTAGAAATATAACTCGCTCTTATGGCTTACTGTACCCGAAGTTCTGTTGCCACTATTTCTTCCGTGCACGGTGTTAGGTCTAGCAATAGCTCTGCGCAGAGCGACAATCTATTTTTCTCATCGAATATTGTAAATAATTGTCCTTGTTAATTAATGCTGGTAGTCACAACGAAATCAAAGACTGCAAGTATTAGAACGTGGATTTTGACATGTTAATTTGTTTTGTACTGTATTTTTTACATATTTAATCGCTTAATGTATAGAAGTATTGTTGATTCCTTTATTTTTTGACAATCACTTGTTGTAGTTGTAAGGTTAGCGGGGTAATAAAGTGTATTTACTAAAGTTGGTGTTACAAAATGATATATTGTAAATACGCCCCGCGCGTGTAAGTAGTGCCTTCGACAAAACGTCCTTTTGTGATACAATATTATTTTCTGTAGATTGTACAGATTATTTCTTTCAATATACAATTAATAATTAAGTTGTGTTTTATTCTGTAATTCGTTTGTTTCATTCTGGATCAAGAGCGTCGCCTGCCGATGGCCGCTGCAGGCGGTGACGAAAGTATGAATATTGGGTACAGTTGAGAGTATTTTGAATGACCAGTTTAGGAGCTGCTCCCCTTTGGCGACTTGTTCCGTACTATCGTAGTCCCTCAAGTTTCTAGAACGCTGGCACTTAAGACTTTAATCTTTTGCATGCCAATGACATATACCTGCACCATCGGTTCAACGCCAACGACAGATATATCGGTCACGGCGTGCAGTGCAATATCAACCTACATTTCTATAGGGATCAACTTGGTGATGAGTGCCTGCTTTTGTATTTGACAGAGCGTCGAAAAAGTTAAACGCTATTCTTTATGAATGGCAGTTACACGCCAACTCAATTTCTATAAAAGAATATGAACATGAAGGTGATTTTGACAACGTACGTCATAACATCTATAGTCGTTATTGGCGCCGTAGGCACGACAACACGCAACACCTTTAGGAGTTCTTGCCATTCAAAGGGGTCCTATTTTGACGAAAGCTTCAAAATAAATAAAGATTATAAAATGAGCCAAGACTCGCGGGCAAGTTTTTTTTTTTATTAATTTATTTAGGTAAACAAACAGTCACTACAAAAAAGCTTAGATAGATTTCTTAAAATAAAGGTTTACAATATGTGTGACCAACACCGTTCACCACTTATTAAGAAGAATTTCAATCTTAGATCTTGCGTCTTAAGGTTCAAATTAGATCGCATTTTCTTAAAAAGTGTCTTGATTTATCCAAAACGTAACTATTTTGTTTTTTGTAAAGCATTCTAGATTAATGTGGACAGGAAAAGTGAATAACCGGGCTAATGGCGAGCTGACAAACAGAAACAAAAAAGTAAACTTTACTCTTTATTACGGAACTAAATTCAAAGTATTTACATATTCGTCAATATACAGTTAGTTAAATAGTAGCTGTCATAACAAAAACATGCTTAATAAAGCAAAAATAATGTTACTTTTATATGAGTAACTTGTTTTTAAATAATTCAATGACATTGTCTTTTATAGGGGCAGTAAAGAGGTTTCATTTCCATTAGGGTTACAAGCTTGCCATAACAATATTTGAAGGGTCCACGGAAAGAACATGTCTAGCAGTGGCGGTACGGTCTTAAAACTTCGATCAATTATAAACCTAGATACACTATCACCTGCAAATTCAAGTCGAAAAGTGTCCGAATTTCTTTGCGACTGTGTGCGTGTATAGGACACACACAAAAAAAGTAATGCGATTTGTACCTTTTCCTTTTATTCGATATTAAGCCTTACATCACAAACATAACGTTTTATTTTGAATGATAGTGTTTGGCGGTTATAACATTACAAAATGCACGTATCGATTGTGGAAAATTTCCACAAAAGTCCGCATTATGTTAACAGATTGTACACCGTAAATCAAGAGCAATTAGGTTCAGTTTCGTTTCTGTTGATTTTCCACTGATTAGATGTCAACATTGGAACAGAGGCCGTATCGTGTGCCGTGGAGTCGAAATTGTTTTTTTTTAATAGGCATCGGTGGAATACAAGCATACGACTTGTCAGGTGGTAACGTCGATTTATACCACCAAGACCACTTTGGCTTAGTTGATAGCGACCCTGTCTGCAGGGCTTGTGACCGGTTAATTTCTTCCTACAAAAAACCGGTTAGAAATAGTTTGTGACTAAGAAGCCCGGCTTTCAACAGATGTGAGTCAAATGCGAATTTCACGCGTGCGCGTTCATGACTGGATGGAGTGTGATGCTAACATCATTGATTACAATTATGTACATTACTTGAAACTGAACAATTTGTTTGATCGGATAGTGTTTTGTATTAAAAAGTTTATTAAAGTGGAAAGTGACGATGGATGAAGTCCTTCCGTGTGACGATTTAAAATGTGCACAAGTTATCGGCGCAGAAAAGGTAGGCACGCTAAACTTTGAACAAAAAAAAGTAACTTATGTTTTCACCGAAACCTACGCCTGACTTGAGTATTTCTCAGATAAGCAAGTCACATAAACGACAATTTCAAAGATCGGTGCGATTGCTGATATGTCTGTACAATTTTATCTAGTAATAGCATGTCTTCAGTGTGTTTTGTTGGTCTGTCCTATCTACGCCACACCAGTTAGTGATAATGAAGAGTGAAGATTTACTAGTATACTAATATGGCAAGGTATCAAGGTAGGAGATAGATTTATTGATATTGTGTGTGACTAAAATACAAAAATGTATCCCTCGGCTTGCCCTTCTCTGCAACCCTAGGCACGCCACTGAATTGTCTAGTCCTTTGAAATTTCAAAGGCAATTTGCACCTTATGCCTTTATCGGTTAGGTTGCTTTTTGTTATGAAATTTAAGTGGTCTAGACATGTTTTTTCAATGGACCCTTCATTTGATCAATATCATACAGTCAAAGTCAAAATATAAGTATGACATTATCAAAATAACAAATATATCTATACGCTCACTATGGCACTAAATCCGCATAGATATCTTATTTATTTATTGAAACTTTATGGCACAATACAAGAAATATGCACAAATGGGGGACCTAATGCCATAAGGCATTCTCTACCAGTCAACCATTGGGCTAAACAGAGACATCAGGTGCAGGCATTATATCTTCGATGTTGACTGTAGTCTTCGCTGTACATCTGGCCTGTTGTTTTAATTTATTCTCGTTTTTAGAAAGAAATAACCCTTAGCATTCTTATTTTACAGGTAAAATAGTAAGATGAGGTTTTTATTCATATTCGTGTTCAGACATTCTTGAAGCAGTTCTGTTCTCATTATCATACATCATAATATCCATATCTTTGTTCCATATCAGCTTTTTTCTTTTTTATACAACGAACAAAACATCCGCTTGCTATACAGAATGAAATCTAATTGGTGATACAAAAAGATCATACAACCGAATTGAGAACCTACTCATTTTTTGTGAAGTCGGTTAAAAATATAAAAATGTGAATGATCATGATTTTAACAACTTTTACAATGGGACCAATTTTGTCAGTATCATAAAAACTGCTGTTTCATAGGATGCTGTATGAAATAGTTGTTTTTTTACCTAACAAAGTCAGACCCAATATCAAAAGTTTATTTTTCAGATTCACATTTTCCTATTTTATATTAGTGGTTATTAGTTATTTAGAGACATTGCGAATCGTCTGGTTGACGTAACTGGTGACCGAAGAGCTGGCGGCTTCCTCGCTCAACGTATCAGCATTACGATACAGCGAAGAAATGCCGCCTGCATCCTCGGTGCATCGCCTCAAGGGCCTGTTTTAGATTTAAGTTCGTTTTTATATTATATAAGTTATTTTGGTAAAGTATTCTTGTATGCTTGTATTCCAACTCCCGTAACAATCGGACACTTTACGCTCGAAGTTGTAGACGATTACATATACCTAGGACAGATTGTCCAGTTAGGTAGGTCCAACTTCGAGAAAGAGGTTAATCGTCGAATCCGACTCGGCTGGGCAGCGTTCGGGAAGCTACGGCACATCTTTTCGTCCAATATTCCGCAGTGTCTCAAGACGAAAGTCTTTGACCAGTGTGTGTTGCCAGTGATGAAATATGGTACTGAAACGTGGTCGCTTACTATGGGCCTCATAAGAAGGCTCAAAGTCACCCAAAGAGCAATGGAGAGGGCTATGCTGGGAGTTTCTCTGCGTGATCGCATCAGAAATGAGGCCGTCCGCAGCAGAACCAAAGTGACCGATATAGCCCTTCGAATCGCTAAACTTAAGTGGCAGTGGGCGGGGCACATAGCACGCAGAACCGATGGCCGTTGGGGCGGAAAGGTTCTCGAGTGGCGACCACGTACCGGAAGGCGTAGCGTGGGCAGGCCCCCCACACGGTGGACTGATGACCTGGTAAGGGTCGCGGGTGTCCGCTGGATGCGGGTGGCGCAGGACCGGTCATTGTGGAAGTCTTTGGGGGAGGCCTATGTCCAGCAGTGGACGTCATTCGGCTGAATGATGATGATGATGATGATGATGATGATGATTCTTGTATGCATTTTCTTGGTAATTAATAAATGATCTATTGGTGAAAAACTTAAGAAAATGAAATGTTGTATGTAGTTGTGACGTGTTCGAATAGACATTACATATTTAAAATGTGTAATACAAACAAAACTAATGTCTATTCAAACACGTCGCAACTACATATGTACACTCACAGACTTTAATTGTTGAGTCATAAAATATCTTTGTCTAATATACATTTGATCAAAGAAATTGGATGATTCCATCCACCTTAGATGGGACCCCGACATTTGACCAAAGATTCTGAGATCACATTTAAATCAATATGGCTAATCATGAAAAAAAAACTTGGACAAAGGTAGTGGATAAGTGGAATGGGCCTCCGTCAAAGAAATTTGATCAAAGATTTGACAAACAAATTGGACAAAGATATTGGATGAGTAGAATACCACCCCGTATTAAACTCATCCAATAACTTTGATCAAAGAAATTGGATGATTTCATCAAACTTGGATGGGACCCCGACATTTGATCAAAGATTCTGATGACAGTTAAATCAATATGGCTACGCATGAAAAAAAAACTTGGACAAAGATATTGGATGAGTGGAATGGGCCTCTGTCAAAGAAATTTTATCAAAGATTGGACAAAGATATTGGACGAGTGGAATACCACCTTCACTTCATACTGGGCATCATAGTTAGCTATAAAGTGTCCAGTATAAAGTGAGCTCTAAATGGCTCGACAAGTAAAGTCCGTGACCTTTTCAGACAACAGGACATTTTCTTAAGTTTTTTACCTATACCTTTTGTAACACCACTTAGATTTCAACTAGTAGATAGGGTATCCCATAGGACACAACGCACAATCATACACACACACCGTTCAACAAACAACTCTCTTCACATAACAATAAAGTCTATAATCCTAACTCTTGTCCAGTTTTCTTACGACGCCGGGCGGAGGTGAAGTGAGCACCTTCTTGGAGAGACGGATCTGACCCGAGGCCGGGTCACGTCCGAAGTACTTAACCTGAATTTCTGAGCCTACGTCTAGGCCGAGAACTGATGGGTGCATAATCTGTAAAAAAGAAAAATGTTTGTTTTTTCACCACAGAAGTAATAAAAGTACAGAGTGAATAATACTTTCTCATCGGCTAAACTATAAACGTCCGATTTGGCGCACCCACACAGACACACGTCTTTACAGTAAACTTAAGGGCATCTCGGATTTTTTCGGTCACGTGTGCCGTGCAAACCATACCCTATTGCTCTAACGACTTACTACGATTACTTTGTAGAAAACTTAATAAAAAAAATACTTTTAAAATGTTTCATGCATGCTGTGTTTACCTATAAGTAATTGTTACACTTAACTTATAACCATTGTTGTATGTAACTATGTATATTTATAGTAGTGTAAACAATTGTTGGTAAACCAAATAAATAAATAAACGGAGTGCAGGTCCAAATAGTACGTTTAAAGAGAGCGTAAGCGAAAAATTGCGAAAAAGAGTCTATCAGTATTTTTGATGACTCGAGTTTGCAATTTTCTTACGCCCGAGTTAATCACAATGTTTTTCATAACATCTGTGAGGAAATAAATAACTCCAGAACTAATCCAAATTGACTAAATTGTTAACTTCACCTCCAGTATCAGTGCATGATCGCCGGAGCGTCCCTACGACAGGAGCGCGCAGCTTCTATATTGCAACCAATCACAAAGCAGTATTATTGCGGCGCGCGGCTTACTAGATTTGTCAGCTTCAATATTTCAATCAATCACAGAGCAGTATTCTTGTGGGAAGGCCAGCTAGATTTTTTCAAACCAATCTAAAAACAGAAACTCATAACTCCAACGGGAGGTAAATCGGCTATAACTGCTGTATACGCCTGCGTAAATTAAGACCCTTTACTAGCAAGTGTGATTAAAAGGTCTTAAGATACTGCGTAAAGCTAAACATCTAGGCTTATAGTCTGTGTAAATAAATAAATAAATAAAATAAATCTACTGTGTCGGGTCTAGTCGTGTTCCGAGTTAAGTTGATGAGAAAGCATTATTAACTACATAAGTTACAACGCAAGCCTTCAGTGACCTTGACCTTTAATGACAGTAACTCACCTTTCTATGATCCAACTGTGAATTATGCACCAACGCCGGCGCCATACCAGGGTACAACGTCACTAATACTCCAATTTCTTTGACCTCGACGACCTTGGCCTTGTAAATAGCTCCGAACTCCAGTTCAGGCGTTCTTTCTGCACTGAGCCACGAGTCTATACGTGCGCGAGCCTCGTCCATGGCGGCCTGGGAGGGCGCGAACACGCTATATTTGGTCTCATCAATCGGGGTGATCTGGAAAACATACATTAAAATCTACAATTAATATAGTTCTAGGGCGCCATATCGTAAACCGCTTCTGGCTCGTTTAGATTGGATGCGTATTGGTCGATGTGCTCTCACACCTTTTTTTTTGTGCAAAGGCAAGTACTACATTAATTAACAAACAGGAATCAAAAGAAATAGGGTACTTGAATTAATTTTTAAAACGTATTGTACAATGCAGTTTATAATTTATAGAACCGAAATGGTTATTTGTCTGTGAGTCAAATGATCGAATCGACGCCATGCTGCTAGCGACGTCATACCGCTATAGACAGCTGCTGTGAATATCATGTCAGCTGAGATACAATTCTTCGAAGAGGCACGCGAAGAGGTTAGTTCAATTAATATTTTTATAATTACTTTAATTTTATGTATATTTTTTAATACCATCTCGGTGACGAACAAGCATACGGCTCGCCTGATGGTAAGCGGTCACCGCAGCCTATGGACGCCTGCATCTCTAGGGGTATGTATATTATTTGAAAGCATACTTTTTGATGAACGCATAATTTGAGTTTGACTTAATCAGCTGACAGATGAATCTTGCCATTGTTTACCTGTACTCCAGTCTCGACGTAGAGCTTCTTCAGGTTACCGCCGCCGAGACCCAACAGCTTGGGCCGTTTGTGCAGCTCTACTTCTAGTTCCTCCATCACCGGCATGTTCTCCTTACGACCTTGTCTGTAACAATAAAACAAAATATATTCGACGACTGGTGACTGCGAAGTTAACGGTTCAAATTCCGAATTATTGAGAGATAGACTTCGATGACATTAATTATTTGACTTTATAATAATGCAGCTTATGTCATCTATTTTTCTGGGTTTGCTGATGCACTGGTACATCATTTATTTATTTAGTTAATTAAACTTTATTGCACAAATCACAACTACAAAGGGAGGAATCAATGCCATGAGGCGTTCTCTACCAGATCACCATAAGGCCAAACAGAAACTTGATGAAATGAAATGAAATATTTTATTAACATATACAGACATTCAGAAATAGAGGAGCAATGGTTCCACACTAGGCTAGGCCTGTCCCGTGGAAACCAAAACAAATACAGAGTAATAACAGGATAATATGATGATTCCGATGATAGCGATTTTCACACCACATCACAGTACCATCTGTATTGACTCTATCACAACCTTGAGTGGTAGACCTGAGATCTTTACATCCGTCTGTAGTACCTACTATGATTATACCACAGTTGACGTCCGGCTGTAGAACAATGATTATATCACAGTTGATTTGCTGACACACTGGTTCATAATGTTGATGATAGCACTCTTCGCATCACAGGCCATCTGTACCGACTCCATCACGACCACGAGCGGTAGGCAGGGGAAGTTGACAAGCCTGTAGTACTATGATTATATCAGTTACCTAGGTTAGCTGATACACTGGTTCATAATGTTGATGATAGCGCTCTTAGCATCACAGGCCCTCTGTACCGACTCCATCACGACCTTGAGCGGTAGACCTGGGATCTTGACGTCCGCCTGTAGCACTATGATTATATCAGTTACCTAGGTTTGCTGATGCACTGGTTGATAATGTTGATGATAGCGCTCTTCGCATCGCAGGCCCTTTGTACCGACTCTATCACGACCTTGAGCGGTAGACCTGGGATCTTGACGTCCGCCTGTTGCACTATGATTATATCAGTTACCTAGGTTTGCTGATGCACTGGTTCATAATATTGATGATTGCGCTCTTCGCATCGCAGGCCCTCTGTACCGACTCCATTACGACCTTGAGCGGAAGACCTGGGATCTTGACGTCCGCCTGTAGCGCGGTGATTCCTTTACTAGTGCCGGCCACCTTGAAATCCATATCACCCATGTAGTCTTCTATGCCCTGTAAAAAATACGGTTTCATAAATAAAGGATGACCAGTAATTTTTTCTCTGTACCTGCTTATTGATTGTTAGTTTGTTAGGGCCATCTGGGCAAGTAGGGTAATCTCAGTTTCTGTAAATACTACAACTACAAAGTCACTCACTAATAAATCAGTGTTTCTGTTTTTGACCAGTTAGCACTAGTAGGCAAAGAACCACTTACAGACAAATCGTGTAAGTAATGGTAGCTAGAGATTCGGTATCTGTGATGAAATCGGTCAGTGTTCTAGGGGCTTGGTCCTTGTGAAATCGTTTAGTATGTTAGTAGCTAGAGGCTGATCCCTTAGAACATTTAACATAGGAGACGCCTTTAATATACTTACCATTATGTCCAAATGTAGCATGGTAAACATGCACATTTAGTGTTTAGCAGTAACATTGGTTTACTGCGACATAGACGTATATGGCTTGTATAAGCGATAATCAAACATGTATAAAATAGGGTGTTTTTAGGAATAAACGACCATTCTCTACCTGGACAATACTATAATTATTAGCGTAGGGAACGCTGCCCATCGGCACCCTTGACTCCCGAACCTATAATAGTTCACAGAAATAGGCACAATGCTCACAACGTTATTAAAAACTACTTCAGCAATCGTTATACGTCAGTCTCTAAATCGTTCTCGGCGTGTGAAGAGCTCCGTGAAAATACCTTTATGTGCTGTATTTGGGTTATTAAACGTTGTACTTTATCAAATTACCAAAAATATTAATAATAACTTCACACACTAAGTATATTTTTTCTTTGTTTATAATTTAATGCGCAATTAAAGTTTTTATTCAAATCGTAAATCAATAATCGATTGCAAAGTCTATTTATAAACAGTCGTGCTTGATTATGATTAGCATGGCTAGCCATCAAAATGGAGTTAAATGTCAATGATATTTCAAGAAATAAGGACTACTGTTTGTGAGAATTTCTATGGAATATGGTCCTTAGCGACTTCGATCAATTCGGCCATCCGATAGTAACACAATAATAAAGCTAATGTAAACGGAAGTATAAGGTCGACTTTTATCGTTAGCTTTAGTATTTTAAATGTGCGTGCGTTGATTGTTTTAGTGTGGACGCGCAGTAAAGGGAGAATGTTTACTAAGTGTGCGTAGTTTTTTAGGGTTCCGTACCTCAAGAGAGAAACCGGAACCTTTATAGGATCATTCGTGTCTCTGTCTGTCTCTTCGTCCGTCTGTCACAGCCAATTTGCTCCGAAACCACTGGACTGTAAGTCGGTCACCCAAAACGGACGTGTAACTTTTACAAAATAATTTTACACCCGAGGGCCGTTTTTGGGGGGTAAATCAGAACATTAAAAAAGAAGGTTTCCAAGTGATCACCTCAAGTATATTTTTAATATAGTTATGAGATAAATAGTTTTGAAGTTATTCAAGTAAATAGACGAAAATTGACCATTAGTTTCGAAACTACTGGGACTGAAATTTTGAAGAAACTACAGAAAATAGTTCTTTACCCATGGATTAAACTGTGAAATCGATCAGTTTGCTAGTAGCTAAGGACTAGGTCCTGTGAAATCGGTCAGTGTGCTAGTAGCTAGGGACTCGGTCGTGTGAAATCGGTCAGTGCGCTAGTAGCTTGAGGCTTGGTCACTGTAAAATCAGTCAGTATACTAGTAGCTAGGGACTCACTCACTAACAAGTCGGTGAGTACCCTAGCCTAGGGCCTCGGTCCCTGTGAAATCGGTCAGTGTGCTTGTATCTAAGGACTAGGTCCTGTGAAATCGGTCAGTGTGCTAGTAGCTAGGGACTCGGTCGTGTGAAATCGGTCAGTGCGCTAGTAGCTTGAGGCTTGGTCACTGTAAAATCAGTCAGTATACTAGTAGCTAGGGACTCACTCACTAACAAGTCGGTGAGTATCCTGTAGTCGCACACGTGGTCGGTGTCGCTGGCGCGGGAGACGAGCCCGACGGCGACGCCGGCCGCGGGGCTGCTCAGCGGCACCCCGGCGTCCAGGAGCGCCAGGGATCCCCCGCATACGGACGCCATTGAACTTGAGCCTGAAGCGAGGGTAGGTTAAATTTTAGTAATTTCTGTAGCATTCGCCTTTAAACATCATTGACATACAGTATCCACACTTTAAAAGATGGTGGATTGGATACATTTCCAATAGTTATAAACCTTCTGCCACTGTCTTACTACATACAGTCTGCAAGCATGGCTCTTTGGGTCAATAGAGGCGGGTACGCGGGGAAGCGAGCGGCGTGGATAAAACGTGCAGACTCAATGCGCAAAGCATTATGTGATTCGAAACGATGGGCAAACCTCAAAAAAAGGTGATCAAATTTCAGTTTTACGCGATTAAGTCCCATATAATAATGAATTCACGAGGTCGGGGACGGACGGAGAGCCGTAGGCGTGCTCATCGCGGCAGTTTCTCCAGGAATAAGACACAGATGAAGCAGAAAGTCGACAAGATGGCGCTACTCGATGTTTGTTATCATGTGTTTATTTGTGTGTGGCAGTATTGGTTTTTTGTATGGTGTTTACACCAGTAGTTACATGTTTCGATGTATTTTTTTATGAAGGTGTATATACGATATAAATAGGTTGTTGTGAAGACGTAAAAGAGGTGACTCCTAGTAAAGGGTAAGTGAGGTGTCTGAACATGCATGACTGGGGACAGTCCATGATTGCAGGAAGGCCTAGTGTGAGATTGGTACTTTTTGGTGGTCGTGTAAGGTGCTGGCTGCGAAGATAATGCATAAGGAACGCTCAAATATTGTTTAAAATATTTCAGAATGGCGAATGGATGAGGACGAAGGAAGGTGTTTTATTAATAAAAAAATACAAATAAAGTTTAAAGTTATGGTTTTTACAAAAAAATCAGTTTACCAGCTTCACAATATTATACGCCTAAGATGTAATTACGGCAGGTCATTCCCGTTCCTCCTTTGGAGATTTTATATTATATTCCTGGTGGTGAAAAAGGTCGCCAGAGCTCTCGAGGATGGACTGTGTTGAGAGTGAGCGACCTGTATAAGTATGTGTCTGGCTGTCAACACAACGAATCCTAAAGTTAATAAAGGGACCGCGCTCGACCAAAGCTGTGTACTCACCGTTGGGCTCCCGCGCGCCCCACCTCGCCTGTAGCGTACGACGGGAGCTCGTAGTGTTCGGTACACACTCACCGTTGGACTCGAGCACCTCGGCCGTGAGCCGCACGGCGTAGGGCTGCGGCGGCACGACGGGCAGCAGGCCGCGCTCGGCCAGCGCGCCGTGCCCCGCCTCGCGCCGCCCCGGCCCTGTCGCGCGCCCCACCTCGCCTGTAGCGTACGACGGGAACTCGTAGTGGAGGAAGAAACTCTTCTCTTTTATGCCGCTGGGGACAAAGATCAAGTGAAAATAGGTGGCGGCAAACAATTCAAGCCAGAAATAGTAGATTGTGTCTCAAGGGAGTCAAATTATAGGGTGTCCATGGGCGGCGCTAATCGCTTACCATCAGGCGATTCGGCTTCACGTTTGCCTCCTATGACATAAAAAAAATACGGCGAGGTTGGTATATTTAATCCTGAATGAAGCGAAAGATTTTACAAAAGAAACCTGAGCATAGCAAGGGATCAAGTGTTTACGACAAAGACGGAATAAAAAAAAAAAGATTTTGCTACCGTGTGACACATACTGCTTTTCACACCGCCTATAACACTCGCTGCAAAAACATGAAATGTCTTAATAATTTTAGTACCGAGTATTGCATACAGCTTTTCACACCTTCCATTCAGAAAAGAGTCGTTGTTGCCCTCAAAGAAGGAAGAAACGTACGACTTTGATCCTTCAATGCCTTTTTCTGAATGGCAGGTTTGAAAAATAGTGTATGGCACTGCTGACGACCTCACGTCGCCCGCTGTGGGAGCCTTCACCCCTGTACCTGGCAGCGAGGACCTGACTGCTGACGACCTCACGTCGCCCGCTGTGGGAGCCTTCACCCCTGTACCTGGCAGCGAGGACCTGACTGCGACCTATTTGGCTGAGAAACTTGCGTTGCTGACTGTGCATAGATTTTTGCCAAATGTTTTAATTCGATTAAATTATTTGTAAATAAATAATGACCGAACCAACAAAGTCTGTGTGCTTTTGCCTCGCCAATGGCATATATCTTGATAAATTCAACAATATTGAGTTACATACATGCATACACGCCTATATTCCCAAAAGGGCTAGGCAGAGCACACGAAGAACAAGCAAGCAATCCCATTATTCATAAAAAAAAAAGATAAAACGAATTTCAAATTTATTAGTAAAGACATAAGGTAGCCCAATGAGACGAGAGTTACTAGACTTTGGAAGGAGAATGCATAGTTTTCTTCCATCGGTAGACAGGTATGCATTTGTCCAACTGGTCGATTTTGTCCAACTTGTCCACCTTGATTGAGTACAAAAGGATATGTTAGATCTATTCGTGATGACTTTAGTTCCATCGATTGGACTATCTGTGTCTCTGACTCTCTTGCCCTGGAGTCCCTTTTGCTACCAAAATTGGGCGTCACCTTTTTGCCAACATAGGTGACGAGTCTAGGCTCTCCCGTGTCTCAATGTCCAGCTGCTGAATGGAAGTGAGAACTGCCATAATTGTGTTGGTACGGGAGTGTATACTGCCCTCGGCCTTGTAAAATATATGTCTACTATCTTTATAATCTTTATACAGGGTGTGGCCTGTAATAGGAGCAAAAAATTAAACGGAACACTATTGAGCTCTCTAGCAAGTATTTCCAAATGATTTTAGTTGAAAAAAAAAAGTTTTTTTTTGATTTTTTTCCCGCAAATGTAGCTTATATGTACTTTTTTACGCTACTGGAGTGATATTAATAACAGTTTATTCAAAAAAAACTAAAAATTTATAAAAAAAATTAAAAAAATTCCAAAAATATTCTTTTAAACCAAAAATGCGACAACGATTATGAGTCATAACTTGAAGCAACCTCAAAATCAGCATTGACTGCCGCGCTATGATCTCTGGGTGCCAAGATCCATTACTTGGAGGTCATAACTTTAGATCAATATCTCCCAATTGAAAAAAGAAAAAAATTTTTTGGACACAAGAGGTTACTGCAGATGCTCTAGGGAAGCGTCCTTTAAATTTATTGCTCCTATTACAGGCCACACCCTGTATACACAATAGGGCCCTTTACCCATTGTTTCCTGGCCTGCGGGCTCCGTTGGGGGGAAGCAATTACACAGGCCGATAGTTTTGCAAACATCAGCTTCGCCAGTTGTATTCTTACAATATAGAGTAAGGAAAATCACATACTCAGAGATAGGATTAACTTCACACACTAGATAGAGTATGGGAAATAGGGTGATAGGTTGATTTATTTTACTAGCAAGGTAATTTAGGTATAACCTTCGTCTTGTACATGTTAATCCTTAGACCGACTCACCCTGAGGCTTTACTGAGGTCATCGAGCATCGTACTTAACCTTTTCGCCGCCAGACGTCAAAGTAATTCGCCGTGCCCCCGACGCCACAACGGTAAAAAAATGATGTGTAAAGAAATAATGCCAATATAAAATTGGGCAGCTTCTCAGTAGTTTTTCATAAAAAAAAATTGTCGGCCAGTGCCGTCGTTGGCGTCGGGGTGAAGATTTTACGTTGACGGCTATGGCCGACCGTGGCGTTCAAAAGGTTAAATCTGCTATGGCCTCAGCCAAGACAATATCGTCAGCAAACCGAAGGTGAGTGATGTACTCGCCGTTTGTGTTGATGCCTAGCCTTCTCCAGTTTCGTCATTTCTCTCCAGTCATTTATCTACCTCTTTTCATTTCTTCTCTCATTCAGTCAAATGTTAAAGATCTCATAAAGGGATACATTCGCCTTTGTACTAAGCCTTTCCTTTTGTATTTTTCGCTTTTGTTATTGTGTACAATTAAGAGTTTTACTACTACTACTATGTGGTATATGATATGCTACACACATACATTTTATGTGGTATACAAAAAAGTCTGAAGTACCCGCAACCGACGAGTATGAAGAGATGTATGGATGTGTTTGAAGCAAAAGAAGTATGTAGGGACCGTAGGTTTTGGCATTCTCTGGTCTCTGCCTACCCCAATGGGATACGGGCGTAAGTATATGTATGTGTGTATGTACATAAAAATAAAGGTTACCCCCGTCTTACCTAGTAAGCATAGTGAGAGTATCCATTTTCAGCGCACTCTCTGGAGAATCGAAAGCCACTGTACACAGCACCTGGGTTTGCCCGCGTTGGAACACCGCGCTGCCATGTAGGGGTTCGTACAAGCCCACCTGAAACAACATTTGTCAGGGACAAATATTTGAAAGAGTGAAACGAAGGTCTCCGTTTCACCTTCGGCAAAAATGATTTCGTATGTACGGCGGGTTTCCAGGTGCTCTCTCCAGGTCGCATTAAAATTTCTCAACCAATTCTCATGAAATGAAAATTTGTGAAATTTTGTGAACAGGTTTGATAAATATATAGATTTCTTTGTCGAGTCCACTATTCGGAATTTTAAAATTTTGAATAAAAAATCCAAGGTGCGACGCCAACGCTAGCTAGCAGAAGTCGAGCGTAGTAATATTCAATCGACCCGAAATGCCCCATGTTGAACAAAATTGACAAGAACTTTGTCAAGTTTTTTTGTACTTGTGTAATGTGTACATTGTACACCAATAAAACTTATATTTTCTCAAAGCTTATAAAATGCACTACTTTTTTGTAATAACATATGCAATGTATTGTTTATTGAGTTATAAGCATCTTTTATCAGTACATATGCAAACAGGGACGGGAATATATATATTTTTACATATTTTAACAACGACGGTAGTTATGGTATAAGTGTTGCAGAAGTAATTGTAGTACGTTTAATAAGCTTTCAAGCGATAACTCACACGAACCGATTGGTAAAATAAAACCCGAGATTTGGACAAAAATCGGCAACGGTCGGCCGCCATCTTTATGACGTTACACCTATGCGTGTGTCCCCTCCCTATTTCATAAAACCGGTGGATTCGTGATCTTGAGACAACAAAGAACACATCCATACCTGTTTTAGGTACATAGAAGAAACGTCGACGAAAATCGTGAAGGAGGTGACTTTTTGCAAATTTTTGTCCATAGACTAAACCCCCACCATCACAACGGCAGTCCGTCTCGAAGATCATATCCCTGAAGGTCTGTCGCAGATGGCTGTTGAAGCACTCTTGTAATTGTACGGGATCGCCCTTGTCTCAAAGCAAGTCTTACACAAATTTTCAGCAACATACCTGGCAGCTGATCTTCCTCAGCTCATCTAACCGCCGGCCATCACAACGCGTGTCCGTCTCGAAGATCATATCCCTGAAGATCTGGCGGAGATGACTGTTGAAGCATTCTTGTAGCTGTGAAGGATCGCCCTCGTCTCGAAGCTGGTCTAACACGGTCTGCCGGAGCTCCGAGACTGCGAGGTCGCGGGAGGTTTTGTCGTGGGAGAAGTCGCTGGAAAAGAAATGACATTATAACAGCTTGTAATACGGGTACTTTACATTGATCCTAATACTAAGATAGAATAGATACTAGAATAAAAATTGAGCTAAGAGATAAATTACATGTTTGTAGAACCAATTGAATATTGATGACCTCCGATTATAGGCACATAGATTTTTTTTAATACCATCTTGGTGGCAAACAAGCGTACGGCCCGCCTGATGGTAAGCCGTCACCGCAGCCTATGGACGCCTGCAACTCCAGGGGAGTCACAAGTGCGTTGCCGACTCTTTAAAAATGTCCAAATGTGTGTGTGTTTACACTCCTTTCTTTAAGAACCCCATACTGTGTTTCATCGGGAAAACTTCGGCAGAGAGCTCATTCCACAGTTGGAGCGTCCGTGGGAGGAAATTCCTCTGAAACCGTACCGTACGCGACCATTTAGGTTCTAAGGTGTGAGGATGAATGCCCTGCCGACGGTGAGCGGTGCGATGGTAGAAAGCGGCTGTGGGCATCATGTCGACCAGTTCTTCGGAGCACAACCCATTATACAAGCGGTAGAACACGCACAAGGAGGCAAAGTTACACATAGATGTCACAAATCTCTAGGTCAAGATATTATAATATAGATGTATGGTGAGGCGAGCCTAGACAGTTATAAAGATCATGAATTTTGACAACTTGTCACTGGCATTTGCGTCACTTTACAAATGACATCTGGCAAACTGAAGATGTTACACAATTTTCTAATTTGAGTCTTAGGTATCATGGGTAACACAAAGTAAGTTTTCGCATGGTTTAGTTTTTATTCTCACAGTCATAGTTATAAATTGAGTGATTTCACTTCTACTCAATGTATTCGTAGCATTTGTGTTAAGAAGAAAAGCTCACTTTGGAAACCAAACACTTACCTGTGACCTGCATGTACCTATTTGAGATTGTTGTAGTTGATGACGATGCAAAAGTGGTGCTGGTCGTTACCTAAGGATCTCCCTAATCTTCATAGTGGAGAGTGTTTTCACGGCATCCATGACGCTTTGAGCGACGGGTGGTTGCGTTTCGTACTCTCTTTTCGTCTTGCCATGGGTCTTTTGCAGCTTCTCGATGCCGCGCACTATGTGCATAGCTTCTTTTGTTCCTGGATAGAAACAATGTGTAATATAATATACAATCATAAAAAGTACGAACCGCCAGTTATGAGTCATTTCAATTTTAAACAAATTTGCATTTCTGAGGTTATCACACCTACAGCAAACTATATAAGTTTTTTTTGATCGAAAAAGATTTAGTTTCGGGAATAATTTCATCTTCGGTCGTTTTGATATTGTTGAGTGAGACTTGTTTAAATAAGTGACAATATCACAATAGAGTATGTCAGTATAAAAATAAAAAAAAAACATTAAAATGGCATAAACAAGATAGATTTTGTAATAGGAAGTCGAATTATATTGATATGAATTCATGATGTTGTAATATTAATTTTATAATTACTTTTAAAATTTATGTATTTTTTTTCTGTGTTAAAAATTAGCAAAATGGTAGCGAATGTAAATTGTGACGTCATACGGCACTATAATTGTGATTGACAAATTCTCTTTTCAACCGACTCATTGTTATACCTTTCACTCATGTCAGTTATCCTTTAGAAAATGTGTATAATGTTATCCTTTAAAAAAAGTAAAAATTATTTATTCATCAATTTAGGCATATGACTTATATAAGCTACCACTTTCTCAAGAGTTCTTGAGCTTGATGATGATGATTCGATGCATATCATGGAACCCGTGATATGCAACGAATTGCGCTTTTTGTAGCTGAATGGTCTCAATCTATCTGCTGCGTCGCCCCAAAGGTCTATGCCATATCACAGCAAGAAATGTGAATGAAAGAACTTACCGTACCTATTTTGATGGCCTTCAACAAGTCCTGCTGCAGTATGTCATTGGCACTGCCTTCCAGCATCACCACGAGATTCTGGGAAGTCGCTGCCACCACCAGGTTGAGGAGAGACGTCTGCAGGTCCTTGCGAGTCGGGTTGATTATCACTTCGTTATCTATTATACCTAGTCTGAAAAAATATTGGGAGTTCATTAAAATGGAGGAACTAAAGTGATATTTATTCACTACCGGCGTTTCACGGGTTGCACCGGCCATGTCCGCGGCAGAAACATCCCGCGATGGGCGGTGCGGTGAACAAATCTTTTAAGTACATATGTGTATAAAGTGTTACATAATAACTTTATTTTCTTATTTTATTTTTTTATTAAAAATGGGATTGCTCTTGGCCAGCATCTAGCCAGGGGGAAAAGATGAGGCCGACGATGAAGCGAGTATTCTACAACTAACTAGTTACGTAGTTACCTGACGGCTCCAATAGGTCCGTTCCACGGCACATCAGACAGCGCAAGCGCAGCACTAGCGGCGTTGATGGCAACTGTCTCAGGTGGGTTGGTAGCATCTACAGCGAGCATGTTACACACTATCTGCGTGTCATAGAAGTAGTTGTTCGGGAAAAGGGGTCGGAGTGACCGGTCGATGAGGCGGGAGGTGAGGACTTCACGTTCTGTTGCACCTGGGGAAGACAATACAGGGCATTAATTAGAGTTTGGATGTTTTATTTTGATTCAATCATAAGGTTATTTTATAGAAAAAACTTAATATTGTATCAATCATAGTTGGATTGGCCAAATTAGACTTTATTTTTACCCGACTGTGGCGGCGAAGCCCAAAAGGAGGATTAGGGTTTGACTTGTCCTATATTTATGTAATTAGGTCTGTTCTTTTGTCCCCTCGTAACTACTCGACGGCCCGACTGATTTTGATAAATTAAACGTCATCAGATTTGTCTTCATAATGGCGGATTTTATGCCTTTAATGTATAGGTAATTTTTTTTTTTCAACTTCTTGGATATTTTTGTTGCATTTGCTTTGATTGCAGCCTGCACTTCGTCACTGAGTAAACCAGTAGTATTGGCCTTTGGTACCTGTCTTATAATTGATTCTTACCTAGTTCTCTCCTCAAGAAGTTTGTAGGTATTCTGCCTGCTGCGGCTGCCTTCTGCCGATAGTCCACCACTAGCGGCAGGAAGGAGCTGCTGCTCTGCTTCGCTCGGGACACCACTGTGGCCAGCACACTGGTGTTCCCGAGGGTCGCCACACAAGCGCCGTCCGCGAACCGCGCATACTGACCCGTTGATAACTTTAGCGTTGTTCTGAAGAAAATCAACTAGGTATTTACCAAATAATCATTTCAGATTCAACATGTGCATTCTGCCTTGTATATGGAAGAAAAACATGGGCCCCCACACAAAGGAACACCCAAAAACTAAGTGTGCCAACAAAACCTTCAAGAAAAGAACGTACTCCCATCTCTAAGGCCGGCAACGCACATACTGCCCCTATGATGTTGTGAGTGTCCACGGGCAGCACTAATTGTTTATCATCAGGCAACGTCTGCTCGAAATATATGGAGCGCAGCATGCCTGACATTGACGAAAAATGACAAACTATCCCAAACAAAGATTAGGGAAAAAAACAAGAGTGGTTGATATAATAACACGGTGCATCAAAAGGTTGAAAGGGAGATGGACAGGGCACATGATGAGGGAGAAAAAAGAGAAGTGGACAAAGAATATATCAGAATGGTATCTTAGAGATAACAAAATGAGGAAGACCAACTATGAGATGGGAAGATGACATCAAAAAGACATCCGGAAACACATGGAGAAAAATACAAATTACTGAATAAAATGGAAAGCTTGGAAAGAGGCCTGTGCCCAAAACACAAGCTGTATTTGAATAATAAATAAGTACTTAATAGATATATAGGAGGAAATAGGAAATATAATAATAATAATAAAAAGTCAATTACAGTGAATTTCGGGTATAAAGATGAAGGGACCACTCTACGAGGGTGGTTTGAGAAGTAACTTGGTTTGATATGAAAAAAAAAATTTTGAGCGATTGTATATATTTTATTTTTCGACATAGTCCCCTCGAAGCTCGACGCACTTGCCCAACGTTTCTGCAACTTCTCGATGCCTTCACGAAAATGCGTTTCTTCGAGGTCCTCGAAATACGCGTTTACCTCCTGTATCACATCTTCGTTGGAGTTAAACTTTTTCCCCGATAAAAAGATTTTGAGTTTGGGGAATAGGTGATAGTCCGACGGGGCCAAATCCGGGGAATAAGCGGGGTGAGGAAGGAGTTCAAACCGTAATTCCGACAATTTTTGTGCAGCGACACGACTTGAATGCACCGGTGCGTTGTCATGGTGAAACATTACTTTCTTTCTTGCCAAACCTGGCCGTTTCTCGGCTATCGCCGCATGCAATTGGTCCAACAGTGATGCATAGTATGCCCCAGTAATGGTTTTTCCCTTCGCAAGGTAATCAATTAAGAGAATCCCCTTTGCATCCCAAAAAACGGATTTCATCACTTTTCCAGCTGATGGAATGACCTTGGCTTTCTTTGGAGTTGGCTCACCACGACCAACCCATTGTCTGGACTGTTGTTTCGTCTCCGGAATATAGTGATGAATCCAGGTTTCATCCATTGTCACAAAACGGCGAATAAAGTCTGTTGGATTTCTTTCAAAGACCTGGAGATTATCCGCAGATGTTCGCATACGAACACGCATTTGTTCTGGAGTGAGCAGCCGCGGCACCCTCCTTGCACACAGCTTTTTCATGTGCAGTTCGTTGTGCAAAATAAAATGCACCCGCTCAGAAGAGATGTTTGTGGCTTCAGCTAATTCGCGTACCTTCAATCTTCTGTCGGTTAAAACCAAATCATGGATTTTATCGACTATTTCGGGTACAACCGCCGTTTTTGGGGCTCCAGGACGAGGTGCATCATCAATGCTTGTCCTGCCTCGCTTGAACTCATTCACCCAAAGTCGAACTGTCTCATAGGAAGGACACGAGCTACCCAATGTAGGTAAAATCCTTTCATGGATTTCTTTTGCAGTTTTACCTTCCAAAAAAAAGAACTGAATTACACCACGAATTCCTATTTTCTCCATTTTGCCGCGCTACTCCGATCACTTTTGTTTAAACTACTGTCAAATCTAAAACGCCCGCAAAAAATGACATTTGGCCACAGATAAATTATCTTGATTAAATAATCTTTGTGAATAGTTACATAGATTACACTAACGCCATCTATCGGTATCCGAAACAAGTTACTTATCTAACCACCCTCGTAATTTCGTCGTTATACCCGGAAGTCGTTACAGGTAAAGGTAAAGAGCGTTTTTTTAACAGTGAATGTGCGTCTAGCAGCCATACTTATACCAAAGTTTATTAAATACAGTTGCTACTCAGAATATCACTTTGTAACTGAACCATTTTAATTCAGAAACCTACACGCTTACCTACCTACTTAGCTAATACAATGTCTGTATCTATACACAAATGGCAAAGTTGCTGACCATCTGTGTGGATGTAAACAAAAAATAAGAAAGCCCTTTGTGTCATATCTGCATGGGATTTCTAGGAATTTGTTACAAATGATTCATTAAAATCAGTGGCTACACCAGAACTCGGTGTTAAATCCAAAGTTGCTATAGCCACATGAATTTTGTACTAAAGTTGCTGTAAAATCAAGGGACTTAGGTTTAACGTGGCTATAGCTAAATGATCGCTACAACCAAGGTCGTAATAAATGAAATCCACTGTAAATTATATGCATGCAAATGATTCAAATGAAGTGTAGAAACCTAAATAATAATTAATATTCATATATGAATTGTAAAATAATTCAGCAAATAAAGGCTATTTTATATAGAAAACTCCCGTGAGTTTGAGACATATTAAATATAATGAAACGGGTCACTCACGTCTTAAAGGTCGAATATCGCTCGACGCTTGGTGGCGGTATGTCGATGACGTATTTGCTATTGTCCCGAAAGAGGGCCTTTTGGAGTTTACGGAGCACCTGAATGGTGTACATCCTAAGGTCAAGTTCACGGTGGAGAAGGAGAGTGAAGGAAGATTGCCGTTCTTGGATGTTCTGGTCATGCGTAGACCTTGTGGGCAGCTACTTACCACAGTGTATCGTAAGCCAACACACACTGATCGGTACCTTAGGGCGGATTCACACCATCACCCAGGTCATTTATCTTCTGTACCGAGAACATTGATCGGGCGTGCCTTAAGTTTGTGTGACCCGCAGTTCGTAGATAGGGAACTTAGTCACGTAAAACGGGTGCTAGAGTGCAATGGGTACAACTGGAGGCAATGCAATAGGGTTGCGAACGTATCTCCTCGGCTCCAGCCGACCACGGTGGAAAGGCTTCCCTTATACTTGCCTTACCTGAAGGGTGTGACGGATAAAATCGGACACTTGTTACGCCGAAAATATTGCATCAAGACGATTTTCCGCCCACATATTCAGCTCAGGCAGCTGATGCGTTCACCGAAGGATAAGGAGCCACCCCTGGTGTTTACATGATTCCATGCTCCTGTGGCAAGAATTACATAGGAGAGACAGGCCGGAACATTTCCACTTTTTTTCCACACACCACAAGAAACGTGATGCTCGGGGATCTGCAGTTGCGGAGCATTCACTGGATTCGGGCCCATCACATTATATTCGGTTCGATAAGGTAACCATATTAGCGAGGGAAAAGTTTTTTGTACCACGTAAAGTGCGGGAGGCTATCGAAATTGGTCGTTTTCCAAATTTTAATCGTGATTGTGGATGGGTTGTACCACCCAGCTGGAAAACAGTGTTGAATACTACGTCTGTGAAGAGTGTGGACGAGACTTTAGCATGTGACGTTGTGAGTGTTGTGTGTAGTTCGGCATTGAACAATTGTGAAGAAAACGAGGGTAGATTCTCGCCGCTGCCGCCTCCACCCGCGCCGAGCAACCGAGCGGACAGGGCACGGGCACGCAGTGCTAAGAAAACCGCCGCCGCGATAGGTGCTCATGATTAAGGACCGCGAACCGGTCTGAAACATGTCGAGCGATATTCGACCTTTCATTATATTTAAATAAAGGCTATCTTATTTTATCTTATCATTTCAGATTGAGGTTTGTTTCATTTATTTCATTGCTACAAAAGATCTTACAAATAAATTGGTTTCAACAGACCCTACTGCAATAATACATTAAGTAATTTCAATTAGTAATAAATGTAATAATTTAACATTTCATGCCTTTACTATAACAATTTAGTTTTTTTATATTTAAGTATATATCTAAGTAAAAATATAACAACACACATTTGCATAAGAAGACACATGGAATCTTGCAATGAAGAAAGAGAGGAAACTAAAGCCGGGGTTTTAATCTATAAAATACTATGCCATACAAGTAAGTAACAAATGAATGTGCTGTACATTTTACTAAGGGCATTATGTTATAGATAAAAACTGAGTATAGTTGGCTTGACAATGATTGACGACCTGTTTAGCCTAGTTGGTAGTGACTCTGCCTCCAAAGCTAGAGGTCCCGGGTTCGAATTCCAGCCAGGGCATTCATTTGTGCATTTTTCACAGATATTTGTTCTTGGGTCTTGGATGTTTTCTGTGTATTTAAGTATGTATTTATCTATATAAGTATGTATATCGTCGTCTAGTACCCATAGTACAAGCTTTGCTTAGTTTGGGACTAGGTTGATGTGTGTAAGATTGTCCGCCAATATTATTTATTATTTATTTATTTATTTTATGCTTATTTTACCTATTTTTAGAATTTAAGTAGTCATTGACAGTGTACCATGCTTTTTCTACAAGAAACACTTACCCCCTTATTCATAAAACTTAACAAACCTCTGTTAATTAAAAGTTGTTTTGTCCCTTTCTCACAACATAAATGTCAAAGTGACAGATAAGGACAAATCAACTTTAGCGGCTTGTTAACTAATAGAGGCTTGATGGACGTTTATGAATAAGGGGGTTAAAGTTTTTGATAAATGCATTATTAGGCTCGTTCTTTGTCATTAGGTAGTTTGTTATACATTCTTAACATTGGATAGGGACTCTTTTTCGGATAGTTAAAAACATTTAAACACTATATAACAAAAATACTACTTACAGTACTTACAAATATACTGCAAAGCTGAAACTTTTGAGTGAATTTTGGGAACTAGAGGGACTTCTATTAATTTTGAACTGAATAAGTCCACGATACAACTAGTTTAATAAGAATTTGCAGTGCGTTACACTTTTATGTTAACCTAACCTAACCTATAAATGTAAATATGAAACAATACTTACTCGTTTGAAAACTGGATATCAGTTTTACCCACTGCTGCTTGTGTTGAGAAAACATAATATTGGAAACTGGCTCTTGCGTTTATTTTAGATAAAATCCTATATTTAGACAACATTTTCAATTCGGCAATGGGTCAATGAAGGGCATGAATAAGATATACACGTATATTTAAGCGGTGTAAATTAAAATTAGCTTAAACCTTGTATTATTGAAATAATCTTTTATAGGAAATTATACAGGGAAATAATATGTCTACAAGATTTTTAGCTATTACAACTTCATTTTTTTTGTTTAAGTTTTTTTTTAAAGTTTATTTGGCAAGAGGTGTTTTTTCCCACTTTTAAACCATGAATAATGTTTTACAAGGAAAAAATGGTAAGAAAAATGTATTATAGCGTTTAAATCGCATTGAGAAATATTAAAAATTTGACTTTTGTTCATCAATTCTTTCAATTTATTAAGAATGAAGCAAAATGACCAAGTTTCCAATGTTTAAAAGCACGTTTATAAAATATATAATTCAAAAACGCCTTAAAAATGTCAAGTGCGTTCAATTACCGCATTTGATAAAATCAACATTCATATAATTTGCATAAAAAGGGCTACTAGCTAGAAACATTTTGAGTAAAAGGTAAATTAGTACTTACTTTTCTTAAACTTTATATGGCGTTCATTACAAGGGCCAGATAAAAATCATTAAATGTTACATACGAAATAACATTAATTTAACCGTTTACCATGTGTATAACTTAGTCTATCTTCGAACGTGAAACATTAAGTCAAACTCGTGTCAAATTACTCAGCTGATTGTCAGTTTCAATCAAAATAAAAAGTAGTAAATAAATGTGCAGAACCTGCTCGTAAATTGATTTGAATGCATTAACATAACCAGGAAACATGAAGAAAGTGCAAGGAAATGATTCATTTCATCGGATAAATTACCTGTATCAAGTAAGCCGTAACTGCCAACATTTTATTTATTGCATTTAATGTTTCAGATACCTTTAATATGTTTTTTACTTTTGTAGATAAGTAAACACATAGTTAAAATAAATCCAGCCTTGTCGTCGTACTATGGCAACCTAATGGTAAATGTCGCTAAGAAGAATGTGTTGAAAATGTGAGTATATTATCATTATTTATATTACACACGTTCATATGAATCTGAATTTAATATTTCAGTAGTAGATACATTATTGACCCAGCGAGCAAAGCGTCTCCGTGTCAGTTTTCGACAAAAATTCTTTTGTATGTCTGTTTGTCCGGATGTTCTCCCCTACAGGGTCGCATTTCCCAACCGATTCTCGTGAAATTTTGTGAGCAGGTTCGATAATTATATAGAATTTTTTTGTCAAGTCAGTTTTTGGAAAATTTGATATTTGAAAAACAAGAAAAATATTTTTTGCGATATCTACAGCCCACAGCCACTAGTTTATAATATTATTAAGTATGTACCCTTTATCACAGAGCAAATACTTAGTATGTTTCTTTTTTTATTTACACGATATTTAAATTAAAACGGCAATTTCGACCATTTGCGCGATACCGCGCCGACAGTTTCGATACGACCTTCAAACCGAAGTCACGAAGTTACTTTTTCTAATATTTTTTTTAATGCGAAACGATAATGTTGCCAGGTGAACATATTTAAAAACTATGTTTCTTAACAAGGTACCTTTGAAGGTTTGAGAGACTCACATGTAAAAAAAAGGTTTTATGGTACTTTTGAAGGTTTGAGAGACTCACATGTTAAAAAAAGGTTTTATTGATGGATTAGCCTTTTTAATGTGATGTAGCTCACTACATATGATTATTCATTTCTAAAGTCTCGAATGTTTTCTATGTAAGGTTGCTACACCAGTTATGTGACCAGTGTCAGTTTCCGACTACCTTTTAGACATGTGTGTCCTTGCAATCATTACTCAAATGAGTACATCTGAATGTCTCTCACATTAGACCACATAGACAGGACTGGTTTCCGATTATGCAGCTGACCCTAAGGTGACCCTGACCTGAAGGTTGTCCTTGCGGTTTAAATTAAAGATGTTCTACAGACCCTTAAAAACAAAAAAAAAATGCATTTAACTTGGTACTTATTGAATTACTAGCTTTTGCCCGTGACTTCGTCCACGTAGAACTCATGCTCGCCTTAGAATTATTTGTTTTCCCATACAATTTTTCTCAAGCTGAGATGGTTGGACAGTGTCGAAAAGGACACCAGGACCTTAGGGGTGTATTCTCTAGAAATCCTATTGTCATAACAAATGATTAAGTGCTTATTTCGGAAAATCAAATGTTTACATTCTAGACGAATGAATCCCGTCAAAATATCGTCGCCTAGTATATAGTACAAGTATATGGGTATATAGTACAAGCTTTGCTTAGTTTGGGATTAGGTCGATTTGTGTAAAATTGCCCCCCAATATTTTTTTATTTATTTATTTAAACAATCCTATTTACAAAATTAAAATAAATTTCAGGCACCCTGACATAAAAAGACAGATCTGCAAGAAATGCCGTTGCATGCTGATCTATGGAGAAACAGCCACAATGAAGATCAAGACCAAACATAAACAAAAGACTGTGGAATGGACCTGCAATACCTGTGGGACTAAGAAATCGCTGCCAGCGAGTAAAGATAAGGACCCACTGTGGGTAGAAAGAGAGGAAGCTGTTGTTGAGGTTATTAATTAGTTGTTTTTTATATGCCTTTTAAGTACTAAACTGTCCCTGTTGGATATAGTATGTATGTATGGGAAAAATCTTGCAACTGAATTTTAGACCAGTTATCGACAACCGATTGAGCTGAAATTTGGTATTCTTATGATAGTTCGGTTGCAATGCAATATTATGGCACCACCAAGCTGAGCTGATGAAGGAAAGAGATGGCCAAAGCAACTCCTAAAGTACACAAGATAAAGCCATTGAGTTTGAGCTCATTTGGACTCTCTCAATGAGTAGTTGATGATGATTGATTATGCAACAATCGAACATTATAACAAAAAAAAACCAATTTCAACAAAGTTTTTCGTCCATTTGTCGTGCACATACTTAACACAAATTTAAGACCTATATGGTTTTCTCATGGATGCCATTGTTAGAATTGGACCAAATTGAAATGAGACCACACGGGCAGCACCAGCTTTCAAATAAAAAAATAATCGTCAAAATCGGTTCACCCGAACGAAAGTTCATAGGTAACAAACATAAAAAAAATACAGTCGAATTGAGAACCTCCTCCTTTTTTGAAGTCGGTTAAAAAAGGTACAGAGTTCAGTCATTTGTCCCACACATATGTATACGTACTAACAGGGTTAGTTAAAAAAACAGCGTGTATTAATGAAAGTCTTGACAGAAGCTTGCCTATCGGTGATCATCATTCAAGTGTATCAGTATATAAACGCATTTTGTATAAATAAAGAAGATGTCTGTAACTACATTTTTATTAACTCTTCCCGTAGGTATGTGTACCACAGAAAATGCGTGAATATACTTGGAAAGCTAGTGCCTACGCTAATTCTTGGGATAGATAAGTGCAGCCCAGACTAATTTAGAATCTGATGATATTTTTTATCAAAAAAGTAGTTTTTGCACCTGTTAGTTTTATATTTCATTTCTCAATCATCCAGCATAATTTAGCGATAAGAACGGAGTGTAAATTATGTTGTTTCTATTTTAAGTATATCTGTTTCCAATGTATCGCTGTTTATCCCTTTGTAGGCTGTATAAGATACGATACGATACGAATACTCTTCATTGCACACCTCACACAAATGAAACGTTTCAAACAGGAAAAAAAAAACAATTATATTTAGGTAGAGTTAGACAACAGGTGGCCTGCATGTATTGTATGCGGCTGTATTTATGGTAAGTGTTAAATTAAAAGTATTTGTATTGTACAAATTGCAATAGTCAACAGCTAAAGTAGATGATCATTTTAGTATCTTGTCACTTTCACTAGGTACTTTGACGCATCCCAACTGTCACAGTTTTGTTACGTTAGTGCGACAAAGTACAAAACTGATCATCTACATTTGCTGATGATTGTACAATGCCGGGCTTTTTGTTTAAGAATGGGGAAATGCATAACGCATCCCGCCCTGTCTGGGACGGGTATGACGGACTAAACCCGGCTAGAGAGCTTTGGACTACCGTCTAAAACCACCAACGAAGTCCGGCTCCGCCTTGTATTGGGGCGCCGCGGGATCGCTCTCAGCATTTAAGCTCGTAACGCACAGAGCGGGCGCGGCGCGGTGCGGGGCGGTGGCGGTTATGCATTTTTGTTCTTTCCTAAACTGTCGACTATCGATTACTGCTTCATATGTCACACACGCCGCCTCGGCTCTACCGCGCTACCGAATAGCTCGCTGTTTTTTGGTGCGACGTGCCCCGGACCGCGTTCACTTTATTTATGTATTTATTTATTTATTTATTAGGTTTACCAGTAATTGTTACACTGAGGGTATACATAATATATAAATCACTTTAAAAACTAGATCTTAGTGTACAATAGAGTGGGCAAACACTGCATGCATAATAGTAAGTTGTAGTACAACAAAATTAAAAAGAATGGAATATAGTGTAGTATGTTAACAGTAACAACCATTATTATTATTGACATTGATTAGTAAAACATTTTTTAACTATTTTATTTAATTTACATAATTTAATTTGTGAGTTCGTGGATCTGGTCTTTGAGTTTATAAAAGGCAGTACTAAACATGTTGATTTTCTTACTATAAGTATTGTGAAGCCTGCATAGCCTTGGAACAGGGGAGTTGGAACCCAGAACAGTTCTTCTGAGAGGAGCAGATAGAAGGTTAATGGGGTTTCTGGGGTATCTGCAAGGTACTCTGAATTTAAATTTAGATAGTAGTGTTGGGCAATCTATATCTCCACGTAAAATTTTAGCTAAAAATATCAAATCAAGTGCGTTTCGTCTGTTTTCTAGGGTTTTCATTTTAAATAATTTTAGACGTGCATGGTAACCTTTTATCCTTCTAGTAACGCCCATGAAGTACGCCAAGTGGTTTAACAGACGTTTTTGGATGCGCTCTATTCTAAGACTGTGCACTGCGTAGTGGGGACGCCACACTACCCCGCAGTACTCAAGTACACTACGCACTAGAGAATTATAAAGGAGTATTTTTGTTGTTACGTTTCGAAATGATTTGGTATTTCTAATCAAGAATCCGAGGGATTTTGATGCTCTGTTAATAGCTGAGTCTATATAAAGAAAGAAGAAAGAAAGAAAGAAGACATTTATTCACATAACCAAACAGTATATGGGGTATAAACGTTAATTTTTTATCAATGATTAGTCCCAGATCCCTAACCTCATCAACTACATTAAGAAACGAGCCATTGATATAGTAATCGTGTATAATCGGTTTGGCCTTCCGGGTAAAAGTAATTTGCGAGCATTTTTTTATATTAAGCTCCATGCCATTGTTTGCACACCAATCAAAAAGTTTGTTAATGTCACTCTGTAACAGCAAGGCATCATTTAGACTATTTACCTCTCGTATTATCTTTAGATCATCGGCGAATAGATAAGGCGTGGACTCGGAAAAGCAACTGGGTAGATCATTTATGAAGATGTTAAAGAGAACTGGACCTAAATGAGAGCCTTGAGGTACACCGGATGTTATATCGAAGATGTCAGATTTATATCCGTTAGCTACAACGTAAAAGTGTCTGTCACTTATGTACGACTTGAGCCATTTCAGAAGTAAACCTGTAATTCCATATGCAGACAGCTTTTGCACCAATAAATTCCAAGGAACCTTGTCAAAAGCCTTACTGAAGTCCGTATATACAGCATCTACTTGTTTGTTTGAATCTACAGATTCAATAGTATTTTCTACAAAAGTCACCAAGTTACTGCTGGTGGACCTCGCTGAAATAAACCCATGTTGGCAGAAAGATACATATTTTTTAAAATAGTTTTGGATTTTAGGACATATTATAGCTTCAAAGACTTTAGCTAAAGTGGAAAGAATCGATATTGGCCTATAGTTACTAACGATGTTTTTAGATTCCGATTTGTGTATTGGTACGACCTTTGCCATTTTCCATTTTTCGGGGAAGATGCCAGTGCTGAGTGAAAAGTTATATATTAAGTGTAATGGGACTGATATTTCGTCAGCACACATAACAAGAAAAATCGGGGGAATACCATCTGACCCCGATCCCTTAGATACATCTAATTTTTTCAAGGAGGTGATAATAGTGTCAATATCTATATGTACACCAGAGAAGCAATCGGAATTATTTTTTAAATTATTCAAGTAGTCTGAAGTATTCACAGCGTCTGGTAGCTTACTATTTGAGCTGTATACGGATTGGAAATACGATCCGAACATGTTGCACATATCATCTCCATTACTAGTTGTATCCAAACCATCAGACATAGTTTTTGGGTAAGTACTAGCTCCATTTCGCTTAGCCTTTATGTATGACCAGAAACATTTTGGTTGTGTGGTTATTTTCTGTTTAATATAGTTAATGTACGAATTATAGCATTGTTTGGATATTTTTTTACAACGTTTGCTACATAAACGGAGAGCGATTTTATCCATTGGGTTATGATAAGTATGAAATCTTCTTAGGAACTTGTTTTTCTCCCGGATGCACCTGTCTAAAGCTTTAGTAAACCATGGCGGGTTTGAATTAGTTTTATTGTTTACTGTTGGTACAAACAATGATATTAATTTATTAATGTGTTCGTAGAATATGTCAAGCATTTGGTTGGGATCTGTACATTCCTTAAACAATTCATGCCAATGGATTTTTCGTAATTCAGTATTAATATTATCGTAATCTCCCTTATGGAACTTGTACCTAGTTATATTGTTGCCTTTCAGAGTGTCATCAGAATCATACTTCAAGCTAATGTCTAAGGGAGGGTGGTGGGGATCGATTTTACAAAGACCATCTGTAGCCTCCGTTACATAACAATGAGTATTATCAACGAAAACTAGATCTAAAATTCTCTTATTAACATTTCTAACCGTGTTACATTGTTTTAAATTATTTATACACGTAAAATCCACAAAATCTTGACATACCTTAGGGTAAGCGTTTGTGTTAGGACCCATGACACCATCCAAATGACTCCAGCGTATGTTATTCAAATTGAAATCGCCTATCAAGATAGGGCTGTTATTATTCAGTCTGTCTATAATACAATTAAAGTTGTCCATAAAATGTTCGAGCGTTAATTTTTGTACTGGTGGTGGAATATATACTGCGCACACTGCAATTTTATAACTTGATCCAATATCCACAGTTACCCACAGGTCCTCACACTCGCTACACCAATTGCTCATTTCGATAGCAGTAAACTTTTTTGAGACGGCAATCAAGATACCACCTCCTTCTTTTTTTTTATTAAATCTTGTAACACATCTATCCCGCCTAAACACATTATACCTACTATCAAAAAGTTCACTGCTAGCAACACTGTCATTTAACCATGTTTCCGTTAGGACAATTGCATCATAACTAGAACAACTTAAGTTACGATAGAAATCTTCAGTTTTGGTTCGCAATCCGCGAGTATTTTGATAGAATATTCTAAAGTTAGCGAATTTTATTGCTATTTCTACAGTATATAGTTTGCTTGTTTACTTTAAATTAATTTATTTAATGAATCCATGTCTCTAATTAATATATACTCAGCAACGTCCGTTTTCCTCACGTAGATTCGACCTCCTCGGATCCAGACATATTTATATCCCTTTTCTCTTGCCTTAGTGCGTGTTGCTGCGTGTAAAGCCTTGTTGGTGAGACTTAAGTGTTCCATAACATATATCGGAGATTTTATCCCCTCAAATCCCAAGTGTGACGAATTCAATTTATCGGCTTTAAGTTTAGATTTATTGAAAGTAATTGTAGCAGCTAAAAAGGAATCACGCAGTTTGGGTGTATTGAACTGCACTATAATGGATTTAGGTCGATTGCTGTCGTTGTTGGTCTTCATTACACGCGTACAATGTGAAACATCTTCTTTCTTAACCTCATTATTTATGACCTTCCCAATCTGCGTTACGATTTCGACGAGGTTTTCGTTATTTTTCTGGGGAACACATTGTATCTCAATATTGCTTGCACGAGTTTGTTGTTCCAAAGTATTAAGGCGTCCCGTCATATCCTTCATTGTAGTTGCCATTTTTACATTCTGTTCCTCTAATTCCTTAATTCTCTGCTTATCCTCTTTGCTTTCTTTTAATATATCCTCATACTGTAAGCTAATAAAACTTACAGAATCCCTAATATCCTTTATTTCGTCTCGCATTGATTTCAATTCATTGTTTAGCATAATTCTCATGGTCGACGTAAATTTTCCAAGCAACGATTCTAGCTGGCTCTCCATTACCTCCTTCACGATAGTACGTACACTATTTTCTGTAATAGGTTCAGCCGAGGAACCCGGTGGGGACTGCAGTGCTAGTCGTTTATTAGCTCGTCCAGACTTGTTTGTGTTAAATCGGGTTGGAATGTTTTCATTGCTTTCTTTTGTGCTCGTAGAGATGCACAATGGACACGCCCACGTCTGACACGCTGTAAATTCCGAGGACAGATCCAGATCTAAACATTTATGATGAAACGCCTTTTTGCATTTATTACACAATGTAAATTTTTCACTTTTGTCTTTCGTCTGACAGCAAGCCCATTCCATTACTGTTTCACTCATGGTGGAGCTATTTACGGTACGGTGAAATAAATTGTCAATATTTATAAATAATTATTTTAGCACTATAATAAATACCCACTCAATAACGAACGTCCAAACAGTATGTTAACCTTGCCGTCGCTGCACGCTAATAAATGCTCCGGGTCTTGCACTGTACCAAAGCCGGTATATCGCGTAGTTACGTGTTTAGTGTACTTTACGGCAAAACCGCCTCCGCCCCGCATCGACGCTTCGCCGCGCCCTATGCTTCAACCGCGTATTGTATGTACATACTATGCCAGGCATGCCCTACTTCCGATTCGGATAAACTCGGCTCCCGCGGTACCCCGAGCAGACAATCTGTTCCATTTGACACTTGGCGGCATCATTATTAACCTCTCGGTACCTTAATACCTTATTAGTCATCACTTTGTCCGACATCTTGTTTGCATCCACTTCCGGTACCTACCCAGACCAAGGGGCTTGCAATGGGTGGAGCGCGCCGCGTTAATAACCTAACGCTCGAAAACCCCGAAAGTAGCTGTCAGTCGCGGGCCGTCGTGTAGTAGTAGCATGTACGTGCGCGTCGTTTTGTGATCCGCTGCCGTGCGCCGCCGACTTGATCGCGACGAACCGCGCGTTACTACGTAATTTTTTGTGTAATTTAAAAAACCCACGATGAAACCGATAACCGGCCACACATGTTCTGTGTATATGGTTGTTTGAATACCCGAAGGAACGTTGGTGTATCTTTTTTCAGTTGCCTACAAATTTTGAACGGTAAGTTTTTATTTTAGTTTGGTATATGTAATAATAAGTACTTATTTAGTGTTGGTTGGTGTTTAAAATTATTGGTTGGTGTTTAAAATTATCAACTTGTAAGTTACAATACAAATAAATACGATGCGAACCACCTGGCTACTTGTTAGGTACTTATAGCTTAAACTCACCATTTTCGACGTTTTACTTATTAAGTAACTAACTGTAATTTTATTCAAAATGAAACTTAAATTTATTTTACTTGATTAGCTACATAATATAGTTGTCCTATTTAGGTAGTAGTCCTTTATTGTGGCCATAGCATTTGAAACACGGACAAAGGTAGGTAGCTGAAAAACATAAGAAGATGACCTGTCCTGCCCGGCTAGTATGATAGCTTATACCATCACGTTTTATGTGACGTTTCAGTACATTTTGGCCATATAACGTGACGGTATAAGCTATCATACTAGCCGGGCTGTTGTATGCAGTTGTGACGTGTTTGTTGTTGACTTGTATGTCCGACAAAACCTGTTGGTTGATGATTTGAAATGTATTTTTTATTTATTTTAGACCCAGTAGTTTCGGAGATGAAGGGGGGGGGGGAGGTGGTAATTTTTTGGCTATTTTCTTAAATAATTTCTAAAATAATTATTTTAAAATTACAAAAAATATATATATGTAGTACTATACTATATGTCATTTGAAGGTACTTCCCCTACACGTAAAATGGGGATGCATTTTTTCTTCTTGCAAAACCCACTGTGTAGGGTATCGTTAGATGGTTCGTTAAAAAATATGTGATTTATTATTCTTGTGAAGTAACATGTATTTAATTAATATCGGTTCACTGTACTTAAGCGACATCTGGTGAGGTACAACATTTTTTGCCTCATTGAAGTATTTTTGGCGTGACAACCCTAGGGCTACACGTGCCGCGCGTGAATGAATACAAGTTATGCGATAGACAGAGATGCAGAGAGTAGGCACGTTTCTTATGCCTAAACGCCGTTTTTGTTAATAGGGAGTGAAATTTCTGTACTTGTACTATTCCTTATTCTGTGCCCAGACCGACTTCTGAATATTAAAATTGAGTTCATCGACCCCCAAAACCCATTCATAGACACCTCATTCAAACGGTTTTTTTTTAACTTTAGTCGTCATTTTAGCCGCCATCTTGTTTGCAAGCACTTCCGGTAACCCGACAGACTTCTGGTTATCGAAATGGAGTTCAGCGCCCTAAAACCCATTCCAAGACACCTCACTCGACCAAATTCGAGTTATACCTAAATACGGGTTTCTAGTTTAGGCGCCATTTTGGCCGCCATCTTGGATTTTGAAAGGTCCCTAAATTCGGCTAGGCAACATTCAGATTCGGATTCAGCAGACTGTTTTACTTCGGAAAAGTCATGTTACCAAAATGGCTCACAAAATGCCGTTGACATCGAAAAGGAGAGCGATTTTTAGAATTAACTACCATTATAGATGACAGCTCCTGGCGCTATATTTAACGTCCTTACTTACTAAGTACTACATTTATAGTTTTCGAACAACAGGGTATTCATTTTTCGCTGGAAAATAAGACTAGTTAAAGTAACTATCCAGAATATTGAACACAGTACGAACTCGGTCCCATCGCGATATTGGAATTTTGATAATCACGATGCCTAAAAATACCTACATGCTAGTCATGAGTTGGATTGACTATAGGAGTGTACGTAGTTAGGGGGTTCCCTTTAACATTTCATTGGTCCGTTAACCTTTGTAGGAATGCTTGTCCCATTTGATAGCCAGGGGACGTTTAATACATCCATTAAGTACTTACTGCCTATCTCACAATCTCCAATCTGCCCCATTTAATTGGCAGCTACTACGCGAATATTTCGCCCATAAAAAAACCCGACATTAAATTTATCACAACATTTCACAATTCAATAAACACTGTTCCGCTATAATAATGTTTTATTGCTAAACACCAACTGGTAGCCACATTTGACATGGAAAAAGCTAGAGAATGAAGAAAATTTTAATATCGTTATCTTTTTTGGTAACGTTGATCCAAACAAACGGCTATAAATACGATGCACACAGAAAGACTACGGAAAAAACTGCGTCTTGGTTACATAACTACTTAACTGGAGATTTTATTCAAAAATATGTTCCGCAAAAGAAAACCATAGATGATTTTGACTCTGTACTAGCGAAAGGGAAAGCTAAGAAGTTGCAGAGGGCGCGAGAATCAGATGAGCGACTAAATTACAATACAAATGCTTTAACTGAATATTTTGGTAAAGACGATAGTCCCGATAAGCCGGCCTTAAGATTGGGTTATCACGTAGACCCTGTGCTTAATCAAGTGCGAAGAAGTAATACAGATTCAAACTCAATGGATACAAATTCGCGAAGTTCGAGCAGAGAGTTTGCTAATTGGAAAAACGAATGGAAAGAGATGTGGTTGAAGAGAAAGTTGGAGGTGGTGAACCAAACTAATCCGGGCGGCGATAGGGTTAACATGATCGCTGCTAGTGAGTATCTCTTTGGATAAGTCAATGTGGGAAAGTTCTGGTATATAAATCTATCGAGAAGATGGTCTAGTATAATCTTTTAGCTATCATATTATTCTGTACCTAACTGTACTTAGCATTTGAAGGAAAACTTCTTCAAGGAGTCATGTATAAGATGGACAGTTTAGCCGGTATATTATTCTATTCTGCTGGACATAGGCCTCTCTCAAGGAGTGCTACAATGACCAGTCCTGCGCCACCCGTATCCAGCGGACTCCCGCTACCTTTACCAGGTCACCAGTCCACCTTGAGGGGGACAATCACACCGCGCCTTTCTGGTCGTCCTTCGGCTGTTATGATGATGATGATTATTCTGTTCTAGACTATACTGTTACCATTACAGGATGATCGTTAACTAATGATATATTTGTACAGTAGAACCGATTTTAAAATATAATGTCTCTCTCCTAGACTTCGTTTCAATATGTGAGTTTGTGTGTTATGCGCCTATAACAATGCTTTATTCCGATGTGAACAGAAGCACACTGCAGGGACGTTCAGTTTAAAATTGGATTTAATCTAATCGTATGGGCCCATGTAACCCCATCCAACTTAGAAATTTTAAAACAGATATCTTACCGAGCAGATGAACTTATTCACTTTGATCGCAGGTATTAATTTCCGACAAAGATGCTAAACTAATACTGACTCTTTGAATATATCCTGAACCTTCCCTTTTTGTTCAGGGCCGTGGGGCGTCTCATGCGGGGATCCGGCCCAACACGATATGCCATGGGGCACCTGCGTCCTCCCAGCCGAGTGCAATGCCGAATACAGAATCTACAGAGGCGACTACTTCTGCGGGCGCACTCAGTTCGTCTGTTGCAGCCTCATCTTCCACACCTACGATCTCTATCAGGGCTTCGACGTCTCTCTCGCACGCTCCAGCATGGAAACCGATAGCGCTGACAGACGAGAAAGAGCCAAAAGAAAAAGCTCAAATGAACGCAAAAGAAAAGCCGCCAGGAGAAAGCGACGACGCAAACACTTGAGAGAGGAAAGGAAACGTAAAATAAGAAGGACCATCGCAAAAATCGTTAAGGAGGTCCGCAAAATTCTCAATAAAGCGTACAGGAACGCGACCAAAATTAGAAAGAGGAAGACCAAGACTATGAAGAAATTCATCAAGTTTCTCAAGAGACAATATAAGATGGATCGGGAGTCGGCTAAGGACATACATGAGAACCAGATGTTTGATGTCGATCAGGGGCTGATGAACAGATTGATGCAAATCAAGGATTTTGACAAGGAATTCATGACTAATGATACATTTCGGAGTATTATAGTGAACAATACAATGTCGTATAGGGCTGCGCGGATACTGACGGAGGCGTACCCAGATCTAATTGAGAATATGCCCGGGGATTTCACGCGTCGGAGAGGGGACACTTCTCTTCGGAGAGGCATTTCTCGCCGAAGAGGGGATGCGTCGCGAGAGAACTCTATGCGTAGGAGCAGAGACTCCGCCCTCCTCCGATCTCGTCGTCGGAAATACCTTGATTATGATGTCGAATATGGTTTGCTGTATGATTGAATAAATGCTTTGAAATATTTGGGAAACTATATGCTTTATTTAATCATTGTGGCTATGAATGATCACGGATGGAGCCACTCTAGCCGAGCGGTAAAGCACACGACTTTCAATATGGAGGCCGTGGCTTCGATCCCCCCAGTCTGTTAGGTACGACTGGATTTTTCAAAAAAATACTAAATGTTGTTTGATATTTAACAGTAGCCATCGGTGAAGGAATATTAATGAAGAAGCTGATTTAATCCCATCACGGCCTTGTTTTCCCTCTGGATCGGAAGATCAGATGGCAGTCGCTTTCATAAAACTAGTACTTAGTAGCATCTCAAATCTTGAGATTAGGCGCTAAAGCGTACCCCAAGCGCAAGATATTTGTTTCGTACATCTTACATTAATATTTGTTTGAAGTTTTCAAATGCGATATACTTTAATATAGGTAAATCAAGATATTTTATTTATCATGTGATTGCGCAAGCTGCTTGTAGGACTGAGTCGCGAGTCGCGATGCAAATTTTCGATGAATCGGTAATTTGCCACGCGATGCAGTCACCAGAGGTGGCTTGTTCAATTTATATGTTATTACGATTTGTGTGTTATGGATGGACGAAAACGCCAAACCGGCATTTCAAACAAAAGTGCCCTTGATTTACTTGATTAAATCAAGTAAATTCTATTGGTAGCCTTTATTTAACTTTTAGAGGATAAAAATACATATTTTTTAGAAACTTTTAAGTCTCGTATTTTATTATTATTCTGATTTTATTATGTAATTTTCATTTTATTGTGCCAATTTGATATACTATCCATATAACGGCAAACGGTAGAGGAAAAGGAAACTACCCCATTTAGGCTACGTTTTCAATAAGGCGACGTGGGGCACAGCACACAGACGGTACACAATTGACCATTCAAATTAGATCCTTCGCGCCTCTCACAAAATAAGTAATAAGTACAAGCCTATCTGCCTAGATATAACGGATTTATTTGATTGGTCTCCGTGCCACCTCAGTGAAAACCACAGAACACCTGTGGTGAAAACGCATCCTTATCGTGAGTCAGGATTTTACACCCAGTCCGTAAAACACAGCTTGCGCTAGTGTACGGGCTGGAAGGGTAATTTAAATTAGTCATGCTTAACAACCAAATCCTACTTACACCACCTTGGATAAAGCCGTTTGCAAAGAAAAAAGGACCCTGAGATACGAGTACAGGTTCACATACTCGTAGTTCGGGTGTCTGCACCTCAAAGCAACCGAGCATTAAAAAGTGAAAATGTTAATTAGCATTAAGACATTTGGTAGAGTAAGGAAATTGTACTGATTTATTTATTATTCTTCGAATAAAGATCATTCATTCATATAATCATAGTATTAGGTAAGTAAGTGGAGTGACTAAGATCATATGTCTCCAGATCTTAAGTCGTTAACGCCTCAGTCGTTGACTATTATATAATAAGACAATACGTATGCCAAGACTCATCGCATATTTCGGAAATCTCGCACGACGTTCTTCACTGTTTTTTTATTCTGTGACTTTGTCCATTAGCGTTTTACCACAGAATAAGTAATAGTACAAGTAGTTTTACTCGCTATTTACTGGATGTTAGTGTACTTGTCAATATACAACAAAAAAAATTACTGAGAACTTCATTTCATTAAATTCACCCCGTACCGTACGTATCTAAATCAATAGAAAAGAAATTTAGTTCTACCCCTACATAGTCGTAATATCACTACACGACTCCGTCGGCATTCATTTTTATTCTCCGCGAGAATATTACAAGTAAGTACACTTCGGAGCGCACCTCGTGACCGGAAGGGCTCGAGCGACGAATCCACTCGAGTCTCGAGTCTGGCTAACTAGGACAGGAATGGGCAATATTACACGTCTTCTTTGATAAGTATTAGGTCGATTTTTTTGAATTTTCATATATACTCATAACTGAATATGAACCTTTAAAAATTCATTATACTAGGTACATTTAGAGAGGTTTAACTGGGGTACCTTAATAGAAGACAAAACAACCTTATATTACGAGTATATACTACTTGCTCTGCAGGTATTTGGTGTCGTGTTTCTGCCGAGCTAGCACGATAGCTTATTTATACCGTCACGCACGATTCATGTGACGTTTTAGTACATATTGGCCATATAACGTAACGATATGTACCGATAGCTACCGTTCTAGTGTTCTCTAGAGTTCTCGTGGCAAGTAAGATCACCGAGCTCACGATGATTCGCTATGTTCGAAGTAAGGGATCTGTATGATTACTGACTATCGATTTTGTTACGGCGTTTCTTCTTGGCAGCGGTTTTCTTTTTCAGAAATGCTTTAGTAGGGCCATTATCATCAGAGCAAGCTGCGCGACTCGAGTTAGGATATATAAATGCATAAATGAACAAATAAAATTTGCATAGTTAATTTATAAGATCAAAATACAAATACAAATAAATTTATTGAATAACTTTTGTACAAATGTTACAACTATAGACTAAAATTTACAGTTAGTTATGTATAAAAAGGGGCCTGAGCTAGGGATTCCCTGTGGTTCAGGCAAAAAGGTACCGATATATGTCTATTAATATTCATCTTAATATAACAAATTCATTAATTCTTGGTAACTAGTACAATTACAGTATTTTATTAAAAAAACTATGTAAAATTAAGACACTAATAAAACAGTAAAAATACAATTATATAAAGTATTAAAAAATAAGAGTTAAATCTTTATATATATAATTCTTCTGTACGTGTGTTTGTCACCTAACTCCTCCTAAACGGCTGGACCGATATGGATGAAATTTTGTGTGTATGTTTGGGTAGATTCCTGGATGGTTTGAAAATAGAATTGCACCCGGTAGGTGGCGTCTTTATGGCGTTTTTATGAAAAAACGGATCTGCTGAACAATTCTGTAGTATAGATGGCGTTGATATCAATTCTTTGGCATTAAACGTACGGTACGCAATAATATAATGCCTTGCTTCATTGACATATTTGGAATAAATTGAGGAAATAGAGTATCACTCAAACCTGTAGTAATTTCTACAGCATAAGAAAATACGAGTTTTGAGTAGGCTTTACTTACACCAGTAAAATAACTAATGACCTAAACGCTCTCTTTACAGTGTCTAATGACGTGGTGTGTCATTATTCAATTTATTTTACGCGATAAAATTTATCTGAACTCAATTATGCTGGAGTGTCAATATTATCGCGGTTTTCCTAATTGTTTGTACTTTGCTTGAATATCTTAGATTAATAATACCAACAGATCCGTAGTATTAAGGAAAATGATTTTTCATACAGTTGTCTCTTTGAATCCTTATGGTAAACTAAGATGAGGTAGAACGGGACAGATATTACGATCTATATTGTCGACTGTTGACGAACTGTCTTCATATAGAAGGACACCAAATGTCAAATTCCATACAAACCAAAAAGTCACAAACGTCATTTCAATACAATTTGCAGTTATGAAAACGGAGACACAGATATATTAATACCTGTCAGATATCACTTATTTGTCTCTCTCAAACTTACTGATTGTGCATTAGTGAGAAAAGATCAGATGTACAGAAATCGGTCAACTTAAAATGAGCGGATCTGCTTTACTCTGATATCTATGTTCAATATTCATTAATATTCACTTGATGCTGATCGTGATTTGAGTGTATGGCATTATAATATTCACCATGTAAAAAGCCCCAATGGGCTTAATAAATTTCAATATTAAATTGTCATCTCCACATCATCTTTACTAAATACAAACTCATTTTAGCCTACTTCTTCGTCGTTCGTCGGAAGTGTTGGTCTACTCAGCTCACATCAGCGCGTGGGCCAAAATGAACACTATGAAATAATATATGTTTTCTTTTCTCAAACATGCAAGGAAATTTCGTCATTGCGTGCATTATAACAGGCTTCAAAGTATCACGTTGCAAACGGAACAACTCGGGAGAACTCTAAAGGAATTTCATACGAAATTGAAGGCCTAGGCCGGGAAGTATTTTATTTTAATTTTAATGTCAATCATTGCGTCTGTTACCAAAAGATGTCCACTGCTGCTATGTCCAGCAGCCTCCCCCAAATTCACGGGGGGTATATGCCATAATCGCCACGCTTAGCATGCGGGTTGGCGACGCTTAGCATCTCCCGGTGGTCTTGGTCGTAGTTTTAGGACATACCCGGGTCCGGGTGTATTTTTTTCATTACATGGTATATATTTGAGAGAAGCGTTATACAAATCTCGGCGAGAAACGTTGGGCTGTAATACGCGAGCGAAGCCGCGCGGGGCAGCTAGTAATTTATAAATACGGTACTGAAGATAATGTTGTCTTGTGATATTGAAAGTCCGCTCTGTTGGGCCTTATATGAAAGGCCCAACAGAGCGGACTTTTCATATAAGGCTGAGGGCCGAAGGCCCGATGAGCGTGCTAAGTCAAGTCAAGAGTGTTATATATGCGATAATGAAGGCGTGGTGGAGGGCGTCAAGGCACGCGAGGCTGACGCCAGAGCGTATAAATCAAATCAAAAATTAAAAATACTTTATTTCGGACATATTCTAGTATCCATATCGGGTTAGTAAAGCAAAAACTTATATCTATGTTAATGACTATCGCTAATATTTAAACACAAAATTAAATAAAAAGAAGACAAAAACAGGCACAAAACCGGTGTGGCACAGATCACGGCTATTTGATGTATTTTACTAAAGTCCTGATCTGAAAGTTGTATCTCTCCGCTAACACCTTCAGAATGCCGTTTCTTTATCTTTCTATTTATGTGGTATAAGTGACTGAATATTAAGTAATCAGCAAAAGTAATTGGACTGATTACAAAGTTACACATGTAGATTTTATATCTAGGAAACGGTGCCGAAATTTGGTTTCAGGGTCACAGTTAGGTACTTAAAGGGCTAAACGCTAATAGCTTTCAAATTTTGAAGAGACCGTGGCGGCTGGCGCGCACACTACACAGCGTCCCGGCGCAGCGCTAGCGTTTACTTCTCTTTTTCAGTTTTTATCTTAAGATTTCACTATTTTTGAATGTGAATGTTTTTTCTTTGTCGTCTAGTATGTGCTTAACAATTTTCAATCCTGTAACTCATGGATTATAGGAGTTCCCATACAAAATTCAACCCCTCTTTTACCCCCTTTTAACCCAAATCTACACAATTTTTATAGCCTAAAACCTGACCGGGGATTTTATCGACAGATTAATAAAGTTTGCATCAAAATCCGTTCTGCCGTTTTCACGTGATGCGCGGTCAAGTAAACAGACAAACAGATAAACAGACGAACAGACAAAAATTCTAAAAACTGTTGTAACGTGTTCTGTTATCGATTCTAAGTATCCCCAGCTATTTTTTTTCTAATATCTTCCATGTACAGACTTTCGACCCTCTTCAGCTTTATTATATGTATATATAGAGTATAGATTAAAAATTGGAAAATATCCTTACCTATATTTCACCAACTCCTCTGTTTTCACAAACAGACCCAATAAATTATCTGGTTGCTAATGCGGGTGGTTGTCACGTGAGATACCCATGCAAATGAAATGCGTAAAGTCGGCATCAAAAGTAGCTACGCGTATGAAGGAGTCAAAAGCTCTTATGCCCTTATAAAGACTAATAAAGACTTTGAACTTTTCAAATGCGTAGCCACTTTTGATGATAACTGTACAACTCACTGTTTTCTTAGGGTGTGTAGAAATGTTAACATCACAATTTAAAAAACCTTCTCCTTTAGAAGGTCACAAACTGGAACAGGTCGAGTAACTGGCAAACAATCCTATTTACAAAATTAAAATAAATTTTAGGCACCCTGACAGATCTGCAAGAAATGCCGTTGCATGCTGATCTATGGAGAAACAGCCACAATGTAGATCAAGACTAAACATAAACAAAAGACTGTGGAATGGACCTGCAATACCTGTGGGACTAAGAAATGGTGGGTGGGTGTGGGTAGAAAGAGAGGAAGCTGTTGTTGAGGTTATTAATTAGTTGTTTTTTATATGCCTTTTAAGTACTAAACTGTCCCTGTTGGATATAGTATGTATGTATGGGAAAAATCTTGCAACTGAATTTTAGACCAGTTATCGACAACCAATTGAGCTGAAGTTGATGATTGATTACGCAATAATCGAACCTTATAACAAAAAAAAAACCGACTTCAACCGAGTATCTCGTCCATTTGTCGTGCACATATCTAACGCAAATTTAAGACCTATATGGTTTTCTCATGAATGCTATTGTTAGAATTGGACCAAATTGAAATGGGACCACACGGGCAGCACCAGCTTTCAAATAAAAAAAGAATCGTCAAAATCGGTTCACCCAATCGAAAGTTCAGAGGTAACAAACATAAAAAAAATACTGACGAATTGAGAACCTCCTCTTTTTTTGAAGTCGGTTAAAAAAGGTACAGAGTTCAGTCATTTGTCCCATACACATGTATACGTACTAATGCCGAACAGACAACAATTCTAAAAAAACAGCGTGTATTAATGAAAGTCTTGACAAAAGCTTGCCTATGGGTGATCATCATTCAAGTGTATCAGGATATATGTATGTATGTATGTATGCATGTATTACTTTATTGTACATAAAACACGACAAAACGATAAACAAACAAAAAGTAGACGTACAAAGGCGAGCTTATTCCTTCAAGGGATCTCTTCCAGCTAACCTTTGAGCAAATGAGTTTATTAAAAACAAATGGAGGATGACGATAAACAACCTATGAATTATGCACCGAACCAAATTTAAAACAAAACAAATTAATTTTGAATACATATAATTTATAATTGAATACAGAAAATACGATTAAATATCCTATTATTACTTACAGCTCAAGATATAAATGTGTGTATGAGAGAAAATAAATAATGTTTATATACTAAGATAACTACGATAAATAGGTACATAAACGCGTGTAAAAATTTTTTTTTTAAATAGTTAGGAGTCTGACAGCCATAATCTTTTCAATGTAGCTTTGAAGGACGCTACAGATTGGGATTGCCTCACAGACACCGGTAACTCGTTCCACAACTTAAAGGCCCGAACAGTGAACGATCTCTTATACGCACGTGACCTATTGAACGGAACGCTCAGAGAGATATTGGCGTTAGGATTTGAACGAAGGCGGTAACCGCTGTTAGATGTCAGAAATCGGAATCTCTCAGTGAGGTAAGGGGGGGAAGCAGGATTGAACAATGCATTGAAAAGCAATGACAGGACGTGCACATCTCTACGACGACGAATCGGAAGCCAGTTGTGAACGAAAGTTGGATACATGATCAAACTTTCGCAGACCAAATATATATCGAATGCAGATGTTTTGCAAGCGATCCAGTTTGTCAAGCAGCTCCTCTCTAAGGTCGACAAATGCAATGTCACCATAATCAAGAAGTGGCAAAAGAAGAGATTGGGCGAGAGTAATTTTGGTTTGAAGAGGAAGGAAATTTTGCAGACGCTTCAAAGAGTGCAACGAAGCAAAAAGCTTCCTACTTATTTCCGATACGTGAGGTGACCAAGATAGCGTTTGGTTAATCACTACACCCAGGTTTTTAACAGAAGATGATAAAGGAATGGCCACGTTGTTAAACATAATATCGGGAATCACCAGCTCGGATAGTTTAGACACAAAGTGAGGGCTGCCAATAACAATCGCCTGCGACTTCTTGGCATTCTCACTCAAACCATACCGCATCGCCCAGGAGCGAATCGACTCAAGATCACAATTCACTGTGTTAATCAGGGAAGGGAAATCATTCAAGCCAGCCGCCGCATAAATCTGTAAATCATCCGCATAAAGATGATAGTTAGAATTTAAACCCTCCGTAATATCATTAATAAAAATGGAAAAAAGAAGTGGAGAAAGAATTCCCACCTGAGGTACCCCAGCAGAAAGATTACACCACTCAGAGACCCCCCGTCAACCCTAACGCGCTGCCGCCTGCCAAAAAGATGATCACGAAACCAGGACAACGCAGTTTGAGACATACTGAGGCCACGGAGGACTCCAAGGAGGATATCGAAATCCACCGTATTGAAGGCGCTACTGAAGTCCAGTAATACAAGAGCAGTCAGTTTCTTATGTTCAATATTAAAACGAATGTCGTCGGTGATCTTGACTAAAGCTGTGACAGTGCTATGCCCGGGACGGAAGCCAGATTGGAAGGGATTAAACAAATTGTGCCTGTTGAGGTGGGAAAGGAGGCGACGATTAACAAAGTGTTCAATAATTTTCGACAGGACTGGGAGGATGGAGATAGGACGATACTGTGAAAAGGAAGTGGGATTGGGAATTTTGGGAAGCGGGATGACATGGGCACATTTCCATGCAGATGGAAATGTCCCTGACGAGAAGGAAAGGTTCATTATTTCAGAAAGGATAGGAGCTATGAGTTCCGCCACGAGCATGAGCATGTCCAGACTAAGACTGTCTTCACCAACGGCTTTCGTTTTAATAGTTTTTAAAATGGCAACGAACTCATGCGGCGTAATCCTTCCCAGATCAAAGGCAGAGGAGACAGGGTGAAGCTTTTTGGCAAGAGAGGACAGAGTTTGTTGCTTCACAGAAGCGTCCACACTAACCGGGGGATTACTAAAATGCTGGTTGATGGCGTTTAGGTCAAGCACTTCTGTGGGGCACTGCAAAGCTTTTCCCACCCCCAGTGATCTCAGAAACTTCCAGAGCTTAGCTGGCGGACATTCTTGGATAAATTCATGGATATAGCGACGCCTAGCAACCCTACAGACCCTGTTACAGCTATTGCGCAACTTGGTGTAATTGAGTCGATTCGTCTCCGAAGGGTCAGCCCTGAGTTTGATGCGAGCCTTGTCCCTTTTAGCCATAAGCAACTTGACCGCCGACGTCAGCCAAGGTGCAGATAAATGCCTCAAACGTACCGGCTTCATGGGAGCATGCTTATCAAATATCGCTAGCAATGTGTCATTAAAAGCCCTCAACCTATGGTCAACATCGGCCTGAACTTCACCACTATGCCAGTCCGCTTCAATAATGTCTCTTTGAAGCGCCTGCAAGTCAATATTTCGTAGGTCTCGACGCAAAACTATTCTGTGTCTTTGCTTAGGCGGACGAATTTTGAAAGAAGCATAAATTAAATCGTGACACGAGAATCCTGCGGCATTATATTGGCCATGAGAAGGAACCAAATCCAATGAAGAGGTTAAGATAAGATCTAAGAGTGAAGGAGGTCCGTTGTGGGAGAAATGAGTAGGGCCAAGGGGCAAGATATTTAGATTTAGGGAATTAGCAAGCGACTGCAGCTTAAGGGAGCGATTATCATGTTTAATGAGACAGGTATTAAAATCACCCATAATTATGCAGTGATCGAACTGGGGGCTAAGATCTTCCAATGTTCTCTCGAGGGAATCGAAGTAATTAATATGAGAGGATGGGCTATAAAATACACCCAGAAGAACCTTGGAATGATGCAAGGAGACGTTTAGAAATAAATACTCGGCAGAGTTCGAGTAGACCGTTGGTGACTGTCCGACAACTTGACAAGCCAGATCACTTTTTAAATAAATGGCAACACCACCACCTCGAACTGTCCTCGCCACGCCATCATTAGTGCCAGTCCTGTCATTACGTATCAAGCGATATCCAGGCAGGGAATAAAGAACTGATGGTAGTGTCGGTTTGAGCCAAGTTTCAGAAATAAGAATAGCATCAATATTGCGGGAGCTAAAGGATGTGAGTAATTCAGGGTAAAAATGCATTTTGTATAAATAAAGAAGATGTCTGTAACTACATTTTTATTAACTCTTCCCGTAGGTATGTGAACCACAGAAAATGCGTGAATATACTTGGAAAGCTAGTGCCGACGCTAATTCTTGAGATAGATAAGTGCAGCCCAGACTAATTTAGAATCTGATGATATTTTTTAACAACAAAGTAGTTTTTGCGCCACTTAGTTTTTTAATATTTCATTTCTCAATCATCCAGCATTATTTAGCGATAAGAATAGAGTATTGTTATTTCAGTTTTAAGTATATCTGTATCCATGTATCGTTTATTCTTGTACCCTGCTGTATTTATGGTAAGTGCTAAATTAAGAGTATTTGTTGGACCTAACTAAACCTTGGACTACCGTCTAAAACCACCGACGAAGTCCGGCTCCGCCTTGTATTGGGGCGCCGCGGGATCGTTCTCAGCATTTAAGATCGAAACGCACAGAGCGGGCGCGGCGCGGTGCGGTGCGGAGGCGGTTATGCATTTTTGTTCTTTGCCAAACTGTTGACTATAAGATTACTGCTTCATATGTCACACACGCCGCCTCCGCTCTACCGCGCTACCCAATACCGCGCGGTTTTTTGGTGCGACGTGCCCCGAACCGCGTTCACTTCACCGCAAAACCGCCTCCGCCAGACAACGACGCTGCGCCGGGCTTTGTGCGTTTCAAACTTCAACCGCGTACGTACTACGCCAGGCATGCCCCACTTCCAATTCTGATAAACTCAGCTCCCGCGGTACCCCGAGCGGACAATCTGTTCCATTTGACATGTGGCGCCATCATTATTAACCTACCGGTGCCTTAGTACCAGCAGCATCCACTTCCGGTACCCGGACCGACTTTTGGCTATCAAAATTAAGTTCAGCGACCCCCAAAACCAATTCAGAGACATTGGCTGCCGTCTTGTTTGCAACCACTTCCGGTACCCAGACAGACTTCTGGTTATCAAAATGGAGTTCAGCGCCCTAAAACCCAAGACACCTCACTCGACCAAATTCGAGTTATACCTAAATACGGGGTTCTAAGTTTAGGCGCCATTTTGGCCGCCATCTTGGATTTTGAAAGATGCCAAAATTCGGCTAGGCAACATTCAGATTCGGATTCAGCAGGCTGTTTTACTTCGGAAAAGTCATGTTACCAAAGTGGCTCACAAAATGCCGTTGACATCGAAAAGGAGAGCGATTTTTAGAATTAACTACCAGTATAGATGGCAGCTCCTGGCGCTATATTTAACGTCCTTACTTACTAAGTACTACATTTATAGTTTTCGAACAACAGGGTATTCATTTTTCGCTGGAAAATAATACTTTAGTTAAAGTAACTATCCAAAATATTGAACACAGCAGTCGTTAAGCCAAGTTAGAGGCCTCCGGGCTGCTTGAGAACCTCTAACTGTCAAGTCGCCCACTCAATTGACAAGCCTTATCCCAATAAGTCTAGTTTCCCCTTTGCGTTGGAAGGTCAGATAGCAGTCGCTTCCGTAAAAACTAGTGCCTACGCCAATTCTTGGGATTAGGTAGCGGACCCCAGGCATCCTTCAGGATGCAACTGTACTGGGAATAACGCTAGGAGGATGATGATGATCCAGAATATTCGACACAGTACGAACTCGGTCCCATCGCGATATTGGAATTTTGATAATTACGATTCCTAAAAATACCTACATGCTAGTCATGAGTTGGATTGACTATAGGAGTGTACGTAGTTAGGGGGTTCCCTTTAACATTTTTAGGAATGCTGGTCCCATTTGATAGCCAGGGGTCATTTAATACACCCATTAAGTACTTACTGCCTACCGCACAATCTTCAATCTGCCCCATTTAATTGGCAGCCACTACGCGAATATTTCGCCCATAAAAAAACCCGACATTAAATTTATCACAACATTTCACAATTCAATAAACACTGTTCCGCTATAATAATGTTTTATTGCTAAACACCAACTGGTAGCCACACTTTAGACATGGGAAAAGCTAGAGAATGAAGAAAATTTTAATATCGTTATCTCTTTTGGTAACGTTGATCCAAACAAACGGCTATAAATACGATGCACACAGAAAGACTACGGAAAAAACTGCGTCTTGGTTACATAATTATTTAACTGGAGATTTTATTCAAAAATATGTGCCGCAAAAGAAAACCATAGATGATTTTGACTCTGTACTAGCGAAAGGGAAAGCTAAGAAGTTGCATAGGGCGCGAGAATCAGATGAGCGACTAAATTATAACACAAATGCTTTAACTGAATATTTTGGTAAAGAAGATAGCCCCGATAAGCCGGCCTTAAGATTGGGTTATCACGTAGACCCTGTGCTTAATCAGCTGCGAAGAATTAATACAGATTCGGACTCAGTGGATACAAATTTGCGAAGTTCGAGCAGAGAATTTGCTGATTGGAATAACGAATGGAAGGAGATGTGGTTGAAGAGAAAGTTGGAGGTGGTGAACCAAACTAATCCGGGCGGCGATAGGGTTAACATGATCACTGCTAGTGAGTATCTCTTTGGATAAGTCAATGTGGGAAAGTTCTCGTATATAAATCTATAGAGAAGATGGTCTAGTATAATCTTTTAGCTATCATATTATTCTGTACCTAACTGTACATAGCATTTGAAGGGAAAATTCTTCAAGGAGTCATGCATGTGATGTATAAGATGGACAATTCAACCGGTATATTATTCTATTCTGCTGGACATAGGCCTCCCTCAACGAGTGCTACAATGATCAGTCCTGCGCTACCCGTATCCAGCGGACTCCCGCTACCTTTACCAGGTCATAAGTCTACCTTGAGGGGGACAATCACACCGCGCCTTTCTGGTCGTCCTTCGGCTGTTATGATGATGATGATTATTCTGTTCTAGACTATACTGTTACTATTAAAGGATGATCGTTAACTAATGATATATTTGTACAGCAGAACCGCTTTTAAAATATAACGTCTCTCTCCTAGACTTCGTTTCAATATGTGAGTTTGTGTGTTATGCGCCTATAACAATGCTTTATTCCGATGTGAACGGAAGCACACTGCAGGGACGTTCAGTTCAAGATTTGATTTAATCTACTCGTATGGGCACATGTAACCCCATCCAACTTAGAAATGAAACAACGAGCAGATGAACTTATCCACATTGATCGCAGGTATTAATTTCCGATAAAGATGCTAAACTACTACTGATTCTTTGGATATATCCTGAACCTTCCCTTTTTGTTCAGGGCCGTGGGGCGTCTCATGCGGGGATCCGGCCCAACACGATATGCCGTGGGGCACCTGCGTCCTCCCAGCCGAGTGCAATGACGAATACAGAATCTACAGAGGCGACTACTTCTGCGGGCGCACTCAGTTCGTCTGTTGCAGCCTCATCTTCCACACCTACGATCTCTATGAGGGGTTCGACGTCTCTCTCGCACGCTCCAGAATGAAAACCGATAGCGCTGACAGACGAGAAAGAGACAAAATAAAAAGCTCAAATGAACACAAAAGTAAAGCCGCCAGGGGAAAGCGACGACGCAAACACTTGAGAGAGGAAAGGAAACGTAAAATAAGAAGGACCATCGCAAAAGTCGTTAAGGAGGTCCGCAAAAATCTCAATAAAGCGTACAGGAACGCGACCAAAATTAGAAAGGGGAAGACCGAGACTATGACGAAATTCATCAAGTTTCTCAAGAGACAATATAAGATGGATCGGGAGTCGGCTAAGGACATACACGAGAACCAGATGTTTGATGTCGATCAGGGGCTGATGAACAGATTGATGCAAATCAAGGATTTTGACAAGGAATTCATGACTAATGATACATTTCGGAGTATTATAGTGAACAATACAATGTCGTATAGGGCTGCGCGGATACTGACGGAGGCGTACCCAGATCTGATTGAGAATATGCCCGGGGATTTCAGGCGTCGGAGAGGGGACACTTCTCTTCGGAGAGGCATTTCTCGCCAAAGAGGGGATGCGTCGCGAGTGAACTCTATGCGTAGGAGCAGAGAGTCCGCCCTCCTACGATCTCGTCGTCGGAAATACCTTGATTATGATGTCGAATATGGTTTGCTGTATGATTGAATAAATGCTTTAAAATATTTGGGAAACTATATGCTTTATTTAATCATTGTGGCTATTAATGATCACGGATGGAGCCACTCTAGCCGAGCGGTAAAGCACACGACTTTCAATATGGAGGCCGTGGCTTCGATCCCCAGCCTGTTAGGTCCGACTGGATTTTTCAAAAAATTACTAAATTGTGTTTGATATTTAACAGTAGCCAGCGGTGAAAGAATACAACATGAAGAAGCTGATTTAATCCCATCACGGCCTAGCTTTCCCTCTGGATCGGAAGATCAGATGACAGTCGCTTTCGTTAAACTAGTACTTAGTAGCATCTCAAATTTTGAGAACAGGCGCTAAAGCGTACCCCAAGCGCAAGAAGAAAATTTTCTTCTTCTTCGTAGTTCCCTTATGACTGAGGATCGTGACCAATGACGATGTCCTTCTATACGACGCAGTCAAGGGCCATGTAAGCTGCTTTATGAATGGAACTACAAGCCTTCTTGATATAACCCTCCTTTAGGCACGGTCCCACCGCCGGCGACGAGCGATAAACGAGTAGAATTTAATATAGATATTTTGTCGGCCTGTTTAGCCTAGTTGGTAGTGCCACTGCCTCCGAAGCTAGAGGTCCCGGGTTCAAATCCCGGTAAGGGCATTTGTTTCTGTGGTGAGCAGGGACATTTGTTCCTGAGACTTGGATGTTTTCTATGTATTTAAGTATATTTCTATTAAATATATCGTCGTCTAGTATCCATAACACAAGCCTTATTGAGCTTACTATGGGACTAGTTCGATTTGTGTAAAAATTGTCCCCTAATATTTATTTATTTATTTAAACGAGTGGGCGAGCGGGCGAGAAGCGAGTGTTTTTGTATGAGCTTACCTATCGCTTACTCACCGGCGGTGGGACCAGTGCGTTAGGATACTACCGGGAAAACTGCTAGGCGGATGATGAATGATCACGGTTTAATAAATATTGCATTATGATTTGTGATACAACATAAATATTTCTCTCCAGCATGTCGATTGCGTAACGTTTCCTGCTTACATACGTTAAGTAGGACCCGCCTGGCCACGGGCACGTCACTGGCTGACACCCATACGATCTCCAGCCCGGGTGGCACCCATTTTAATAATGTTATTGGTTTGTTGTGGGACTTCCTATGCCGCATCGACCAGAAATATTGAGTTAGCCCTTAAATTTCCTTGCTTACACCCGTTTCCGTTGCTTCTAGGAATTCGCAGACTTTTTGGGCCCCAATCTGCTGTGTCTCCTCCGTTTGCATGATGTGCCCCTAGGTAGATAGTTATATTGCGCATAAGTGGGCTACAGGAGCTGCGGATGTGAATGAGTGTTTTCTTTCGATTCCTGACTGAAATTGTAAACTGAAATTTGTGTTATAGGTACCCATTTGTGTTAGATGTTCCTTTTGTTTGCAGTGACGACTGAGAATTGTCACTGCGCAGGTTGTGTCTTTTGAGTTGTAGTAACAGTTTGGCATTGTATCTTAGGCCTCATCTCCCGAGTCCGGAGTTTCGCGACGACATAATCTATCCAAAAATTGAGCTGTGAACTTCGACAACTCTAGGTATATGTGGCTCGCACCCGTGGCTCGATACGCCACTGGCTGTCCATGTTTTAGTCATCTTGCTCAAATAAAAAAAAACTTAATAAAAAATTAGGGATATACGATTACTTTGCCATGGTTTAGTGGTCCTATACAAACATTTAATCCCCTTTAAAAACTGGTTCGAATGGTAGGTATCGTTAATATTTTTAATCAACTAGCCTATTGTGCAAGTATTAGGCATTACTTAGCCGCGATTAGAATATGATAAGAGGTGACAGTGTTTCCATATAGGCACTTACGTCAAAATGTATACGAAATGACAGCATTTCCGATCGTTATCTGATCCCGGTTTTATAATAATAAATAAATTCGATTGTTATTCTTGGTGAAGTGGAACGAATGGCTTTCCCGTAAAGATTTAAATCTTTTTGTTCCACTTATGTGAAACACTAACACTGTTATAAAAAAAACATTCATTTCTCTCTATAGGTAGTAGTCCAGGCATTGTAGCTAGTTTTATAAGACGTTTATCGTAACAGTAATTTATCGAAAATCGAAACAAAAGCCGAACTTCTGGCCCAATTCCACCGCACAATTTTCTCACCGTATTAAAAAGAAAGATCTCGAAACAACGAACAATACTAAAAAGCGTGAAATAGCACGCATCGCGCGATACTTATTCTCTTTTGTTTGTTGATATGTGAGGCGGAAGGATGTGGTATTATGAAAGTTTATGCTCCCTTTCGGTGTTAAGCTGGTTGATAGGAAAGTTTTGATAGAATGGTTTGTCGAAGTGGCGAGTTCTGATCTGACTTTACTGTTGTGTGGCTATTTGCCCAAATCCAAAAATGCCTACGTTGTGGAATTACCTATAGTGTTCCAGTAAAGAGTCATCATTATCAGCCTATATGTCCCACTGTTGGCCACAGGTGTCCTCTCATGGATAAGACGAAACGGGCGGTAGCCCCCACGCTGGCCCAGTGGTTGTAGACTTCACGTATACATTTGAATTACCAGTAAAGAATATCTAGGTATGTTATTATACAGAAAGTAAAGCACTAATCAGCAGTTACTATCAATCAAAATTGATCAGCTCGACTACACTGAGGGCCTACTCCGAACTTCGAAAATTGAACTTCGTGTCGTGCCGTCCCTTTCAGCCTCGTGTTTTACACTATATGACGGAAAGGGACGGCACGATACGAAGTTCGATTTTCGAAGTTCGGAGTAACCAGTCGGCCCTCTGAGAGAGAATAATTTGTGTTCGACATTGACCGAGCGGTCTTACATATTTTGATCCCCAATTTTAAACTTTTACTTTAAGCCAGTAAAGCTACCGAGCGAGTTGGTCTAAGGCTGAACATGGACAAGACGAAGATCATGTCAAAAATCCCTGCCGCACCAACTTCCGTAACAATCGGACACTTTACGCTCGAAGTTGTAGACGATTACATACACCTAGGACAGACTGTCCAGTTAGGTAGGTCCAACTTCGAGAAAGAGGTTAATCGTCGAACTCGGCTGGGCAGCGTTCGGGAAGCTACGGCATATCTTTTCGTCCAATATTCCGCAGTGTCTCAAGACGAAAGTCTTTGACCAGTGTGTGTTGCCAGTGATGACATATAGCACTGAAACGTGGTCGCTTACTATGGGCTTCATAAGAAGGCTCAAAGTCACCCAAAGAGCAATGGAGAGAGCTATGCAGGGATTTTCTCTGCGTGATCGCATCAGGAATGAGGCCATCCGCAGCAGAACCAAAGTGACCGATATAGCCCTCCGAATCGCTAAACTTAAGTAGCAGAGGGCGGGGCACATAGCACGTAGAACCGATGGCCGTTGGGACGGAAAGGTTCTCGAGTGGCGACCACGGACCGGAAGGCGTAGCGTGGGCAGGCCCCCTACACGGTGGACCGATGACCTGGTAAAGGTCGCGGGTGTCAGCTGAATGCGGGTGGCGTAGGACCGGTCATTGTGGAAGTCTTTGGGGGAGGCCTATGTCCAGCAGTGGACGTCTTTCGGCTAACATGATGACTTTAAGCCATCTTTAAGTTTAAGAACACAGACACGTTAACGGCATCACGTAGTACCCTTATTTATTATATGGTATCATAGGTAAGTAAATAAAATTTATTGTGAATTCGACCACAACTAAGAATATAGTTAGTGTATTCCTAGATTTATTCTGGGATAGGCTAGGCCGAAGATTTATCTTAGAGGCCATCATCGTCTCGTTCACGGGAAGGCTCGTGTCTGGTCGATAAATAGATAGGTACAGGGGACGTCTATCTCTGATCGGGTTGATTTAGGCAATTTTCTGTGTGAATTGTCACATATCTTGACATTTTCCCACTAATACTTTTACGGATTTAGTGTTGGTAGTTGGTTTTTAGTTCTGTTACTGTACTTCAAGTATTTTATTGCTTTCATGTTGTTACAGTACATAGATGACAATTATTACAATAGGTCTCAAACATGAGCCCTTAAAAAGGTATCGAAATATTTAAAATATGGCTTACATTACATAGATATTTATATAGTAACAAAAAATTACAATAAAATATACGACACTTAATAACGAGCTATACTCTTGTAATTTGACGGCCTGTTTAGCCTAGTTGGTAGTGACTCTGCCTCCGAAGCTAGAGGTCCCGGGTTCGAATCCCGGCCAGGGCATTTATTTGTGCATTTTTCACGGATATTTGTTCTTGGGTCTTGGATGTTTTCTATGTATTTAAGTATGTATTTATCTATAATAAGTATGTATATCGTCGTCTAGTATCCATAGTACAAGCTTTGCTTAGTTTGGGACTAGGTCGATTTGTGTAAGATTTTCCCCCAATATTATTATTATTATATAAATGTCTTTTCCGCTCACGGGACAATGGTGTCCCGGACCTTTGGAAGGCGTGCGCGGAGCCGAAGTATTATTATTATTATTATTAATTTTCCAGTAGTTTTAAACAGCATTAGTACTAATAGTGTAGCATTAAAACACTGAAACCGACGCTCCCAAATGCTACGCTAGTTTGCATGCCGCGCCAGTTAAATTCAATTCCATTGTCCCGAATCCTTAGGAAACGTAACGTCGTATAAGTACGCGTATTCGTACGCTAAGCTGTAAGTGGAAATGCTTTGCAAATACCTAAATACTCAGCAAAAGGTTCTCCACATGGTGATACAAAATTTATGTAACAGTATAATGAAAACTGAAACTATGTTAGACCGTTCGGGAATTGATTTCAAGGGGTTAAGTACTTATTTTTGGGAAGTCGGGGAAAAAAGTTTCCCAGTCCGCAGTGCAGATGCAGTGAAATACCTAATCAGGCCTTTAAAACGTAATGAAAATAAGCGATATTATAGCGATATATTTCGTTAGTGTTAAAAATTTCGTTATAAACATAATCGATATTCCTTATAACGATATTTCATATTATAACAAAATGAAAATCATAACCTTATATTATAATGTTATTATAACGTTATAATAACGTTTAAAATGGTGGCGGTGGCGACAATGACGTGCTCGAGTTTGACGTAAATGTCACAGCGCACATAAGAGCGAGACAGAGATAGCCTATAACGTTATAATAGCGCTTCACAAAATATCGCTATATGTATATTGCTTTTTATTTATAACGATATAATGGATACCGCTATAAATGCGCACCAAATATCGTTTTAGGTAAAGCGTTTTATTGAGAAAGTAGCGTTATGATTCATAAAGATATGCGAAAATAGCGCCATTTCAAGGCCTGAGGGCCTTCTCCGAACTTCGAAAATCGAACTTCATCTCGTGCCGTCCCTTTCACTCTCGTGTTATACACTATGTGATGGAAAGGGACGGCACGAGATGAAGTTCGAAGTACGGAGTAAGCCCTCTGTACTTAATGCTTTCCCAACGGTTAAATTCGGAACACGACCGGACCCGACAATGTCTCAATTATAGGTAAAAAACTTAAAAAACATTTTGTATGTAGTTTTCTTTTTTATACTACGCCGGTGGCAAACAAGCGTACGGCCCGCCTGATGGTAAGCGGTCACCGCAGCTTATGGACGGCTGCAACTCCTAGGGGTGTCACATGCGCGTTGCCGACCCTTTAAGAAAGTTGTAGCGTGTTACATATAAACGCCTATTCGAACACGTCACAACTACATAAAACAGGTCATTTTCTTAAGTTTTTCACCAATACCATAGGGTGTTCAACATCTGTCATGTCAAATGGCAAAATACTACCAGTTTTCGTTCTGACATTTAACATTGACTAATAAAGTTTCACATTAACAGACATGAACATGTCAATCATTGAATACTTACGATATTTTGAGTTTAGCCTCTATGAAGCTGTACGAGTAGTGGAATAATGCTATATAGGTCGATTCACAAGAGCTGGCGCGGAAAATGTATGAAACTGTCATTAATTTCATAGACATTCCGCGCCAGCTCTTGTGAATCGACCTATACTAACGGTTAAATATGGAATACGCCGGGACCCGACGACGTCTCGTCTCAATCAATTACCGTATTATTTAACATCCGTAATGTGAAATTTGACGACCTGTTTAGCCTAGTTGGTAGTGACTCTGCCTCCGAAGCTAGAGGTCCCGTGTTCGAATCCCGGCCAGGGCATTTATTTGTGCATTTTTCACGGATATTTGATCTTGGGTCTTGGATGTTTTCTATGTATTTAAGTATGTATTTATCTATATAAGTATGTATATCGTCGTCTAGTACCCATAGTACAAGCTTTGCTTAGTTTGGGACTAGGTCGATTTGTGTAAGATTGTCCCCCAATATTTAAAAAAAAAAAAAATGGCAAAATACTACCAGGGTGAATTGCAAAAAAAATGTACATAGTTCCTTAAATGTGCTATGTGCTTTAGTTAAGAAAACTTAATTGATTCCTTTGTGTTACGAAAGTTACCCATATAGTTTACAAAGGAAATAATTACGTTTTCTTAACTAAAGCCATTTGACATTGACTTTTAAAGTTGCACCTTGACGATTAACCGACATGAAATTGTCCTTCACTTACGATAATTGATAGACACTCTGGGTCTAAGTCGATACATCTATTGGCTATGTGCGAAGTAGGTGGTGGGGGTAAGCTAGGCGATCGTAACGCACACCATGGCAGAAATGTGTACTTACCGGGGACCACTGTCAAATTTACTTTCACGTTTTCTATTGGTTTCTTAACGGTTTCCTACGATTCGTTTCGTTTGTATGTATTGATTTATTCTCTTATTTATTTCAGTAAAAGTTCCAATACGGGGTCTTTCTCGTTTACTAAAGTAAATAAAATATTCATGTGTCATTATTTGACATCTCTGAGTTTTGACATTGTCTCGGGACCTTTGACGTTTGACGTTTCAGACGTGCACATAGCCAATACATCTTTACTACATCTGTACATAGGTACTTTTCTATAAAGCGCTAAGATTGAGAAAAAATCCTGAATTTTCCGAGGTATATAATTTAATTGGCCAGTATATGATCCATGATAATATTTTTTTTTCAACATTATCTTTCTTAAACTACATACATATATACATAAACTCCCAAAACGGGTAGGCAGAGCACACGTAAATTAATATCAGTGCCACTTATGACTATTGCAGATTTATAAATGCCGAAAATGTGATATTTTAGTTACAGGTTGCTAGCCCATCGTCCAAAATACACTCCAACCTCGTTCCTATAGTCGACTGTTACGACACTCAAGGGAAGAAAGGGGGTGGTGTTATTCCTAGCCGGCACCACACGGGGAGCCACTTTTTAAATTGCTGTGTATTACTTACTATTCCAAGACTCAATTTGAGTGGATAAGTAATTGGGTGTTTACCACATGTTAAAATTTACAACATGCGGTCACTTTATGGATAGTAAACCATCAAAATATCACTTTAACTTTAACCTTTTATAAGGCAAGATCTAAATTACGCCCAAGACGGAAATATAATTTATAATTTATTCAAACATGCAATGAAATTTCGTCATTACACGCGTTATAATAAGCGTCAAAGTATCTATATTTTTAATTTTATTATCAAACATGGCGTCTGTCAAATTTGTTTTCTTAGTAGTGTATCTTTTTATTTCATTGCATATGTTTGAGAAAAGCACTATACAAATCTCGGCGAGAAACGTGGGGTTGTGCAAGCCGCGTATCCCTATCCGGCCTTACTCCGCTCGGCCGTCTATATCTACTTGCCCTGCAACCCTTCGTTTCCCGGCCTCTATAGTACGAGTAATGTACTATTTATTTATTTATTTTAATTATTTATTTATCCGAACAACAAAACCAATTCGAATTTCCAAAGCTTCGCCAAACTGCGGGGCAGTTTGTTGGCGATTATTGCTATCGTGTGACACAATATAGGCATATACTACCTATGAGGTCCGCTGCTGAAAACATGAAATCACACCACATCCCGTTTATGAGGAAATGAGTAATTGTTGACCTCAAATGAGGGGAAAAAAGAAAAGCAAGACATTGATCCCTCATTCGAGGACATTAATGATTGAAAAAAAAAGAAAAAGGAAGGAATAGAGTATTTGTATTGTAGCTACTTCTAATGCTGACAGTACATGTAGAACGATACAAAACCGCACTCTAAGTCAGTTTAGGTCTCAACGAACGTCTGAGGTTAGAGCCAGCGGTTTAAATTATATGTTCGTTGTAGAGTACCTCGTAGTCGTATCTTTGTCGGATGTGAGTTACCGTTGTTCTCGGGCTAACTGCCGCAGCCACAAAATGTAGACTAGATGGAACAGACGTTCTATTTTTAAGTAGAAATAGATACCGCTTTTTAGGGTTCCGTAGTCAACTAGGAACCCTTATAGTTTCGCCATGTCTGTCCGTCCGTCTGTCCGTCCGTCCGCGGATAATCTCAGTGACCGTTAGCACTAGAAAGCTAAAATTTGGTACTAATATGTATATCAATTACGCCGACAAAGTGGTAAAATAAAAAGTGGAAAAAAATATTTTATTAGGGTACCTCCCCTATACGTAAAGTGGGGAGTGATTTTTTTTTTCATTTTAACCCTAACGTGTGATATATTGTTAGATAGGTATTTAAAAATAAATAGGGGTTTACTAAAATCATTTTTTGATAATGTTAATATTTTCGGAAATAATCGCTCCAGAAGTAAAAAAAAATGTGTCCCCCCCCTCTAACTTTTGAACCATAAGTTTTAAAAATATGAAAAAAATCTCAAAAGTAGAACTTTATAAAAACTTTGTAGGAAAATTATTTTGAACTTGATAGGTTGAATAGTTTTTGTAATTTTTTCAAAAAAAAAAATGTGACGGACGGAAAACTACGGAACCCTACACTGAGCGTGGCCCGACACGCTCTTGGCCGGTTTTTTATGTTCTCTCTAATTTGTAAAAATCTCTTTTTGCATTCTAGAATTTAAACTCCCTTTGTCAGAGACCCACCACTGTCTGTTTCCATTAAGTGGTATTAAGAACCAGGTTTGACCATTGAAAGCACCAAGAATTAACGCACTCACAGCCAAGGGCTACATTTCTTTCCTTGTTTAAAAGAGTCTTGAAAGTATTCGTATTTAGAGCGTCTTTCTAGACAGTGGTATTATAGCCAAGTGGTAAAATTCTATCAAAATTTGATATTTGGTCCAAGCTTTTATTGTTCTTCTTTTTGCACAGTCTTTAACTACTAGTTCAGAGGGTTACAATGAGCCCAAACATCACGAGTGTATTTTGTGTAGTTCAGGAGTTGTATATGACCGCCTACCGACTGCATCATCAGATCAGCTCCATGGTGCTACATTATTGTATTGTCATCTATGTTACCGAATTTCAGCTCAATTGGACCGCAGGAAGCGGTTCAAATCTTCCTTGCAAGATTTGACCCAAACAGCATGCATACATACTCGTACAAATATCGCATTTGCAAGTTAAATAGAAGCTTGTAAAAAGTAACGTTCGGTACCGCACATTGTCAATATACCTACGAGTTAGAGAGTGCGTGCGTGTGTAAGCGAAAATATTCGTTTGAAGAGGATTTTATTCTTGTTGTTACAGGATAGCCGTGAGATTTCCACAACTGTTCTGACTTATTTCGTGTATTTTCTTATTGTTTTCGTCACGCGACATAAAGTCCACAAGTAGTTTGCTTTCCCAAGGAACGTTATAATTATAACAATTGCAACCACTGACTACGTCTTAGCCCGGATAATGTTCTTGGCAAGACAATGTGGAGCTGGAATCAATATAGCGCACCTATAGCGTGTGACAGCCATAAATCTAGAGTTGTCCGAGTTGGCACTGTGTTAGTAAGGGTAATCGCTAGCAAGCCATTCGTATCTTTTTTTACGCTAGCACTAAAACTCGGAGATAAGGGGATGAGTAAATGTTTTCAGTTACTTTCAAGTTTCAACGATTGCTTTTGGACTGAGGCGCCTTCCTGATTTATCGATACGGAGGCGGTACGATGAGAAAACTGTCAGCTGTCAGTGTCAACCGATATCAATGCAGTACTGCCCCACTTCTGCGCATCGTATTAGTACTGCGCAATCGTAATATTGACAGTAATTCGTCAAATGAGGAAATTTCACATCAGTAAGCTTACGTCAAACAACAAAATACGTATGACATATCGATCCCGCCCCGCCAAGTCACGAAGGCGTCTTAAAGTGCAGTTGTTACTTACTTGAATAAATATTTGGTTGTGATTGGCTAAGCAGGCTTTAAAAACAATAAAATGTACGCGAAGTCATGAAGTGAATGTGGGATGTGGGCAACAAAACGTGAAATAAAATGTATCGAATGAAACATTGTTAATCTATTTAAATAAAACCAAGCCGTGTTAGTTACACCATTTATCGCTAAAGAGCGATCTCTTCCAGAGAACAAAAAAAGGAAATGTTTGGTTTTACCTCAGAATAATAAAAAAATGATCTTAATCCATTCTCATATTATCTTTTTAAATTATAAATGCGAAATTAACTCTTGTCTGACGGTTACTTTATTATTATTATTATATTATTACCATAATCCCGGGAAGGGACATAGATTTTATTCTGGAAATCATTCCTTAGGGGGTAAAAATGGGGGTAGAAGTTTGTATGGGCGAGCGATATTTAAGCATGCGCCTAAAACAATTTAATAGCAATTATTTCTATAATATAACAAGTTGCACGCGGACAGAGTCGCGGGCTAAAGCTAGTTTATTACAAAATAAATGTGACGCTACATACAAAATGTATGAAAAAAAGTCATACAGTGGAATATAAAATTGGGGACTTTTTTTTTAAAGATAAAGTAAAAAAGCCCCGGAGCTTTGCTAGTTTTCCTCCTCAATCGGTCCCTCATTGCTTGAGAATCGTGACTCTGCCGACGTATCATAAGCCAGTATTCTTCTCCGAATTCGGTCGGCGGCTTGTTGGAGGGCTGCATTAACCGCAATTTTTATTTCGATGCGAACGAATTCAGCGATGGATTTTTTCCGCCTGTGGAATCAGCCCAAGAAATACAGTATAGCAGGATTTTGTGATTATACATAGCTGCGGTATAGTTACGGAACCCCGTTATATTACTTTTTATCTGCACCGATTGAGAACCGTTGTGGTTTTAATAAAAGAGGACACAAAGAGAGTAAAGTGGATTCGCAGAGAGTGGATACATGACTGCATAAATAACAGATGTCAGTGCAATTAGTTTTTGAGTCATAATTGAACGCTGCGCAATATTTGCATTAACCTTTTTAATTATTTAGGTGTATATTTCTAGGTGACTCTTTTTCCTAGTAACCTATATTTACAAGTAATTTTATTTCCCTCTTTAGAGTTCTGTAGTACCTTTAGGTTCTCTTATAGTTTCGCCATGTCCGACTGTCTGTCAGTCCGCGGCCAAGCTCAGTAACCGTTACTACTACGAAGTTGTAATTTGGCACGCCGATAACAGGGAAGAATAAAATCTAAATATATTTTTAGCGTGCCTTCCTCACACATAAAGGGGGGATGATTTTTTTTCTTTCAAAACCCATCGTTGGGTATCGTTAGATAGCTCGTCTAAAAGTCCTGTGTTCCAATTCCATCATACTGAACTTTAAGTTTTATTATGTCGAACACTAGTCGCTAACATTTTATGTCCACTTCTTCTGACCCTGACTTTATGTTTAAAACTAACGTTCTGAAACATATAAACTCCGCTTGTAACGTAAGTTAGTGCTTCGGTCGCGGTAAGCCGGCTTTGTGTGCTATAAAAGAATAATAGCCTGTACATTAAGTCAGCGGTACTCAGCGCACACAAACAATTTTATCACTTAATGCGGTATATTCGGTGAATTTCTAACCTGATGATATTACGAGTAAATTATGTTTTATCAACATAGGTCAAATACTGCCATATTAACTTAATTAATTTCTGAATAAAAAACTACTTTCTTGTGAAGCCTCAGTCAAAGGAATGAAAGAAAAACTTCACACTTCACGAAGGACTCCGACAAACGATATACGACGAAATCAAGCATTTAGTGGTCTTGCGTATGAAAATGTCATGTGGACCTAGCTACATCACGTCCTTAGGCTGTGATTTTTTAACTTGTGAATTTCTAAAAATAATGAATATCTCGAAAATTAATCCGTTTTCGACTATTAGTTAAACCACTTTTTTACTCCATTTCGGCTTTAGAAGCGATGGTTAAAATATGTCGTGTTACTGAAATTCACCGTGTAATTCTGACTTAACTTTAGCATAGGTATAGGTGAAAAACTTAAGTAATTCACCTGTTGTATGTAGTTGTGATGTGTTCGAATAGGCGTTTGTTTGTGTAGCACATTTTAAATATGTAATGTCTATTCGAACACGCTGCAACTAAATACAACGTGACTTACTTAAGTTTTTCACCTATATATTGTGTTGTATTAAGTAAGTTGAAGGAACTTTGCAATCTGGGGGTCAAGGATTCGTACCACGGCTCATACCACTTACAGCTGTGGCGCAACGACCCGAAGTGGATCTTGGCCTCCAACACCAAACACCAGGCTTCCCTGTCCATGGCTGTTTCAGTCCAGTCAACGACGTGTTGGAGCTCAGTCAGGTCCCGCTGCACTTCGTCGCCCCATCGGTACCTAGGACGCCCAATAGGTCTTCAACCAGTTGGACGGCCCGGCCCGATTACGCTCTCCAGACTGCACGATCGTCACCCATTTAGACTATATGTCCGAGCTATCGGAGTTTCGCGGATCATACCACTGCGTCTAATAAAGTATATCATTTGAAGATTTTATTAGACGCAGTGGTATGTAAGTAAAATTCGTGTGTAGACCGGTCTAATCTCAGCAAGGTCTAGTATTCCCTCATGGTTAAAAGGTCAGATGGCAGTCGCTTTCCTAAAATTAGCGTCTATGTCAAATCTTGGGTTCAGCCTTCAAAGCGGGCCCCGTAATAATTAAGGATACAACTGGGAAAGCCCTCGACACAGGGACTCAAGCGACCATAAGGCTGGGGTGTTTGTTACGTTTGCTACCATCATTGTAAAAAAAGGATGATGATTTTGTTCACGTGACTGTACCCGCGGTGCGATTTTCGGACACACGTCTCGTCCCGGGATTTTTCACTCCGGTTGGAAATTACAATTTCGCTAAGCGGACAATTCCGCTTTTAAAAATATTCACACGTTTCGTGTCGCCCATGAAGATACCTGATACCTACACGTCTTGTGTCACGGATCCAGAACAATCATAAGGCCCTTATTCAAACTGACGAATAGTTGTAACAACAACTAGGGAAAATAATTAAAGGTCCCTCGCTCTCATAGCGCATCCTTGGTAGCTCGGGCTACCTTACTCACCGTCAGAAACACAATACCACATTATCAACAGAGCAAGTTGAAGTTCGCCAAGAATTTATATAAGAGACATTCAATTTTAATTTTATTTCTAATGTCTGTCTGTCTGTGTCTCTGTATGTGTGTAAAATAAAATTCAAAATGTAGGTATTATATAGCCCGCTACGTACTTAGTTTATTTTTTACGTAATTCAACATGTGGCACTTCAATCGACAGGTCTTCAAAAATAAATGGAACCATTCTCAGAAAGAAGCTTGAGAGATAATCGCTCCGAAAGTCACAATAACTTTTGGACCATGGAATCAAAAAATAGACATACCAGTAAATACGAGTACCTAATAGTAGCGAATAGTGCTTATTTATTAAATTTATAGAACAAAAAACCGTTTTAATGGTCGCCGACATTACGTGTTTCATTTCGCTCGTCAATGGATTTCGCGCAGCTCCAGGAGATAGATGTCTATTAAACGTGATATTGCATCTAAAACTATTAACTCAACAAGGCTCGACAGGAGTCAGCTGCCTCCTATAGCGCTTGTACACATTGTCCCAAAACATCATCCTTGTCCAATGTGGCCGCATCGCCACCGTCATGTTGTGGCCGAAACGAAGGTAGGTCGGTTTGTGAGGATTTTCCACACGAGGCCATAGGACTAGTGCTGACGGGCTCGGCGTTGGATTGCTGGAAAAGATTGGCTGTCAAGGGATGGTCGTGAGTTCGAATCGCGGTATTGGTATAATCTAGACCTTTTTAAGACACGAGTGAATAGGCATTTTCTGGGCGAGCTCGCTTCATCGTCGGCCTCATCTTTGCCCCCTGGCTAGATGCTGGCCAAGAGCAACCCCATTTTTAAATAAAACAAAATTGGTTAGATGTACGAAATATCGTTGGTTGTTCAATGTACTAACATTAAGGATGCCCGCGAAGAAACTCAAAGGTGTGTGTGAAGTCCGCGTTCTGGGCTAGCGTGAGAACTACTGGGTGGGCTCACTCACAACCATGAGAGGAGGACTGTGCCCGGCAGTTGGATGTACTGATGATGAATAGACCGTTGGAGCAGAGGAGCTCTGATGTGAAGATCGCGTTTGTGCAGGCTTAGTGTAGGACGTCCTGCAACTCACAGGACCGATGACATTAAGAGGATTGCTAGCAGTGGCTTAATGGGGAAAGCCCAGTGTCAAGGTAATATAAAAGACGGACTAAGAATGGATTTAACCAGTGTTCATTGCTGTAATCTTTGACTTTGCTCAGGTGACACCCGAGTCCTATCGATGGGGGACCCATCTGGACACGAACAAGCTACCTGGATGAAACAAGTCCACAAGATTTCCGCCCGTTATCCGGGGGCTAAACCATGTCGCACCTAATGCAATTTTAAATACCGTTTAATGTATTAAAATTGCATTTTGAAAAAACTTCTTTTGGAGTAGTTTATAAAAGCATTACTTACTCATATTTTACAAAATTAGTTATAATCTCAGCAAATTCCTTTACGGCTCGCAAATCGTCAAAATTCGTTATCAATTTTGAAATAATGGCGTGATCGGAGGCCGCACTATGCCCAGCCACGGTAATATTCTCGAAAAATGGTTCGTAGGTTCCCAAGTGTCCTTTGTAAAAGAACTCCATTAAATAAACGGGCATCCGATTCGAATGAAATTCAGCAGATTTCAAAATACCATGCAGAACTAGAGAATCGCCAAAATATTCCAAGTATTGAACTATAGTCTCATTGCCTATAGTTTTGTCATCAAAATAAAATATTTTGATCACTTCGGCGAGAATTCTTTTGTCTTCAGTTGTTCCAAAAGACAAATCTGCGGGCAAGAAATATTCAAAGTTTGCTTCCATTCTTTCTGTATAGTGTTGCTCATGATAATGCGAACTCTTAAGAAACAGCCCCTCTAAAGTGGAGAAAATAAGCATCATTGGAACCTTTTCATATTTGCCATGCCTTAGAATGTCATAAGGCGACTCTGTGAGAAATCGCCTAATATGAGGTTTAGCGCCAAATGAAGTTTCTATACAAGGTGCGAAACCCACAGAACCATCACTCAAACTACTTTGAAACATGTCATTAATTGCTGTCAAATCATCTGCTTGTTTATTTTTGTAGAATTTAGTCAAATCCTCTATATCCTTTGGGACAAAGTTGAGCATTTCTGCTAGTTCAATAACTGTATTCATTGGATCAATTTGGATAGACATAATAGACGTTGCTGATCCAGATTCCGCTATGGCCGATTTGAATAAGCCATTACTCATTTTCGACAAAACTAAAAGGTCGACAGAAGCGCCGCCGGCATCAGTCCCGTAGATGACCACATGCCTCGGATGTCCTCCGAATTTGATTATATTCCTTTGGATCCATTGTAATGCGGCAACTTGGTCTTTCATGCCAGCATTACCCGGGATATCATCAGTGCCTAGACAAAGGAAGCCCAGAACACCGATTCTGTAGTTGAAAGTAACTACAGCAATGTAATGTTTTAGGAGATACTCCATGCCGTTGGTCGGGCCTGATCCTCGGATGAAAGCGCCTCCGTGGATGAAGACTAGGACGGGGAGAGGGCGTCGGAAGTGTTCCCTTTTGTCAGGGACGGGAGTAAACACGTTGATGATGAGACAGTCCTCTTCGCCCAAGCCGGATTGCGGGCAGTGGACTGTTTTGTTCGCTTCTAATATTCCGGACCAAGGCATGGCTGGCAGTGGAGCCTGGGTAAGGAATTAATATTACAAGAATAGTATATTACTAAAGAACTTCGGGCGTTGCTACCATTTATTGTTCAGTAAGTTTGTCAAATTTTATGAAAGCTAAATATGTATGAGTATTTTGAGGGACAAGTTATTCTAGTATCATGAGGTGAGTCGAGGACAAGTAGAACTTGACCTAGCGTTAAAATACAGGGTGATTTTGGGGGTCGCGGGCATGAATCAGTTTTTTCGACTTAGTAGATATCTGTATGTCATTAAAAAATAGTAGTGACATGAAACAAACGAATTTCGTATTTAATTTATTTTGATGACAAAAATGCTAAATCTGAAAAACATGGTTACCGTATTTTATTTGTCAGATAAATAGTATGGGGTGTTATTAACAAACCGAATCGTCCTCACCTCTCACCTCATACCTCACCCGTTTTTATATGGAAACTGACAAAAATTGACAAATGACGTCTGATAGTTTCCATATAAAAACGCGTGAGGGGTGAGGTGACAGAATTGTCAATAAGAGGGATGGAGACAGTGGGGTAGGGTGACCAAGTTGTATGATAAAGTATCATTTTCCATTAAAATAAGGAAAAAAAGAGTGATTGTTATAAACCTTCATACCAACTGTGATGTTGTTTACTTTGAATTCTTGACCACGAACATACAATAATTCCCGATCACAACCCGAAAATGAGTCTGTATACTGACCTTAAAGCGATTTTCCCCAACTGGCGGAGCAGCGTACGGTATACCAAGATACGCCATATACGAGAAATCAAAACTTTTAACCAGTTGTCCCTTTACAATTCCATTTTCAGTGGTTACAAATGGAGGCTTGTGAAAGTATGTATCTTCACTGGATACGGCAATGACTATACCAAATGAAAGTAAAATTAGAAACCAAAACATTTCGCTACTTGAAACAGTGGTTTCAGACAGTCAACATACTCAGAAGTGACATAGTATGATATAGAAGTCATAGTTATCATCTAGTACTTATAAAACAAAAACAATAATATTGAATAATGCGGTGACGTTAATGCATTGTAACGGACTATCAACAATAGATGGCATCTGAATTGCTATAATGTAATACCTATAAATATATATGTCACTTACTATGGGCCTCATAAGAAGGTTCAAAGTCACCCAAAGAGCAATGGAGAGAGCTATGTTAGGAGTTTCTCTGCGTGATCGCATCAGGAATGAGGCCATCCGCAGCAGAACCAAAGTGACCGATATAGCCCTCCGAATTGCTAAACTTAAGTGGCAGTGGGCGGGGCACATAGCACGTAGAACCGATGGCCGTTGAGGCGGAAAGGTTCTCGAGTGGCGACCACGTACCGGAAGGCGTAGCGTGGGCAGGCCCCCCACACGGTGGACCGATGACCTGTTGAAGGTCGCGGGTGTCCGCTGGATGCGGGTGGCGCAGGACCGGTCATTGTGGAAGTCTTTGGGGGAGGCCTATGTCCAGCAGTGGACGTCTTTCGGTTTACATGATGATATAACGATTTAACACACGATTATCAAGATTGTTATAAAAAAATTTAGCTTTAATACTACTCGTAGTCTTCTGAAATGATGGTCAATTATCGCCTATTTTCATTAACAACTCCAAAACAATTGATCGTATACGTAAAGTAATTCAAAGAAAATTCAGATACTCATAACAAGCTCGTTTTATACGTAACACGCACGATATATTTTACCAAAGATTTTTTTTAATTTAAAATTTTTAGCCCCGAAAGGTGCACTTTAAAATTCATTTAAATTTGCGTTACACGTCTTTGGTTCACCGATCTACATAATCGATACCCTAGTTCACAATCGTACTAATGAATAGGAAACATTTGCTGTAATTAGAACTATAGTGCACAAATCATAGTCTTAATTTCGCTACTTTTTCCCGTAATTACTTAGTACGATTATGAACTAGGCTATGGAATGTGTACCCAACTCCATTGGTCTATCAGTTTCGGAGCAAATTAACTGTGGCGAGAGATAGACAGACACACGAGTAAGGGCATTCTTACAATAGGCGACAGATGTATTTCGTACTCCTCGACACTTCAACCGATTACGCTCACATTTAGCATGTCGATAGGTGACATCATAACGATAGTTTAGATTTAAAATAATTGAAAATCGGACTGATATAATAATAACCAATATATATATATATATATATATATATATATATATATATATATATATACGAGTATATCTATATATATCCGTATATTTCAATGTAATAAGTCGTTCACGCGCAAAATTCATGTAAGTAATGGAAAATAGAGGAAGTTTGAGACCGTTTAGGCGCGCTCAGCTCAACATTTGCAACCAGCAAACTGCATTGCATTGCATACCTAGTTACCCTGTTCGCCTGTACAGACCCAACTGAATAATCTTTATGGTTAACTCTCCTGGTCGTGACTCGAGTTCTGGCAGCATATCAGTGCTTCGCTCGAAAGAGCATAGCGTATCACTGGGCCCGAACTATTTTGTTTTGCTGCAATAAATATATGTAAATAAATATTGGGGAGAATCTTACACAAATCGGCCTAGTCCCAAACTAAGCAAAGCTTGTACTATGGGTACTAGACGACGATACGAGTATACATACTTATATAGATAAATACATAGAAAGCATCCAAGAGCCAAGAACAAATATCCGTGCTAAATGCACAAATAATGCCCTGGCCGGGATTCGAACCGAGTAGCCTAGTTAGAACCTAGCCTAGAGAGCCTATTTAGCCTAGTTGGTATTCGAGTGTTACTACGAGTACCAAATAGGCTAAATAGGCCGTCAATGCTCAGTAGTTGTACTTTTATTTTTAAGTTTTTTCAGATATTTTCTGTTTTGTATATTTTTGTTTGATGTGTCACTTGTAGCAAGCAAATTAATGTTTTATCTATCTACTTATATCTACCCTAAAAATCTAAAGGAGGTTCGGTTTTAGGATCAGAATCAAACCATTAATTTATGGCTAAATGCTCGGAGGTTATATTCACGCCACACTTTTATGTCCCCGAGTAAAATAGCCAGCCATTTTCCCAAATAACATTACCTCCAAAAGTCCTTGTCGTTCTAATTGTGTGAACGAAATAACAAATAACAGACACGTTGCAAAGTTGCGCCGATATCAAACTTCCACGCGTATCGCGGATTGCGATCACGTCGCCACGGGAAAAACTTATCGGGAATCCAAGGAACGGGGGATAGAAATACGAATCCACATTTGGATTTGTTTGGATAGCTAACTGTTAACTGTACATGTTTTTGTACAATCAGCTAAGCTTTTCCCGGTAGCATCTAATGGAGCCCGGGATCCGGTTTGCTTCCAAACGCAACAGTAAAGATGTGCAGGCAGAACGAAAACAGGAAAAAACATTTTTTTTGTATATTGCTTTTTATTTCACTGATTATTATTTTATTTTATTGATTGATATGATTATTGAACTTTCTTGTGAACAAATCGTTAGTCAAAGGAGTGAAAGAGAAAACTTCACACTTGTCACAAATGGCAGGTGGATCTAGCCACGTCACGGTAGGTAATGAATATCTCGAAAATTACGCAGTTTCGGAGTATTAGTTTTACCACATTATTTACTCCATTTAGGCTTTAGAAGCGATGGTGTATAAGAAACGAATAATATTAACAATGTACGATAATATTAAAAGACAGCAATCCTTTTAGACGATTCCGTAATGATTCTCTACTTGCTTGGACACAGGCCAACAGGAAATGTATGACGGTTGCAACTCAAGTTTCGCCGTACGTAATCATATAAATGCAACTTGCCAAAGGAAATGGGCCAGCGATGAGATAAGGTAAAAATCTAGAAGCTATACACAATTCTGGAACGCATTTTTAGGGTTCCGTAGTCAACTAGGAACCCTAATAGTTTCGCCATGTCCGTCTGTTTGTCTGTCCGTGGCATGGATATACTCGTATAAACCTAATAAATCTGTCAAAGTGCTAAAATAAAATCTAAAAAAAATATGGTACAACGTCCCTTACACGTAAAGAGGGGATGATTTTTTTGCTTCAACCCACTGGGATGGGGTGTTGTTGGAAAGGTCTTTCAAAATGAATAGAGGTCTTCAACAAACATTTTTTTAATAAGGTGAATATTTTCGGAAATAATCACCTCATTAATTTTGTACTAAAGCAGTAACGCTGCTAACGAAAATTTCAAATTAAAGGGAAAAATTGAAAAAAAAACCCCCCTAAGGCGTTTTAAGAGGAAACTAGTGAAGGATTTCGTGAACGAGCTTGGTTGTTCCGATAGCTCAGAGGCTCGAGCGATTGGCCGCGTATGCCAGATGTCGCAGGTTCGAATCCTGCTCGGAGCATTAAATTTTTCAATTTTTCCCTTTAATTTGAAATGATCACCCCTGAAGAAAAAAATTGACTCATCCAATATCTTTGTCCAATATACATTTGATCAAATAAATTGGATGATTTCATCCAACTTGGATGGGACCCCGACATTTGATCAAAGATTCTGATGACATTTAAATCTATATAGCTACGCATGAAAAAAAAAACTTGGACAAAGATATTGGATGAGTGGAATGGGCCTCCGTCAAAGATTTTGATCAAAGATTTGACAAAGAAATTGGACAACGATATTGGATAAGTAGAATACCATCCCGTATTAAACTCATCCAATCCACCACCACCACCATATCAGCCCTAGGACGTCCACTGCTGGACATAGGCCTCCCCCAATTTCATGGGGGGTAAATGCCATAATCGCCACGCTTGGCATGCGGGTTGGCGATCGCAGTATCTCCACCGCACTCTAGGAATGCTGCTGCCCATTCCCCGGTGGTCTTGGTTGTAGTTTTAGGACATACCCGGGTCCGTAACTCATCCAATATCTTTGATCAAAGAAATTGGATGATTTCATCAAACTTGGATGACACCCCGACATTTGATCAAAGATTCTGATGACATTTAAATCTATATAGCTACGCATGAAAAAAAAAACTTGGACAAAGATATTGGATGAGTGGAATGGGCCTCCGCCAAAGAAATTGGACGAGTGGAATACCACCCATAGGTACTGTCAATAGGATACGTCAATAGGTAGTCTTGGTTAAGGACTTGGTGTAGGACCGACAATAGGATACGTCAATAGGTAGTCTTGGTTAAGGACTTGGTGTAGGACCGTCAATAGGATACGTCAATAGGTAGTCTTGGTTAAGGCGTGTTTTCCATGCGGTCTTATAATATAAAAATGTGTTGTTGAAGGCTTTCAGGCTCTGACATTTATTTCAATCGGCTACATGACCTTGGATGAGTTATATTAAACAAATAAAAGGAAAATTAGCAGTCATGTCATATAAGGAAATGAAGGAGGTGGCCCTAGATAGAGTCAGATGAAGAGAGTTAAATCGACAAGAGTCTAACTCTTAAATTTGTGATGATGAATTTAGAAAAACATATACATATGAAATTTTGGTATTTCACTACCAAGTAGCGAACGAGGCAGAATTTTGCCGGATGCAACTATGACCGTAACGTAACAGGACCGTGCCACGCAACCCCCACCACGCACGCCACCGTGCCGTGTAAGACGCCGGTCACTCTCGCACTGGCATACTTGTCAGAACGTGACGAATGTCTTTTCTACGAAGATAAGTGGTAAAGACGGCCTGTTTAGCCTAGTTGGTAGTGACTGCCTCCGAAGCTAGAGGTCCCGGGTTCGAATCCCGGCCAGGGCATTTATTTGTGCATTTTTCACGGATATTTGTTCTTGGGTCTTGGATGTTTTCTATGTATTTAAGTATGTATTTATCTATATAAGTATGTATATCGTCGTCTAGTACCCATAGTACAAGCTTTGCTTAGTTTGGTACTAGGTCGATTTGTGTAAGATTGTCCCCCAATAAAATAAAATAAAAGTGGCAACCATCATAGGCCCGAATATGACTTTGGCCATTGCAAGGGATCAACATCATTTTATACTTGTATGATGCCCATAGGCTAGACGTGTACATATTAGTCCCGCACGCACCCATTGAAGTGATCGTGAGATCACTTTGACGTGTTGTCACCTGTATAATTAATTAGTGGAAGTGGAATTGAGATACAGAAAAATAAGAATACCCTAAAATTATTACAAAACAATTTATTACAAATATAATGAGCTAGTTAAACATTTCAAATTGCAGCGTAGCGATGGCATCGATGTTGAACAGTTTTCAAGTACCTGAAACAGAATAAATCATTATCATTAGTAATATACATTAAAGAGCGTTAATGGATGCCTAAATTTATCTTGCGACAATCAGCGGACTAGACATCAGTTACGCTTTATCTTTCCTCAGCAGATATCTTAAAAACCAATGTTGTGGACTGCTGCAAAAAGAGTACTGAGATATTTAAAAGGAACACTAGATGTGGCAATAATCTATAGGAAGAAAGAAAATAACACTACTTAATCTTTCCATAATTCCAGCTTTTTCATATGCCGAATGGGCTGGTGACAAGGCTGACAGATAAAGTGTCTGCAGTTGGGCTATGTCACCAAGGCCATCCATGAAGCAACAATCAGAATGTTGCACTTTCAACAGTGGAAGCGGAGTAAGTGGCTTGTGCAATGTGTACCAACGAGCTACTTTGAATAAATTCTGTGTATTTTTTCTCAGAATCAAATAATTTAGAACGATAACTTCGAAGTTAAATTTTATTAACAGTATTAGCACCACCCAGGGGTCACGTGTAGGATAAAGCCCGTCACAGACGGAGCTATAATGTATATTAATATACCGTAAGATACCGAAATGTATATTTTAGTATAGCTGAGCACCACACACGACAAAGATACCGAAATATATTTTTTTGTCATCATAAAACACGTTGCTTTCCTAGGGAGCGCACGATTAGCATAAGTACAGGATGTTTCGAAGTGAAATATGAATTTGACGAGTGTATTACTATCGATTTAATTGATAGCTCTTCAGAGGACGATTCTGATCACGTTGCCTTATCAGCAAGGACACGTTCTTTCTATTAAGATCTCCATAATTAAAATTAAATACTAAACAAAAGGGACCTGGGTGTAATGTTAGATAGCAAACTAAACTTTATCTGTCATATAGAGAATGTTGTACAGGGTAGCCTTAAGATGCTAGGGTTCGTGAAAAGAGTAGCTCGTAACTTCAAGTGCATTAAGACTCTTGCAACACTTTATAATACCTATGTGCGCTCACGCCTCGAGTACTGCAGTCAGGTCTGGAACCCATCGTACCAAGTACATATCAATAGTTTGGAGAGAGTTCAGCGCTCATACACTCGATTCATGGCCTTTAAGGATCGCACAGGTGAGGTCGGGAAACGTAGCGGTTACGAATGTAGACTGAAACATTTCAAAATGTCTACCCTCCAAACAAGAAGGGACTATTTCGATCTAGCTCTGTTACACAAACTTATAAATGGAGGCGTTCATGAAGGCCATCTCCTTAGGAGTTTGAATTTTGTTGTCCCGAACACCCATGTCCGATCCTCGCGCATCACCACTTTCCGACCTAAATTGGCTAAGACAAACTTGGGCAAGTTTTCAGTTATGAATAGACTTCAGACGCGGTACAACTGTTACCAAAAGGTATACGACCTGGATGTTTATTTCGACAGTGCCACTAAATGGAAGCGAACAATTCTCAAGAAGTCATAAAAAAGTATTTCTCATCTCTCAATATAAATTATGATATCTTATTATTGTCATCTTGTCTTATATCAAATTCAAAATAATACTGTCCTGGTATCTTAATTAAACGCTGTTGCACGCGTATAATTGAGATACAGGCAAGACTTGTTTCATCTGTTATCTTATCATTATAAATGTATAAGCCTTGTATCTTGTTGGTGTGTCTGATAAATAAATAAATAAAATGTTGAAATGCACGCACCGCACCGCAGTACTGAACAAGTTTTGACTAGTCAAGCGCGAGCATCACAACAAGCAAGCAAACCAAGCACGCGTACCTAGGTACATTGTGAGTGAAACGAAGATGCAGATAAGGAACACCCTATAATATGCCAAAATATATCGTAATATGCCGAGCTATAATATATATTTATAGCAAGGTATCTTAATATGCCTTGCTATAATATATATTAATATACTGAAATATATATTATAGCTGCGTGTGTGGACTCTGTCAACTAGTACGCAAAATAAATATTAATATGCCTTGCTATAATATATATTTTGGTATATTAATATATATTATAGCTCAGTCTGTGACGGGCTTAACGGTGGGTACTCCCTACGGACGTGGTGCAACTTCGACCCCCCTTTGTCAAGTGAGTAGGCAACTTGACTGTTAGAAGTTCTCAAGCCGCCCGAAGGCGTCTAACTTGGCTTAACGACAGTGCAACAAAAATTGGCAACCGTACTTGTCTTCTCGAAGATATCACGGTTCGTAAATAAATGCCATACGATTAAATAAATTAACAGTATTAACAAAATACTAAACAAAATATTTGGATCTCTGAAAAAGAGTAGTATTGAACAAAAGTAATTCTTTTCGTAGTAATTTATTCAATTTGAAGAGTGAATATTTAATAATAAAATAGCGACGTAAAGGATGTTTTTCAGATCAAACAGAAATATAAATAAACAGCTCCTTCATTTCAATATATTGCAGAGTGTGGCTGAGGTTACAATCCATGTTTACGAGTAATACCAGTAAAACTTTACGATTAAATAAATAAAATTGTTATATTGAACGACACCAAAAAGTCTGCTCTGTAGAATAAAAAAACAATTATAGTATTTATTTATTTAATCGTATGGCATTTATTTTCGAACCGTGAGATCTTCGAGAAGACAAGTACGGTTGCCAGTTTTTGTTGCACTTTTAGCACCACCCAGGGGTCACGTGTAGGGTAACGGTGGGAGCTCCCTACGGACGTGGTGCAACTTCGACCCCCCTTTGTCAAGTGAGTGGGCAACTTGACTGTTAGAAGTTCTCAAGCCGCCCGAAGGCCTCTAACTTGACTTAACGACTGCTGTCGTAGACAGCAGCCGGGATCAACGGCTTAACGTGCCTTCTAAAGCACGAGAGCGCTCAGTTAGTAACCACTCAAAGCGGTCACCCATCCAAGAACTGACCTGCGCCCACATTGCTTAACCTCGCATACCGCACGCGGTAGGCGGGTACGCTGGGCCACGAGCGCTCTCTCATCATCGATACCTTAGTTTAAAACTATTAATATTATGAAATATTGTCAAATGGTTTACTAACTCATTAAAACCTTTACGCAGACGAAGCCGCAGGCATAAGCTAGTTGAAATATATAAATGGGTTGACTGCTTTTACAGGTTTCCTGTACAATGTGTACAGTTCATCCCAGAGTCGTTTCCGGGAATCGTTGGAGTGCTTATTTACGCTGAATTCCTGGTTCAAGACTAGAACCGTCAGGTTCCCGGGTTGGACAGTCGGCCACCTGATTGGGAGCAATGGCGAGCGAGTCGGCGTTGGGTCGCTGAAAAATATAATTTATTTACAATCCGGTCAACCTAGAAAGACCACAAGGGGTTGGAGGTTGTTCCCCAGTTGGGGTGATCCAAAGGGTGTAGCAGAATAACCCTTCAAAAATTGCCCCCAAAGTTTTGAGTGTTACATACATAGTATATATATACTGAACTGAACAGTATGAACAGTACACTAAACAGTATTTAGGTACATTAACATATTCATAATGTTCCACCTTTGTTAATTACATGAAACTTATGTATAGGTACAATACAATACAATACAATTATTCTTTATTGTTCACCAAAAACAAAAACAGTTAAACAGTAATTAAATAATTAAATAACGGTAGACAATTGGCGGTCTAGATAGGTAGATAGGTAGTTGGTTAATATTTAGTATAAAATGATGTTAGTACGACGAGCCTGAATTATTTTATACCACGTCGGCGGCAAACAAGCGTACGGCCCGGCCTGTTGATTTATTTGTTAACTTTTATTTTCTTCCAGGAAAATAAGTAAGCTGATATTTTTTTTGATAATTTATATTGGTTATAGCAATATTTATGCAAAATTTGATATTTATCTGTTTCATACTTTTTGAGAAACTGTTTTGGCTCGTGTATTAGTTCATTGAATTTATATTATTAAGCTGTTTGTTTCCCTTTATAATAAAAAAAAAGAGTACAACAGGATTTTTCTTAATTTTTCAATTTTTTTTTTTTTTCTTTAATTTTTCTTTTTTTTTTCAATGTGTCATACAATTAGCTCGTAAGTAAGTTTATTAACTATATTGTCCACGATTTCGGTGTCGATACAAACCCGATAGGGTTTAACGACACTTTTCCGTTATACCAATGTATCAATTTTCTATTGGAAATAATAAAAAAAAAAAGGAATTTTGATAGTGACATGAGTGGTGGTGTCATTAAGTATTCTTGAGCAGACAATTGACAACATTTAAAATTTTCAAGTAGTATAAAATATTAACTCATTTCGTTAACTTGTCAACAAGAAACCCAATGTTTTTTTTTATAATTTTATAGCTATGCGTTTTCAAGATATTTACCAAAATGTGAAGAAAGCCTACCATCGACTATATCACTTTACAAGGCTGAATTGTGACAGTCACAACGCATAAAGAGAACAGCAGGACACTTTCTTTAGTGAATCCGCTTTATTAATAGTGCTTCTGTATGATTTTTTACGCTGTGACGCCTTACTTGTGACTTACTCTCTTTTAGAATGAGAAACTTTTGAAATTGATTTTTTTATATGAAATGAAGATATTTTCGAGATATTAAGAATGTGGTTATGTTTAATTTTTTATGATCTATTTGATTTAATCGGAAAAAAGCCCCCTTAAAAGAATAAAATGTTGTCAATTAAAAACCAATTACTAACCTGAACTTGGCGAAATTTGCTATCAGTTGAGCCAAACGGTTCGCTATTAACTTATCGCTCCTGCTCGACACTGGTATCGTCGAAATTAAGTTCCTTGCAATGTCTCCATGTCCCGGCAAATTAATGTACTCGTAAAATTGGTCGAAACCTCCCCTTTCGCTCTTATAAGCAAATTCCATCAAATATACTGGCTTATTAGACTCTGCGTATTTCTCCACAGAACTAAACATTCCATGAAGAATAAGTGAGTCTCCAAAATAATTCAGATAGTCAATTAGATAATCCTCGTCAACTTTTCCCTTCGGACCAAAATATTCCCGTTTAACTTTCTGAAGAACCGGTTTTCGGATCGGCTCTCTGTCGATGTAAAGATCTGCTGGCATGTACGCAAGAAAGTCTTCATTCATGCCGAGTTTGTAATCAAGCTCGTAATATTCCGCACTCCTCAAAAATAAGCCTTCGAGACTGCTGTAAAGGAACATCATCGGGACTTTGCCGTAGTTTCGACTTTCCAAGATATCAAGAGGCGATTCCAAAATAAAAGCATCGCGGGTGTTATACTTGTTCTCTATACATGGAACAAAGCCAAATCTACCATCAGTCAAGGTGCGGTATAGCTTATAGTTCAAGTCACTCAATTTTTTAGCTGGTACTCTTTGTAAGAAATGAACAAGCTCATCAAGACTTCTGACTGGCAATTCTGGTTTAAGCATATTTGCGAAGTGTTTAGCGGTTTCTATGGGTTCTGAATCCACAGACCAGACGGTGGTCGCAGATCCAGATTCAATAATTGCCTTGTGGAAATAGTTTCCTTCCTTTCCGCCACATAGTACATGGAATTCAACCGAAGCCGCTCCTGCGCTCATTCCATACAGAGTCACCTGGCTTGGGTCGCCGCCGAATTGTTGAATGTTCTTTTGGATCCATAGAAGAGCTGCAAGCTGGTCTTTCAGGCCTGCGTTTCCAATGGCTTCCTCTATTCCTAAGCATAGAAAACCTAGCACTCCGAGTCTGTAGTTTAGTGTTACTACTACGAAGTTCTGTTTGATCAGGAGATCGAGTCCTTGTGTAGGGCCTGAGCCCATGATGAAGGATCCTCCGTGGATGTAGACCAGGACTGGTAGTTGCGTTTTGAGCGCAGCGGGAGTGAAGACATTGACGACGAGGCAGTCTTCGTCGCCGATGCCCATTTGAGGGCACGTAACGGTTCGGTTGGCGTGGAATATGTTGTCCCACGGTTTAGGTGGGAAGGGTGGCTGAAAAATAAATACTGAATAAATATATGTCTCGCCAAATAAATTTAAATAAATTCTTGGTTTTGTTCCCTATGATAAAGACTATGACTACGTGTTTCAGTTTCTCTTATCGTAGTTACGATACGATACGTAGAATTGATATTCTACAGCGTTAACTTCGTGGTGTAAGGTATCGGTTTTCTTTAGCTGCATATGATTTTATGAGGTTTCGTAGCCATAATGGCAAGAACGGAATCCTCATTGTTTCGTCATGTTCATCTGTCTATCTGTCTATATGTAATACTACTTAAAAGGTGACAAAACTATTTTTTGCTTAAGTAAAAAAGTAAATGTTATTTATTATTTAGTTTAGGCATTTTATATGCACTCATGGATGTCAATAAACTAAAATTTGGGAAAAAAAACCGCTGCCACGAGAAAAACCGGCTTATGAAACTCGGGGAGGTGAAATTTTATAAAAAGAATGAATAGTTTAATATAAAATTACAGTGTCAGCTACTACAAAATTACAATGCCGTGCCGGATGTTATCACTGCCAAACATCCCAATCCAAATCCATGATGTAATCGTTCACCTTATGCTTAAAGTATGCTTTTGAAATTTTACATTGTGCCCTAAAATCAAAGAAAATAACTCATTGAAACTACTAACCATAAATCGATTGCTTCCCGTCGGCGGAGCAGCATAAGGTATGCCCAGGAACGTATAGTATTCGACATCAATGTTCTTCTTTAAATATCCTCTCACCATGCCACTGTCAATTCTCACATCTCTCGAACCGCGATAATGCCGGAGCGTCCAGATTTTGGAACTCTCCGATAGCGAAGTTTGGTTATCGGTGATGTTATTAGTAGTCATTCTTAGGTCTATGTGTCTATCGGGGCTTAAGGCTATTACGTAGCCCAGTATTACAACCGCAAAGACCGTTGGCGTCTCGAGCATTTTAACATGTATCCACTTTACTAACTCGACAAGTAGTGAGGCGAATGACGATCCGTTTGTGACTGATAAAACTGATGATGCAGATATTGTTACTAATTAGCTATTGTGAGTCTCACAATCAAAATAAAATAAGTTTAGTCATGCTCTATTGTACACAGGGGATTACATTCAGTAAATGTTACGAGTATAATAATGGATTGCGAGAGGTAACTAGAATACATTTAGGCTGTGTTTATGGGCAACGGTGCGATGCTTGGAAACGCACAGGTCGAAGCGAGCAAGCTCTTAGCGGATTAGCGGAAAATGTAGCGTAAAATGGGAATCGGAGTCGGAAGAAGGATAAGGACCTGGAAGAGGTCCTGGAAGGATACTGGTGAGAGTGGTTTATGTAACTAACGTTGCAATGGCTATATCTGAACATAGTTGACGAAGTCTAAGCAAAAATTGATCACTTTGAAAGGATCGGAGACGATAGTACAGTGAGAGTGCGTACATATGGCTTAACCTAATACAAAACGTCCGATCAGCATTGCTTTTATGTCAGAGGCGAAGGTCCTACCTCTATTTTGGTAACCAAGTTAGCGTAGTAGTAGGTAGTTACGAAAAAGTTGAGCTATCAGCGACGCGAAGTAAGGGTCGTGGGTGTCCGCTGGATTCGGGTGGCGCAGGAGCGGTCATTGTAGAAGTCTTTGGGGCAGGGCTATGTCCAGTAGTGGACGTCCTTCGGCTGACATGATGATGATTAACAGTCACAAATAAATTGATGACATGTCATTTAATAGCGGTGCATGTACATGTACGCCCAATTAATGTATTTTTTGTAAGGAATGTTAATTAATATTTATGTACTCTGTTGGTGTCCCGTATATAAAACACGACGAATTTTCAATAAATTTTTTATAGAATATGCCAGCACGCACATCTTTAAGACTAAACTAAAACACTAATACTTCTAATATAGAAGGTTACATTACTCGCATGTTTTTTCTGAGATTTTTTTAAAGAAAGTGTACCGTATAATTTCTGGAAAGTTATCATCAATATCATCATCAGCCTATATACGTCCCACAGGTGGGCACAGGCCTCTCATTGATGAGAAGGACGGGGCACCAGTCCCCACGCTAGCCCAGAGAGGGTTGGGGACTTCACATACGTTTTGAATAATATATTCGCAGATGTATGCAGGTTTCGTCATTGTTTTTGTTCACTGACAAGTTAAAGGAAAATTTGAAATGAAAGTGTTAATGTATGTGCGTGGGAGTACTCCACATAAGGTGGACTGATGACCTGGTAAAGGTCGCGGAAGTCCGTTGAATGCGGGTGGCGCAGGAGCGCTCTTTGGGCGAGGCCTATTCAGCAGTGGCCGTGCCTCAACTGATATGATGATGATAAGCGTAAGCGTTTCCGCTCTCGCTTAACAACACGTACGCCGATCGCTCGTCTTGACCTTATTTTGCATTCTATTCGTTATGGTTAGTATTTGAATGTATATTGAAGAGACCGTCACTAATCACTAATATTTCACACTTTGCGTTCTCATTATTTTAATTTGTATTGGTTATATCTCCAGAACACCTTATTATTGTTTGCGGTAATTTAGAATACTGTACTATATTATGCTATAGGTAACGATGACTGCGTTGAAATACTGTCACATACTACATGTCACACACTAATCTAACACATCTGTTATCAGAACTTGTATCGTGTCATACTAAGATAGCTGATAACGATAATACTACTGGTGCAGACAGAATTATCGGAACATGGACCACTTTATGTCTTATTGTCATTGAGACTACCTAGTTACAAAGTGGCTTATGTACCTAACGTTGCAATGTGTGACACCTTCTAAGATTCCAATTGAAGAGAAAAAATTAAAAATCCTCCGAGCAGGATTCGAGCTTGCGACTTCTGACATATACCAATTGGCCTATCGCTCTAGCCACTAAGCTATCGGAACAATCAAGCTCAGGCATGAAATCCTTCACCAGTCACCAGTTCATTCTCACAACACCTAGGGAGGCGTTCAGCGAAATATACTTTACACGACTTAGGCTTCTTTTAATGTCACCAACGTCTCAAATTATATAGAATAAAATCCTCCACCTGTTTTGTTTGACACCTTTATTTTAATAATTGACAGCCTGCTTTTCACCTTTATTGCTAATTCTGATTGACTTATCAAGTGTTAGGGCAGTGACGGGCATTGCATGGGACGTTAACGTTAATTAACTTATTGACTGAACAAATATAAGACGATAATCATCGTTATCAAAACTTAATCTTTGCTGTTGTCGGTGGAGCCGACCGCCGCTCTACTCTTTTTATTGCCAGTTTCTTGACTTCCCCAAAAGAGGAAGACCTATACTAACTTATTTAAACAGAGTAAAGGAAGTTGCTGCCGAGTCGTATAGGGAAGTCAAGAAAATAATATATAGTACTATTAAAAATAGACGAGGCCCAGTGATAGGTCATTAAGTAAGACACGTCAATTGTATTCTGAATATATGTCAACAATATTCTGGAAGCTTGGACAAAGGAGAAGCTATGTATAACAATAAAAAAAAAGTGAGTTTTAAACTTCAACAACTTGGCCGAGGACCGTGAGAGCTGGCGTCTACTCCACCTGCTAGCTCTTAAATTTTGATAATGAATTGAAAGAATGATAAGTATAAGCAAATTATACGGTCAGCCGAGATAAAAAATCCTTGATATAACATGGCCCACCCCTCCAAAATTTAAAACTTTTGTGAAAGTATTTTTTAAGCTCCACCAAGAGTCCCAACGCATGTGTGCGTTGTGAGACGGCCGTCCAATAAACAAAAACACACTTTAGTAACATGTGAGTAATGTGTAAGTGTGTGTGTGTTATTTATTTATTTATTTATTTATTTATTATTTGGAGAACCAACAGCTAACAATTCAGAATAATAATATAAGCTAGTTATATAACTTAGGTAGCAGAGAGCCAATTATAGGTTCCCACCGGTAGCAACAGGTTAACAAACAAATGGTGGTAAGCACTAAATCTTACAACGTGTTACCCACTAGCATACAATGAATACCTATTTAAGAAGTAAAACATATTAATAAGTGATATACAATTATACAACCATTAAGCAACATGCAGTCGCATGCGACTCGCTCACTCAAAAAACTCGTCTGTTAAAATCCGTCTTATAGTTGTGATGTTGCAATTGAAAACATCAATATCCCGCTCCCTCGTTAAATCATTTAGGCTTTTACCAGCTCGTAATAAAAAGCTATTTTTTCTATAATTACGTGATGTAAACGGAATTGAGAGGGGAGGGAAGTATCTTTTAGACCTAGATGGAGTATTGAAGGAGAGCTTAGCGAGTAATTCAGGACAATCAATGTTACCATTTAAGATACTAAGTATATAAATAATATCTGCAATCTTACGGCGCTTATGTAATGGAATAAGGTGATGTTTTCTACAATTATTTTCATAATTAGATGAATTGTAAGGGGTTTTCAGCTTAAAGCAGAGGTATTTTATAATTTTTTTCTGTATACGTTCTAATCTGTTAATATAGATATTGTAAGAGGGGTTCCAGATTTGAGACGCATATTCAAGTTTGCTTCTGACATATGTACAATAAAGAACTTTTATAGTTTTAAGTTGGGTGAAATGTAAGGAACTACGCATAATAAATCCTAATGCCTTAGTGGCACTAGTTACTATATTATCAACATGAGTATCGAATAAAAGCTTAGAATCATGAGTGACTCCCAGGTCCCTCATACATGACACAGTTTTAAGCACATTATCATTAAGCTTGTAGGTGGTCGGAATTATACTACGTTGCCTTGTGAAGGTTAAAGTAAAGCATTTAGATACATTAAGGTCTAATTTGTTGGTCTGACAATATGCGATAAGACGCGTAAGGTCATCTTGTAGAAGAGCAGAGTCATCTAATGAATTCACCCTCATAAAAATCTTCATGTCGTCGGCGAAACATAGCAGTTCGGAAGAGTGGAAACAATCACTGATGTCATTAACAAATACATTAAACAGCAATGGCCCCAGCAACGATCCCTGCGGGATGCCACTGGGTACCGTTACCCAGCCAGACATATAGTTGTTAATGACAACAGCTTGCGACCTGTTATCAATATAAGATGTGAACCATCGCAATAAATCGCCATGAATACCTATGTTATTTAATTTAATAATTAATAATTTATGGTCAATTCTATCGAACGCCTTACTGTAGTCAGTGTACACTACATCCACTTGGCTACCATCAGACATGGCTTTAGTTACATAATCGTTAAGGAGTATCAAATTGGAAACGGTAGACTTACAACGTAGGAAACCATGCTGGAAAGGACTAAAATAATTCTTAATTGCCGCATATACTTGAGCATAAACTACTTTTTCAAGTACTTTAGCAAGAATGCAAAGTTTAGAAATTGGCCTGTAATTAGTTACTTCAGTTTTTGGGCCTTTCTTATGGACGGGTGTAATGTAGGCTGATTTCCAAATCGAAGGGACGTGACATTCAGCAAAAGAGCGCTTAAACAGTAGGGATATTGGTACCACAATAGTTTTCGCGCAATTAATCAGAAATTGAGCCGGCATATCATCAGGTCCAGCTGACTTAGACGGATCTAGTTTTAACAGTAACTTTATGAGAGCATTCGAGTTAACTTCGATATTACATATATGCGAAATTGAACTAGCCGCAGGGTTGACCGGCATCACTTGGTCACTACTAGGCGCAGAAAAAGTTGTATGGAAATAGCTAGAGAAAGCCTCACATACTCGTATATCAGCGGCTGTATTGACCAATCTTTCGTCATACTTCAGACAACTCGGTACACCATGTGATTTCGAACGTGACTTGATGTAGGACCAAAACTGCTTCGGGTCTTTAACGATATTGTTTTCAAGGCTACGAATATATGTTTTAAAGCATGACTGTTCAAGTTTTTTGACCCTGTCCCTTTGAATATTAAAAGAGTTTAAATCAGATATATTGCCATATATGCGAAATTTCTTTAAATATTTAAATTTCTCTTTGATAGCTTTTTTTAGAGCCGGCGAGTACCACTTAGGAAAACTATCAGTGTGACATATTTTACTAGGGACATATTTAAAACGCAATTTTTTAAATATGGAATAGAAAAAGCTAACTGACTCCTCTACGAGAATGATCTTCGCGAAAATTCATTCTCCCAATTAATCAAGGTCAACTCATTGTTAATCGAATTATAATCACCTTTATTATAAAAATATTTTATACGAGAAGCTGGTTTCAAACTATTTAGTTGTGCGAATTGAATCGAGATTAGTATAGCTTTGTGGTAGGGGTCAATCGGTACTAGAGGGTCCAAACACTCACTAACATGCACTACATCATTTGACAGGACAAGGTCCAACAACTTACCGTACTGGTTTAGAACATCATTGTATTGGGTTAAGTTTAACGTGTTTAACTCATCAATTAAACTGCACTCATCGTCAGTTTTATAGTTTGAGGGAACCAAAATAGAACACTGATGTGTCCATATAATATTGCTCATATTAAAGTCGCCTATTATTAAATATTTGTCATCACAACCACGTAAAACAGCTTCACCCAGGCTACTAAGAAAGTTAGATAATTGCTGTGAGAATGTATTACCATTGCCTTGTTTACATAAGTATAAAACACAAAGGTGCAGTTTAATTGATGTAGTATGGCGGCTCTTAATAGTCAGAGTCACCCACAGATCTTCAGCTGATGATTGGTAGGTAGGCTGTGGAATAACTGTCAGCTCCCTGCGAGTAGCTATTATAACGCCACCTCCACGATTTTGGCCAGTTAAAAGATAATCACGGTCACGCCTCCAAACGACATATCGATCATCAAATAACTCCGTGTCCAATACTCCGTCTAGTAGCCACGTCTCAGTTAGTAAAATTATGTCATAGGATGAAATTCTCAGATTGCGATAGAATAAAGAAGTTTTGGAACGAAGTTATCGTAGTTTATCTCTACGTTTGATTAATCTTCTCGATGGTTTCCTATCTCCTTAGTTAGTAGACTGTGCGAGACCAGAAGCGGTTACACAGTCAGACTTTTTTTATCAGGGTGCTAGACCGAATATAAGCGAGATTTAAACCTTCAAATTCAAGGGCTTATGACGATAAGTACCTGTGCTATGACTATTTTTCCGCCTTGTAGAGGAAACCACGCGTAGAGGCATGACGCATGGGGCCCTTGAATTTGAATGGACCTTGAATGGGTTAAGTTCAAACAGTGGCATGTCACCAGCATGTCATCTTTACCTCTCTGTCTTTGAAATGAGAATGACAATCATGGAACATTATGGGACATAGTCGAATAGCGGCTAACGCGGGGAAATAGTATTTTACTGAAAACCTCAGTTATGTATCATTATTTTACTGACAACATTTGGCTGAAATCCAATCTTAATGAGTTGTTTCACATATTCTCTCTTTTCTACCAGCTCTTCAGGGTCCCGTATATGCGGGGATTCAGCTTGCAGTAGAGCATCATGTCACATCAGACCCAAGATCCTTAAGCACTCCTAGTGCTTGCCAGGGATCCATATCACCGTTTGAGAATACTACTTTAGTCACATAAGGTTTCAAACCTCCATATGCTTTATTAGTCCTGGCTTCTCCCTCATCAAGCTTCTTTCCTATATCTCTTCCTACCAAGTTTTTGCAGAATTTGAGTTCAAAATCCAAAGGATTCCAGCGGATGAATGGCTGCTGTTCTGAGGATGTCGTTGGGAAGTAACCGAATTCGGTACATTGCTGATACTTCCAAGGATCAGTGAATGTTTGCGATTTGAAGTCTACGTTTTAAACATCCATCTGTGCTAAGGCAAAACATTGGTATATCCTGGTTGGACCTCAAGTATTTTTGATTCCTTCCACCGCCTTGACTTTTGATTAGTTTTAGGCTATCCTCTTGATCCAATGTGCATGTTTTTACAACGCTTGTTGGCTTGCCTTAAATCACTGTATAACAATAAAACAAGTACTGCTGATTTTCTAACACAGTAAAATCATTGTTAGGACATACAGATATCTCACTTTTCAACTCTTCTCTTAATTTAGCTGTCGATAAGTAATCTTCGTATCTTTTGAAAGTTTTTTCTATATTTTCGAGGCAGTTTTCGGTTCCGCTCACTTTATACTGGACACCATAGTTAGCCATAAAAAGTCCAGTGTAAAGTGAGCTCTAAATAGCTCAACAATTAAAAGTCCTTGACCGTACGCACGTTGTCGAAATATTCGTGAAAATCTTTCTTAGTGATGATAGGGGCGCTACTGGCGGTAGCTGCAAAACCAAACCACCAAACCCAAACCAAATGGGGTAGAGTGCCCGGATCCAAGCTGCGAGGCTGCCTGCGTACGACCCACCAACAGCCACTACCTTGGATACCTTAAACTTGGGATCTAACTTGAGCATCTTTATTAAATTCGCAATATCCTCTAACGCTTGTCGAGAGCTTACAAACTTATAATACTCAGTGATAATATCATCAGGAATAGTATGTGTATTGTCTCCGTAGTACCTGTGTTCTGTCGCTATCATACCACCATGGGCATCAATATTTTTTTTTGTAAATTCATGATATAATTTTTTATTCACACATAATTAAGTTTTTTTTACCATGGATATCAATAGCCAACTGTTTGACTAAGTTCCCAATGCCATTGTCTATGTAAACTGGAGAAGCCTTCATTTGTCCACCGATGTAAACGTAAATAGGGCCCTTTGGTTTCCACAAATCAAGAATTAGAAAGTACTTCATTTTGAGAGTTCTGCTTTCTTTTTTATCGAAGTGGTTTAATGGTTGGAGTATCCATTTCTCTTCGACGTTACTAGGGTCATACAATACAATACAATATGCTTTATTGCACACCTCAAAAAAGAATTACAGATAGAAACAGCATAAAGATACAAGCAGAGGTAAACAACAGGCGGTCTTATCGCTAAATGAGCGATTTCTTCCAGACAACCTTTCATACCGTTTTTCCTTCAGGTTAAGCAGGTGGTTTATATCCAAATTGAAGCCGATTATAACTGTGGCGCTAATGAACTAAGTCAACACACGTAAATAAGTCATGCGCCTTGAATTAAACTAAAAGCAAATATATACCCTGGTAAAATATATTAATATAACGCCGACTCTGGCCGTTTGGTGTGAATCGTCCCGTAGGATTAGACGGATGGATTTAAAAAAAGTGTTGTTTTGTCATATGTATAGATAGAGGTTTACTGGTAACTCGACGCATTTCTGACAGGAGGTGATAGAGGAGCTAAAATGTAACATTGACCCTTTATAATAAATAAAAAATACTTTAAAGAAAGGTTGATAAACTTTTTTAAATCTCAAACATACGTATGACTGGTAGCGCCAGCATAGTGTGTTTAAAAAAGGGAAAAAGGTTACAACAATCGTCTTTTAAAGAGCAGTTATAATTTTTGATGTAAAAAAAATTAAGTTTTTGGAAATACTTAAGGAAATTGAAAAAGAGAATTAGGGCCATTATTCGCAACCGAGAATCACAGTTTAAGCAAAATGTGTAAATTATTTTGTAAAAAATAATAAATAACAGTATAAGTATTTAGGAGAATTTATAAACCTACTTAAGTTTACGCATTTTGTTTCTTTAAGTGTGACTTACTTCGGCCCCATTGATTGTTTGTTATGAGTTATATGTAATTTATATATAGTAATTTGAAAAAAAAAAAAAACATAATATAATTTAGTTTATAGCATTATTTTAAGATTTAGGTGCAGTTGACTTATATAGATTAAACATGTAAAATTATTATAGTCTGGCAACCGGCATTATCATATTTTGACACACCACATGTTATTGGTCCCCGCGATACAGGCACGCCTAGTGCGGATACCAAAATTAAACCGCTGCTAGTTTTAAGCCGCACTCTGTACTGTATGCTAGAGATAAGTAGGTAATATAGAAATAATTAACTAAACCACTGTATCAACAATGCTTGTCGTTAATAAAAATATTTTCATTTCATTTTCATTTCATATTAACCTGTTTTTGGATATTTGATTACATGGGCAACTTTTTAGGATGATTTGTACGTGTAGAGCCATAGACTTTTTATTAAACAACCTAGAAGACATAGTCTGAAACATAAGATGTAAACTATATGTAGACCTCGGGGATCTACGTTTAAATAAATAATAATCTTCTTAACAAAATGTTTTTTTTTTATTTATATTAAGCACGTCTTGCTTAGTTCAGCTCATCATTCACACTCCATGATCCGTCAACTCGTTCGCCGTTCCAAACTACTTCAAACTCCATTCGAACGTTTCTTATTAATCATCTAGCAGCCAGTACCTTACACAGCTATCAAAAATTACCAATACCACATATACAGGGTGATTACGGGGTCGTGGAGCAAGAAAGAAGCATTTAACTTACTTTCTCCTAAGGATCACGATGGGTTAGGACTAACAGTACACCAGCGACTTAATTTAGTCAGCAAAAAAAAAAACTGCGATAATTCGAGATCATGGTCACCCTACTCTTTCCCAAGAAAACTTATGTCAAGTGCATGGACTTAACAATCGTTGCAGTAAGGTTGTTAGGACGATATTGATAGACAAATAAGAAATTTCTTCGATGCCTACTGCGATTACGTCGATTACTTTGTCGTATTTAGAAGGAAAAGACTGAATAAAAATTTAAACTTTATTTACAAAAACAACGCTAAACGTACTTCAAAAGTTGTTCAAAATGTGAACCCTGTTCCTGTTCGCACAATTCCGCCCGTCGCCTAAGATTGGCCTTTAATCTGTTCAGAGCAAAGCGGTTTTGCTTAACCGTTTCGAAGGCTAAAACAATCCGCTGGCATAGCTCTTCTACGGTGTTAGATTCTTGCTCATACACCAATCGTTTCACCTCTCCCCAGAGAAAAAAGTCCAACGGTGTGAGGTCGGGGCTGCGAGGTGGCCATGCAACAGGTCCAAGGCGACCGATCCATCGTCGCGGAAATTGTTCATTCAAATAATCACGAACACGGTTATGGAAATGAGCAGGTGCACCATCATGTTGATAATGCAGGTTTTCCAAATAATGTTCCGGGACGCCTCGCAATAGTTCCGGCACAACTTCACGTAACAAGTCAAGGTAATCCATACCATTCAATCTACCTTCAATAAAATGAGGTCCGATAACAACATCGTTAATAACTCCCGCCCAAACATTTAAAGAAAATCGAGTCTGATATGCGTTTCTCCGAGTAAGATGCGGGTTTTCAGCACTCCAAAAATGTTCGTTGTGCACATTGAACAAACCAATACGCATAAATGTACTCTCATCAGTCCACAAGATATTCGTTTCTTCATTTTCTAAAATCCATCGACACATGTTCATTCGTAAGGGAAGATCAGGGGCGGAGATATCCTGGACAGGCTGAAAATGATATGGATGCAATCCAGAAGCGTTGAGCAGTTTCCAGACAAAACTTTGGCTGACATTGTACCTTCTAGCAGCCTGTCGGGTACTGCGTTACGGATCTCGGAGAAAATATCTGAGTATGCGTTGATCCAGGTTCTCGGGATTGCCTCGCCTTGCTGGCCTGTCGCCACCTCGTGCTTGGGCGTGGGTTGGAACGCTGAACTGCCCGTATTCTCGAAGATTATGCACCATTGTATTAATCAAACGTCTAGTTGGTATTGGCAAATTGGGATATCGCTGATGAAACATTTCACTTGCTCTGGTAGTGTTGTGTGTTTGATAGTAAAACATAACCATATCTGATCGCTCGATATTAGAAAATGGGTACGGCGGAGGCATAATTAATTTATTTTATTTTAAATCTTTTTGACACGTTTATTGACTTTGACGTGTTGTGACATTATTACTCATAAATTATTAAGTATTCTATCAGAGAGTTTGTTTTCTAAAAAGGTGTAATATTAAAAGTAGGGTGACCACGCATTTTGAGTCAATAATATTTTTTTAAATAAAAATACGTAAATAACGAATCATCTTTGTTTCAATTAAAATAAATACAGGTAGCATCGCAATCATTTACTGAGTCAGAAAAAAATGGTTGGGATCACGACCCCGAAATCACCTGTATAATTCATTTTCCTTTATTGCGAGATTTTTGGAACTTTTTATCATTACATTAGCTACGTTTAAGTGTAAACAAAAGAAAAATCCGACAAATGCGTTTTTTTTTCATTTGGAGTTCAAGTAGGGAATAAAAAAGCTTGACAACTATTTATTTTCGTCCATACATGCAGATACCATATCGTATGTTTACTGACCACCATTGTGGTTTAAAACTATTCAAAATAGGAGGCCCTCCACGCGGGCCTCCGTCGACTCCCCGATTTGCAACGCCACGTGAATAATGCGATATTTACGTGATATCCGTGTGAGCGACTGGAGTAATACGAGTATCCAGTACCAACACCTGATGCGCCCTTCGTTTATCGCGTTGATGTAAAATATTCCAGATTCTTTCCCATTTGCTCCTTTATTTAAAAATCATTTTTTTCCCACTACTTTCCATTGTTGATTAGCAAATTTATTTATATGAAATGGATTATATTTTTTGGAAAATGTCTTTTGGCCAGAGGTTACCAAATTCAAAATAGGTTGAATCATTACTTTTACAGTTTATTATTCACTCCATCTTTGAGTTAGTTCGATTTAAATAAGGCCGTATTCGTAATAGGTTCAATACTGAGTATTTCTACATACATACATACATATAATCACGCCTGTTTCCCATAGGGGTAGGCAGAGATCACGGATTTCCACTTGCTACGATCCTGACATACAACTTTCGCTTCATGAACTTTCATAACATTCTTCATGCATGCGCGCCGATTTAGGGTACTCCTGACCTGGCCTTTCTGCAGAATGTCTCCGATTTGGTCGGAGTACGTTCGCCGAGGTCTTCCCCTTCCAACTTTTCCATCCACTCTTCCTTCATACACTCGTTTTGTCAATCTTCTTTCATCCATCCTCTCTACATGTCCAAACCATCTTAGCATACCTTTCTCAATTTTCGTCACTATATCTTCATTCACTCCACACCTCCGTCTTATAACGGTGTTTCTCACTCTATCTCTCAAAGTAACGCTACACATACTTCTCAGCGCTCTCATTTCCACTGCATTCACTCGACTCTGATGTTTCTTCTGCCACACCCAACTTTCACTACCATACATTAGTGTCGGCACCAACACTCCTCTATGCACGGCCAGCCGCGCCTTTTCTGACACTTTCTGGCTACTCATAAAGGCGTGAAGTGCCCCATTCACTCGATTCCCAGCTATCACTCTCCTTTCAATATCTCCTTCATGCTTACCGTCTCTCGTGAACAAAGTCCCCAAATACACAAACCCATCCACTTGCTCCAACCTCTCTCCATCTACAGCAATTTCACAAACTGTCATACACTCATCTCTTTCAAATACCATCACTTTCGTCTTGCTTACATTCATTTTCATTCCTTTTCTCGCAAATAATCTGTGCATGCTAGTTACCATCTTCTGTAGCTTCTCAGCCGATGACGCTAATAAAACCTGGTCATCGGCGTAGAGTAGACATTTGATAAGCAACCCATTCATTTCCAACCCACATTCATCGTCTTTCAAATCTTGCAAACAACTGTCCAGAAATAGATTAAACAGCCACGGTGACGCTACACATCCCTGTCTAACACCCTTTTCGATGCTAAACCATTCAGTGTAGGACCCGTTTACTCTCACGCAAGCAGAGGAATCCTCGTAGAGAGATTTCAGAGCTTGAATGAGATGGTCGCTCACTCCATATCCGGACAGTACCGACCAAAGTTCATTCCTCACCACTCTGTCATAGGCCTTCTCCAAATCCACGAACGCGCAATAGACCTTTTGACCTTGGGCCAAATATTTTTCGGCTATGCATCGTAAAGAGAAGACCTGATCCGTACATCCCATACCTTTCCTAAATCCCGCTTGTACATCCCATATTTTCTCATCGGTTTCTTGCATTACCCTTTCAATCAACACTTTCGCATATAATTTGCCAACGATGCTGAGTAAGCTAATGCCCCTGTAGTTCTTGCAGTCAAGTTGTGAGCCCTTTCCCTTGTACAGTGGCACGATGACCGCCTTGCACCAATCTTTTGGAACTATGCCGGTATTAAAACATAAGTTGAAAAGGCGATACAACTGACTTGCTACGACGCCTTGCCCAGCCTTCAGCATCTCGACTGAAATTCTATCATACCCCGCTGCCTTTCCTGGTTTCATTCCTTTCAAAGCTTTTACAATTTCATCCATACTAATACTACACTCCTCATGTGGCAGTGCATTATCATTCACTCCTGACGTATTTTCCTCTTCTCTCTCAAACAAACCTTCAAAATATTCCTTCCATCTCCCTAATATGCATTCCTCATCATTCAATAAACTTCCATGCTGGTCTCTAATCGAGGTTAGCTCTGAGGTCTGAGTTTTACCTCTGGCTAGTCGAATGGCTTTCCAGAAAAACTTTATGTTTGCCCGGAAATCCTGAGACAACCTCTGATCCATCTCATCATTCTGTTCATCTTTCTTTCTTTTAACTACCTCCTTTACCAGAACATTCAACCTTTTATAGTTACTTTTCCTTTCACTCACGTCTTCAAGCGTGGCTTTTTGACTTCTTAGGTCAGCTCTTATCGCCAACCAATCTAGCCACGCTTTCTTCTTCTCACTTACTGCCTTTTGTACCTCTTTATCCCACCATACATTCTTCTTCTTCTTCCCTTTGCTCCTTTCTTTCACACCACCTACATCCCTGGCTGTACTTACAAGCTTATCTTTAAAACCATTCCATAGTTGATCAATCTCGCATATATCATCTATCTCTCTAAGATTTTCCTTTAGTTTATGAATATACTCATCAGCCACACTTTCCTCTTGCAAATTTTCTACTTTTATTCTCTCCAGAACACTAGTGAATATACGAGGTCGATGCCGCCATCCTTGAAACAGCCCTTTCATTCGGCTCATCACCAGGAAGTGGTCTGTATTTATTCCGGCCCCGCGATACACCCTAGTGTCCAGAACATTCTTCCTCAATCTTTCGTCCACTATCACAAAATCAATCATACTCTTTCTTACGTTCTCCGCCTCACGCGTGTACAAATGAATCCATTTGTGGGCAAACATTGTATTTGTGACAAAAAGATTTCTCTCGAGGCAAATATCTAACAAACTCTCACCATTCTCATTCACTCTCTCGTCACCGTGAGTACCCAGAACCTTTTCAAATCCATCTCGCTTTACCCCTACCCATGCATTAAAATCACCTAACATAATCAACCTTTCATTATCCTTACATCTACTTGTGACATCCCTTAATTCCTCCCAGAACTGTTTTCCCTCTTCCTGGGTCGACTGTGATGTTCTCGTACCCAGGTTTACAGGGGCATATACCCCAACAACAAAGATACGAGTCAGTCCTAATTTCATTCTGACCCATATTAATCTGGGACTCACGCATTCAAATTCATTCACACACTTGGCAATCCTAGCTGAAAGTATGACACCAACCCCCTGACATGCTCTGTCTGAAACGGTCACTCCAGACCAGTACGCTGTATAGGGTCCATGTTTCGTGGTGTCACACCCTTTCCGTTTTGTCTCATTTACACAAAGAACATCAATCCTCTTTTTATCCATCATCTGCCTTACTTCATTCATTTTTCCTTCCATTCCTCCTCCAACATTCAACGTAGCAAAACGGCACTCCGTGAGCCGCTTTTCGCCCCCACTGGAAACGTGACGTGACGGGTGGCGGACCGCGTCGCCGCCATGCGGATGATTTTTATTTTTTCCAATCTCCATAGCGTTCCCACGAGTAAATAGGGAACTAAAGGTCCATCACAGCAGAGCCCTATACTGTGGTAAGGTGGATTACCACTGTGCCCTGTGACCACCAACACAGACACCCTCCGTTCGACACCAGACTCCCCTCTGGCCATGCATCCCTTGGCACGGGTCGGCTAACACCTTGGATTAGGGGTTTTATATCGGGGTTTTCCTTCCCCTAGACAGGTTGCAGGCCAATGCTAACGAGGCCCATCTCCCCGGGTTGTATTTCGGAGTTACCTTCTCCTAGACAGGTTGCAGCCCAATGCTAACGAGGCCCATCTCCCCGTTTTCTGATAATCCTTTTTAAGGTTACATTCGGCAGAAGTCAAATTCCTAAATAAGTTCAATTTTAACAAAACCAAATTGTGACACTCATCCAAAATATGAGCATTTGGAACACTTAATGCACATATTTTTGATGAGTGTCTGAGTAAATAAGCATTTACTCAGATTTTTATTATACAAAACTGAACAAAATTAGATATAAATATAGTAATGAAATAAATAAATGTAGTAAACACGATGATGATGTAGTAAATAAATGTAGTAAATGTATGTAAATGTAGTGTGTGTGTGTGTAAATGTAGTATTAGATATATATATATAGTAATGATAACGTTTGCAAAGAGACACTCATCAAAAATATGTGCATTGTTGTAAAATTGCTTTACTTATTTTATCGTCCTATCAGCTGAAGGACGTCCACTGCTGGATGTAGGTCTCCCCAAAGAGTACCACAATGACCGGTCTTGCGCCACTCGCATCCAGCGGTCTCCCGCAACCTTTACTAGGTCTTCAGTCCGCCTTGTTGGGTCTACCCACCCTGCACCTTTCGGTACGAGGACGCCACTCGACAATCTTTCCGCCCCAACGACTTCTTCTTCGGGTTCTCCATACAAATGTATTTATGCTCTCATTTTAAAACGCCAGGCTAGAATAAAATGAAACTTTGTATACACAATGGGATCCGGCATATCTAGGTCGGACCATAGTTTCTGTTGCTTGAAATGGGGAATGTCTGAAAATTTTAAAAGTCCTTGATTATTTTTCTAATGGTAGGAATAACCCTCGCCATGAACAGAAAAAAGTTTCAGATTTTTCGGTTGCGCCATATATTTTTCAAAAATATAAACATTTTATATCACCTCGCGTCTGCCCCGTATCAGACTACTACGACATTACTAAGTCCGTCGAATATTTTAAAAAAAAACGCCTGCTTGGATCTGTGGTACGCAATGACATTGACAGTTCAAGTCATACGGCCAACCTATGATGAACTGTCAATGTCATTGCGTACCACAGATCCAAGCAGGTGTTTTTTTTTTTAATATTTTACGGACCTAGAAATGTCTTAGTAGTCCGATACGGGGCAGACGCGAGGTGATATAAAATGTTTGTATTTTTATAAAATATATGGCGCAACCGAAAAATCTGAAACTTTTTCCTGTTAATGGCGACGGTTATTCCTCCCATTAGAAAAATAATCAAGGACTTTTAAAATTTTCAGACATTCCCCATTATAATGGAGAAAAAATACAGCGATTATTAAGGTTTTCATACAAGCCGTAAAAAACTCAAAAAGCCTAAATACGTTTGTATGGGGAACCGAGCCAGACCGAGCGTACTGCGTCCTCTTAAGAGGGCGCAGTACGCTCGGTTCTCCATACAAACGTATTTAGGCTCTCATTTTAAAACGCCATGCTAGAATAACATGAAACTTTGTGTACACAATGGGATCTAGCATATTTAGGTCGAAAATTAGTTTCTGTTGCTAGAAATTGTAAAAGAAAAAAAATACAGTGGTTTTTTGAGTTAAGGCTTGTTTGAAAACCTTAATAATCGCTGTATTTTTTCGCCATTATAATTTCAAGCAACAGAAACTAATTTCCGCCCTAGACAAGCTGGATCCCATTGTGTGTGTGTATACAAAGTTTCATGTTATTCTAGCATGGCGTTTTAAAATGAGAGCATAAATACGTTTGTATGGAGAACCCAACTACTTTCTACTGCGGATGCCCGGATGGCCTCATTACTAATGCGTTCACGCAAAGAAACTTCCAGCATAGCCTTCTCCTTCGCTCTTTGGGTGGCGAGCCTTCTTATGAGGCCAATAGTAAATTACGAGTACAGTTTAATTATTTACATTAAACATTAAATTGTTATTTTTCTGTATATTGATGTTGGACAAATATGTTTTTTATGTAATAAAGTTTAAGTAAGTTATTCTTTTTTATCTCAGGCTATTTAAAAAGTCTTCATGACATGTGATTAATACCTGGCTTGCGTAGTCCCAGGAGTGCATTTACTCATTATTGAATACGCATACATAGAGTTCATAATTATAAATGAATTCGTTTCGAAGTACGCATGTGATTTACGTGGTTGTAAACAAGGGAATTCCGCATCCAGTCCGCTTTCTGGCCGCGCTCCAGCATCTAGTTTGTGAGTTTGAGAATACAGGGTGCACATTTAGCAACCCTTTTCAGAACAGTATCAGCGCCAGCCCTAGCCGCGGTTCAGTGGAGCAATTTATTCCAGGCCACTCAAAAGGCGCCTCCAATTTTCGAGCAAGTGAAACGAGGGTCTCCGTTTCAGCTTCAACAAAAATAATTTCGTATGTCCGGATGGCCAGATTTCCGGATTTCCGGTTGTTCTCCCCTAAAGACCGCATTTCTCAACCGATTCTCGTGAAATTTTGTGAGCAATTTCGATAATTTTATAGATTTTTTGTTGACAGTTTATGGAAATTTTGAAATTTAAAACAAAGGCAGGTCTACAGCTCACGGAGCTTCTACTTTTATATGCAATACACACTCAATCCGTAAATACTACTCTACAAACTACTACAACTACTTTTATATGCAATACAAACTCAATCCGTAACTACTACAACTACTTTTATATGCAATACAAACTCAATCCGTAACTACTACAACTACTTTTATATGCAATACAAACTCAATCCGTAACTACTACAACTACTTTTATATGCAATACAAACTCAATCCGTAACTACTACAACTACTTTTATATGCAATACAAACTCAATCCGTAACTACTACAACTACTTTTATATGCAATACAAACTCAATCCGTAACTACTACAACTACTTTTATATGCAATACAAACTCAATCCGTAACTACTACAACTACTTTTATATGCAATACAAACTGAAACCGTAACTACTACACTACACACTACTTAACTACTTTTTATGCAATACGAGTACAAACTCAATATAAACTCAATCAGGATTGTTGCATGCTCATGCTTCGTCTAAGAATGATGTCAATGTTTGTAAACGTTTGTTGTTTGGTCGGTACAAATTCATTCACAATTAATTACTGCAGCTGGTAAGGCTTGTCTCGAAGATTCCGGATCACCAACAACTTATCCTAAACAAGAGGAATAAGTATTATTTATTTATTTATTTATTAACAAATCATAATACATCATATACAGGTACAGAGTACCTGTACTACTACTACACACGGTACACACGGTATGTACTTTGTTTTACAAACATTATTTTACACGTTATTTTTTGTGCACCTCAAAAGACAATTGTGAATTCAGTACATGCATTCGACAACGACTATTATCTCAAGTGCAATTCACTTGAAACAATAAATAACCGTTATTAAATTGTTATTCGAAAACCAGAATGACCGAACAAAATACAGACATCCTGTCCTGTATGGAACAACTTATTGTTACTTTAATTGTGCACTCCCGAAAGCCTTACGTCTTTGCCGTTAAGATTCAAGTTAGCATAACTAAATACTCTTTTAAATGGTACTTGGTCTCGGCGGTCGATGAGGCGCGTAGTGCAGAAGAATGCGAAATATGGATTTCGGGTTCCGGGGATATTTACAATGCACGGTCTGTTTATTTTCTCATAAGGGTTGTAAAGGACTGAAAATACATACGAATCGTTGCAACTTGCGATTCTGATTAAAATTGTAATGATAAACGGCGGGAAATCAACTTCACAGAAAAGGACGAGATTCTCAATTCGGTTGTATGTTCCAATGTGTGTTGCCTCAGAGCTTCGTCATTAATGAACCGATCTGGAAAATTCTTTTTCTCTTAGAAACCATCTGCTTCAAGTTTGGTCCCGTTACCAGAATCTAGTTATGGTGATAGGATCCGCGCCATATCCACGCACTACTAACACAAATACCTAAGAATCCTAAGATACACATAATTACCTAGTTTAGGAAAGAATGTTGTTATATTAAAGTCTACTACAATTTTATTAATTTTGAATTAGAATTTTATAGTAGTCGTATTTGTACTGTAGAATTCTAACATTGTACTAAAGCATATTGTAATTTTTAGGGTTCCGTACCCAAAGGGTAAAAACGGGACCCTATTACGAAGACTTCACTGTCCGTCCGTCCGTCTGTCACCAGGCTGCATCTCAAGAACCGTAATAGTTAGACAGTTGAAATTTTCACAGATTGTGTATTTCTGTTGCCGCTATAACAAAAAATACTAAAAACAAAATCATAATAATAATTAAGGGGGGCTCCCATACAAAAAACGTGATATTTTAGGCCTTTTTCATGGCTATCACTCGCCGAGCTAGATCTCAAGAACCGTAATAGCTAGACAGTTGAAATTTGCACAGATTATTATATTATTTATTTGTTGGCCTGTTTATCGTAGTTGGTAGTGTCTTTGCCTCCGAAGCTAGAGGTCCCGGGTTCGATTCCCAGTAAGGGCATTTGTTTCTGTGGTGAGCAGAGACATTTGTTCCTGAGACTTGGACCTTTTCTATGTATTTAAGTATATATCTATTAAATATATCGCCGTCCAGTACCCATAACACAAGCCTTATTGAGCTTACTGTGGGACTAGTTCGATTTGTGTAAAAAATGTCCCCTAATATTTGTTTATTTATTTAATTTATTCATTATTATGTATTTTTATTGTGGCTACAACAACAAATACTAAAATCTAAATAATAATAATAACTCAGGGGGGCTCCCATACAACAGAGTAGTTGCCGCTAAAACAACAAATAAAAAAAAACACAATAAAAACAAGTGTTTAATGGCACCAGCTTTTAGCTTTTTTTCTGGCACGGAACCCTTCGTGCGCGATTCCGACTTGCACTTGGCCGGTTTTTATAAATTAATATTGGGTATATCTTTATTTAATAACACTACAACACAATAATAACCTTTATTGCCTTTATTAAAGGACACAGTATAGTACAACCATGATTTACATTAAAAAGAGGCAAATAACAGGCGGTCTATCCCTAAAGAGCGATTTTTTCCAGACAACATATGGGTATCATTACGATTCATAGTAATTCATAGGCCTGTTTATACCGCCGTTTGTATTTCGACGCGATAGCCTATGCTATCGCGTCGAAATAATGGACAGAAAAACCCATTGACGCCCAGTCAACGCGGACGGCAAACAAAATCATAATTTATTATTTCATCAGTATTTCCGTGAAGCGAAAACGAAGGCCGCCAAAAGGTCAACACTGAAGTATTCATTTATGCCAATTCAACATCAATCAAGCTGTATTTTAAATTGTCACGGGGTTTTGGGGAAGTTCAAAGAAAGAGGAATGTTAAAAAGATTTTTATTAAATTTTGAATAGAGGGTGGAATTAGTTACTTCTACTATATTATTTCCTAACACCGGTATCAATCAATATTCTCATCGTACCAGTTTTTAGAGACGATCAAATGTCTAAAATATATGGGACCAATTATTTAAATAAGGAGACAAACTCGTTCAGCGCTAGTGCCACCCCGAAAGGCCTCCTACAAATTGCCTCTAGCTTATGGACGTGAATATCATTAGTGAAACCAAAGCGCATCGTCTTCGCTGGCCACCTAGAGAGGATGGGAGAAGATCGACAGGTGAAGACATCATACTTGGGCCGACCGACCGGACGGCCTTCTGTGGGTCGCTCCAAGTATCGCTGGAAGGATATGGTGGACGCGGACCTGCGTGAGCTCGGAGTCGGTGCAAGCTGGTGAGAAACAGCGCAGGACCGAGAAAAGTGGCGTGCTCTTGTCTCGGAGGCCAAGACTCATTTTGGGTCGTCGTGCCAGCCTACTTAGTTACTTAGTTTTAACGACGTCACACGCAAGTTATCGAACAAATTGTTGTATGACAAAATAAGATATTGCTGTACATTGCTGTAATTGTCATACACTTTGCTCTTAATTTTTACATAAGGATTCTTTTGGTATTTTATTTGACTATTGTACGATAAAAAATAAAACATATTTTTTTTCTATTGGGATATTTTCGACGTCACGCGAAAAATTTCCAAACTGTAAATGTAGAGGCAGTGTTTCGAGAAAGGGTTTTTATCTTTTATGCACGCGGAGTGGATGTGTCAAATACATATTATTGTGGGATTGATACTTTTTGATAGTTGTTATAAGGTACTGGCTGCTAGATGATGTTGATTTATTTATTTATTTATTTAAGCGAACAATGTTTACATGACTTTACAGACAATTCCAATGCGTCATGAAACTTAAATTTAGTACACTACATTTATGTAAAAATCATTAAACAATAATAACAATGTAAATTAAAATTACTTAAACACTAATTACATGCTTACAGTAGTAGGCCTAGCATCCATCATCTCGCAGAGCTTCAGGCATTCACTTCTCACAGCCGCCCATCGCCACGCAAACAGGTCACACTCTGGTGCTGACGCCAAGAGCGCATTCATCAGTGCGAGGGCACGAAGCAGCGGAGAGTTCATGTGCGACACAGTGCGCACCGCCGGCACCGCCAACAAATCGCGTCGCCGCGGTCTGAGGGCGATCCTGGGGACGTCCGGAACATGCAGTCGCACAAGTCGACTCACCAGCTCCGGACAGTCCGAGTAACCGCGCAGGGTCCGACACCCAAATGAAAGTAAGGCAAGGTTACGTCTCACCTCCAGAGAGTTGTAACCTAAGCTCCCAAGGAGATATTTCGTTGGGTAGAGAAACGGGTAATACCCATACAATTTCTTAAATAAAAATCTTAGAAATGCCTTTTGTACCTTTTCAAGAAGCAAAGCGTAAGACGATTCGTGAGGATGCCAAAGGATCGACGATGTCTCCAGCTTGCTTCTCACTAAGGCATTATAGACAAGCTTGATGGCGACGGGATCGTTAAAGTGACGAAGGTTGCGGATAACGAAGCCCAGTCTTCGATAGCAGTCGGCAGCAAGAGATGAAATATGCTCATGAAAAGTGAGCCGCATATCAAATACCACACCCAGATCTTTAACCGAGAGCACGCGATTTACTGGCTCTGACCCAAGAATATATTGAGCATGGACCGGTTTATGAGCACGGCTGAAGGTGCAGACACAACACTTAGCAGAGTTGGAAAGCAACTTGTTTTCTACACTCCACCGAAAAACCGAGTCAATATCCCTTTGTAACGACTCACAGTCAGTACTTTGCTCCACCCCATACACCAACTTCAGATCATCCGCGTACAGGAGACACTGAGCCGACCGAAGCACTGACTTGAGGTCGTTTATCATGATCACAAACAAGAAAGGCCCTAATATGGAGCCCTGACTGACGCCAGACCGGGTATGGTATGGGGCCGAGACAAAGCATCCATGTTGGACATACTGCTGTCGACCGCGCAGATAACTAGCGAAGAATGTCAACAATGCGGGAGAGAAGCCAATCCGATCCAGTTTCATCAGTAACATATCATTATCCACGCGGTCAAAAGCCTTTCCGAAATCAAAATAAAGGACATCGACTTGGACACCTCTATCCAGGTGCTCAGATATGCTATCAGCCAAGATTAATAGATTGGTGTTAACAGAGTTGATGATTATGGAACGCTCGAATGATATTTGAATTATTATGGAATGGCGAATGATTTGACTTATGATTGAGTATGAAAAACGATTCGAACGAAGAAAGGTGTTTTATTAATTAATTTTACAAACAGAATTTCAAGTATTCTTTGTTTTCCTGCGCGGCCTCCACATAACATAAATGCAAAGCTTAGTTAATCCTAATTTCCTTGGTAGATTTTATTACCTAAGCTATAGGATCCCTACACGCACCCTAAAATGTATTTATATATCACTAGTGGAATCAATTATAGGTTACTCTTTGGATTGCTACGGCCTCACTTTTAAAACGAATTTAGAAAAATTTGAAAAGCTGCAAATTAGATTTCTCAAACTATTAGTAAAAAATAAAAATAAATATAAAAATGATTATTATAAGTTATTTAAAATATGTAAAATTCTTCCGGCAACTCTAAGACACAAAAATTTATTATTAGTTACCTAATCAACACGGCAATCAAGAGAGTTACTTATCTCAAATGAGCCAAAAACATGACACCAGGACTGTAGCTGCGGGTAAGTATGCTGTCTTCAGAGTAAGCAATTACTATGGGGATAGGCTCATCGAAAAGCGCTTACCATATTTACTTAACGCCTTACCTGCGGCTATTAGAAAGGAGGGAAACAAAAATAAATTCAAAAGAGCATTGCCCAAATACTGCCTCGACAGTATTTAAATACAATATATTTACCGTAGGTATTTTATGTTTGTATACTCGTACATTAAGACTTAACCACTAATTATATAGACTCATGGATCCCACAGTCAAACTGTGCAAACAGTTTTGCGGGACGTTGTATTTATTTTTATGTTTTAGTCAATTGTTTTTATAAATAAAAAATAAAAAATATTAACGGTTAAAAACCTGTGCGCAGTATAACGTTTATTGAATTAATTGACGAGCGGAAGGCGAGGACTTATTGCTGCATCATTATAAACTTTATCTACTGTTTTTGATCACTTGATCACTCCCCTGGCCCCCATTGCGGTTCATTGATCGATCTTAGGGTTGTCGCTTTCCGTTATTAAATATTAGGTACAAAGGAAAGGTAGTGGTACTTACTCAATATCGGGATGGATTCCACTAGTGTGCAAAAAAACTCGGTCTGTGAATTTAAAGCGATTTAGATAAAATTTGGTATGTGGAATATGGATTCCCGTAAGGGGAATTCATATAGTGTTTGACGAGTATTTATTATTGAGATACAATTAATAGGGAATTTCTCTAGGGGAAACTAGACCTTATTGTCAACAAGTGAGAGGCCCACTTGACTGTTAGAAGTTCTCAAGCCGCCCCAAGAGCTCTAACTTGGCTTAACGATTGTTGTGATAGATCGCAGCTGGGGTCAAAGCCTCAAAGTTCCTTTTGAAGTACGGGGGTGCTCAGTTTATAAACCCTCAAAGCAGTCTCCCATCCAATATTCGACGACGACAATTCGACGACCTGTTTAGCCTAGTTGGTAGTGACTCTGCCTCCGTAGCTAGAGGTCTCGGGTTCGAATCCCGGCCAGGGCATTTATTTGTGCATTTTTCACGGATATGTGTTCTTGGGTCTTGGATGTTTTCTATGTATTTATCTATATAAGTATGTATATCGTCGTCTAGTACACATAGTACAAGCTTTGCTTAGTTTGGGACTAGGTCGATTTGTGTAAGATTGTCCCCCAATATTATTATTATTATATTATTATTAATAGTTGACCACGGCCAACGTTGCTTAACCCCGCATACCGCAAGCGGTACGGTCGGCCTCACAAGAGGCTTAACACCTTTGTACCGTTTAGCTTTAAAGTCATGTTTTAACTGTCATAATAAATTGCCAATGGGTGAAAGCGACAAAGTTCTAAAGTGTTCAGCTACTTATGAGGCTGACTGTAAGCGGGCGCTGCTGGGACATGAACGTTCCAATCCCACAAAGTAATATAATTCTTAACTAAAAACTGTATCATATTTTTATGTAACTTAACAAGTACCCTTTAAAATAAATGGTATCCGCATTCAAACACGTATTTGGTAGACAGGCGATATTGTATATATTATGGAAAACTTCAGTGAGTTTCAGATTAATATTAACGTAGAGGTATATTAAAACGGTTCACATGCGTACCAGTACCGCGTACCGGTTCGAAATACGTCGAGCGATATTCGAATTTAAAGACGTGACGTGAGTCAGCCGTTTCATTACATTTTTTACGACTGTCTCTCGGGTTTTTCGCCTCGTATGTTCCGCGAACTGTCCGAAAAGCGGAATCTGTAGAGGGAAAATAAATTTATTTACGACCGAAACTTTGCGGCTAAAGTTTTTATCGCCAACCCTGACGATTAGTGGATTCAATCCCGTGAGTGGCTGTGATCGGGCGTGTTGAAACCTGCGATGATTTGTGGCTTGTAAACTGGTAGCGGGGTTGTTTAGGCTTTTAGTTGATAAGGCTTATGGCTATCCATGTCGTGAAAACGACGATGTATTACAAAATGACGTTGGAATTGATGCAAGGAACGGAAAAGAATATACTCGTAGTGTAGGAAATATAACTGAATTTCAGTTGTTACGAAGACACCCGAAAAAACAAATGCAACTTTGCTCCAATTGAAAATGATTAAATTAACCAGTATTTAGTTTGTTTATCGATTTGGAGTGATGTTTAAAACGATATTTCTTAGTGAAAAATGGAAATAACAATATGTAAAAACTATGATAAATAAATATTAGGCCGTTATAGTCCTGAAATAGATAGAAACAAAGAGAAAATGTCCTAGTAAGTTCCTGTATCTGAGTAATCCACACAGAAAATAACCTAGAAGATGAGGGTTTTTAACTGATAAGAACCCTTTATTTCATATAGTTATGAAAATGAAAAACCGTTCATGGTGACAATAATCGTGTACACAATTAGGATATGGTTGGGACCTTCTAGTAAGTATGGGTAATGATTCTGTTAGGAGGCCCCGCTCTTCCACCATAGTTAGGAAATATAAGCAATATTCTTACAACAGTCATTTATTTTTCTTATCTTCTTATGATTAATAACAAATTTTCATTAATAGACTTACAGTATGCAGCAAAACTTCTACAATGTTAAAATATACACACAGATATGACGTCAACTAAATGGATACCACTTCATAACTTTGTTTTGTCAATCATAATGTTTTACTCAAAACGTTAATAAACGCGTATTATTTATAACGGTTTCCATTATAACGTTATTAAACAAACGCCAATATATGTAATGATATTGGTTAAGAGCTTTATAATCGTGTTATTATTACGATATATTTAACGATTGTCAGGCTGCAATTTCATGACGTCAACCATCACAAAGATATTCGTCACGTTTTTGTTATAGTGTAGTTAAGCAGAATATTGGTCGTGATTTATTAAGAAATTATATCGTAATGATATAACTTTTTTCATAACGTTTCAAAGCCTGATAGTTACTAGAAAAACTAAGTTTTGGGGAAAGATTATACGGCAATACAATTTAATTTAAGTAGGTACCCTTTAATAACTTTGATTACATAACCCTACACTAAATGACCCTTCCACAAAAGGATCCAACACCATGCCGGCATAAAATTAACCCATTACCGCCCAAGGGACGACACTGTCCTTACTAGCCGTCGTAAAGTTACGTTCTAAAACGGATCATGTTCCTTGCCACTTGCAGTTAACCCGTTATTCTCTTACTGCAGCACTATCTTATTATACTGGATCCTAGCCGTTAAAATGTAGGGTCTGATTGGCAGAGTGCGTTTTATAGTCTAAGATCTTGCTTTGGTGTCAATTTACCCTGGTAAGTACTTTGTTTTTTCAACTGTAGGAGTAAGTAAATGTAAATGTTTAGGTAGTACATTTCTGTTATTTTTAATGCACTTGTTGGCAATGTCAACATTTTCTAATTTAATGGAATTCAATAGCAGAATTTTTAACGGATTAAACTTTGAAATATAATAATAATAATCTTTACAGTACATATGGTGCTATATTACCGCACGAGTGCGGTAATCAGCAGATTACGTGCATATGTCGAAACTTTAAAGAGCCATATGTACTGTAAAACGTTGTACGATACACGTGCGAACAGGTAATTCGCAACTCGTGTCGATTTAAAACACTCCCTTCGGTTGTGTTTCAATTTATCACCACTCGTTGCGAATTTCCTGTTCTCTGCACTTGTATAATGTACTGTTATTGACTTTGACTTTAATCCTAATTAAACATTCCATTGTTACAGATAATAAGATAATAACAAACATTTACATTACGTTTGTGACAAATTCACCAAGGTTGGCCCATACAGTATAAGTATTAGGTAGTTACTCGTACTCATTTTATTTATTAGCATAGATTATATTATGGATTTAAATGTAAAGATTGTATGTTGTAAAATGTTATTTCGACTGTGATTGTATAATTGTTATTATAATTTATTATGTACGACAATTTGCAATACCCTAACAGGATTTTTATGTTCCTATAAATTTTAATATTGATATCTTTTGTATTTAATAAACGTGGTTGCAATAAATTAATGAATATGAAAAAATAAGATAATCAGAATCAGAATCGGAATATTATTTATTGCTACAATTAATACCAAAATTATCGACACAATTATAACCCAGTGTGATCCTTATGACATGACGTTTAGAACATTCAATGGAAAAGTCTTTGAAGTATTACATGAAGATAAAGCTTTTTTCACCTCAGCGGCTCGAAAATGACGGTTTTGCTGCTTGAAACCAGTGAGCAAAATGCAATTTTGCTACGAACGTGAAATAGTTATTTGTTATACAAGGGTGCAAAGTTGTATTTTATCCGCGAGTGTGGAATTGAAACACGAGCCAGCGAAAGGACTCTATAGTTGAACCACGAGCGAAGCGAGTGGTTCTAAAATAGAATCCTGAGCGTAGCGAGTGTTTCAACACACGAGAAGTATAAATACAACTTTACAGGAATACAGTAACTCCTATCATGTCAGGTATTCTTAAATATTATAAAAAAAAAAACCTGAAGCCATTTGGTTAATTTCATATTAATATCATCTTACATTCTTGTTTAATATCTTCAGGAAATTTATTGTTAAGGCAATTTACAAGTATACGCGGACAAAGTCGGGGGCAAAATCTGGTATATCATCAGCATCATCATATCAACTGAAGGCTGGATATAGGCCTACGCCCAAGAGAGCTATAATGACCGCTCCTGCGCTGACTACTCCCGCGACCTTTAGGGCATCAGTCCACCTTTTGGAAGGTCTGCCCACGCTGCGCCTTCCGGTACGTGTCCCAAAGAGCAATGGAGAGGGCTATGCAGGGTTTCTCTGCGTGATCGCATCAGAAATGAGGCCATTCGTAGCAGAACCAAAGTAACCGGTCTAGCCTTCCGAATTGGTATGCCGGATCCCATTGTGTATACAAAGTTTCATGTTATTCTAGCATGGTGTTTTAAAATGAGAGCATAAATACGTTTGTATGGAGAACCGAGCGTACTGCGCCCTCTTAATTGGTATCGCATTATACCTAGTAAAAATTTAATAAAAAGTTGACTCAATTTGTTTTTGGTTTTGTATGGGGACCTTCGTTAAAATTTGCCCATACAAAACCAACAAAATTTTGAGGCAAAAAATATTTTATCTGCTTATTTCTAAATGCCTTAAACGGATCCCCAGCATTTTTGTTACATTCTCTGTAATCAAGTAGTGCAGTCGCAGCCGGGTCAAAACCATCCTACTTAAGTTCACCTTTTCCCTAAATATAATAAACAAATACAATTAGACGGAATGGCGACCGGAACCGGAAACGCGATAGCGGCTTTGCTCCTTTTAGATTAGAGGAAATGACAAGCGAAACTGTAATGGCGGAGAAATAGGTGGGAAACCGGACTACACCGGTTTTATGACTCCTTTCAGCGGTAGATGGCGCGGTGGAAAGGTAGGATCGGAAAAGGTCCCACGTGTAAGGATTTCTACACCGTGGGCCCTAATAACCCGAAAGATTTAAACCAACGATTCTAGAGCCTAATTTGAGTATATACTATATAATGTGGTATAACATGTAGTCCAAAAATCCATGATTTAAGAGATATTAATTATTTATAACAAATTAAAAGCTGAAAAATCTCAAGGCAAACACACCCTAAATGCATGACGTAGCCACGTACTACTTTCTTGACTTGACACTTTTTGTCTTGAACACATTTGCAAGTCACGTAAAATATTTACTACATACTAGTAGGTATTTAATTTACAAATAGAATTATTAAAAAATATATATATATATACTACTTACTAGACTTATAAATAAAACCACTTATATATAGAAAACCCCACCCAGTTCACAAGCTTGAGGCATGGACCCTAAGACGCTGGCGGCATTGCCTCTTTGCACCGCTAGACTAAGCCGCTGGGCAAAGAAGGAACCAGCCCTGTGGTCGCCTGAGATGCCTATTAAACGTACCGACACCTCTTTGTCAGTCACGTAAAGATTTGTTCACAAAGTAGCAATCAGTTAAATTGATTTATTTTGTACTGAACTAGTAGTTTATAAAGACAAATAATTGGACCTATTGGTTACGCTTTTTTTTTAATCATATGGCATTTATTTACGAACCGTGAGATCTTTGAGAAGACAAGTACGGTTGCCAGTTTTTGTTGCACTGTTAGCACCACCCAGGGGTCACGTGTAGGGTAACGGTGGGTACTCCCTACGGACGTGGTGCAACTTCGACCCCCCTTTGTCAAGTGAGTGGGCAACTTGACTGTTAGAAGTTCTCAAGCCGTCCGAAGGCCTCTAATTTGGCTTAACGACTGCTGTCGTAGACAGCACCCGGGATCAACGGCTTAACGTGCCTTCCAAAGCACGAGAGCGCTCAGTTAGTAACCACTCAAAGCAGTCACCCATCCAAGAACTGACCTGCGCCCACATTGCTTAACCTCGCGTACCGCACGCGGAAGGCGGGTGCCGCTGGGCCACGAGCGCTACAACGAAGAAAAATACCTACGTGTCAACTGTCATAAATCATAATAAAATTATAGTGTCACCCGCTTTGTAAAATAATTACTACACAATTAATATTTTGTGTCGCTGCTTACTTACTTACTTATCGCCATCACCGTCTAGCGGCCGAAAACCACCACTGGTAAGTGATCTCCATAGCCCTAAATTTATTTCTTTCGGTTTATTTCTATAACTATTATTACAGTACATATGGTGCTACTTTACCGCACGAATGCGGTAATCAGCAGATTACGTGCATATGTCGAAATTTAAAGAGCCATATGTACTGTAAAACGTTGTACGATACACGTGCGAATAGGTAATTCGCATCTCGTGTCGATTTAAAACACTCCCTTTGGTCGTGTTTTAATTTATCGCCACTCGTTGCGAATTTCCTGTTCTCTGCACTTGTATCATAATGTACTATTATCTATACTGCGGCGTAACCTGTTTCTCGCCTCGCAACACATATTTTCAGTCCCATAGTAAAAATTGCCTATTTATACGGCATAATCACCCATGTTTATATCAACATTATTTACTCGTAGTATCGTCAAAAATACGTGGTTTCAATCTTTCTAGTTATTAGTGCCCGCGGTGTATAGAGATCCTAATACGCATCCACCAAGAGGGACGGATACGCTCTTATGTAGCTAATTTAAGAACTTGTCTTAAAAGGCGCGCGGCTTACAATAAACAAACTCTTTAATTTTGGCGTGTAATCGTTTGTTTGCCTTAATGTCTTATCAAATAGTTTGACGCAAATAAAACTAGGTATGCAATGTAGTTTGCTGGTTGCAAATCTACCCGGTACCCGGGTACGGTCTCGTACCCGGTCTCAAACTACCTGACAGTTACTCGCTTAGCATTGAAATATACGGAATTTCAGTTTTTCGGTGTTTATTCCTCCGTAGTATGTACGTTTTTAATTTTTTTTCAATCAAGACTATCGTCATGATGTCACCTATCGACATGCTAAATGTGAGCGTGATCGGTTGAACCGTCTAGGAGAAGTACGAACTCAAACGAAATACATCTATCGCCTAAGAATGAGCTTCGCTTCGCTCGCTCAAAAAATGATACTATTTCAATAATAACAAAAGATATATCTCTCTCTGTCACTCTTATTCAGTTAATTATATGACCATCTCGCTCGGTATTTATTATTTGACGTGTACTCTGGTGTACTCTGAGGAAATATTGCCGCGTGTAAGGGTGAATTTTCACCAGAGTCCTACGAAACCGTACATACATACATATAATGACGCCTGTTTCCCAGAGGGGTAGGCAGAGATCACGGATTTCCACTTGCTACTACGATCCTGACATACAACTTTTGCTTCATGAACTTTCATAACATTCTTCATGCATGCGCGCCGATTTAGGGTACTCCTGACCTGGCCTTTCTGCAGAATGTCTCCGATTTGGTCGGAGTACGTTCGCCGAGGTCTTCCCCTTCCAACTTTTCCATCCACTCTTCCTTCATACACTCGTTTTGTCAATCTTCTTTCATCCATCCTCTCTACATGTCCAAACCATCTTAGCATACCTTTCTCAATTTTCGTCACTATATCTTCATTCACTCCACACCTCCGTATTATTACAGTGTTTCTCACTCTATCTCTCAAAGTAACGCCACACATACTTCTCAGTGCTCTCATTTCCACTGCATTCACTCGACTCTGATGTTTCTTCTGCCACACCCAACTTTCGCTACCATACAATAGTGTCGGCACCAACACTCCTCTATGCACAGCCAGCCGCGCCTTTTTGACACTTTCTGGCTGCTCATAAAGGCGTGAAGTGCCCCATTTACTCGATTCCCAGCTATCATTCTCCTTTCAATATCTCCTTCATGCTTACCGTCTCTCGTGAACAAAGTCCCCAAATACACAAACTCATCCACTTGCTCCAACCTCTCTCCATCTACAGCAATTTCACAAACTGTCGTACACTCATTTCTTTCAAATACCATCACTTTCATCTTGCTTACATTCATTTTCATTCCTTTTCTCGCAAGCAATCCGTGCATGCTAGTTACCATCTTCTGTAGCTTCTCAGCCGATACGAAACCGTGTTGTCATATATTTATTTCTTTCCTCACTGGCCAGCCGGGAACTGAACCCACAACCTCCAGATTAAAATTCGCGTGATAAGGACTCTGCTACAGTGGTTTAAGCGGCGTTATCAAATTAGCCTTTGTTATTTTGCTTCTCGCAAATGATGAAAAAGAGACATTTTCCTAACGATGTCATTAATTTCATCGCAACGAGATGTTATTTCGTACCTACCTTTTAAATAAGCTGTCGACGAGGACATTTTCAAATAATTTCTGCAGGAAATCTAATGTTTTTCGAGAGATTGATAAAAAATGTGTTGTGTGAAACGTTTTTGATGGCATATTTATAAACGAAATCAGCTAGGCGTTATTATCAAATTACAAACGAAGAAAAAATAATTTGTATTGCCTGAAATGTGGTACAGAAGATGTTACAGGGTTTACAATGCTTCACACATTTTGTCAGCAGCTGACATGCAAAATTAGTAAAAAATAAGAACAGAAGCTGATTTACTTATAAACTTAATATCAAGTTATAAAATAGCTCTAAGGCAAGGCTTTTACGTCATTGTGCAGTCTATAGTAAATTGTAATAGCTATGCAATAAGTATTACTACTAAATCATTTTGTCCTTTTTTGGCATTACACGTTTATCAGGAAATCTCGTATTAAAATTACATACCTCCTTAGAGGTTTTGAACAACTTAGGCCGTGATTTAACAAATAAACACACTACTGTGAGCAAATTGAGTTCTCTGAATAGAGGCCTGCACGTTGTTACAGCGTACACATTACAGATGGCTCGAATGTGCATCTTCATATATACGTCTCACTGCTAGGCACAGCAGTCTCAAGAAAAGACTCTCGTCTTTGACCAGTGTATATTGCCAGTGATGACTAATGGCACTGAAACGTGGTCGATTACTATGGGCCTCATAAGAAGGCTCAAAGTCACCCAAAGAGCAATGAAGAGGGCTACGCTGGGAGTATCTCTGCGTGATCGCATGAGAAATGAGGCTCACCGCAGTAGAACCAAAGTAACCGATATAGCCCTACGCATCGGTAAACTCAAGTGGCAGTGGGCGGAGCACGGCACCCGAGGCAGGGAATATTGCACGAAGAACCGATGGCCGTTGAGGCGGAAAGGTTCTCGAGTAGCGACCACATACCACTGAAAGGCGCAGCGTGGGTAGGCCCCCCCACAAGATGGACTGATGACCTGGTAAAAGTCGCGGGAGTCCGCTGGATGCGGGTGGCCCTGGTCATTGTAGAACTCTCTGTGGGAGGCCTATGTCCAGCAGTAGACATCCTTCGGCTGATATGATGATGAAATTAAAACCTGTACACGTTTCTTTAAACAAATTTAATTATTCCACGGTTTTCCTCTAATTGAAAACTTCCAAAAACTCCGAACTTCCGAACTATGTACGTAGTAGAGACTTTGTTCGAGTTGCAATTAATCCTTAGAGGATAGAGGTTGGATGCGCCATACATCATCGTGGTTTTGTAGACTACCGACCGGTAAATTATGATAAAGGGGGGTACGTTACACCGTGCCGTGCCTAAACACGAGTGCTGGTAGGCACCTATTAACCAGTTAGGGGACTTATACGTTTAACATTTGTGTAACTGTGTGTTTATCTGTGGTGTTATAACTTATAGCACATAAACGGATGGTTTTTTTAAATCGAAATCCTTGTTTATTGACGGTTTTTAGGGTTCCGTAGTCAACTAGGAACCCTTATAGTTTCGCCATGTTCGTCTGTCTGTCCGAGTTGTCCGACGCTTCGCTCTGTGACTGTTAGTGCTAGAAAATTGCAAATTGGTATGGATATATAAATCAATAAATCTGGCAAAGTCGTAAAATAAAATCTAACAAAAATAAATTAAGGGTACGTCCCCTACACGTAAGGCGCCTTCCTGATTTATCGATGGGGAGGCGGTACGATATAAGAAAACTGTCAGCTGTCAGTGTCAACCGATATCAATGCAGTACTGCCCCACTTCTGCGCATCGTATTAGTACTGCGCAAACGTAATACTGATGCGAGTAATTCGTCAAGTAAGGAAATTTCACATCAGTAAGCTTACGTCGAACAACAAAATACCTATGACATATCGACCCCGCCCCGCCAAGTCAAGAAGTCGCCTAAAGTGAGTATGAATTTTTTTTTGCTTCAACCCTATGGTGTTGGGTGTTGTTGATTAGATCTTTCAAAATGAATAAAGGTCTTAATCAATTTTTTTTTGATAAAGTAAATATTTACGGAAATAGTCACTCCAAAAGAAAAAAAAATGTGTCCCCCCCGTCTAACTTTTGAACTATGGGTCCAATAAATATGAAAAAGAAATGAAAGTAAGGCTTAATAAATAATTTCAACTAAAACTATAGCGGGCATGATTAGTAAAGCAGTTATCTTAAAAAGCCTTTCCTTCTTAGTATTTAAAAGAAGTATGAAACGCTGTTATTGATTTTTTTAAATTGAGTTCATTTGACAGCTACTGAACCCTACACTAAGCATGGCGCGACATGCTCTTGACTGATTTTATTTAATTTTTGACATTCTCATTTTGCAATCACTGGCTGCGCCGGATTAATGGATCCTCATTGCAGACAAAATTTCGTTTTCATTTTTGATAAACGACACAGCAGTCGTTAATCCCAATTTATTTAATACCACCTCGGCGGCTTGCAAGCGTACAGGCCGCCTGATGGCAAGCGGTCACCACAGCCTATGAACGCTTGCCACTGCAGGGGTGTCACATGCGCATTGCCGACCCTTTAAAAATATATACACTCCTTTCTTGAAGATCCCCATAATGTAGTACCTCGGGAAAACCTCGGCAGGAAGTTCATTCCCCAACCGGATTCATTCCTCAAGAATGTAAAATGTACGCTTTCTCTTGAATTAATTAAATAGTTTAAAAACAATACGTTCTTCCATTTCCGCATGATTTTCTGTGTTTCTTATGCTGCGGGATGTTTTAACTACGTTAGCTATGTTTCATATATAAAATTACAATTTACTGTCATGAAACTCAATTATTAAACTCAGATATTCTTGATTATGTCGTATAATTTACTTCAATCCACTTACGAAGTGCTACGGCGCTACGTGCTACGCCAGATGCCTCGTAGCCGCTCGTAGCAGGCTTATCGGTGCTGCGAGTGCTACGCAATGAACCGTGGGATCCCAATGAATGAGATAATTTACAATAAGATTTCTGGTACATCTTTTTTAGGGTTCCGTGCCAAATTGGTAAAAAAAGTAACCCCAATGGCGCCCCTTTGTCTGTCTGTCTGTCTGTCACGTTGCTAAATATCTCAAGAACTATAATGCTATCGATCTGAAATTTGGAATACTTATAAAGAAGACTAACCTAGATGCATAGAACATGTTTTTTTAATATGTTTTTCAACCCCCGAAGCAAAAAGAGAGTGGTGGTTATAAGTTTAACGTGTCTGTCTGTGTATCTGTCTGTGGTATCGTAGCTCCCAAACGAATTAATTCATTATTTTCGTGTCATAGACAATTTTATCCCGAGTGTTTTTAGACATGTTTCATGAAAATCTGTTCAGCCGTTTTTGAGATATTGAGCTTTGAAATGAAAAAGGTCGGGGTTTTTCAATTTTTCTAAGTTGTAGTTATTACTCGCATTTTCTGTGAAAATCCACCGGTACAAGAAGGAAGCAATAACTCAAAGTCTAGTGACTATGTCAAATGGGACGAAAGGGCTAGAATTGCACACCTCAAAACAGATTTTTTTACGAAACATAAATTTCGATTTAGGAAAAAAAATACCGTTCCTCCCCTAATCTCCGAAGTTTACAAAGAAAAAGACATGAATTTATTACACAAAGTTAATATCTCTATAAATATTACAGGAAAAATAAAATTATACCTCTAACTAGATTATATGTATATGTTTTTATCATCAAAATACATTTCTAAACTACGTTTCTATAATGCTCTGATAGATGGCGCTGCACCCATGGCGTCCAATTTATCCTGAATTAATGGGGACTGGACGGGTACACGGTCGTTGTACGGGACCCTCTGTGCACGAGTCGGAATCGCGCTTGATCGGTTTTTTGACTGACCTCAAAAACGGAGTATAAAGTAGAAAGTATTTTTTAATGTTTTTGACCCCAGAACTCCATCGTTTACAAACCTATTTCGATTTTTTTTTGTTTGATAGGTGGCACCTTTTTTATACTACGACGGTGGCAAACAAGCTTACGGCCTGCCTGATGGTGAGCAGACACCGTAGCCTTTGGACACTTGAGACTCCAGAGTTGCAGGCGTCCATAGGCTGCGGTGACCGCTTACCATCAGGCAGGCCGTAAGCTTGTTTGCCACCGACGTGGTATTATTAAAAAAGTGCGTTGCCGACCCTTTATTGACTGGGGGATGCGCTGTGTTGAGAGTGAGGGACCCGCAGATGTAATAATATAATTTTGGTAATGGATGGCTAGATTCATGACTTTCATGAGGAATCGATTTTTTTTCAATAACTAAGCTCCCAAAACGTAGCGACCATAAAGTTCAGCGCTGCGCTTCATACCGATATTTCAGAGTCGTGGATTGAATTTTACAATCGGTTTTAGTATTTTCGATAAATTCAAAGAAGCATTTCATTATTGCCGATAATATCAAGGTTTTCCTTAAATATCTTTTTCTAGAACAAAGTTATTCTAAAATCCCCATTTTTAAAGATATTTCATTTATATAACTTCCATACTTCAAGACCTATGAATAAATTAATTTTACCGAGTATTTAAACGCACTTGAAATATCGAATTGACAGACTCTCATTATAGGTGGCAAAATTTTGTGCAACTGGTCCTTGATTATCTAGTCACTGTTAAGTCATAGATATCAATTTGTTGGATAAGTAATTACATATTTAACTAGCTGTTCCGACGAACATCGTTCCGCCCCCGACCCGTTATGTACAAAATGTATAAGAAACTGTTTTTTTTTGTATACTTTACCGATATATTTTTTTTGTATATTGTACCGATTTTATTTGTATATTTTACCGATATTTTATTGGATAGTCTGATATTCGGTTCGGACCGAAGACAAATAAAAAAACCGGCCAAGTGCGAGTTGGACTCGCGCACGAAGGGTTCCTTACTTGAAAAAAGGATAAAATCTGGTGCCATTAAACACTTGTTTTATTGAGTTTTTTTTTGTATTTGTTGTTTTAGCGGCAACTACTCTGTTGTATGGGAGCCCCCTTAATTATTATTATTATTTTGATTTTAGTTTTGTTGTTGAAGCCAATAAAAATACATAATCTGTGCAAATTTCAACTGTCTAGCTATTACGGTTCTTGAGATACAGCCTGGTGACAGACGGACGGACGGACGGACAGCGAAGTCTTAGTAATAGGGTCCCGTTTTTACCCTTTGGGTACGGAACCCTAAAAATCATAAAAAAATAATAAATGGTATAACTAACACTTGACTTTAGAATTACTGTTAAGAACAGGGTATTTACCATGTTTTTTGACTTCCCGATATTTCGGCGCTGTTGCAAGCATTATTTTCAACGAGTAACTGACGTTTTATTTGTGGCCTACCCACACTCCATAGCGATCTTCCCTATTCTTCGCAGCACATCAGTTAATGCTTATAAAAGTCGCTTGCAACAACGCCGAAATATCGGGAACTAAAAAAAACGTAATATAAATGGTAAATAACCCGTTCTTAACAGTAATTCTAATGTTGATGACAATGTTAGCTTGAAATCTTAACACGACTTTGTTTTATTACCGACTTCAATAGAAGGAAAGAAGTACTCAGTTCGTCTGCATGTTTGCTTGTTCTTTTTTTTATGTTCTCCGATAACTATTGGCCGCGTTGGCCGATTTTGATAATTCTTTTTTTGTTTCAACCCTGAAATTGGTCTCATATAAATTTGGTGAAGGTCTGATGATGGGATCTAGGAGGAATCGAGGGAACTCCTCGAATTTGATAGGCACGCATATGCCGATTTCGGTATTTTCTGTAGGTAACCGAGCATTGGCTCACGGAAACCGCAAAATGTGGCATAGCGAGTAAAACATTGGAGTCGTTTTTTAACCGACTTCAAGATTTCAAAAGAGGAGGTTATCAATTCGGTTGTATGTTTTTTTTTAATGTTTGTTACTCCATTACTCCGTCATTTCTTAACCGATTTTGAAAATTCTTTTTTTTTATTGTAAGTATGTATATCCAAGTTGGTTCCGTTTTTGTCAAAACGCAGTTCTGATGATGGGATCCATGGGGAATTGAGGGAACTCCTCAAATCTTAAAGGCAAACATATAGTGATTTTTGTGTTTTTATCAACAAAGCGAGCATTTTCATACAAAAATGTGACTTTGATGAAGTGGAACTGCTGATGATGATCAGAACAGAAATCTTCAACGACGAAAAGTTCACGTTTGGTGATTTGTCCTCCTAGCTGTGTTTGTTAAGTAAGTTCTATTTTCACGATAAATTTTTGTCATGCTCGAGTTCTGATGATGGCAATTATTAGGAATCGAGGGAACTCCTCAAATGTGACATGTACGCAAATAGTGATTTTAGTATTTTCATGAACTAATCAAGCATTTTCATTCAAAAAAGTGACATTTGATGAAGTGGAACTGCTGATGATGATCAGAACGGAACTGTTCAACGACGCGTAGTTCACGTTTGGCGATTTGTTCTCTTCGTTATGTTTGTCAAGCAAGTAGGTTTTTCAAGACACATTTTTGTCAAGCTTAAGTTGTGGTGGAGGATTCCATGAAGAATTGAGGGTACTTAGTCTTCTACCATTATAAACATACTTATAGCCATTTTTATTTTATTGTATGGAATCTAAGAGTGCACCATCTAAGTATCATAATCTTTCACCGGCCTCCCCCATTGAAGTCGGTTTTTTTTCTTAAACATTATTTTGGTATAAATTATATTATATTTAATGATTCAGTGTAAAAAAAAAACTTTTCAGATAACTTAATGTACTATGTACATCGTTCCTCCAAATTTACAAAGCAATTATGTCGTACACTGAGATGAAGGAAAGCACGGTGAATAGTCTGAGCAAATCACTGATCGTTTTTGTATGTTATCTAATACTAGCTTTTCTGTCAAAATTACGTTTTCGGCTCAGTCTTTCTAACCGCATTCGGGGAAAATTCGGGGAAAATCTTACACAAATCGACTTGGTACAGTATTTATGATTGTTTGACAGTATTATGAACTCTGTAGTCTGAAGGCCTAACCGACATTATTAGCGAGCTGTCGCGTACACTCTAATGGATCGCACAACAGACTGAGTGGTTAAGAGCGACTCGGTATTACCGCCAGGGCATTCGAAATTCAAAATGGGATGTCCACTCCACGGCTCGTCATAGCGATTCGGACTTGTCCTATTTTATTACCGACTTCAATAGAAGGAAGGAAGTTCTCAGTTCGTCTGCGTCTTTGCTTGTTCTTTTTTTATGTTCTCCGATAACTCTTGGCCAGGTTGGCCTATTTTGATAATTCGTTTTTTGTTTCAAAGCAGGTACCTCGACATTAGTCCCGTATAAATTTGGCGAAGGTCTGATAATGGGATCTAGGAGGAATCGAGGGAACTCCTCGAATTTGATAGGCACGTACACGCATATGCCGATTTCGATATTTTCTGTAGGTAACCAGCATTGAATCATGGAAACCACAAATTGTGGCATAGCAAGTACAAAATTGGAGTAGTTATTTTTTGGTATAAATTATTTTTATTTTACCTCTTCTACAACGCTAGATTTTGGTATGGGCTTTACAAGAGCTCGCTTCCAAGTACTTGGAAGAGTGATGGTTGCAATAGATACATTGACAGTTCTCGTAATAACTGACAACACTACAGGCAGAGTTAGTTAATCATTTCAGCACTTAGACCGTCATACCCTGACGCATTTGTGCCTATGTTTAAAAGTATTCTACCGATTTCATCTTCTGAAGCTTGACTTAACGAAAATATGCTTTTATTATTTTTGTTGGATGTAATAAAATGTATATTTCACTATCTATTTGATTATCTCCCGCTATGTTTAGAAAATGATTAGATAGCATTGAGATTTTTTTTAAATGTTCCGGTATATCTATAGTTATACTATTATTTACTTCTTTTGGTTATTGAGATAGTTCTATATTTTTTTAGGCTTTTTTAGGCCAACCCGCATGCCAAGCGTGGCGATTATGGCATTTACCCCCCTTGAAATTGGGGGAGGCCCATGTCCAGCAGTGGACGTCCTAGGGCTGATGTGGTGGTGGTGGTATATTTTTTTAGGCTGGTGTAAATTATGTTTAAAAACTGCTGCTTTTTCTCTACCCACTGCTCCTATTACTGGATTTTTCAGATTTTTATAATAATTTTTGGCCGATTGACATATGTATGTTCGCTGTGGAATTTAATGTTCTGTTTGGGAGGTTAGTTTTTTATAGTTATTTTCTCGCAATCAAAGTGAAAAGTAGAGCGTATAACTCTATTCTAAAATGGTTCTAAAAGCCATATTGCCCCTCGAACTAATTTTCGTCACTTCGTTCGGGAAAACAATCATCTCGTTTTTAGACCCTTGTCATCCAATGTACTATTTTATGATAAATTTCAAAGCAAGACCCCAAAACCCACGGAACCCTAAGCCATTTGCGACACTTTTTATAGACTGTTTAAGCTCGACAAGAACGTTCAAAGTGAAAACAAACAGCTCAAGATTTCCCTGTAATTAGATAACCTGACGGAGTCCATTCAGACTGTTTGTGTATCGCTATGCAACAATGTCGACGTTCCAGTTTTGCCCGACAGCGGTAGTATTTCGACCATTACCACGAGTGGCCATAAAAAACTCATTATTATTACTAACGTTACTAGAGTTACGTAATATGGTGGGGTCGTTACAAACGGTGCTAAAGTGTAAGATGAATGATGAAAGAATTTCTTAATATTTAAAATTTTGATTATGTCTTTAATTGAATTCGAATGCATGCTTTAATTTTTATATTTTATTCTTTACTTGACTTGGACACTGTATTGTATATATTTGTATTGTATTAAATTCTATTACACTTTACATTGTAACAATTTTCACATGCCCGTTATTTATGGCAAAACATATTAGGAACACTATCACTTTGTAACATCTGTACATGTACCATATGTTTATAGTGAATAAACTACATTCATTCATTCATTCATTCATTCAAGAGTAAAAGCCTGGAATGCCTTCCACCTGTCACCTGAGGAAATGCCTTTACGCATACCCGGCCTTGTAGAGGGACGCCGGGTTATCTGGGACTCCCTGGGTGCGAAGTATACAGAATACCCACTAAAACCCCACTTGCGCCGCTTCGCCGCTAATACGGCAGGGACACGGGAACGCTTGCGCACTCGTTCGCGTCCCCACCAGTGGCTGCCCACAAGAGTAGGCAGAGACTAGACTTTTAGGGGGGGGAGATCATGCTTCCTCCCTTCCGGCCCTGTCACCTAGGTTAAGTTAAGATTAATTACTATGGATATTTCTGAAATATTTTTTTAAGTAATTTACCGACTTCAATAGAAGGGAAGGAGGTACTCAGTTCGTCCGCAAGTTTGCTTGTTCTTTTTTTATGTATGTATGTTCCCCCATAACTCTTGACCACGTTGGCCGATTTTGATAATTCTTTTTTTGTTTCAAAGCAGGTACCCCTACATTGTCCCATATAAATTTGGTGAAGGTCTGATGATGGGATCTAGGAGAAATCGAGGGAACTCCTCGAATTTGATAGGCACGCATATGCCGATGGTATTTTCTGTACGTAACCAAGCATTGGCTTACGGAAACCACAAATTGTGGCATAGCAAGTACATAATGGAAGTCGGTTTTATTGGTACAAATTATTTATTCTTTAATTTAGGCATATTATATGCACTTATGAATGTCAATAAACAACCAACGGTTCGGAAAAATAAACCTCTGCCACGAGAAGAACCGGCGTAAGAAACTCTGCGAGGTGTCATTTTTTCAATACATCGTATAGTTTAATATAAAATTACAGTGTCAGCTGTACAATAGTACCATATTTTAACTATAATTTAAACTAATTCTTAATTAACTTCCGATTCTGAACTTTATATCTCTTTACCAATGTCTTATTGGAGCGAACTTCCACAACCCCCGGTTCGCGTTTTTCGTTGAAGTTCTACTCCTGAACCATATTATATAGCATATAACAACCAAATTGGAGAAAATGGTGATAGACACTAACACCGTGTAGGTTTATAAATAAAAAAATAACAAAAAACAAAATCAATAAAATTAATTTTAAGCCTAGTCTAGAAGGTATACACAATAGCTACGCTCCATTACGTCGAGCTCACCTTGCTTACGACTATAGACGAAAAACTTACGAAAATGACCTGTTGTATATAAAAAGTAAAAAAGTTAAAAAAGTAAAAGTGATTTATTTGCCAAATTAACATTCATCGCTAGTAACACAGTGTAACAGTAACCCCCACACTAGGCTGGGCCTGTATCGTGGGAGTCAGTTCAGAATAACGGGTTAACAAAATAACATTGCGGCTTTAGGGGTGTGAAAATACAAATTAAAGACGAATTATGGTTTTACAAAAATGCATGCAAACAAATGACAAAAGAACAAGTTACGTATACATATTCGTATTATCCTAACAAGATATAGTTGTGACGTGTTCGAATAGGCGTGTGTTGTGTTTGTGTTGCACATTTTAAATATGTAATGTCTATTCGAACACGTCACAACTACTTACAACGGGTCATTTATGAAATTTTCACCTATACCTGGTTACGTGGGATGATACGAGGTTTATGCCATTATTGTTTCTTCCTATTCGCGATTCTGCACAAAATAAATTCCACACAGCTGAGTTTGATCACGTGCGTTATGCTTCACAGTCATTATTTCTACGCAATCTTGTTTCTTCCTATTCGTGATTCTGCACAATATGAATTTCATACAACTGAATTTAATCACATGCGTAATGCTTCACAGTCATTATTTCTACGCAATCTTGTTTCTTCCTATTGGTGATTCTGCACAATATGAATTCTACACAACTGAATTTAATCACGTGCGTTATACTTCACGATGCCCTGACGCGTACCTTTTTTAAATATTAGAAAAAAAATCAGTTGAATAATAATGTACGGAAATCTATTATGATTCTCCCACTCGTATAATGAATTGTCTTGCATTGTTATATAAAGTTTATTGTGTTAATACTACTGTCAGTTATTTAATTGACAGATTACAATGCTGGAGTAGAAAAAAAGAGTTTTACTACTATAACTACTCCTTAATTTCTCTTGTCAGCGTAATTAACCATGTCCGTTTATATCAGTCAACATAACAAGCCAGCAGACATCTTGATTAAGGCCAAACACAATTGATGGGGTCAGAGGGCCTAGCGAGGGCGGTAAATATCACTTATACCCATAACTGAACATCACCCTGTTTTTAGGGAGGTTTTCTTTCGTTGTGGTTCGTTGTTACGGTTAGGTATCGCGGTAACGACAGAATTTGGTTTTACATGTGCATTAGAGTGGTCCAGAAAAATGTTTTTTTGATTTGCGGTTTGAATACTCATCCAATCTGTTGCTTATGCCTAGTGATTTAACGTCCTCAAATATTGTTTCACTAATCGTAGTAACCCCGACCCGGGTATGTCCTAAAACTACGACCAAGACCCCCGGGGAATGGGCAGCAGCATTCCTTGAGTGCGGTGGAGATACTGCGATCGCCAACCCGTATGCCAAGCGTGGCGATTATGGCATTTACCCCCCATGAAATTGAGGGAGGCCTATGTCTAGCAGTGGACGTCCCAGGGCTGATATGGTGGAGGTGGAATCGTAGTAAAATAAATAAAAATAAATATTGGGGGACAATCTTACACAAATCGAACTAGTCCCAAACTAAGCAAAGCTTGTACTATGGGTACTAGACGACGATATACATACATATATAGATAAATACATACTTAAATACACAGAAAACACTCAAGACCCATGAAAAAATAACTGTGCTAAATGCACAAATAATGTCCTGGCCGGGGTTCGAATCCGGGACCTCTAGCTTCAGAGGCAGTGTCACTACCAACTAAGCCAAACAGGCCGTCCAAAATCGTCGAGGTGGTGATTGTAGGTTATTAAATACAAGAACTGTGTGATTTGGTGTCTCTGTTATTCACAAGCAACTAGTCTTTTAGTGATAATTGTCTCATATAAATAAAATTGATGAGGCGTCTTGTCGGGTGCAGTTGATGGAAAGTAATTTAGTTGACCGAAAAATGCTCTATCAGTCCTTTGAAAAGCGGTCTTTGAGGCGGAAAAGTCCTGCTTTCTTCCTGTTGGATTTCAGAACCTGGAGCTTTTTCAGTTATCAACTTTCAATATACATCTAGACAAAACCTACAACATTGACTGATAGGACTGATAGAGAATTTTTCGGTCAACTAAACGACTTTCCATAACAGCACCCAAAAATGCACCTCACCAATTTTATTTCTATGAGACAATTATCACTAAAGACTAATTGTTTGCAAGTAACAGAGACACCAAATCACTCAGTTCTTGTATTTAACAACCTATTATCACCAAGTTCTACTAGTGAGAACTAGGCATAAGCAACAGATTCAATGTGTTTACAAACCGGAAATCGAAAAAAAATTGTTTGGATACTGTTGATGTGAAAAACCTTTTTTTTTTTACTTTTGTACAGCTTTTGGCGCAACTACAAGGGAGTAAGTAGATGACCCTTCTGACCCATTTGAAGTCTCATCCTTTATAGCTTACGTAATAGGGGTATGGGGTCAAGAGCAGGGTCGACAGAACGAGTGCCACTTTATATTCGTTCTAAATATTTCCAAATTTCCCAAGTAAATTAGGATGTAAAGGCAATATCGATCTGAACAATTGTCACTTAATTATCTTACTTTCGTAAATAATTTGTTTAATACATTTTATTAAACTACTTTCGGCATGCCAAGCGACGGCGAAACGCCGCTTAGTCGCATAAAATTAGCAAAAGCTGGACATAATTCGCAAACTGTAATTTTCTTTTTGTATGATTTAAAGTATCGTTAGTTATACTTAAAATTAAAACAATTAAACAGTTCAAGGCTCCGCGTCAATGTTAACACTTTTGACGTAGTTATGTGCACAGAGAAGCCGTTTAATTTTTAATAATTTATCACCATATTGCAGATATCTAAAGTCACAAATATGGGTAGTAATTGGAAAACCAAATAGACTACGTCAAAAGTGTTTAATTGATGGCGTCAACATTTTATTAGTACTATAAGAAACGTATTTAACAAAAAATATCCACGATAATTGACTAAATGATATTTTTTCTTATCATAATACAGGTACTTTTATAAATTTATTTATTAATTATGGCTTACTTACAAAATCAAAATGGGTTACAAATATAGTTTTTTGTTTTTTTTTTTTAACATTGACGCGGAACTCTAAAGTGTTTAATTCTTTTTATTTTAAACATAACTAACAATACTTTCAATCTTAGAAAAAGAAAATTACAGTTATCGAATTATGTCCAGGTTTTGCTAATTTTATGCGCCTAGCTGTACAAAATATAATATAATACCGGTCTTATATAAGCAGTCTGGCTCATTTCGATAACTAGTACCTGTAACTTTTAAGGAGATAAATGAAATATGTTCAGTTTACTTATTGAGGATTGAGATAATTAATTGAAATGTAATGAATCTGATATTGAACTAAATAAAAATCAATAAATAAAAAATAAATAAATATTGGGGGACAATCTTACACAAATCGACCTTGTCCCAAACTAAGCAAAGCTTGTACTATGGGTACTAGACGACGATATACATACTTATATAGAACCCCCCAAAGTAACAGGGTCGAGAGCGGTATTACATTTTCTTTCACTTTTGTTGCCGTCCTTCTGATTTAAGTCGTAACTCTGTCTCTGTAAATGAGAAGGACAGACCCATTTTATGTTTGCGAAATGCGAGTCTATAACCAGTACTATATGTAAAGATAGTGAACCAATAACACGTTAGACGTCGCTGATCCCTCCAAACAGATTTCTGCATTTCACTATTAAGAATTTTCTTGTATTGAGTGAGAAGCTTTGTAAACTTTTGTTTCGGAGACAGAGGACTTTTCGTACAGTGTTATATTTACAAGCGTAGCGTGGCAGCGAGTTATTAGACATTTTATTACGCAATTACCATTCAGTATCATTAATTATGATGCAATAATGTAACAGTGTCTGCGGCCGCGGCGGTGACGTCACTAATTCAGTTAACGGCCGCCGTGACACTGATTTATTTGAGGTCTATGACTGTGTTGAAGTAATGGAAATTAGTAGTGTTTGGATAAAGATGTGTAAACACACTTACATATCTCCTGTCGGAATGGATACTGGTGGTTAATATATCTATACATACATATACTCACGCCTATATGTATTCCCAAAAGGGGTAGGATATAATTTCGAGGGTATATTCCTGAGATAAAATAAAGTAATCTTCTCTAAGACACATAGTATCTTAACTTGTACAATTGCGATGATATTCATAAATATATTTTGTAAATTAGAACTCCTAGTCATTGATGTACTATTATAGAACTAGATTCACAATCAGCACACAAAAATGGCCCCCGTGAAAGTACCGCCCGCACGACTCGGGCGGTACATTCCTGTTTAGTCGTGTTTGGACCGCAGACAGTGACAGTTGTCCAACAATGACAAATCGTGCTGTGAAAAATTGCTGTAATAGCTACAAAAAAAAACAAGGAAAAGGATGGAATATATTTCTTTAGGTTAGTTATTTTATAACGTTACAAAAATTATGTAAAGTCCTGGTAATTTCATGGTTTTGAATAAATAATTTTGTCAATTCAAATTAAAGGTTATCAAGAAACAAAATGTAAGGAGTCGCTATTAGGTCAATATTTTTTTAAATTAAATTGGTAAGGAATAAATTTGTGTTTTTTTAAATGTTTTAATTCAATATTTCCACAACATCCCCAGCGACGTTCAGAATGGAGCGCTATTATAGCGCAAAATAGATGTGACGCACTCTATAAATCAAGTCACACGAGTTTTGTGTGTTCGGTCCATTTCCCTATTCCCAACATATACAGCACCAATTAAGCTTAAATCGACTAACTGCAACTACTAAACCTGTCTTGAACGTAAGTCCGTTCGTTCGCGACTCATACTACATTATTCAAATTCTGTTTTAACATATAATATTAGCGTGAAAATCATGCAGAGGAAAACATATTCATATCTTATATGAATTGATGAAATAAAAATCAATTTAACGTAAATATATTTCATTAATTTACCTTTCAAGTTCATAGTCGGTATCTTTGTTTTATAGATGTCAGGGATAGATGACGAGGACTTGCAAAGCAAAAGTTATAAAACTACAAATTAATATAAAAATAATTTAAATAACCAAAGCGACTCTATTACTTTAACTGTTCACTTTTGACATTTATAAAGTAAACATTGGTAGCCTGTATATGATAGTGCCATTTTACTAAAAAGTTTTTACCACGTTGGTTCTTATGTTTGCAAATTTGACAGTTGACGCTAATGTCTGTAAGTACTTTTTTGTACGAAGTTTTTATATTTTAAAGATCCTCAACAATTAAACAACGTTGATTTTTAAATCCTGTAATGGCATACAGTTTTAATTTCCTAAGTGGCCTGCTACATGAAAAACGGTACAGTGTCCGTCTTATTAATTATATTATACCTTCTTACACGCAACTTTTCTAACACATTTACTTGACATATCATTCTAAACCTAAGGCCAAGGTGACAAATCTGTGTACCTATCATAGCCGCCTATGTGTGTGTGTGTGTGTGTGGATTTATTGACGTGCATGTCATTCGAATTTCGAATATATAATCATACAAACTTAGTTTAGAAATGTTTCGCCTCCGCATTAACAAACTGGGAAGTCGCCTATATATTAGGCTTATCAAGTGGGGTTAAATGTACTACTTAAAAAATTTAACATACATATTTATGAGTTACAAAACATTTTAATTCGACCAATCAAAACAATTCGCCATATTAAATCCACCAATAACAATAAACTAATTTTACTGTTAAAAAAACTTTGCAGTTTATGAGTTTATCATACCAACCAGAAAACAGCAGCACTAAAATCGACCAATCAGGTAACAGAATTCATTAGTTAAATTTTTGTTTTTTAGTCTCTAATTCACGACATTTAAAATAGTAATTCAATCGTCGAGCAACGCTTTGCAGCGCTCAATGGCAAGTCACAGGCGTTTATTTGCGGTGTCTTTATCTACTCAAAGCGTTGTCTATATTTTGTACATGTCAAAGCAGTATATAAAAAAAACATGCTGCTATTGCCCGTAAATTATACGGGTACATATGTTCTGTGTGGAATTTATTGTTCTTTTTGGGATGATAGTCTTTTTTTATTTATTTTTTCGCAATCTAAGTGAAAAGCAGAGTGTATAACTCTGGTCTAAAAGTCATTTTACTCCTCGAACTATTTTATTAACTATCTCGTGGTAATATAGCTGATTTTAGACCCTAGTCATATAATCTACTATTGTTGCGCGAAACACAGACATGTGAATAACATGCGAAAGTGATTAACTCAACCCTAACGCCATCGATTTGTAGAAGTTCACAAAAGAACTGGTACAATCGAAAGCTTTAATAGAGGGTTACAATGGCAAGCTGTCCAAAGAGCTACTACAACTCAAAAGACACAAAACCTGCGCAGTGATGAGAATACTCACTGGTCACTACAAACTAAACAAACACCTAACTAAAATAGGTTTAAAACAAAGCGCAGCATGCAGGTTCTGCCAAGAGTCAGAGGAGACAACCATTCACATCCTCTGCTCGTGTGGACCACTTATGCGCAAAAGAAGTATCTATGAGGCACATCATGCAACCAGAGGAGATACAACAAATTGCAGCCCAAAGAGTCTGGAAATTCTTGGAAGCAGTGGGTATAAGCAACGAACTATAAGGGCTGCCACAATATATCAACTACTACACAGTGTTCCAAAAACGCCTGGGATCGGACATTTTGTTATAACTCTGGTAATCGATGTAATTCAATAATTTCAATATGGTAAATAAAAGTGTAAAAGTGACCCCCAGTCAAATCTTTACAGATTCGGAGAAAAAAAATGATAAAATTGGCCATTTCCGGTAGGTACAAAAATGGAAAAATTGCTAATTCTTTTTTTTGTGAATTTATGGAATAGCAGTAATTTGTCATGTGATAATGTATATAATTGCGCGTTCTTTGAGCTATTAAACGTGTATTATTAGTAGATAGAGTGAAAGAAATTGACGAAAAACCAGTTTTTCGATTTTATTTATTTATTTTTTATCGGTGATGTAGTCACTCTATCTACTAATAATACACGTTTAATAGCTCAAATAACGCGTAATTATATGCATTATCACATGACAAATTATGCTATTCCATAAATTCACAAAAAAAAGAAATAGCAATTTTTCCATTTTAGTACCTACCGGAAATGGCCAACTTTATCATTTTTTTTCTCCGAATATATAAAGATTTGACTGGGGGTCACTTCTACACTTTTATTTACCATATTGAACTACATCGATTACCAGAGTTATAACAACATGTCCGATCCCAAGCGTTTTTGGAACACTGTGTACTGGTCCAAGCGGCATAAAATAGCCCACAACTAACCAACAATAATAATAAATAAATATACCCTAAATAAAAAGAGTGGATGGAAAAGTTGGAAGGGGAAGACCTCGGCGAACGTACTCCGACCAAATCGGAGACATTCTGCAGAAAGGCCAGGTCAGGAGTACCCTAAATCGGCGCGCATGCATGAAGAATGTTATGAAAGTTCATGAAGCGAAAGTTGTATGTCAGGATCGTAGCAAGTGGAAATCCGTGATCTCTGCCTACCCCTATGGGAAACAGGCGTGATTATATGTATGTATGTATGTATGTATGTATACCCTAAACCTAACTAACCAACAATAATAATAAATAAATATAGCCTAAGGCCAACTGTTTCTTACACACTTTCACCTTATTTTCAAATGTTAGCCAACTAGTTCAGGAATTCAATACTAGGAACAACCCCGACGGAGTCACAAACTCCAACTAAGTTAGCATTAGTTACGTGACGGTACTAGTAATTTGATTAAAGTAGCTAGGAACCTAGTTATTTGTATAACTTTGCTCAATATTTAGGTCAATTAAGTAGGTATATTGTCACATTAGAGTTACGTGATCCTTATGTCTCTTAGCCATCCCATTAAACATTTGACATTATTTCATTTTTAGGGTTCCGTAGTCAACTAGGAACCCTTATAGTTTCGCAATGTCAGTCTTTCAATCCAAGGCTTTGTGCTCTGCGATTGTTAGTGCTAGAAAGCTGCAATTTGGTACGGATGTATAAACCAATAAAACTGAAAAAGTAATAAATCAATATCTAAAAAAAAAATTAAGGGTTCCTTCCCTACACGTAAAGTGGGTTTTTTTTTTGCTTCAACCCTATAGTGTGGGGTGTTGTTGGATAGTTCTTTTAAAATGAATAAAGGTGTTCATCAATGGTTTTTTGATAAAGTGAATATTTTCGGAAATATGCACTCTAAAAGAAAAAAAGTGCGATTTAAAATGTAAACTTCTATACATGGAATAATAATTATCTATATCTAATCTTATCCATCATTCAGCGCTATTCACGACACACATACGCCACCGCACTGAGGATTCTTCTGGGACTTAAGAGTCCCCAGTACGCTCGGCTGAACTCGATTCTCCATACAAACGTAGTTACGCTCTCATTTTAAAACGCCATTCTAGAATAACATGAAACTTTGTATACACAATGGGAGCCGCCATATCTAGGTCGGAAATTAGTTTCTGTTGCTAAAAATTGTAATAGAAAAAAAATACAGCGAGTTTTTGAGTTTTTTACGTCTTGTATGAAAACCTTAATATACGTTTTATTTTTTCTCCATTATAATTTCAAGGAACAGAAACTAATTTCCGACATAGATATGCCGGATCCCATTGTGTATACAGAGTTTTATGTTATTCTAGCATGGCGTTTTGAAATGAGAGCGTAACTACGTTTGTATGGAGAACCGAGCTTACTGCGGACTCTTAAGATTAAAGGAATACTTAAGTGTAAATAAACTATTTTGACGACATTTTTGCGAATTGCTTTTTTTAGGGCTCCGTACCCGAAGGGTAAAAAGGGACTACTACTATGACTTCCTTGTCCGTCCGTCTGTCATCAGGCTGTATCTCACGAACCTTGATAGCAAGACAGTTGAAATGTTCAGAGATGATGTATTTCTGTTGCCGCTATAACAACAAATACTAAAAACAAAATAAAAACAATATTTATGCGAGCACCCATACAAAAAAAAAGTTGCTCATTGCGTTCATCAGGCGCTGGGTCTCAAAATGGAAAATTAAAATCCGACACGCAATTGACCAAAGTTGTACTTCATTTTAATTACCGTTTTATTACTGTTAAAAAATAAAAGAATATTATTATTTATATTAAACTAGCTGTTTCCCGCGACTTTGTCCGCGTCTTCACTCCTATTGGTCGCAGCGTGATGAAATATAGCCTAAAGCCTTCCTAGATAAATGGACTATCCAATACAAAAATAATTTTTCAATTCGAACCAGTAGTTCTTGAGATTAGCGCGTTCAAACAAACAAACAAACTCTTCAGCTTTATAGTATTATAGAATAGTATTGATTAAAAAGGGTTATAATAAAGTGTCCAATGTTGTATAGATATTAGAACGGAACACCTCGTGCGCGAGTCTGACTCGCACTTGGTCGGTTTTTTATTTATAATAGCATTCTATTTTTTAGAGGAAATATTGATAAAGCTTTTACAAGCAGAATCAGAGAAAATTCAATTTCCAACTAGAGTTAAAAATTGAACACCCCTGACTGGATTCTTCATTCCGTTTGGATAATGAAAAATAATATCTAGTTGATCTAATCATTTAGCGCTAATCACGATAAACATGCGTCACAGCCCTAGAAGTTTTTTTCACGACATAAGTATATAAATAAATAATAAATAAATACATATTGGGGGACAATCTTACACGCCCTAGTTCCAAACAAAGCAAAGCTTGTACTACGGGTACTAGACGACGATATACATACTTAATAGATACACTACCGTCAGAAAGTTTAAGACCAAACACAAAATATGCAAATAATCAACATAAAATTTATTGATTATCCATTCAATGTTGATTCATCTGTCCGTAGTACTCTCGACCAGTTTGCAAAAGTCAAATCCTTGTGAGAAATAACCCATTGCAATATGTTTTCCTTGTTTTTGTGTTTGGTCTTAAACTTTTTGTCGGTAGTGTAAATACATAGAAAACGTCCAAGACCCAAAAAAAATATATCCGTGATAAATGCACAAATAAATGCCCTGGCCGGGATTCTAACCCGGGACCTCTAGCTTCGGAGGCAGAGTCACTACCAACTAGGCTAAACAGACCGTCAATATCGAGATTAAGCTGCTACAGACTACTACTACGCGTAGCGGGGACTACTGCGTAGCTGTACGAGCGTAGTTTAGCAGTTTCACTGCCAACAATTTCGTAGCGCTCCGCCCAGACGCGATAAACCATGTGTAGAGGAAAGCGCCTACGAGTCAAGTGCCTACGAGTCAAATGCCTACGAGTCAAATGCCTACGAGTCTTGACTCGAGGCACCGGCTACCGGTTTGGCACTGGAAGTTAGTAGTGAACTAGTTACGGCATAATTTACACACTTATTCAATCAATTAATCGGGTACTTGCCACATGCATATTGTGTGTGTAATATGGTGTTCATGTATTCGGATAAGAAACCAGTAAAATCTATACTTAATATTATAAAGCTGAAGAATTTGTTTGTTTGTTTGTTTGTTTGAACGCGCTAATCTCAGGAACTACTGGTTCGAATTGAAAAAATATTTTTGTGTTGGATAGTCCATTATCACCATTATCGAGGAAGGCTTTAGGCTATATAACATCACGCTGCGACCAATAGGAGCGAAGACGCGGACGAAGTCGCGGGCAACAGCTAGTATTTCAATAAAAAGCAATTTACTAAAGTTAATTAAATCATACAGCGGGTGCAGCGGCGGAAAACGCCAAAATCCTAAAGCGTAATTAATACAAGGGCCTCGGCAAAGAGTACTTTTTTGTACCTTTTGAAACTCCATGCATGGGCATGGGCATGGGGTCCCAGCGCGCACTAGTTATTTGCAGAAATTGCGAAGCGTCTGGTTGACGTAACTAGTGACCGAAGAGCTGGCGGCATCCTCGCTCAACGTATCAGCATTGCGACATACAGCGAGGAAAGTCAGCATCCCCGATAGAATGCCTCAAGGGCCTGTTTTAGATTTAAGTTAGTTTTAATTTAATTTTATATTATTCGGTTAAGTACTCGTATTCTTGTATATATTTTCTTTTTACATAAATAAATTAGAATTAAGTCTTCAAAAATTTTAAAAAATACGGTTTTTATCGCCCAAGAGTAAATTAAAAGATACCAAAAGAATCCTTATGTAAAAAAATGCTTATCTATTCTTCGTCACTTTATACTTAAACGCAACCTTTCACGATTAAAACAGCGACTTACTTATTCTCCTATACAACAGTTGGTTGGAATACCACCACCACCACCATATCAGCCGAAAGACGTCCACTGCTGAACATAGGCCTCCCCCATATTCAAGGGGGTATATGCCATAATCGCCACGCTTGGCATGCGGGTTGGCGATCGCAGTATCTACATCGCACTTCAGGGATGCTGCTGCCCATCCCCCGGTGGTCTTGGCCGTTGGTTGGAATGACTGTGACGATTTTATTCAGTAAATTTTTTTTTTAACGTTTGATTTCCACAATACTCAGCATCAACACTAACTTTGCATTTTTGTATTGTATCTTTCTGGTAATATTTATCCTCTCTAAAACTGGTTCGAATACTAACATATTTTTTCGTTAAGTTGCCAATGACGTTCACCACAAGGCGTGCTATAGGATTGTTTACTACATGGTATTAATGGTATATAAAAAAAAACCTGCCACCTCTGCGGTAGACAATGCCGCTATCGCATAGGCTTACATAGTCATTTAAGAATAAAATATAGTATAGCTTCGAAGCTGGAGGTCCCGGGTTTGAATCCCGGCCGGGGCATTATTTGTGCAATTAGCACAGATATTTGTTCTTGGGTCTTGGATGTTTTCTATATATTTATCTATATAAGTCGTATATCGTCGTCTTGTACCCATAGTACAAGCTTTACTTAGTTTGGGACTAGGTCGATTTGTGTAAGATAGTCCCCCAATATTTATTATTATTTATTATTATTACTATTGGATTCAAAATAAAAATATCATACATAGAAATAAGGTTAAGATTCAGTTCTCTTCAGGTACTCAGCCGCAAGGTGCCATACAATATAGCCAACAGCAAAAGTAATTGATCATTTTAGTACCATGTCACTTTCACTAATTTGACGCATCCAACTGTCACAGCATTGTTACGTTAGCGCGACAAAGTACAAAAATAATCATCTACATTCGCTGTTGACTGTACTTAACCATTTTCCTCAGGCTTAAAGCAGTAATACAAGACGAAGACGTCTATTTAAATAAATTATCTTAAACGAACGGTTTCATTTAAGCATTTAGGCGAGGTCTTGTGAAATTGATACGGTTTCCATCCCGCTGAGTCACCAAGGCTTTGACGGCCACGTCAAATCACCTGGTGACGTCAAATCACCCCCCGTCAAATTACCCCCAAAGGATCAATCACATTTAAGTTATTAGATTTAAATAAAATTTGCATTCGTGGCGCGGTCGCTTGGCGCGCGCGAGCAAGCGAGCGCGTAGAGTAAATATAAATTTGTTTTCAGTTTAGTACATTTAGTAATATAACCATCTAGTCGAAATGAAAACGCCCTTTTGAAATATTAAGCTGCATCAATCAGCGACTTCATTACAGTCCTCTGCTTAAATTATTATCTCCGGCGTCATAACGAGTTTTCAACCGAAGCGATGAGTCAATTCGGAGCATTATTTTACCCATCCTGTATTAATGTATGTAATCCTGTAATATACACATTAGTTTCATAATTCATAAATTTTGCTCCAGTTCAAAGTCTCAGCTCTAACTTAATATATCATCAACAAATGACAATATAACCGCGAACTCCACAACTTATTAGAACTTACCAATAACGCCTCCCTTATTATAAATAAATAAATAAATATTAAGGGACATTTTTACACAAATCGAACTAGTCCCACAGTAAGCTCAACAAGGCTTGTGTTATGGGTACTAGACGACGATATATTTAATAGATATATACTTAAATACATAGAAAACATCCAAGTCTCAGGAACAAATGTCTCTGCTCACCACAGAAACAAATGCCCTTACCGGGAATCGAACCCGGGACCTCTAGCACTACCAACTAGGCTAAACAGGCCGACACATTATAAACTCAGTTTAATAACTTCGCGATGCTAATAACCAATAAGTTACCTTTTTTGTAGTCAACGCCGCAAACTTAGGACCGCAATACGGCGATGGCTACAACAGTTCCGTTAACATTATCAAGAACTTTAAGCGTTCGTATGTGAGAATTTAGTTAACCGCGAGAAGCCTCTATGGCGACGGGGCGCGCGGGGCGGGGCGACGCCGTCGCGACGCTCAGTCGGGCGCCGGCAACGACCAGCGCCGGTCGCCGCGCATGGGTCGCGTCAGGTAACGCGGCATGCGGCCCGCGCTCGCCGCGCTCGCGGCCTGCTGCGTGGTGGCCCGCGCCGAGCCGCCCGCGCGCCCCACGCCGCGCAACGCCACCCCGCACCGCCTCCAGTGCTCCGAGGGCGTCGTGCTCCCCGTCTGGCACCCCCTCGAAGATGTCCCGACCCTCGACATCGCCCTCCGCGGCTGCGTTTACTTCTTCGCGCTCATGTACCTCTTCATCGGCGTGTCCATCGTCTCCGACCGGTTCATGGCCGCCATTGAAGTCATCACGTCGCGCGAGAAGGAGGTGCGCGTGCGACGGAACGGCAGCGACCAAATCATTGTCGTGCGTGTTTGGAACGAGACTGTCGCCAACTTGACTTTAATGGCCTTAGGGTCTAGTGCGCCTGAGATTTTGTTGTCCGTTATAGAAATAGCTGGAAAGAACTTCGAAGCGGGTGATTTGGGGCCGGGGACTATCGTGGGCTCCGCCGCTTATAATTTGTTCGTGATCATGGCTATATGCGTGGGAGTGATACCTGATGGTGAGGTGAGGAAGATCAAGCATCTCCGAGTGTTTCTCGTGACCGCAACATGGTCCATATTTGCGTATGTGTGGCTCTACCTCATCCTAGCCGTTATTTCCCCGAACGAAGTCGAAGTATGGGAGGGCGCTGTCACCTTCCTCTTCTTTCCAGCGACAGTTATGACAGCTTACATAGCAGATCGCCGGCTGCTAGTGTACAAGTATCTAAAGAAAGGATATCGTGTCAATGAACGTGGTGTGATCGTGGAAGGCGAAGGTGACGGCTCCGTGGAAATGGCATTGAAACCAGGCGATGACTTCGCTTCCGACGACGACGAAGGTCGGGAAGTGGAGAAATCCCGCCGCGATTACGTAGCTGTTCTCCGAGAATTAAGGAGACAACATCCAGAAGAGGATTTGGAGACTGTCGAGAGAATGGCATTGGAGACTTTAATGTCGAAAGGGCCTAAGTCTCGCGCATTTTATCGAGTGGCCGCGACGCGGAAAATGACAGGCGGTGGAGACTTCTCGCGGAAAATATCGGAAAGGGCTCAAAGTGATCTTAGTGAGGTCAAGGCTGAGTTACAGCGGCGTGGATCGGGCTCGCCGTCGATCGAGCCTCGTGGCCCGAATGTACGTTTCGACCCAGACCACTACACTGTGATGGAAAATTGTGGCTCGTTTGAAGTGAGAGTAGCCCGAGCAGGAGACTTGAACGGAGAAGTCACCGTGCAGTATACTACAGAAGACGGAACGGCTGAGGCTGGGTCTGACTATGTAGCCGCCCAAGGCACACTAGTCTTCAAGCCTGGAGAAACGGAAAAGACCTTCACCGTCCAGGTAATAGACGACGACGTGTTTGAAGAAGACGAACACTTTTACGTCCGTCTCACCTCGGCTAAAGGTGCTTGTTTGGCTTCGCCCTCAACAGCCATGGTCGTGATATTAGACGATGACCATTCTGGTGTGTTCTCTTTCGCACAAAGGGACTTTGAGCTGACGGAATCGGTTGGGACGTATGATCTTCGAGTGGGGAGAACTGCTGGTGCGAGGGGGAAGGTACGCGTGCCCTACTGGACGGAGGATGGCACTGCTAAGAGCGGTGCTCAGTACGAGCCTGCTGAAGGACACATCGTCTTTGAAAACAACGAAACTGAGTGAGTACTTTTACTATTCCTGTTTAATAAATCCATAGAAAATTTCCTGTCTGATTCGATGTAATGGTATAATAATAATTATGTTTCATTTGTATTACATTAACCACCCGCGCGCGTTTATCCTAACTTTTCAAATAACAATATCAAATCAATTTGTTGAGTAAAATATATAGGGTGTGTATGGACACTTTTAAATGCGGTTTTTAAATCGTGTACATAAAATTATGTGATTTAACTATAGTGATATCGTGGCCAGATGGCCTAAGTAGGTAAGTAAATTTTATGTATTCTAATGTTTTCTGTCTTAATTTTATGTATTCTAATGTTTTCTGTCCTAATTTTTTGTCATACCGAATTGGCTATGTCATGAGTTTTCAAATGCAATGTCAAATATCGCCTTTTGATAATATGTACATATTGTATCGTCTCGAAGTCTTGAATAGCGAAGTTTAGGGCGTGCCTTTTTGTACCGATACCACCAACTCCCGTAGCGTAGAAAGTAGATTTCCCTTATCTAATATATGGTATATATAGTAAAACAGCCATACGTTACATGTATACATGTATGGTACAGGTTAGGTCGCCAAAAAAAACTCGATCATGCGTTAGTGAGAGACATTATCCTTCCAAAAACATAATACTTATATATTTATTTACCACTCGAAAGGTTGGATTAAATAGACGAAAGGGTATGAAAATCATGCTAACTCATCTCCAATATCGTTCCATCGATTAGATCTCTGCTCACTAAAGCCATGGTGTAAGGACAAGCGGAGCGGTCGACGGCGCGAGACGCAAGTTTTCAGGCGAGTATGCTCACGCCCCATCAGTCGCGTACGGAATCACAGATTCGTAACCAGCTACGATCAAATATTTTTTTTGTTTCATACGAAACCAGATTAGAATGAAGAATTTTTCTTTGAAGGAAACCCGTTACAATTACCAAAAACTAGGTAATAGGTTAGTTTGTTTAGTAGTTTCATATGCCCGAAGGCCAAACTGCCCCGAAATAAACTGTAGGCTTACGACTAATTTATAATCGCGACTGGTTTAAAATATTCGATCGCAACTAATTTATATGATAACACTATAGAATTCTACCGCAACTGTACGTGTCCGTAGCAAGGCTGACGTTTGTACATAAGCAACGGTTGCGATGTTAATAGTCGTTTTTTTGCAACTCTGATAACTTGATTTGGAATGATAAAGGCAGGGATCTCACGCTAAGTAACTCATGCAATACATTATGACACCTGAATCCTGAAATGTGTACCTATGCTTAGAAACATACGTGTGATGCGCAACGTTGCGTATGACAAGTATGTTTCTAATTATACAAATTTCAGGGTTCAGATGCCATAATGCATGGCATACGTTGCGCAGCATGGGATCAGTGTGTATTTCATTACTCAAATCGGAAATCGGGTTGACTCGAATCGCCAAGCATGGTGTTATGTGGGTCACAGGTATTCGAGTTAAATAAACCGGCAAGTCAAAGTCAAACAAAGTGGAGTTGATTTGAATTGCGACCGATTTTAATTCGAAGTGACTCGTTTAGATTATGATTCGAGCAATTCGATTCAGACAATTCGACTCGCCCATAGCTAGGATGCAGCGTGTGTGTGTTCAGGCGTGTTCCGTAGCGGGACTCGCTCTACCGATTTCCCCGTATATCTAAAGACATAACCAGGCCATATAATTATTTATTTTAGGCATCTGAGGCTCATATTACTAAAATGAAGTTATATCGCGTTGAGACCACGACGCGAGGCACTAATTTAAGGTCCAGCTACACCGCTGCTTAAACCGCACTGACGCACCGTAAACGCAGTGACGTGCCTCATGCGTGACGCTTATAACTCATAAGTTTCTCCCTCTCGTCACCGTACCCTCACCGTATTTAGAGCACTGGTGTGCCTGGACCCTTATGCAGGCATTATTTGCATGGTTTGATCGTATGGTCAACAGCAAATGTAGATGATTATTTTAGTACTTTGTCGCACTAACCTAACAATACTGCGACAGTTGGGATACGCCAAATTATTAAAAGTGACAAGGCACTAAAATGATCATCTTCTTTTGCTGTTGACTATACTAGTCTTACTTCGGTGGCATTATCTGCAATATCGGGTGCAAGTTTTTGTACGATAAATCTGCTTTGAGGAAGTTTCCATTTAACGTGTGTAATTGGAGCTTAGTATTTGTTCGAGTTCTGCGATTTTAGTACAGTTAGCTGTAGAGAAACCTGAATCCCCTGTATACAATTTAATTTCATTTATTGCATTTTATGTTGTACACAAGGTCTTCTTACATTATTTATCAATTCCAGGAACATGAAGGGTACAGCAAACTTAAACTTATAAATATACGGAGTACAATTAAATCAAGTATTAAAATACGTATAGGACAAAATTATCAAGTTAAATATATTCGTATGATAAATGATAATAATTTCTAATGATACAGTTCATCACAATGAAACCTAGACTTAAATTGATGACTGTGGTACAAACTTTTATACTAGTACACAAATACTTATGGTTAACGATTCTGGAATTTTGTGGATGCTCAATTTAACTTTGCAAGCTTTGACCATTCTTGAATACCATAAGCCATATATGGCACTTATAATTTATGACCTTATTGACATCGCGTCAAGGTTTAAACTTTATTAAATAATTTTATACGTCATCAAAAAGGGTTAACCGCATTGTTATGCTGTCGAACAGCATTGTTTCCTGCTAATTAAGCTGAATTGGATTTTAGTGTGCTATTATAATAAAGTGGATGAATATTTTGATATTTATTGCGAACTCTCTGATAACAGATAACAGGACAATAATAAGATTATAACTATGCCAGAATATTCTGTAGTTATGTCAGTAGACCGGTTAACGAGACCGTTTTACGTGTGGTGTTGTCGTGTTTTGCTTTATACGGTTACCTAAGAAGTTTTTTGGCAAACGAAACACACGTACAGCCCGCTTGTTACCAGCCTATGGACCGCAGCCTATGGACGCCTGAGCATCACATGAGCGTTGCGAACCCTTTAAAAAAATATGCACTCCTTTCTTGAAGAACCCCACACCGTAGTCCCTCGGGAAACCTCGGAAGTGAGCTCATTCCAAAACCGGAGCGCCCGAGGGGGGAAATTCCTTTGAAACCGTACCGTACGCGACCATTTAGGTTCTAAGTGACAAAGAAGCCCTTATAATCTGTCTGTAGGTGGCTTACTTCATCGACTAAAAAGCTCTACAATGGGGGTTCGAAAACCTTCGTCAGTTATTAAATTAATTATAAAATAAAAATATATTGGGGGACAATCTTACACAAATCGACATAGTCCCAAACTAAGCAAAGCTTGTACTATGGGTAGTATGGGTACTAGACGACGATATACATACTTATATAGATAAATACATACTTAAATGCATAGAAAACATCCAAGATCCAGGAACAAATATCCGTGATAAATGCACAAATAAATGCCCTGGCCGGGATTCGAACCCGGGACCTCTAGCTTCAGAGGCAGAGTCACTACCAACTAGGCTAAACAGGCCGTCAAAAATTCCTTTATAAAGTCATAGACTAGACTCTTGGTACCTTTTGAAACCAAAGTACTAAGTAGACAAGTTTTGGGGAGGCCTGTGTCCAGCAGTGGACGTCCTTCGGCTGATAGGATAGGTCTTATGTCAAAAAATATGTATGATTTCCTTAATGCGTAGCCTAGTGGTAAAAGGACAAGGCGGTCGTTAGATTTAGACCCGGCTCGTAAGCAATGGGGTTTTCACCTCAGCGGCTCGAAAATGGCGGTTTTGCTGCTTGAAACCAGTGAGCAAAATGCAATTTTGCTGCGAGCGTGAAAAAAACTTACATTTTATTTGTTTATGTCGATAAGGTTAGTTTAAGTAACTTCATTCTGTCTAACACTATTGCTTTGCGTTATATGTTCTCACCGCTGAGGTGTAAAGTTGTATGTATCGCACGAGAGCAAAGGTATTTGAGTCCCTCGCTACGCTCAAGATCCTAATTTTATATCACTCGTTACGCTCGTGATTCAATTATACAAACTTTAGCTTGCTTGGTACTCAACATCAAAACTCGCAGCAATACTCTTAGCTCTCTTGTTAAACAAATAACTATTTCAAACTTCTGTACGGAATATGATATTACACCGTTAGCTTTCCGGTAAAGCAACACATCATGAGGACACGTGCATGGTCAACAGCAAATGTAGATGAACAAGTTAATACTTTGTTGCACTCATCGTCATCATTATCATCATATCAGCCGAAAGTCGAACTGCTGGACATACACTACCGTCAAAAAGTTTAGGACCAAACACAATTTTTTAGTTTAATTTTCATAAATTATTACGCAAACCAAACAAGGCAAAAAGATTGCAATGGGCTATTTCTCACAAGGATTGGACTTTTGCAAACTGGTTGAGAGTACTACGGACAGATGAATCAAAATTGAGTCGATAATCAACCAATGTTGATTATTTGCATATTTTGTAGGCCTCCCCTATAGAGATCCACAATGACCGATCCTGCGCCTCCTGCATCCAACGGACTCCTGCGACCTTTACCAGGTCATCATCACCTTCTCGACCTTGTGTGATTGTTGTGGTGTCACACTAAAGTAATAAGCGCTTTAGCGCTCGTGGCCCAGCGGCACCCGCCTACCGCGTGCGGTATGCGAGGTTAAGCAATGTGGGCGCAGGTCATTTCTTGGATGGGTGACCGCTTTGAGTGGTTACTAACTGAGCGCTCTCGGGCTTTGGAAGGCACGATAAGCCGTTGATCCCGGCTGCTGTCTACGACAGCAGTCGTTAAGCCAAGTTAGAGGTCTTCGGGCGGCTTGAGAACTTCTAACAGTCAAGTTGCCCACTCACTTGACAAATGCACCACGTCCGTAGGGAGTACCCACCGTTACCCTACACGTGACCCCTGGGTGGTGCTAAAAATGCAACAAAAAACTGGCAACCGTACTTGTCTTCTCGAAGATCTCACGGTTCGTAAATAAATGCCATACGATTAAATACATAAACTAAAGTAATAATATTGGGACTGTTTGGGATGCGTTAAAGAAAAGAAAGTGACATCTGAGAAGAAATTCAATGGTGTTATACGCAAAGTCCCTAACCCGCACTAATTCAACGTGGGCCCAGCATTGGGACTATATATAGGCTGCTGATGATGATTCCCCCAATTGAATAGGTAAATAGGATATGAGTAATAGTTTCCGTTCCCTATCTTTCAATCAAATTGAAGTGGTTACTCATGTGACGTACTTGGGTACTCATTAAGGCGACTTCCTGACTTGGCGGGGCGGAGATCGATATGTCATAGGTATTTTGTTGTTTGACGTGAGCTTACTTATGTAAGATTTCCTCACTTGACGAAATACTGTCACATTATCCGATCGATGTCGGTGTAGAATCCGACATCGATATAATGTGAACACGCTCTTACTTAGGTCTCGCCGAAGATCAGCGCCGGCTCCCTGAGTCGGCATTTATGCTGAGGCGAGACCCTTTCGTGACGAATTACGATTTTAATTTTTTTATTGTATACTAATTATTTTTGGTCACGAATAAATATGTATATATATATATATATTTAATTGTTAATGGGATTACGTTTGACCTTAGTCTAACCTGATGGAAAGTTAAGACAAAGTCTAAGATTGAACACGCTCACCCAGAAGATGCCTATTCACTCTTACCTTGAAGACATCGAGGTCATATGCTTCTGGAAATACAGACGCCGGAAGAGAATTCCAGATTGAAGCAGTGCGAATCAGAAATGATTTGTTAAACCGCGAGGTGCGGCATGGAGGGAATTCGACTACATGTGGGTGAAATCCCATACGGTGCCTAGTACTCCGATAAAGAAAAGTCGAAGGGGGGATAAGGTCATGGAGCTCAGCAGCACACTCTCCAAAATACAACCTATAGAAAATTGCCAGACAGGCGACCCTCCGCCGATGCTCCAAACTTTGGAGTTTGGTTCCAACGAGCGCAACGTCGCCTATCAGTCTCCTGGCTCTCCGGTCCACCGAGTCCAAAGCACCCAGCTGATATTTGGCTGCACCATCCCAAAGATGACAACACTCCATACACGATCTCACCTGAGCTTGGTACAGGTGAAGCAACTTCTTCTTCTTCTTCTACTGTCAGTATTACGTTTGCGCAGTACTAACACGATGCGCAGAAGTGGGGCAGTACTGCATTGATATCGGTTGACACTGACAGCTGACACTTTTCTCGTATCGTACCGCCTCCGCCCCGACAAATCAGGAAGGTGCCTTAGCTTTTTCGGTAGTCAGCGCGGCGCACAGAGCGGTGCAGGGCGGAGGCGGTTTTGCGTTTTTGCTCTTTGCGAAACTGTCGACTGTCGATTACTGCTTCATATGTCACACACGCCGCCTCCGCTCTACCGCGCCACCGAATACCGCGCGGTTTTTTGGTGCGACGTACCTCGGACCGCGTTCGGTTTACCGCAAAACCACCTCCGCCCCGAAAATGACGTGCCCTGTTCGTTTCAAGCTTTAGGTTTGAGGTAATTCCCGTCCAACATTACTTCTCGAGAATTTGTAAGGAAGGAGTAAATACTATCTGAGTAAGCACGCTAGAGCAAAATTAATCTTAAAATTAAAACGGTGCTACAGTGTGTTTTAGCTCACATAAGGTGACTTCTTGATTTGGCGGGGCGGGAGCGATATGTCATAGGTATTTTGCTCTTTGACGTGAATTTACCGATGTGAGATTTCCTCACTTGACGAAATACTGTCAGTAATACGTTTGCGCAGTAGTAATACCATGCGCAGGAGTGGGGCAGTACTGCATTAGTATCGGTTGACACTGACAGCTGACAGTTTTCTCATATCTTACCGGCCCCGCATCGACAAGTCAGGCGCCTAAGGCTACTCCGAGATTTGGCGGGGCCGGATCGCTATGTGGTATGAGAACTTACTGCACGGCTAGCACAAGACGCCGCGCGAGCTATATCGCGCGCGAGATAGACTATCCGTCTCTTTAAGTTTGTACCCATTAGACAGAGACGGATAGTCTATCTCGCGCGCCGTCTTCTGCTAGCCGTGCTGATGTTTTTTATTTATTTATTTTAGTTAGCGAGAAAGACCCCTTACTGGAAATTTGACTGAAATAAATAAGAAAATAAATAAATAAATACAAACGAAACGAATCGTAGGAAACCAATAGGAAACGTCGAAGTAAATTTGACATTTAAGTCCCCGGAAATTGTACATTTCTGCCATGGTGTGCGCTGCGATCGCTTAGTTTACCCCCACCACCTACTTCGCACATAGCCAATACTAACATGAAAAATATAAACACTTAAAAAATTTTTTAAAGAAAGAAATACGTTTGAAATTCAATTGTGAAGTCAATATTTGCGACATATTTCGGACTACAATCGGAGTCCTTCATAAGGCGTATGCTACACGCTCGATATTTATCGTGATATTTGGAGAATCACGATGTTTATCGAGTGTTTAATATAGGCGTATCACGTATCGTGACACGGATCGCTGGATTTCTAGTAAGCTAAAAATCCACGATCTGTATCAACGATCCAACTTAAAGAAAGAAATACGTTTGAAATTCAATTGTGAAGTCAATATTTGCGGCATGTTTCGGACTACAATCGGAGTCCTTCATAAGGCGTATGCTACACGCTCGATATTTATCGTGATATTTGGAGAATCACGATGTTTATCGAGTGTTTAATATAGACGTATCACGTATCGTGACACGGATCGCTGGATTTCTAGTAAGCTAAAAATCCACGATCTGTATCAACGATCCAACTTAAAGAAAGAAATACGTTTGAAATTCAATTGTGAAGTCAATATTTGCGGCATGTTTCGGACTACAATCGGAGTCCTTCATAAGGCGTATGCTACACGCTCGATATTTATCGTGATATTTGGAGAATCACGATGTTTATCGAGTGTTTAATATAGACGTATCACGTATCGTGACACGGATCGCTGGATTTCTAGTAAGCTAAAAATCCACGATCTGTATCAACGATCCAAATATCACGATAAATATCGAGCGTGTAGCATCCGGCTATGGATGAGTATTGACACGGTTGCCCGGCCGGCGGGTTGGACGGGTGTGAAATATAATGAGCAGTGATCGTTACTTTTGTAGCATTTTCGGTGCAGCGTTTTGGTATTAACTGAGTTGGTATGGACAAATACAATTTAAACGGTTAATTAACGCTAATAAATCATAAGAAAAGAAATCATTTATCCCAATTCCGTTAACCGAGCGAGCGAGGAGCTTCCGTGGCCCAGCGGCGCCCGCGTACCGCGTGCGATATGCGAGGTTAAGCAATGTCGGGCGAGGTCAGTCCTTGGATGGGTGACCGCTTTGAGTGGTTACTAACTGAGCGCTCCCGTACTTTGGAACAACGGCACGTTAAGCCGTTGATCCCGGTTGCTGTCTATCATAGCCACAGCGACTGCTTTTTACTGCTGTGAGCGTCGCTGGTGCGCTCTCCGACATAGTTGTATGATACGGCCACAGGTGGTCTGGCCTTAAGCTCGTCACGCTTAGCGTCAAATTCTGCACGTCGCCTAATTTCGAAATCGTTCTAAATATAGTACTGAATGTTGAAATTGTATCAAAAATGAAAATTGTATTAACTTCATGGTTTACATCTACTAGAAAGTAAGAAGAAAAAATAAATACGTTAATAACATTTTTAGGGTTCCGTACCCAAAGGGTAAATAATACGGGACCCTATTACTAAGAATTCGCTGTCTGTCTGTCACCAGGCTGTATCTCAAGAACCGCGATAGTTAGACAGTTGAAATTTTCACAGATGATATATTTCTGTGGCCGCTATAATAACAAATATTAAAAACAGGCCAAGTGCGAGTCGTCATTTTATATATCTTGTGATTCTTGTAGTATGTATTAAGGGGATGAATATTTATGACATGCATATATCTGCGCACGAGACAACAATACGAAACACTCTTCGATCTACGATAGATTTCCTATCATAAGATTTCACCCTATTTTCGTATATGACCCACTGCTGGGCACAAGCAATCTTTCATTAATGAGAGGGACCGAGCAGTAGTCCCTAAGCTGCATAGAGCCGCTGCTGTGAGGTCATAAGATTTTAGATGAGGTAAAATACCATCATACCGCCATAAGGGTCGGCAACGCGCATGTAACAAAGGGGCATGTGACACCCCCTGAAGTTACACGCGTCCATAGGCTGCGGTGACCGCTTACCATCAGGCGGGCCGTAAGTTTGTTTGCCACCGACGTGGTATAAAAAAAAACATTCTAACTTGATTCTGTCGTTTAATAATTAATGTCCAGGATTTGTATGAAAAATAAATCTCCAGGAACCTATTTCGGTTGCCTTTAAGTACTGAATTTTGTTTCTAAATATACTAAGCGCTTTCCAGCAAACGCCAAACCATTTCATTTTACTAGTTAAAAACAGTTCCCTAATTACAAACTTCCAAATATTCACCCTTCACAAACCCAAAAAAAGCCGCAGGTCGATGCTTAACGTGTTTACAAACTTCCCTCGGTGAATTTTTAACTAGCTGGGGTGACGTGAATATCCACCGTACATCGACAGAAAGTTATTGAGTACTAACTAATATCAGACTGTGTTGCGGAGTCCTACCTACCGTCCATCCTTGTGGTATGAATGGGTATAGTCGGCAAAGTTAGCTGCAAATCATATACGATGTTCTACACATGGTGTGATGAATTTTGGCCTTGTGCCTCTTTTTTTCAGGGGGGGAAAATGCATTACGCATATCACCCGGGTACAGTGGTGACCCGTGTGGTTATGTGGGACAGACTGATGAGAGCCACAGTATACCCCCCCCCCCCCCCCATCTGCCGCCTCGCCGCCTTCTGGTGAGGTCACGGGAACGCTTGCGCACACATCCGCGACCTCGTGGCCTTGTGTACCTAAGTCAACTTAAATGTTAACGCCACTATAGGCCTTACCGTGCAATAAAAAATATCGTTGTCCTTGAAACGCCCTCGGACCAAATTAGGAAAAAATATGAAATGTATTTCACATATGTATATGTATTTATGTTAGCGATTTTTTTGTATAAAATAATTGGTCAAAACATATCTATGTTACACAAGATCGAAGTACAAAGGCGAATTTACTCCTACAGGAACCACTTCTAGCTAACTTTTGAGCAATTGAGTGGAAGATAGGTACAACTAGATAGACAATCTTACAACGTGTACTTATGCATGAAGTTATAATTGTTTACCCGATTAAAAGTTTACAATGTTCGTTAGATCGTTTTAATACAATAGGGAAATGAATAAAAATATACATGATTAAACAATAGAATCAAGTTAAAATGATGCTATTTTACCTCATCAAAACGCTCATGAGAGATAATAACAAAAATAATTTTCTGTTCACTAAATGTAATTTTAAATATTTTGACAAAAGCTTATATAATGCAGCAATAAGAGCTTATAATAAATTGGACAACAGCATAAAAGAACGCAAAGATTTAAGAACATTTGAAAGAAATATTAATTTTTAAATAATAGTACATTACTGCAGAGGCCGTGAAGTAAGGGATTGCTGGACGAGTTTGGGATAAACAGCCGAGTCGTAGACGAGGCCGGATATAACGAGTCCTGCAATCCCTGTTCCGGCCGAGGATTGTATAGTACTTTTCTCAAACATGTTAGAAAAAAACTACAATGTAAAAAAATACAAAACGTACAAAAATAGCAAAGCATCACGATAAATAACGGAAATTAAATGAAAACACGAAAAATGCTACAAAATACAAGCACGTTTTAAAAAAACACGGAAGAACAAAAAAATACCAAAAAACACGTAAAAACTAAAAAAATACCAAAAAATATGGAATAACAAAAAATTTCGACAAGTACAAAAAAATACGAAAAAACTTTTAGAAAGTCCAAAAATATTTAAAAAACACCAAAAATGCTACAATGTAAAATAACACGAAAAACCTAAAAAAAATCATAAATACTTGAACAATTCGTAAAAAAAAACAACAAAATACAAGAACAATTAAAAAAACCGGAAAACCCTAAAAAAATACCAATTTACATAACAAATGAAAATATAACAAAATATATATACATAACAAAATCGTGGCGGTTGGCTCTATGTAATATTTCCTTTATCAGTTGATTTTAGTAAGCAAATTTAAAAAGTTAGAGCAGCGGACAATAATGTTAGTTTCATACATTCTCCATACATTACTTCTTGGCCGGCGGCCGAGAAGTAATGTAGGGAGTCATAAACAGGTAACTTCATGTCCTCTTTTCGTGACATTAATGCTTACATTTAGGCGCATGTTTGAGAAAACCATATTATTCAATTAAATAATACTACGCGAATGTTTTAGACTAATTTTATCTGCCGTTTAAATCAATTTCATTTGAGATTTTATGTAATCACTGTATCTGATAACACCATCTGGTATTGTTATCATGTGTTGTTGTACTTATATATAATACTGTATTTGCATGCATTTAAATATGTTTTATTGCAAATAAATGACTGATTACTGATAATATGAATAAAAGTACACAAAGTCAGTTATTAATCGTAATTTGTCTAAAAGAGCCATTGCTGAAGAGAGTTGCATATCGTTTCCTCGTTCGCGGAAGACATACACGTATCTCTAAAGCAGGGGGTGCGGTTCACAGTGTCGATGCATCGCCTTAAATCGTTTATTAATTAGGCTGCGCAGGCGTAATTTCACACGATGCGCTCACGCACTTGTCAAACGCTATTGATCCATACATTCTGACACCTGGCATAGTGGGCATGCTCGACCACTAGGTGACAGTTTCTTTAGAAAAGCAGAATTAGCATTTCACTGCCTAAGGCGACTTCCTGTGTAAGCGGGGCGGGATCGATATGTCATAGGTATTTTGTTGTTTGACGTGAGCTTACTGATGTGAGATTACCTCACTTGACGAAATACTGTCAGTATTACGTCTGCGCAGTAGTAATACCATGCGAAGAAGTGGGGCAGTACTGCATTGATATCCGTTGACACTGACAGCTGACAGTTTTCTCATATCGTACCGCCTCCGCATCGACAAATCAGAAAGGCACCTAAGGATCGTAAAAGTGATTTTAACCCTTTAACCGTCGATAATTTTTCATTGAACATGTCCGGGTCGTCAACGGTACGAAGGTACACATTTTTTATGTATAAATTAATCAAATTAGAATCCTTGAGAGAGATGAATATCCTGTAAAAATCATACCAAACATTTGACTTATTTATAAGACTGCGGTGAAATGAGCTGGATATTTTATGTGTTATTTACCAGACTACGGCGGTTAAAAGGTTAAATGATAGTCAGTTGGTTGTGTAGTCAACCAGTAAAGTACGAGGAGCCATAGGTATAAATCAGAACACGTCTTTATTTAGGTACAAACGAGTACGAGTTGAGGACAGCAAGTCGCACCGAATCGCACTCTTCGATAGCTAGACTCAAACTGAGGCTATCGAGCACAGTTTAAGTTCGAATCCTCACTTTCTTCGGGCACGTATCGCGGCGCGAATGCGAATTTTCTTCAATACCAGCGGACGCCTGGTGGTGTAAGGCCATGTCAAGGGCACCAGACCACGAAAATCACTGATGAGGTGGCCGGATAAAATTAAAATCACCGTCGTTTTATGGCTATGTTTTACGTGACGTCTAGGGCCGTTAAATAAAACCTATTGTGCTTGCTTTGAAGAATTGCGAAATTGCGATTGTAGCAGTCCATAAAATCAACGAAATCCACGACAACTGTGGCAAGAGTGTAACGCCAAAAACTGTTACGAAATAGGGATATCGTTACTTTGGTTGCACAAATATATCCGATGCTGACAACATTTAATTCGAACGAGCGTTGGTCTTTCCGGCCCTATCAAGACACGCATGTCAAGACTAGACCAAGCAAAAGAACTGGCGACGCAGCAGCCGTGTGTAATTGGAGCCACTTTTTATTTCCATTTACCCAGTATTACAAAATGTTCAAAATGAACGGCAAGCGCTTATTACCACGACGCCCAAACGGTGGATAATCCTAGATTACCGCCTGAGGCCGGCCTACTGGAGCGGCACTGATACGAGCATGGCTTCCGAAGCCCCGGCCGAACGGAAGGTGAAGGAATGTGGAGTTTTACGGCCCGCTGTACATCTGATTGGTTATTAGAGTTATGATGATGACTTTCCGAGTGAGGTTTACCTAATACGGAAAATAAAAACTATAATCGCTGCACAAATTTGATATAATTGCTCTTATTCATAGCAATAACTGATGAAATGGTAACCACTAGATGTAATAAATAATAAATAAATACTTAAGCTCACGCCTATATTCCAAAAAGAGGAAGGCAGAGCACATGATAATTAATTTCAGTGCCACTTTTAGCTATGTAGGTTTATAGATAAGCAAATGATTTATTTAGGGTAATATGGGTGGCTCATTGGCGGCAGTACGGTAGTGGGAAATAAGCTGCAGAGCTTAGCACATCGACGCAAAGTAGCATGTCTGTGCGTCTTCTACAAACTGTACTTCGGTGAGTGTGCTCAGGAGCTCCATGAGCTCATACCGCCTTCCCCCTTCTTCCATCGGACATCCAAACGTACGGCTGGCTACCATCCTTACCTGGTCGAAATTCCTCTAATTCGAACCAAGCGCTTTGCATCTTCTTTTATAATGCGCACTTCTAAGGTTTCGAATTCTCTGCCGGCGTCTGTATTTCCGAGTTCATATAACCCAATGATATTTTAAGTATAGATAGGTTATGCTCGAACATTACAAGCGCAAAAAGTGCTTCCAACATCGCGGCATCACACATTCGCATTTTGTTTTATTGTTTACAATACGCACACTTCATCGAAAGCGTAAAAGAGATAGCTTTATCAAAATAATACATAAGAAAGAGACAGCCTTCACCCGGAACACCAATCACCGCACGTTTGACACAGATTAAAGAAACTAACACTGGTCAGAAGGTGCAAACTGTTTCTACCTATTAATCGACGGATGATAGCGAGTGTAAGTAATGGTAATACCGCTATCGGGTTGTCGTTTGCGTAGCAGGCACGTCAAAGAATTATAAAATAATTGACTCGGACACGGATTTTTGAATAAATGTACAGACAGCAAAACTAATCTTGTCAAAAAAATTTTCATGCCTGTTGATGTCAATCGATTATATTTCTATCAAGCAACAAAAACTTCTTACAGACCGACCTCGTGTAGGATACAAGAAAGGACACTTCTTCACTTTTCGTCACTGGTACTCAGAGATATACTTTAAAAATTAACATTTAATAGTTACAGCATTATTTTCTTCTAAATAAACCCGAAGAAATAAATAGGGCAGAAAGTTGAAGTTGACTATGTAACCCATATAATCTAGAATTGAATGTGAATTAGTATGACGCATCTGTTACATTAATCTATGTTCGCAGTCTGTTTGTCTTTATCACTCTCATTGCAAACGACACTAGGTATTCTCTTTCTCTGAGACAGCGTCTTCATGGCGTCATATTTGGTAAATTGAAGGATGAAATGGAAAAAATAACATAATTTCAGCTTACTTACTTGTGGTATGTGATGCCTGTTGTCTTAGTACGTTTAGATGTATAATTAGTGCACTTTCGCAACACGCATGACGGCATTTTTAAGGTCACTTACGTCGTTGGCGGGAACTCGTGTCAACATTCGCCTCTCTCGCTTGCCCGGGAGCGACTGAAGCCAATAGGCGATGTTTAGCGTCTTTATAGCGGCACACTTTAGGCACGCGGGTAACGTATCTATACTTAAAATATCATTGATATAACCTGGACCTTTTTAAGGCACGAGTGAATAGGCATCTTCTGGGTGAGCTCGCTTCATCGTCGGCCTCATCTTTGCCCCCTGGCTAGATGCTGGCCAAGAGCAATAATAATATATATAGTACATAACCGTATGAACCTATTTACCCATTTATTATTCTAGCAGGATTACAGTTAATTAGGATACAATATTAATAAATATGCGTCTAAAATAAATGTTCTTTCAGGGCAAATACTATTTTATTGTCTAAACTTGGTTACAGTAAATTTGTAATCTGGGTTTTAGACATGAATGGCCTTAGTCATAAATAGTTTGCTTATCAAATCATTTGGTACCTCGCATCAGAGAACGAAAATATTAGAGTCTTTGATAAAAATACCTAATGCTTTCGATTGCAGAACTATTTAAGTATAGTAAACACATTTTCTGTCTCGTCACAGGTAGATATGATCTTGACAATGTATGATCAATACAATAAATATTATTATTATTGTTCACCTTATTTATTTCTTTTTCTTAAGTTAGATTTTTACAATAAATTTATACAAGTAAAATATTAAAATATACATACATTATTATTTCTTTATTTATTTTTCGTCTTAGGTTAGGTTTGTACAATGGATTTACAAAAGGTAAAATATAAAAATACACTTACAAAATACAAAAACATTATAAAAACCTAACCTAGGGTGCCGCCGGCAGCGAGGCAGGGCCTAAGCCACCGGTGGTTAGGGCGACAGAGAGAGGAACCCCCGGACTATCCGCGCCGTGTCCAGGAGTACCGCCTTCTGTATTTGACCCTTGACCCAGCCATCTAGCGAGAGTCTCTTGAGATGTTGGTCGAGACTCTTCGCTATTAGACCGTTCGCAGAAACGACTATCGGGACAATGATCGTCGAATCAACATCCCACATGGCGGTTACCTCGTGTGCCAAGTCTAGGTACTTGCTGACTTTGTCCTTCTCGGCCTTCACGAGGTTCTCGTCATGGGGGATGGTGATGTCGACGAGCACTGCCTGGCGCTTCGATCGATCTATCAGCACGATGTCGGGCTTATTGGCTACAATAGTCCGATCCGTGATGATAGATCGATCCCAATAGAGCGTAGCACGACCATTTTCGAGAACTGGCGCAGGTAAGTATTTATAGTACGGCACTTCGAAGTCCACAAGACCGTATGAAAGAGCAAGTTGCTGGTGAATAATTCTGGCTACCAAGTTATGCCTGTGCAAGTACTCGCCGTTAGCAAGATGACTACAACCGGAAATGATATGCCTGAGTGACTCTCCGGGACGGCGGCATGCCCGACAAATGTCGACCGTACCGTCCTTCAGGATATATTTCCGGTAGTTGTTCGTCATGATAACTTCGTCGGCAATTGCACAGACAAAACCTTCGGTTTTCCCGAAGAGATCCCCGAAACGTAGCCAGTTCACCGACGCGAGCAGGTCTACGTCGGGCCCCGTAAGGGCCCTGTAGAACCGCCCGTGTAGCTCCTTACTCTTCCACTCCGCCTTGCGGTCCTCGGTGCTCAGTACTTTAAATCTGCGCCAGTTCTCGTTTGCCATGGAGAGCGGGGTGAAAGATGCGTCTACTGCCACTACGTCTCGATGCATCCCACATTCGCTGTTTAGGAAATAATCCCTGAGACTGCACACCTCGCGGTTGTGGAGGTCTTTGGCATTTAAAAAGCCACGACCTCCACACTTCCGCGGGATGTACAGTCTCATAACAGACGAACGTGGGTGCAACATGCGGTGTGCAGTGAGCAGTACACGCACCCTTCGATCCAGGGCATCCAGCTCAGTCTGAGTCCACCTTAGTATGCCAAAGGAGTATGTGAGCAAGGGCATAACCCAGGCGTTGAAGGCGCGCGCCTTATTGCCACCCGACAAAAAACTATTAAGTACTTTTGTCAGGCGACAGAAAAAGCGCTCCTTCACCGCCTGCTTTATGCCCTCACCCTCAATACCCAAAGCCTGTGACATACCAAGATATTTATAGATTTCTGCTTCGGAGAGAGATCTGAGCGACATTGTCTCAGAAAGTTGTAAATTTGTTGAATTTACAACTTTCCCCCGCTGTACATGCATGACCGCACACTTATCTACACCAAATTCCATTTTGATGGCGCTACTGAAAACTTCTGTCGTTTTCAGTAGCTCCAACAGGTCCTGTCTATTTGGTGCAAATAGCTTAAGGTCATTATTATTATTATTAAGAGATCCGCAGTAGCAAAAGCAATTGGTCTGTTGTATGTAGCTTGTTTAATCTATAGTTACATGGATTCCAGCAGTTAACGAAGTTGTCTATCACAGCGTCCGGTTTAAATTGTTGGTGGATCGAATTAACATATGTGCATACATATTGGTTGATTACTAGTGTAGTCGGCCGCGGGTTCTGTATACATTCGTATCTAAACTAATACTTTACTTAATAGCCCGCCAGACATTATCAGTATTAATGACAGTATTAAGCTACCCATCCCTTTCTATTATACGAAATGAGAGTAAGAGGGGTACAAAATACTGTCATTATTACTGATAGTGTCTGGCGGGCTAATAAATACACCGCGGGCCCCAATAACCCGAAAGATTCTAACCACGTATTTTTGACGATACTACGAGTAAATAATGTTAATTAAACTACTATTTCAGTACAAAATAAATCAAATTAATTGGCCGCTTCTTCGTGAACAAATCTTTACGTGACTTGCAAATGTGTTCAAGACAAGAAGTGTCAAGTCAGAAAAGTAGTAGTTGGCTGCGTCACGCCGTTAGGGTGTGTTCGACTTGAGATTTTTCAACTTGTGATTTGTTTTAAATAACTAATATCTCTTCAAGTATGGGTTTTTGGACTGTATGTTACACCCACAAATTATATACTCTAATTAGGCTCTAAAACCGTTGGTTTAAATCTTTCGGATTATTAGGGCCCACGGTGTATAACCGTTTGAGTCTTTTAAATTGTGCCCGAGTTTAGACAATGAGCTTGTCTGATAGGTGACTTCCTGACTTGAGGGGGCAGGATCGATATGTGATATTTTGTTCTTTGACGTGAGCTTACTGACGTCGTACAGATTTCCTTATTTGACGTGATATTATCATTATTTATTGTAGAAGGTATAACACTGTTGGAGACTATCGAAAATAGAGGAGACGAAATGACGGGTCATTTGTTGCGACACGACTTCTTTAAAACTATTCTGGAAGGCAATGTTAAAGGAGTAAGAGGACGAGAAAGACCGAGAAGTTTCATACAACAAATTAAGAAAAAAGCAAATATCGCGTCGTACAGTCAACAGCAAAAGTAGATGATCATTTTAGTACCTTGTCACTTTCACTACTTTGACGTATCCCAACTGTCGCAGTATTGTTACGTTAGTGCGATAAAGTACTGAAATGGTCATCTACATTTGCTGTTGACTGTACAAGGATATAAAAGTCTTAGCCGGGGACCGAGTGAATTCACCTACTCCACCGACAAGAGCTAGGCTCTTAAATGATGATGATGATGATGACGATGATGACGAGTTAATGTGAGTATTACGTTTCCGCAGTAGTAACATCATACGCAGAAATGGAGCAGTACTGCATTCCGCGCATTCCACGCCAGTCAGGAGTCAGGAAGCACTCATTTAAATATATGTGCGCGATAAAAAGCGGTAGGTACTGTCTCGACTGACAGCTGACACTGACAGTTCTTCTCATATCGTACCGTCTCATAAATAAATACTCAGGAAGTCACCTAATTAAGGTACACACGGTTTTAGGGACAACCTGTATAAGCCGTTTACTACACGTATTTATTGTATGCATGTTCCAATTATCTTATTTTTTTATTAATTATGTATTTACATATACCTATGTATTTACATATAATAAAACGTATACATAACATACTTACATATACTCACGCCTATATTCCCAAGAGGGGTAGGAAAAGCACATGAAAATTAATTAATTTGAATTTTCAGTGCCGCTTCTAGCACTTGCAGGTTTATAGATGGAGAAAACGCGATATGCAAGGTTGCTAGCCCATCGCCCGCAACACACTTCAATCTAGTTTCCATAGTCGACTCTTACGACACCCGAGTAAAGAATTCTAACCCAGCACCATACGGGAAAAATGAAATGTATAACGTATGACTAGAAAACCGTTTTCTAATTCTATCTGCACTGCATGCAAAGGTCATTATTTCGCGTGTGAGAGTTTTTATAAAAAGCTCTAAAACGTACAGTTTTAGTGCTTTTTAAAAGCTCTAAACCTGTACTGAATGTTAAAGTAAAACTACAAAAAGCTTCCTGTTCAAACCGTCCATTACTTTTAACCATCAATTTATAGCACAATGCCTTGCACAAAACTATCACGCTGGGATAAGAGTAAATCTATTAGGGAGGGAAAATTACCCCATTTTTAAGGAAAATTGTGTCGTGCTAACGGTCTTGTTGGAAAAGGGTGTAAGTTCATTAGAATATTGAGTTTTAAACCCTTTTTTAGCTTTGAACTTATTTTATAACACGAAAGGGTGTAGGTATAAGCTGATTAGCTCATTGAATGCGAAGGTTCGCTTGATAGGATTACTGGTCACATTGCGACAGGATTTTAATAGTAAAGTGTATATTAAATAGACAAGGTAGCTCTTTATATATAGGGTGGGCACTGTAACAGGTGCAAAAAATTTAACGGTGGACTATTAAGCGGGCCTACAATTATTTCCAATTGATCTCAGTTGAAAAAAAAAATAGTTTTTTTTTCTTCAAAGATGGCTAACGTGTATATTTTCATTACTTTTCTGAATGAAATCAATGTCAATTTATTAAAAAATAAAATAAAAAAAATATCACAGAAAAAAAAATTATGACTCATAACTTGATACTACCTAAACCTAAACACTGCATTGACTGATGCGCTATAATATCGTGGTGTTAAGATCCATTACTCGTACTTGGAGGTCATAACTAGTACAAAATTTCACCGAATCGAAAAATTTTGAAACAAAATTGTACACCAGGTGTTACTGCAGATGCTATAAGGAAGCGTCCTTTTAAATATTTGTTCCAGTTACAGGGCCCACCTTGTATAAAAAATGTTTCATCATCATTATCATCGTCAGCCAAAAGATTCCCACTGTTGGACATAGGCCTTCCCAAGATACTGCTACAATGACCGGTCATGGGCCACCCGCATCTAGCGGACTCCCGCGATCTTCAAAAATGTTTGTTGGGTATGGTTTCAAGATGAATACTTTAGTTTTTTGTGTATCTGCAAATATTAGCAACTCATTATACGTATATGGAAATAACGCGTTTCGATTTGCTAAATGAAAGAAGGCGTTTTTCTAATTTTGGTGCGCTTTTGCGTGCCCTAAAGCAGGGGTTGTAACCGGTTAATTACAAAAACCCCGAAATAAACATATAATTTGAATTACTTTATGCTTTTTATGTAGGTCTGTGTTTTTATTTAGGTTATGACGTCGTATTATTAGATTGCCTGATTAAACATGAAATAGTAAACGAAAGAGCGAAATTCCTAACCGGTATTTAGTATGGAGAAATTAACCGGCCAAGCCCTGCCCTAAAGTCTCGCCTTTTTAACGCCCGATGAGGAAAGCAAAATAAATGTCTTGAGTTTAACATTTGCATCTGTGTTTATGTGTGTGTGTGTGTCGTTTAATTATTTGTGCGAACAGCTAAGGACTGGAATTTACTGCCGCCGTCTGTATTTCCTGACACATACAATCTGGGTCTCTTCAAGACAAGAGTGAATAGGCTATTACTGAATCAGTGAGCAACATCTTAGGCCTTGTCATCGCTTTCCATCAGGTGAGACTAAGGCCAATCGCTGGTCAGTCTATCATAAAAAAATGCGGATTTTCCATTTTTTTTAAATAATAATATTAAACTGTTTATTTCAACATTTTTTACATTTCACATTTAGTTACATCTCTTAGCTAAATCTTAATATTTCTAAGAATGTGATTGAAGGCAGGTTTTTCAGCGATGGTTCTTAGACATGATTTATTAAAATCACTTCAGCGGTTTTTGAGATATTGAACTTTGAAATGAAAATGTCGGAAGGCTTTTCTACTTTTTCAAGTTGTCAGTTATTCTCGGTGGATTTTTACTGATTGGAAAATGTCTCCCAAGATACTTACTCGTAGTCTGATAAAACTTGCGAACTTCCCAAGTATGATAATGAATTTGACAGATAAGCAACAATTTGATTATCGCTTAAGCCAGATTTTCTCACTTGGCGAACTTTATTATCCATCAATGTTCGCAATCGTGTGGTAAGGAGGTGTTACATAATACTGCGGTTACATTTATAAATGTCACACTTTACCACAGAATAGATAATAGTATTCACGTACAGAAGATCTAATGCCTCATAAAAACGTTTGACAACTAGAAAACCACCGGCACTGAAGAACTACCTATTCACTTATAGGGATACCTTGATTCTTTAAATTACGTCCCCCGTGGCCTTCTGTACACACATACAAGACTCGCATACGAGTTTCATTACATTACATTGCGGGTTACCGTGGTATAATGAGTTCAATCGATCTGTCAAACCCCGCAATGTAGTGAAACTAGCATACGACTCTCGTACGTGTGTAGTACGTGCACGAGAAAACGAGATTAGGAGTCTAGCCTAAGGAACGGCGGTTGGACAAACGATAAATATCATACTTTGTGAAGTTTTATTCATATTTCCTTTTGTGAGAATTTATTGAGGTTGTTTCAAGTAAAAGGCTGAACAAAAAAGGAAAATAGAGACTCGAATTTGGAACGTTTTTTAATGGAGAAAATTCAAAGCAATCACGTTTCGGCTATTGTCAGAAAAACAGTCATATAACCATACCATATCCATGAAAATCAATCCTTATTGCTCCCTCGTCTACTTTGGACGGCCACTTTGTAGTCAACACAAACGTTTGACAACCGATCCAGCCACGGCGGAGTTTCGGGAGCAGCTCAATCTCTGGCCGGCCCGAAACGGAACGGTCTACTGGGAATTATCCTTTAATCGTATGGACACAGAGTACAGATTTGAGGTTGTTAAGCCAGGCATATATGTCAGATGTCAAGGCGTCCAAGTTCTCAAGAGGTCCAGGGTTGGAGTGGAGAGGACAGCGCTGGATGATGAGCTCGGTGGTCAGATCGTCCTCTACGCACTCGTAGAGTGGAGAATCCTACCAACCCCATCTATGTTAGAAGGCATTACAGCGCCCATGCCCAGTTCGCAACCTATTAAGCTGGCACCAGAGTTTGCGAGGGAGATTAATCTTTTACTCTTAAGGCGCCTTCCTGACTTGTCTATGCGGGGGCGGTACGATATGAGAAAAATGACAGTGTCAACCGATACTAATGCAGTACTGCCCCACTTCTGCGCATGGTATTACTACTGCGCAAACTTATTACTGACAGTATTTCACAATCTCACATCGGTAAATTCACGTCAAATAGCAAAATACCTATGACATATCGCACCCGCCCCGCCAAGTCAGGAAGCCGCCTAAGATCGAATCAGTGAGCAAACCTGCCCCGCTTTACCTTCCGTGGTTACTATTACCGTTCAACATTCCTCCTCTCTGTGATATTGAAGCTGTTCAAAGTTTAAGCTGTAGCACAGAGATTACTAACCATCAGCGGGCCTATGATGGTTGCCATTTTATCACTTATCGTCTTGGATAAGACATTCGTCACGTTCTGACAAGTATGCGAGTGCGAGAGTGACGGGCGTCTTGTCCACAACGATACAAAAAACTATGGGACATGCGTGCGCATCGGCGGCCGGCGGCAACTGAAGCACGCGCTGGCACTGCGACTGCGTCTGTATCTACGCTGCGGTTGGAGCGAGACGCTAGATATCGCGCGCTGTTCACACCCAACGTGTTTGCGTGTCGGGTGGATCGAAATCTCACCATTCTCATCTACCCGTTTTATCTATTATTGTATTTGGTGGAAATTGTATATAAGGCGTGTAATATTATAAATAAATATTCATTACTTTACTGATCGCCGCTCGTATCACTAGACCATCCAGAAGCAGGTCCCCACAAAACCAAACCGAACCAAACGATACTTTAAATGGCAACCATCATACCCCCGAAGGAACACAAAGCTACATATAGATATGAGAGCAAGTAGTAATGTTATATGTAAGTTCAATGCGTCGGTAATTGGAGTCATGCGGTTAGCGGGGCCCGCTAGCACAGTACACAGATACAAAGCAGTATAACAAATCCGTACAGTACACGAATGATTTGAAGTATTCACAGACACTTATATATAACTCGTTGGACAGTGGTACATGGGCGTGTTCGCTCAAAATTGTACCTACCTTTTTTTTCTTTAAGTTTTAGAAGGATAAATAGAAAAGAAAGATGTTTACTCGAATAACACATAATTACAAGTTACAATGTAGATCCAAACAAATAAAGATGTGCTACCGAAAGGGAACTCCGCTCGGCAATGCGGCTGACTCAGGCCAGCGGCGCTGGTTTTCTGTGGACCCGGTGAGTTTTCAATGACCCGCAGCAACTAATCACGTTACTTTTCGAACAAACGATTGGTTGATCTATCTGTCATTTTTACTATGGAAAACGACAGCTTAATCTACCTTACGTATAAGGTAGATATAACTGTCGTTAGTAAAATGATCGTTTTATCTATCAATCGTACGTTAGAAATTTATGAGCGTACGCGCTCTTATGGGCGCGTTTATACGTTCTTTAATTGGTTTAATTACCCCCCGGCCTAATAAAAATCTTACCCATTATTATCCCCAATACTTCCCCCTTAAATAGGGCAAACGTAGTTTTAGGCTCAGATATGGAATTAGGCCATCAAATGCCATATCAAGTATACCAAATTTCAGCTTTCTAAGTCAAGTGGTCTTCGAGAAAACTACATATCTGTGAATGACGGACAGATAGCGATTGCGTAAGTGTTCCGTTTTTTCGTAATCTTTGTAATAATCGTATGGCATTTATTTTCGAACCGTGAGATCTCCAAGAAAACAGTACGGTTGCCAGTTTGTTTCAAAACACTGAGAAGGAGAGGCTCGAGTTGACATACTGCTGTTCTAATATATTTACTGTACCTATTGGATTAAACTCGTTTGGGTCACGCCCTGCACTGATTGTGTTCATTTGAGCCCCGAACACAGTCGGCGAAAGTGCCACTTTGCCACAGAAGCGACAGCGTTATAACAGTGGCAGTAAGTTTGAATATTAATTCTTATTCACTAGACAAAACAAGGCTTTTCGTTTCGCATAAAAATCCAACATATTTTATCGCTAAATCATTACGAGTAATGACAGTTCAGCCCAAACAAAGAGTTTTATCGAAATTCTTTTGCATGAGTTATATCGAATTGGTTGTGTTCGATTCCAGTTGTTATAAGAATTTCCTGAAAAGAAATTCACTGTAGAGCATCTAATGCCTCAAATATCTCAATAAGGTAAACGTACCAATGCTCGACACATTACGCATTCACTGACATCAACGCATACTTATACAGGGAGTGGCCTGTAATTGGAGCAAAACATTTAAAGGACGCTTCCTTAGAGCATCTGCAGTAACCTCGTCATCATCATCCTAGCGTTATTCCCAGTACAGTTGCACCCTGAAGGATGCCCGGGGTCCGCTTCCTTATCCCGAGGATTGGCGTAGGCACTAGTTTTTACCGAAACGACTGCCATCTGACCTTCCAACCCAAGGGGGAAATTCGACCTTATTGGGATTAGGCTTGTCAAGTGAGTGGGCAACTTGACTGTTAGAAGTTCTCAAGCCACCCGCAGGCCTCTAACTTGGCCTAAGGACTGCTATCATAGACAGCAGCTGGGATCAACGGCTTAACGTGCCTTCCAAAGCACGGGAGCGCTCAGTTAGTAACCACTCAAAGCGGTCACCCATCCGAGGTACCCAAACTTTTTTTTTAATTGGGAGAAATTTTGATTTAAAGTTATGACCTCCAAGTAATTGATCTTAGCACCATGCGATTATCGCGCGGCAGTCAATGCTGATTTTGAGGTAGCATCTAGTTATGGCTCATAATCGTTGTTGCAATTTTGGTTGAAAAGGATATTTTTGGGATTTTTATCATATAAAAACAACTTGGTCCATGCCGACATCTTTTATTTAGTGTGTGCCAGATTAACTTCAAACATAAACATGTATTCGTACCATAGAGTACCACATATATTACAGTTCCAATTTTTGCTCCTATTACAGGCCAAACCCTGTATGCGTTTTGTTACTTTCACCTTTGCCTTGATCCCACAGACGCGTTCATAACAGGGGCGAATATTCAGGAGGAATGGCAGTGTATGCGTTAATGCCCAGTAAATGACACCTCTTGATCACCTCTATCATTATGACCTAAGATTGAAAGGTGCCATGTAATTACCTCAGTGTCGAGCACTGGGGCATTTACCTTTATTATATACTCTACTTTATTACGCCTTTTTAACAGTTGTATCCAGATATTTATGTGCATCTTTTACGCACCGATATTTCTGCCTCTGTACAAGTGTACATAGTTACACGTGATGTGGCATGAAAGGAACCGTTGATGTATAATAAATAATGTCATAAAATATCAAAAATAACCTAACACAATACGGGTAATCCTTCAAACTAGACGTTGAAAGCCTGGAACAAAATGAATAAGTCAAATCTTCCATAATCCAAGCTGTCAAACGAAGTGACAAATCGTCCAAATATCCTTTTTAGATGCCACAGTTCATCACTCATCGAGATCAGGAAAATGGTGATATCCGCCAAATTTAGAAAAATATCAAAGATATGTGACATAAATGACAAATGAATGATGTGGGTGAAAGCAAAACAATGCTTTTGCCGGCAAAAAATACCGGTCCATTATCGAAAGATATCGAACTTCGATGAAAAAAAAATTGAAATACAATGTTATACATTTCAATCAAATTTATTTATGTGCCAAGAAAAAATATAAAGTATGCTTAACGAGAATAACTTAAATAATATTTAAAACTAACTTAAATCTAAAACAGGCCCTTGAGGCATTGTACCGAGGATGCCGGCGGCATTTCTTCGCTACATCGCAATGCTATCGAGGAAGTCGCCAGCTCTTCGTTCACCAGTTACGTTAACCATGTCAATTTGGTCTGATGTCCATATTTAATGAGCTGAAGTGTCAGAACGAGGATGCGCAAAACATTCAAACCAAATTCATATCAGTTTGTAATTTAACAAGGCATGGCACGGGATTTTTTATTGAGCATGTAACGTAAATTAATTTAAACATAATTACCTAATTGATTTATTGCTGTATTGTACGCGACGATCAGGTGTTTGTTGTTTGTTTGTTTCAAACACGAGGGTCATAAATTATTCAAACTGCTCTCGCGTAGGAAAACTCTCGTAATGTTTACTTAGGAATTCAAGATTTTTGCCGATACGTTTGGGGACGACGTCATTAATTTTAATGGATGCTACAACTTGAAGCCTCAAGCAAATTTGAATTTAATTTAAATAACAATTGGACATTACTATGTTACTAAATCGCTTTTCGAAATAGGAATGTATAGGGGAATGGGACGTAGGATAATTATAATGTAGTGTGTGACACCCTCGGATATACCGACTGATTATCTACATACATACCACCAGTAACTTCGGTAGAATGCCTCAAGGGCCAGTCTTAGATTTAAGTTATTTTTAATACATTGGGACGCGCATGTGATACCCCTTGGACTTGCAGTCGTTCATAGGCTGGGGTGACCGCTTACCATCAGGCGGGCCGTACGCCTGTTTGCCACCGACGTGGTATTAAAAAAATACATATAATCACGCCTATTTCCCAGGGGGCTAGGCAGAGATCACGGATTTACATTTGCCACGATCCTGACATACAACTTTCGCTTCATGAACTCTCATAACATTCTTTATGCATGCGCGCCTATTTAGGTTACTCTTGACCTGGTATTTCTGCAGAATGTCTCCGATTTGGTCGGAGTACTTTCGTCGAGGTCTTCCCCTATTTTTAACCCACGACGCAAAAAGAGGGGTGTTATATAAGTTTAACGTGTCTGTCTGTGTATCTGTTTATCTGTCTGTGGTATCGTAGCTCCCAAACGGATGCACCGATTTTCGTTTAGTTTTTTGTGTCATAGATAATTTTTGTATATTGGATTGATATATAAATAAATAATGTCTCCGATTTGGTCGGAGTACTTTCGTCGAGGTCTTCCCCTATTTTTAACCCACGACGCAAAAATAGGGGTGTTATATAAGTTTAACGTGTCTGTCTGTGTATCTGTTTATCTGTCTGTGGTATCGTAGCTCCCAAACGGATGCACCGATTTTCGTTTAGTTTTTTGTGTCATAGATAATTTTTGTATATTGGATTGATATATAAATAAATAATATTGAGTTATCTACTAACGTCTTGAAACTATCTTAAACCTTGTCTTAACTTTCCATTAGGTTAGACTGGGGTCAAATAAAAAAACTCTCTGGGGTTAAATACGTTTTTAATTTAAAAAAACCGAATGCGAGTCCAACTCGCGTACCGAGGGTTCCGTACAACGATCGTGTACTTTTTACCTACTTACAAATGTTTATTGATGATAAACACACACACACACACACACATATATATATATATTACATTTTTTCTGTAAAATTTCTAGTAACATTAACGTTATTTCATAATTACATACTTTTTGTTTTGGTAAACTTCGGAGTTAAGAGAGTGATATTTTTGTTACATTTCTAAGTATGTTGTTGTCTCGGATTTACATAAATTAGTAGTTAGAATTTAAAATTTAACTTGTACTTACATATTTTATGTTTTGAGGGCGGGAGATGGCGAAAGATGATAAGTAGCGATAACTTGTGTCGGGGACAGACTCATTTCGAGTCGGTGGGCCATTATACTTAGTAATGTTTTGAGGACTTGATTTCCCTTAAAGGGACCAGTTATTTTTAGAACTATCAAATTGAAGGAATCCATAAGCTGTCAAATCTAGAATCGAAGTTTTTGCCCATAATATACGAACCGAGTGAGTTTTTTTTTTATGAAGAGAAATCAAGTGTATACAATGGAGATGTGAATCCATTGTAATATGCGGAAAGCGTATGTAGGTAGACAATGTGAAGTATACAAAGTGTACAAACCGCCTTAAACGATCTTTCTTCGTTACAGAATATAAAGACTTAGAGGTACAATTAATACCGTAACTGAAGAAATTCATTAGAAATTCAGTATTAATTCAATTCCAAGTCAATCGGTTACTGAATATGTATGGCGTCTTAGGCTTTTAGGATGGAAACTTTCTTAAAATATGAACTGTTAAATTAATTCCAAACTGGCGAGACTTTTAATGTAATTTCTCTCGCTCACCGCTTCAGTTAACGATGTTTGAGAATTGTTTCGATTGATTTTCAATGCATATTCCTTTTGTATTGTTACTTTTCCAACAGTAAATGTACTTTTTTCGAGATAAAACATATACTTTTAAGCTTGAAACGCACAGAGCGCGGCGCAGCGTCGTTGCGGGGCGGAGGCGGTTTTGCGGTAAAGCGAACGCGGTCTGGGGCAAGTCGCACCAAGAAACCGCGCGGTATTCGGTAGCGCGGTGGAGCGGAGGCGGCGTGAGTGACATATAAAGCAGTTATCGACAGTCGACAGTTTCGGAAAGATCAAAAATGCAAACCCGCGCGCCTCCGCCCCGCACCGCGCCGTGCCCGCTCTGTGCGTGCGGTTTGGTTTTGTAATATTCTTTGCCTAAACAACGTCTAGGTACATAATGCGGCACTTACGTACAGAGCGGCGCGAACCGGAAACGAAGTTCGTTCGTGTATCTCCCTCTCTGTCGCACTTGCAAATTCGAGTGACAGAGACGGAGATTCATGAGTTTCGTCAGTATCTCGTCGAATCCAAGGTCCAGTTTACCTTTCCAGTCCTCGGGCTTGGAAGGTTAGATGGCAGTCGCTTTCGTGAAACTTTTTTACAACGACGGTGTCAAACAAGCTTACAGCCCGCGACGCCAGAAAAAGCATGTTGCCGACCCTTTATTCACTGGAGGATCCGTTGTGTTGACAGCTTGACAGCAGGTCCTTTGCTCTCAACACATGCCCCATATTCAAGCCCTGGAGGCACTAAATAGTCCAAACAATTTCAGTCAGAAAAAAAAACAAAACGATAGTCCAATAGTTTGTATATCCTGATATACATTGCCAAATAAAGGGTTAAGAGCAAGCAGTAGTGTCATTATGGTTGCAGTCTTCTGCAATGTGGAGGTAATTCCTCGGGTAGGCTGTCCCTTATATGAGATAGTATGTTTTCTATGTATCTATTTTTTTTAAAAGGTTAATATAGTCGTCATACATGAGCCGAAAATTATTTATTTTATTTTGTAAAAGTATTTATAAAGAATAATCGAAAAAACAATCAAGCAAAAAATACAAATTAATTTAAAACTGAACTAACTTAATTTACCCAGTCATAAAAAGAAGACCCCGTCCAGTGTATCTATTAAATATACTGTCGTCTAGTACCCATAACACAAGCCTTATTGAGCTTACTATGGGACTAGTTCGATTAGTGTAAACATTGGCCCCTAATATTTATTTATTTATGAGCGAGATGAAATTCCGCTGTGCCTCATCTCCCTCAAAACTAGTAAATACGCCATTTTTTGGGATTTACCAAAGCGGCCCACGAGCTCCGTGTTTTGCAAAACAGAAGAAGCTTAAACGAATTAATAATACTATATAAAATTATTACCAATGCAATAGACTCTAATCTTATCAGTAACATACAGTTTCGTGTTTATCCTAAACCAAGTCGCAGTCCTGTTCAGTTTCTAGTACCTATAGCTTCCAACAATGTAAGTCAACACAGCCCCCTAGCACGTATGTGCACATCTTACAATAATATTTGTAAGGATGTTGATATTTTATGTATAAGTCTCAACTCATTCAATAGTTGTGTTTTAAAGTTGTCTAATAGTTAGTTCAGTTAATAATATCCATGATCTCATGCGATCTCATTCATTTTAATCCATGTACTTAATTAAGAAAGTTAAAGTCACATTTATTTATTTTCCATTTTATGCATTGTACCAAATATCAGAATATAACAATACAGGTATACAGAATAAAGTACAAAGACTACAAAGGTGAACCCTTCCCTATGAGGGATAAATCTCTTCTAGAGATCGTTTATCTTTATTCTTTAAATTATAATTTGTTATAAACATGTTGTGCTTGGTTGTCATTGAAATGTAAATTTAATACTGTTTTTCATTAAGCTGTTTAAAATATGTTTAGTACGAGTATAATTTACATTTTGTTACCTTGCCTAAATAAATAAATAAATTTACTATCATCATTGGCCTCTCCGTCTTAGGCTGGCTTGCACCAAACCGCTTGTAATTGTAAGCGGTGTTCGTTAAAATCTGAATGTATGGAAAGTTTGACAAGTTTCTATGGGATGACAGCTGTCGGCACCATATTTAACGTTGATCCGTCGGTGATAGTAAGTTGGTGCAACTCAGCCTAATTCAGACGATTCAAGGAGCGAATAGTGAACACTTTCTCAAATGACTATGTAAGCCTGTGCGGGAGCGGCATTTTCTACCGCAGAGGTGGCAGGAAAATTGGGGATTAGGAGGTAGTGGGGTGCTCACTTGCTTTTTCCTGCTTCGGTCTTCTAGAAGGTCAAACCAGCCTCCTTGTCATGGTCTTGGCGATCCCGTGTCACCGCCACTTATGCTGCGTGATGGGCATACCCTGGAGGTTTCAGACGGTAGTCCAGGCGGTTCCCGGGAGTCCGTCATACCCGTCCTAGTTCATCCGTAAATTCATTTCCCCAGTTTAAAAAAAGGCCTTTTCATGGTTGGCGCGCCCGCCTATGGTAACCCTACGCCACGGAATCCTATCTACCTCCTTGATCTTTACTGTAGGCAAAGATATACGACTCGGTACCGCGTGATCGGATGCCAACTACCCAAAATCACGAAGTCATTCTGCGAGGTCTTAAGTGAAATATCATTAAATATCCCCCCAACGGTGGAAAAAAGATCGTTAACGACTCTTCACCGCTCGTTAGAGGTCTATTCATAAAGTTTCCCGCGTTTTAGGCGCAGGATCGAAATATGAAGTCAATTCTGTATAGGAACAGTTGATTTTGTTTAATTTGACAAATTTTAATTACTGAACCTGAGCGCAATACGTTGGACAAGGCTAGAAATTAAAAAAAATAAAGAAAAAATGACCGCGTAAAAAAAGCGAGCACAGGCAATTATCTTTGCACTGAAAAATTATTGGAAAGTGAGTTGCAGGAAAGTGTAAACTGCGAATTGATTTCGCGGATACAAAATTTTCAATCTCCATTGAAAACTTCATTGATACAATTAATTAAAGAAAAACATTAAAACGCAGCAACCTTTCATACGCGGTGAGATTTAAAAATAACAAAATCATTCATAACGAACGGTACTTCACTTCCTCCTATACATTTTGTGAATAAAAGTGGAATTTAAATTGCATCCACCACCACCACCATATCAGCCCTAGGACGTCCACTGCTGGACATAGGCCTCCCCCAATTTCATGGGGGGTAAATGCCATAATCGCCACGCTTGGCATGCGGGTTGGCGATCGCAGTATCTCCACCGTACTCTAGGAATGCTGCTGCCCATTCCCCGGTGGTCTTGGTCGTAGTTTAAGGACATACCCGGGTCGGCCCGGGCATATATCATTCTATATTGATAAATAAATTTAATTAATTTAACCAAATTAAATGAGAGAAACTAAATTACATTATTACTATGTATACGAAAAATTATTCACTAAAGGTTTACCTCCTTATAAAACAACACAAAAATAAATGATTACTATACATAAATAACTTAAACTACTTATAATTACCGATTTATAGATAAAAAATGGGCTCAAGCTCGGAACCCGGCGGTAGGGTACCCAGAAGGCTGGCGGCATTGCCTCGCTGAACTAAATAAATTGCATATATCGTCACGCTATTTTTGCTTTGCGTGTACTCAAAAGCACATTAACCCTGGGGTCATCACGTAACTTTTTGAACGTACGTCAATTTTTTTTCGTATTTTGTTGAAGATTGCGTCCCTCCTATTTTGTTGTGTTGAATCCTTGTCCTGAAATATAAGTACCTATTCTCAGAATTTCCTACTTATTTTTGAAAATCGTGTGGGATTTTCGTCACTCAGTGGATAAATAGTTAAATACCATATCATTTTAATCAGAAAATCCACTTATAGCCACTTGTCAAGAATAAGTACAACTTAGAAAAGTTGAAAAACCCCCGAGATTTTAATTTCAAAGCTCAATAACTCAAAAACGGCTAAACAGATTTTCATGAAACATGGCTAAGAATACTCGGGATAAAATTATCTATGACACAAACAAACTAAACGAAAGGTTTCATCCGTTTGGGAGCTACGATACCACAGACAGATACACAGACTGACAAGTTAAACTTGTAATACCCCTCTCTTTGCGTCGGGGGTTAGTAATATAAAAAAGTTGGCCCATTACTACTCGGGTGAAGCCGCTGGAAAAACTAAGCCATTCAATACCCGGTAAGAAATGTTAGAATGCAATATACGTAGTTAAATAAGACGACAAGTCCTTTATAAAAGCCTGGGACAATGCAGGGCTTTCTTCGATAAACTATGCAATGCAACGTCGGTTTCTTTATAGACCAGGAGCCGATGACAGGCGAGTTGACTCTCGCCTTTTATTTGAACGTTTCAAATGAAAACTGCCATCTACGGCGTCTACAACAATACGGTATTTTACTGATAGTCAAATCAGCAGCTTTTTACGAAACGTTAAAAATGCTGGGTTAGTATGAAGTTGTTAGGGTATGACAAATCACGTCACAGTTTTATGTGGCGTAAATAAGTATTTTTTTTACCCTTATGAATTAGAAAAATCTTTAAGATGGCATAAGTAAGTTGAAGTTTGATATTTTTCTCGTCTTTTCGTAAGATTTGTTTAGTGTTAATGTATTTTTTACCGTTGTTGAATACTGTATTTGGTAATTCTTCTGTAATTTTTAACGTCTTGGTTCAATGTTCGTTTAATGCATTAAATAAATTCGAAACGGCGCTACCAGGACGACCCGGAGGACTTCTATATAAATGTGACACCTGACGCTGTTGACTGGCTGTGCAATCTGAATGTTGACTTATAATTTATAGATGTAATATCCTACACGTTTTATATGCCATACGATTAAATTAAATATCTAAATGACATTGTAAAAAAATATATTTAAGCTAGCCCATTAAAGCAATAGGAATGCATGACAGGTAGTCTGGGGAAAATCGAGCAGAAACCCCCGGCACCCCGTGGGCGGTTTTAACACTGGAGTAGTGGCGGATGGGTGAATCGGGATATGTTCCGGCCGCCTGTTCCCCGTCCACTACCCTTTAAAGACTCCTTTCATGCGCCGCGCGCTACGCAAGAATCACTTAAGTTAAGGTGAAGCTTCGATTCGATAAACGATGCCCCCTATGTAACAGACACGCTTATTATCTTCTGGTTATGAGAAAACGAGATGCAGCACTCCTCTGCAGGAATGTTTTTTTTGATAAATTTCGATAAATATCTAAACTTGGTGAAGTTTTACTTGGTTGTGTCGTTTAATAAGAATAATAAGGTATAGGTACTGTGTGAGTAGACTGAGGTAAAGAAGGAAAATACTGTCTCCACCATATTAGCCTAAGGACGTCCACTGCTGGATATAGGCCTCCCCCAATTAAATGGGGGGTAAATGCCTTCAAGAAAAGAGCGTACTCCCATCTTAAAGGCCGACAACGCACTTACAACCCCTCTGGTGTTGCGAGTGTCCATGGGCGACGCTAATCGCTTACCATCAGGCGATTCGTCTGCTCGTTTGCCACCTATGTCATAAAAAAAAAACGCCGCTCTTGGCATGCGGGTTGGCGATCGCAGTATCTCCACCGCACTCCAAGGATGCTGCTGCCCATCCCACGGTGGTTTTGGTCGTAGTTTTAGGACATACCCAGCTCCCTAACATAGCAGTTTTTTCTACCAAGAAAATTTTAGGTAATCATATTTCGGCTCTAGTTTGACAACAAACAGAAAGAGGAAGTTCTGATTTTTAAATATACGATTCATTACTGTAAAATATCATCTAATACTATCATATTTGCCCCTTGGTTAGATGCAGGCCAAACACAATCCCATTTTTAATAAAAAAAAATATGTGATCATGAATCATATATTTAAAAATCAGTCCTTCCTGAATGGCGTTTCGAAGAACGCGATAGTTTTCAATTGTACCGCCTTAAATGGTACAGTCAGCATAGCATATGAAGGGGTCAAAGGATCTAATTCTTTTATAATAAAGACTTTACAACGTTTCAAATGCGTAGCTACTTTTGATGCTGACTGAACGACGTCAACCTTATACATGATATACCGTATAATGCCTTAAGGTAAAAAAACCTACAGGGCAACTAGCAGTTCAACGGGATCTCATATCATCCTAAGCGTCATCTGAAGGAATGTTTAATGTGCTTCTCGAATCACTTAAAGTTTAAAGTTTGTAAAAGTGTTCTCAGCAACACAGTTTATGAAACATTTGCTGAAGCCTCCTTAATGTATTTTAAAGTACATATTAAAATCCTCTTTAGTATCAGAAAAGGAGCCTTACATCGCTTTTGCATTTTTAGGTTTTTTCTCAAACATGCAATGAAATATTGATGTTATGTTCCTTATAATAGGCTGCGAAGTATGACGTTTCAGGCGCGGCTAGGACAAGAGGTCGTTAATGGAATTTCATAGAAATCTTGCAGGCCTAGGCCGGCAAAGTCCTCTTTTTTAATTCCATTCCACATAAATTTGTGGCACAGGCATCATGACATTCTGCCACTATGCGTATTAAAAATAAAATTTTGATTTTTTTTGTTGTTTATTTCATTTCATGTTTGAGAAAAGCACTATACATACCTCGGCGGGAAATTTGGGGTTGCCGGCCGAAGACATATATACGGCCGAGCGAAGCGAGAGTTTCGTCCCGGCCTCTGTAGTAATGTACTATTATTTTTTTAAAATTTACTGGCCTTTTATGTAATGCCGCCCGGGGCTAACAACCTAAGTGAAGATATAGGGCTAAACTTGACTTGTACGTTTATGAGTCCGCAGTAAGTTCGGTTCTCCATACAAACGTAGTTTCGCTCTCATTTGAAACTTTGTACACACAAGGGGATCCGGTATATCTAGGTCGGAAATTAGTTTCTGTTGCTTGAAATTCTAATGAAGAAAAAATACAGCGGTTATTAAGGTTTTCATACAAGACCTAAAAAATTCAAAAACACGCTGTAATTTTTTTTCTATCTTAAAATCTAGCATTAGAATCTATTTTCCGACCTAGATACGGCAGATCCCATTGTGTATACAAAGTTTCATGTTATTTCAACATGGCGTTTTAAAATGAGAACGAAACTACGTTTGTATGGAGAATCGAGTTCGGTCGAGCGTACGGGGGAGTCTTAAGTACGCCAGATGGTCGTTTATGAAACGCTAATAAAGCTATAAAATGAGCCGGCATATATTATTGGAAAATTATACAATATACCTTTTTTCATGTCTTATTTTATAATCTGAATCTTAAATTAATTAGAAAAAAAGATATTGCAGCTTCTGAACCACAAGTTATCCACAGTCTTTTAAAAAAAATTGTTAATTACTTACCTACTTACTACGCTGGCTCAGCGACTCAAAGTGGATCTTGGCCTCCAACACTAAGACACGCCACTGTGATCTGTTCTAGGCAGTTTGTCACTAAGAGTCGGCTGTTTGAAGCTAGCTCAGGTGTTTTTGGACTTCGTCTATCCAGCGGTACTTTGGCCGGCCGATCGGACTTCGACTATTTGGACGTCCAGGTTACGTTATTTTGGTGGCACGATCCTCTCCCATCCTCTTAACGTAGCCGAGCTAGCTCAGTCGAGCAGGATTGCTGGTTGCAGATCCCAACATCATTGGTGTTGGGATCTGCAACCAGTGCTTCCACTTCCACATTATTCGTAACCCTCCAGCCCTCAGAATGTTTCTGTCTGCTACTAAGAGCTTGCTCTCCCCTTTCAGCGTCAGTGTCCAAGCTTCGCATGTATACGTCAAAATTGGCGTTATCACCGTCTTGTAGATCTTGGTTCTTCTGTTAGGTTAAGTCGAATTTCGCGCAAGCAGGAACAAGCTGTCACTGGCGACCGGGCAAGACTTAATATTTAGTAGCCTAGTTGGTAGTGACACTGCCTCCGAAGCTAGAGGTCCCGGGTTCGAATCCCGGCCAGGGCATTATTTGTGCATGGATATTTGTTCTTGGGTCTTGTATGTTTTCTATGTATTTAAGTATGTATATCGTCGTCCAGTACCCATAGTACACAACACACAACATAGTACACAAGCTTTGCTAAGTTTGGGACTAGGTAGATTTGTGTAAGATTATTGCCCAATATTTATTTATTTAATTTAATTATTTAATTTGGAGTGATGTTTGAAACAATTATTTCATAGTGAAAAATAAAAAAAAACTGCATTAATGCTATCAGGCTGCAATTGTTGCATAGTAACTGAGAGAAAATGTCTAGATACGAGTCGATACAGAAAAGAGCCAAAATATATAAGCGTCTTTAACTAATAATGGCCCTTAAGTTGCAGACAAGACCTAAATTATATTCACTTTAAAATTTGGCTCAATAAAAAAACGTTAAGTTACGTCTGAAAATATTCTTTAAACAGTTCTACCTTTATTTTTTTACTTACGTAGGTGATCATAATTAATAACACAATTACATCACGATCATATTAAGAATTTTTCCTATTTAAGTACCTAGTTGTTTTTATATTCATCAGTTTTTTGTTTTATGATTTGTATCGAGCAACGACTAAGTGAGTACTGAGCAAACAAGACAAAAATTTAGATTTTGTCAGCGTCTTAAATCCCATTTACAATAATAATAATTGTGATAATGTGTGAAATCGTACAAGTTTGCAATAAATACGAGTATATTCTTTTCGAACTAATTCCGAATATTCCAAAAAGCTAATAGTAGCTCCGGGAAATGAATTGCACTTTGCAGAAAAATAGGAGCAAAAGCAAAAGTTACGAGTTACAAACGGAGAACGCGGGAGGTTGCTGACACGTCCGTATTTTACGGGACTATGGCCAAGAGCTGGGAAAGAACCCGCAATTTACTAAATAATATTACCTTCTATTACGTGGTAGGATATTTAACAATTTGCTTAGAAGTTCGGTTATGTTATAGGCGGGCTGCACCTTTTTTGCCACCAACTTATAAAAAAACCGGCCAAGTGCGAGTCGGACTCGCGCACGAAGGGTTCCGTACCAGAAAAAAACGCCGACAACTACTTTGTTGTATGGGAGCGCCCCTTAATTATTATTATTATTTTGATTTTAGTATTTGTTGTTATAGAGCCAACAGAAATACACAATGTGTGAAATTTTCAACTGTCTAGCTATTACGGTTCTTGAGATACAGCCTGGTGACAGACGGACGGACGGACAGCGAAGTCTTAGTAATAGGGTCCCGTTTTTACCCTTTGGGTACGGAACCCTAAAAACATACTAGAGTTGTTACCATAAAGGTAACAACGGAACCCTTGGTGCGACTCTATCGGTCCGTCTATCAACTCTATCACAACCGTCCTCAAGAACTAAATCCGGTATTGTTGTAAAATAAGGCTAAAAGTATTCATTTTGAAAATGAAAAGTTTCAACACAGTTTATAATTTTATTTTCTACGAAAAATGTGTCCTATTTGAGACGCAACCTAAAAACATAATCTAGTTATATGATGAAGTGGGGTAACAATAATATATGTCAGGGGTTAACCTGCGGATTATGGGTCTATTTTTGTTTTTTATTTTGTGCTTAAGTTGCGATTCATGTTATGATAGAAAATGTTAGTGAGCGCTCGCAGGTCAGTTCTTGGATAGGTGACCGCTTTGAGTGGTTACTACCTGAGCACTCTCGTGCTTTGGAAGGCACGATAAGCCGTTGATCCCAGCTGCAGTCGTTAAGCCAAGTTAGAGGCCTTCGGGCGGCTTGAGAACTTCTAACAGTCAAGTTGCCCACTCACTTGACAAAGGGGGGTCGAAGTTGCACCACATCCGAAGGGAGTACCCACCGTTACCCTACACGTGACCCCTGGGTGGTACTAAAAGTGCAACAAATATAAAATAAAAAATATAAAATAGAAAATGTTTAAAAATATCCCCCTTATCTCCGAAGTTGTTTGTTAATGTAAATATTATAGGAAAAATATAACCGTATCTCTACCAGGGTTTATCATTAGGAACCCCTTAAAAACTTAGTTCATACGGAACTCCCAGCGCGCGAGTCAGAGTCGCACTTAAGCGGTTTTTACTGGAAAACGGCATTTACCCATATAGTTAAAGTTACTGCACTACTCGAGCCACTGATGTTTAAAAACATATTTTCTATGTTTATTTAAATTTACGGCATGCGATATTTACCAAAAATAGTTAAAATTAAGCAGGTACTTCAGAAAACTATACATTTAGCAAATTAGGTAGTTCTTTTCAATGAAATATGAAATTATTTCGATAAATATCTATTACATAATTAATTTAGCAAGAAAATAAAGTTCTTTGGCCGCTGCGATAGGCAAGGCCCTAATGACAATAGGAGTCCCAATAATGAAAGTTTCTCATTAGTGAAAGAAGGAAACGCCACATAAAATAGTAGACCAGTAGTTGAACTTCATACATGTTAAGTAAGAAAACAGTAGGAGCCAGCATTCCTGGAAATCGTGATTGATGATATTGAATTACGTACAATATTTAAGAAAAAACAAAGTTAACCAAAGACACTATTTATTATTAATAAATAAAGACACTAACTGAATAAGCAAAAATAATAACATTACCTATATTTACCAAAAATATAAATAAATAATCTAATCTATCTATTCCCCGTGGCACAGTGCCAAAAATGCTGTCGGCATTTCCCCGCTGATGCGTTGTGCGAGGAAGCTGCCAGCCCTTTGGTCACCAGTGGCGTCCACTAACCTCTTAGCCACTTTTTTGAAGAGGGCCCTAAGACATACTTTTCTCATGTATTAAAGAACATAACACTAAACTTAAAATAAAAGAATTAAGAAAGAGGCAACATCGTGTTTAGCTAACTTCGAATACCACACACGACGATTTTTAACCAAGTATTTGAATTCATTCCTTATATTATCAAAAATTGCACTAGGCAAGTGTTCGCTATTTTATTATTCTTTGTTCATTAAATATCCGTACCTAGGTATACTGCTTATTTTGCTTCCCAATTGTGCTCTATTTGGCACAGTTGCAGGCGCAACATCAAATGCCAAATGTCTCTGACTTAAATGAAGAATGACAAAGGCATCGAAGTCGGTGTACGGCCCCATCTCTCACATATATGCCAAATGAATACCGGCCCAGTTCTACTATCTATTTTTTTATACCACGTTGGTGGCAAACAAGTGTATAGGTCTCCTGATGGTAAGCGGTCACCGCAGCCTATGGAATTCTGCAACTCCAGGGGTGTCTCATGCGCGTTGCCAACCCTTTAAAAATGTATACACTCCTTTCTTGCAGAATACCATACTGCAGTTGAATACACATCATCATTCAAGAATGTTATCACTGATAATTGATCAGCAAACCATTTTCACAAATGAATCAGACTACTTCACCGTTTTATTCTCTGTGCCATCTTGAAAAAGGCTTACGCGGTGCCCGGGTTGGACAAAGGTGCCTAATTGCTAATTATAGGAGATAGTTTTTCGGCACAGGGCAGGAATTCACAGAAGTTGGAACGTCGAAACTGATATTCACTGATAGTAAGACCTATTCCCAGGGCCAGGCGAAATTCAATCTTATGACTATGTCATAAAGACTTTGATCTTTCTGTATTTATCTTTGTATCGTGCTCGCACCGAGGAGGCTCTTTAGCCTAGTTGGTAGTGTCACTGTCTCCGAAAGATAGAGGTCCCGGGTTCGCATCCCGATAAGGGAATTTGTTTCTGTGGTGAGCAGAGACATTTGTTCCTTAGACTTGGATGTTTTATATGTATTTAATTTAAGTATATATCTATTCACAATTCGTAGCCGACAAGATAAATGGTCAAAATATATTACAGTCTGGTACCCCCGTGACGGGAAGAGGAGAAAGGGAAGGCAAAGAAAAAGATGGGAAGATGAAATTAGAGAAATGGCTGGACCAATGTGGAGAAGGAAAGCCATTGATAAAAAAATATGGAAAATTCTAGGGGAGGCCTTTGCAAAAGGGCAGACTGACACAAATTAAAACATCCCGGATGTCAGAAACACAAATTGGAAATAGTAGAACACTGACCACTTAACTTAGGTTAAGTGGTCTGTGTAGTAGAATAAGTTAAATATTAATAGTTTTCTATTTGTTAAAAAAAAAAGTCAGTAATAAAAGCTTTATTATTTATTATTATATAATAATATATCTATTAATATCACATTTTCTCCATCTATAAACCTGCAATTGCTAAAAGTGGCACTGAAAAATAATTTTCAAGTTCTCCGCCTACCCCTTTGGTATGTATATCTATTAAAATATATCGTCTTCTAGTAACCATAACAAAAGCCTTATTGAGCTTATTATGGGACTAGTTCGATGTGTGTAAAAAATTGTCCCCCCCCTAATATTTATTTATTTATTTTTATCTGTTTTAATCAGAAAAATTTAACATTGTAATTCTTGAGCTTTAGCTGATAATTCTAAAATTGAAACGTAGCAAGTAAAGTTGTCTTCAAATCGATTCCTAATGTTACGATTATTTGAAACGCATAGTAATGAAAAGCGATCTAATAATACCTACACAAGTTTCAATTTGCATGTTCGTGACTAGCCGCTGGAACTAGTTTACCTAATTTAACTTGCATAGAACATGCACATAATTAAACTGGAGAACAAATTCAATGTTAATTATAATTTGAACAACTGTCATATTTAACTGAAATTTGTAAGCCAATATAACTAAAAGTTACAGCTGCGAGTTATATTAAACTCCTTTGTGATACACATCATATAATTGACGATGGTATCTTTGAATAAAATTATATCTTTGTGCTAGTATCAAAACTGCAATTCGAAAAGATAGCGCTTTCTATGGAGACTTTTACAATAACCATCAAAGTTAAATTGTATAACTGACGGCCTGTTTAGCCTAGTTGGTAGTGACACTGCCTCCGAAGCTAGAGGTCCGGGGTTCTAATCCCGGCCAGGGCCAGGGCATTATTTGTGATATTTGTTCCTGGGTCTTGGATGTTATCTATGTATTTACATAAGTATGGATTTATCTATATAAGCATGTATGTATATCGTATGTATGTATATGTTGACTCAGTGTTAAGATATGGTCTTATTGTCTGGGGTTAATGGTGGTGATATGTATTGAGCTTTTATTGCCCAATAGAAATGTATTCGTGCGATTTGTGGCGTTGGGCCATTTGAATCATGTAAACCCTTGTTTCTTAAATTAGGTGTACTACCACTCCCATGTTTGTACATTTATGAAATCTCTTAATTTGCTAGGAAGTACAGTTATCTATTTAAAACCACAAGAGATATAAGTATATATCTTCGCAATACGAGAAATTGTGACCGTCTTGTTGTAGACAAACAGCAAAAAACTGCAAGGTTTAGAAAAAACTGTAGTGTAATGTGCGTTAACACCACATACCTAGATAAACCTAGATGCCCCAATGTATGTACTTCGCGTGTATCTAAATGGTGCGGTGCACCACTTGCCGCTCAGTCGCGCTCCTTTCGTTCTAGCTGTAAGACGTTTGTTGCTGCACTAGAAAATGGCACACTGCGCCGTAATTAACCGTTCAAATTCAACAAGAGTGGTTAGTCGAGTAAACGGTGACGTTTCCTTTCATAAGTAAGTATGTTTTCTAATAAATTTCGCCTTATTTAATTTAAATTTAATTATTTTCTACTTGGAGTGATGTCGATTGTCGAGTCGTTTCTACCAAAATATTTACACACATAGTATATTTTCGAAGTACGCCATACATTGTGGCTTCTACTTTAAACTATACTTAAAGACTGTTATTTGTAGGCCGCAATGGACAGTGAAGCAAACGATTTTTTCGTAAATCTTCACGTTGTAGGGTAGTAGAGATTTCCTCATTGTCTGTCGATTTAAAGTGAGTAGTGCTGTACACTGCGATGTTTCATGCAATGTCACTGTGCAATTCGATTTATTATCGATTTTTGTGACGGACAATGATAATTACAGCTAGTTGCTATAATAATGTTATTCTTTTACATAAAATATTTAATAATTTAATAACCACCAAGCACTTATTTATTACACTATTTCACGTATTGAATGCTATCCAAAAAAATGCACTTTAAAATATCTACTTTCATTTTGTCTATTCCTCTCTGAAATGAACTATAGTTTTGCATCGATGAAAAGTTGTTGTTATAAAAACATTGCAATCCTTCTTTTGGACAATCGTGTAAAAAAAATCTCTAACTTGTTGACCGAGCGAGCGAAGCGTCTCCGTTTCAGCTTTTTACAAATAATTCTGTCGTAGTCTGTCTGTCTGTCTATCTATCCGGATGTTCTCCTCTGCAGTTCGCATTTTGTGAGCAGGTTCGATAAGTATACAGAATTTCTTTGTCGCGTCAGTTTTTGGAAATTTAAATATTAAAAAAAATATATTTTTTGCGATGACTACAACTAACTCACAGAGCCACTATTTAGTAAATTTCAATCACTTTCTCATTGTCCGTCTATAAACTCGAAGTTTGAACGATGAAATAATCGATATAAAATCAACCATAAAAGTATCGATTTATTATTACGGAACATTTTGTATGCTCAAAACAGACGTATTAACGTAAATTCATAGGTTAATTACTTGAATTTTGAAGTAAAATGCAAAACGTGAACTAAAGCGGGCGGGCTTCATACGTCCTCTCACCGCAAAGGCCTACTGAGTACTAAACCGACGGCGGCGCCTTTGAATACGGTTTGACGCGGCGGTAGTATTGGACATCACTAAATTGCTTACGTGACGTCATAGTAGGCACGTAAAAATTGACACGCTCGGTTTCCATACTATTGAGCGCGTTTGCGGCGTCTATATTGTCTGTGGTTAACACCTATAATAAATTGTCTCAACCAATCAAAGAAACCCCGAATTGTAAATTTAATAAGATCCTGTATAAATGGCTCCTTGATCATAGATTTTATAAATTAAATGATTTTTTGATAGGCAATAATAACTAATGAAATTTAATAACTTTTGACTTAAGACGAACATGACTAGTTTTTGTAATGATATAAAACTTTAAAATATTGCATGAAAATTAAATTTTAGATGGAATTTATGTACCTAATTGAATAATACTTAGTCGCATAAATTGTAAATATCGTGCATGCCATACTTAATGGCTGATTAAGGAGGTGCTGAATATTTTGTACTAATTGTAAGATCATTAGAACCCTTTTTCTTGCAATATAAAGTATTTGTATTTGTAATTGTCGTCTAGTACCCATGGTACAAGCTTTGCTTAGTTTGGGCCTAGGTCGATTTTTGTATGATTGTCCCCCAATATTTATTTAGTTTTTATTTAGTATTTCCCATAGGCTAGGTTAAAACTCAACCTTATGTCAATACCGAGGAGACTTTGACAAAAAAATTGTTTCTCACTTTATCTGTAACTCTTACCAGTTTTGAAATTTTTGTGGCCATCAACTAAAGTGAGCGAAATGCGAAATCGAACTTTTTGTATTCCCCAACGAGAAAAAGTTTCGCCAGCACAATGCAGCTGGCACCGGTGAAAATAAAATTTAAAAACATTTTTCTCTCTATAGCAGTGGTTCCCAAAGTTGTCTAGGTTACGACCCAACTAATACGAGTTTACAACGTAAGGACCCACCTCTAGGAAATTTAACCGTTACCAAATTGAATAAAGATCTTTTCAAATAACATACAAAGTTTTAATTCAATTTTTCATCAATCTGTACCGCGGCGTCAGTCACCCACCGCCCGGCCATTGGCTCGGTCAGCAACAGGCAGGCTGGCCGCAACCCATAGTTTGAGAAACCCGGCTCTATAGGGTTCCGTGGTAATCAAGGAACGTACAGTTTCGCTATGTCCGTCTCTCCATCCGCTGCTTAGCATTGTAATTGTTACGACTAGAAAGCTCTAATTTGTCATGGGTAGGCATACATGTCAACTACGCCAATAAAATGGTAGAATGGAATTTTTGAAAAAACTGGCCAAGTGCGAGTCGGCCTCCTTTCCATACCATTATCTATAAAAACGGCAGAGTCCGACTCGCACTTGGCCGGTTTTTAATATTTGCTGTTATAGCGGCAACATAAATACATCATCTGTAAAAATTTCAACTGTCTAACTATCGCGGCTTTTGAGATACAGCCTGGTGACAGACAGACGGACGGACAGTCACCGAAGTCTTAGTAATAGGGTCCCGTTTTTTTTGTAAGGGAGGATACGTCCCTTACACGTAAAGTGGGGGTGCATTCTTTATGCCCATTTGCTGATGGTATATCAGCAATATTAGCATCATCATTATTGTTCTAGCATTATCCCAGTACAGTTGCATCCTGAAGGATGCCCGGGCTACCTAATCCCAAGAATTAGCGTAGCGTAGGCAGTAAGTACTTAATGGGTGTATTAAACGTCCCCTGCCTATCAAATGGGACCAGGATTCCTACAAAGGTTAACGGACCAATGAAATGTTAAAGGGAACCCCCTAACTACGTACACTCCTATGGTCAATCCAACTCATGACTAGCATGTAGGTATTTTTAGGCATCGTGATTATCAAAATTCCAATATCGCGATGGGACCGATTTCGTACTGTGTTGAATATTCTGGATCATCATCATCCTCCTAGCGTTATTCCCAGTACAGTTGCATCCTGAAGGATGCCTGGGGTCCGCTACCTAATCCCAAGAATTGGCGTAGGCACTAGTTTTTACGGAAGCGACTGCCATCTGACTTTCCGACGGAAATCTGAGGTGGAAACTAAACCTTATTGGAATAAGGTTTGTCAAGTGAGTGGGTAACTTGACTGTTAGAAGTTCTCAAGCCGCCGGATGGCCTTCAACTTGGCTTCACGACTGCTGTCAAGGACGACAGCCGGGATCAACGGTTTAACATGCCTTCATGGTGCCTTCCGATGCACGGGGAGGGCTCAGTTAGTAACCACTCAACGAGGTCACCCATCCAATAGTTGATCTGGGCCGACGTTGCCTAACCTCACAACCGTACGCGGTACACGAGCGCCGCTGGACCACGGATGTATTATAGCATTCATGCCTTACTAGCAAGTGCCTAAGTACTTAAGTGCGAGACTAATGCCGTATGTTTGATATCTCAACGCAATCATTCTAGCTAGGCACATAGAAACGAAGACTAGAACAAATGTCTATTCGTCCTTATTCCTTTGCAATAATGTTTACGATTCATCTAGCAGTGTCGATAGTTCCCTGGTTAGTGCAGACTTCTAAATCTTCTAATGCATAATCAATGCATCGGGTGCCGGATCGCAATCGTTTTCCAAACGCCCGCCATTTTGGAACGGACCATAGAGTTGACTGCCAATTGTTTTTTATCGTTTTGTTACAGTCTGTTTTACTAGGATTATTTCGTTCAGCTATCACAGCTGTCCGTGAAAACTGTATATTATATAGTACATTACTACAGCGGCCGGGACGAAAGGGGTTGCCGGCCGAAGACATATAGACATCGGATAGGTCTCAGGCGGGCAACCCCATATTTCCCGCCGAGGTATGTATAGTGCTTTTCTCGAACATGCAATGAAATAAACAACAAAAAAATCAAAGTTTTATTTTTAATACGCATAGTGGCAGAATGTCATGATGCCTGTGCCACAAATTTATGAGGAATGAAATTAAAAAAGAGGACTTTGCCGGCCTAGGCCTGCAACATTTGTATGAAATTGTATTAACGACCTAACCGCACCTGAAACGTCATACTTCGCAGCCTATTATAAGGTACATAACATCAATATTTCCTTGCATGTTTGAGAAAAATACATTTCAGTTTATGTTTTTGGTAAAGATTTTTAAATTGTATAGCGCTCAATAGAATTTGTAGTGTACAAATTAACCGGCCAAGTGCGAGTCGGACTCGCGCACCGAGGGCTTCGTAAAAATATATTTAAAAAAATGATATAATTAAAAAAATACGGTTCTCGCAAATTTTCCTTTATCTGTGCTATAAGAAGTTGCTTCGTAACAAATTTCAAAATTCTGAGTTCACGGGAAGTACCCTGTGGGGTTTGGTTCCCTCGCGAGAGTCGAAAATTTTCGGAAATTTGCGGCATAAACGGCTGTATCTTTTGATTGCGTTGGCTTAGAAGTTTGATTTTCTCACAGCTCCAAGGGACAGTAGACCTGAGTACGAGTATTTGATATAAATTTCAGCTTGATACCTCCACGCGTTCCTGAGAAAAAGAGTCTTGACAGACAGACAGATGGACGGACGGACGGACTACAAAGTGATTCTATAAGGGTTCCGTTTATTTCTTTCGAGGTACGGAACCCTAAAAATCTACTTGAAAGATAGATTTTCAAATATTCACATGGTCTTGCTTAGTTTAGCATAAATAGTATCGCAGCCAAGCTGTGGAACTCCTTGCCGGAATCCTTGTTCCCTGAAAACTACAACCTTACGGTCTTCAATAAAGAGTGAACCGGTTTTTACTAGGTAAGCGTGCTCCATCCTAGACCACAATATCGCTCACCATCAGGTGATTTGTGGTCAAGCGCAAACCTATCCGGAGTAAAAAAAAATATTATTATTATTTTCTTTTGACATTTTTATTTTATTCTAGAAACTGTCTAGATTTCTCTTTTTTATACATTTTTAATATTATAATTAGTTATGTTATGACGATCCTATTGTATATTTTACTACATAATAATTTCTTATTTTGACATGTCTACGTCATAACAATATTTATTTTAAAGAAAAATAATAGCATCAATAAATTGCTCTAAATAATTAATTAATATATATATTGATACATGTTATAACTGACGATTCGAAAGTGCTTGTTGCTAGACCTATTTGAATAAAGAATATTTTTGACTTTGACTTTGAATAAAATATCATAAACCATATGAAGCGCGCGGCAGAAGCACTAAGATCCGCATCTACAAGACCGTAATACGCCCAATTTTAACATACAGATGTGAGGCCTGGACACTGACACTTAAGGAGGAGAATAAGCTCCTGGTGGCTGAAAGGAAAATCCTCCGTAAAATCCTTGGCCCACTTCAGAGACCCGATGGCAGTTGGAGAATTCGCAAAAATGCCGAAATTGAAGATCTTGTCGCGGAACCGAATGTCATCGGGGTAACGAAAGCGTGTCGACTTCGTTGGCTTGGTCATCTAGAGCGAATGGGTGACGACCGTGCCGTCAAAAGAGCCTACCTGGGCAAACCGAGTGGGAAACGCCCGGTTGGCCGCCCTAGATACCGTTGGGCCGATGCTGTGGAGGTCGATTTATGCGAGCTTCAAGTTGACTCGTGGAAGGAAATGACGCAGGATCGGGATCGGTGGCGTGCACTCGTATTGGAGGCCAAGACACACTTTGGGTCGCTGCGCCAGAGGAGTAAGTAGTAAGTATGATATCTGTAGATTTCCAGATATATTTTGGTAGGCGCCCTTTTCCCGAGTGTGCACTTGTCGTGGCTATATCCGAACTATTTGCTGTCCTGAAACCGCGAGGCATTTTCTTCTGCAACTCACTTTAGCTACATAAATCACACTCAGCGGCGGCACTAAGTAAATACTGTCCTTATGCTCTTGTTTATGTAGGAGTAAGAAAATATTCCCTCGGAGTCGTAAACAAATGTTGAGATGGAGTCGATTCAGTTAATTAAGCTTTATTTTTGTAAACAACATTTTGTGTTATTTCTTTAATTAGTGTTCTTTCTTTTGTTTCTTTAATCCTGATCCTTGTTTGTTTCTTGAATCTTAGTTAAATGGAAACAAGATGATGTCGTGTTTTTACTGGATTGCCACAGAATTACAGAGTAATGTATAATTTGGGTTATTCCGGGGTAGACGGCCACAAGGTATAGATGGCCCATCGAAATATTACAGAAATTATAGAAGAGTTGACTAGATGTTAGTGATGTTACTAGTTACAGTTTAGTTCGCTTTGAGACGTGCGTGAGAGCAATAGTAAAAAGGGAAAAAAGGGAAAAAGTAAGACATATCCTTGTGAATTGTTTGTTTCACGTAGTGCAAATATTTTATAGGGAGTTCTTGTTTAATGCAGATGTGAAGTTAAATACTAATGATACTACTTGTTGTTGTTCATTGCTTTAATTATATTATCAACGTATTGTTCTATCCTCAAAATCACGTGTATCGTGCCTTCACTTTTTTAAATTTTGTGTGTGGTCATCTCATCTCCTTCAGGAAAAAGGAGAGATGGCCAGTTTGGATTCCGTTTATTAGAAAAGCTACATGAAAGTAGACGATGTCCCACTAATAGTATTAATAAGTAATATTTTCTTTCATATTTTTTTTTACTCGACATTACTTATTAATAAATGAAAAAAAAGTTTTTTTATTTTTATTTAGTTTGGATGTGGCGAAAATTACTACCAGATACCTCGAGAGAGATGGCCAATTGTGAATTTAAAAATAGTTATAAATATTTATTGGGAAGATAGCGCAAGAATATCCATGTGAATAGATCACACACTCACCACACATCAACATCATCATCAGCCTTCCCCAAAGAGTTCCACAAAAACCGGTCCTGTGCCACCCGCATTCAGCGGACTCCCGCGACGTTTACCAGGTCACCAGGTCACGCCTTCCGGTACGTGGTCGCCACTTGTGAACCTTTCCGCCCCAACGGCCATCGGTTCTACGTGCTAGCTGCCCCGCCCCCTGCCACTTAAGTTCAGCGATTCGGAGGGCTATATCGGTTACTTTGGTTCTGCTGCGGATGGCCTCATACCTGATGCGATCACGCAGAGAAACTCCCAGCATAGCCCATTGCTCTTTGCTCTCTTTTTAGTCCACACATGATAATAAGAACACTATTTGGTACGTAAAATAAGTTACCACGCTGCGCCTGCCAGTACGTGGTCGCCGCTCGAGAACCTGTCCGCTCCAACGGCCATCGGTTCTACGTGCAATGTGCGCCGCCCCCTGCCACTTAAGTGATTCGGAGGGCTTTATCGGTCGGCTATAGGCGAGGCTTATGTCCAATTGTCGCGTACGGTACGGTTTCAGAGGAATTTCCTCCTTCGGACACTCCGATTGTGGAATGAGCTCCCTGCCGAGGTTTTCCCGACGGACTACAGTATGGGGTTCTTCAAGAAAGGAGTGTATAAATTCTTAAAGGGTCGGCAAGCGCATGTGACACCCCTAGGAGTTGCAGGCGTCCATAGGCTGCGGTGACCGCTAACCATCAGGCGGGCCGTACGCTTGTTTGCCACCGACGTGGTATAAAAAGAATCCAGCAGTGGATTTCTTTCGGCTGATATGATGATGATGATTCAAAGAAAAAATAAAGTCAAACTAAACCAATAAAAGTCAGTCTTGGTTGAGTTTATACTCGTAAATCACTTTATAAATGCAGTGCGGGAGCAAAAATAATATTAAATATGTGATAATCGAACACATTATTTCAACTTCACTAAGTATCGAGTCAATACGATCCTTATTGCCAGTGTTTAGTTAGGTTAGGCGTAACTAAACAGGGAGAGTTTACTTTTCTCATTAAGTTAGGGTATAGGTGAACTCGTGTCGTTCTTGTAAATGTAGTTAAGGGTGTGTCGATTGTTTGTCTCTGAGTGGATAATCTAGTCCGGTTTAACACTGTGGCCCCACGGTTCAAAGACACATCCATCTCCATTTAGGAGAGTATTGGGATCCTTGGTGTCGACATTTCTAGCAACGTCCTGTTTCGGAGCCACTTAGAAGGCTAAAGGCAAAAGCTGGTATCCAAAAAGCTAGGTGTCTCAATAGAGCAAAGCGGTACTTAATCCCGGGTTAGAGACTTCTATATAAATCACAAGTCCGTCCCCACATGGAGTATCACTGTCATCTCTGGGCGGGAGCACCTGGATACCAGCTTGGGCCTTTTGAATCGCTTCAGAGATGTGCTGTGCGAATCGTAGACGATCCTGAACTCACAAGCGATATCGAACAGTTAAGTTTAAGGAGAGACTTTGCCTCCGCGTGCGTGTTCTATCGCTTGTATAATGGGTTGCGCTTCGAAGACCTGTTCGGCGTAATGACGAATTCTACCATAGCGAGTACTATTACGCAGACAAAGTCGCGGGCAAAAGCTATTCATACATATTTCTTTAGTACATATCTTTGTTTCCACCATTTACTATCTATTTAACGGGGAGCCATTTATAAGCATCCAACTAACTCAAAAAGATATCTTTAGAAGTATCTCAGTTCCGAAATAAAACTGTTCGTGAGCTTTCTCAAAGAGCGCAGATTCGTATGTAAAGTTATATTCCTCTTTGCGTCGGATCTCAGGGGAAATATAGGCAAACGGCCGCCGTGGACGCAAGAAAAAGATAATTTGCAAAAGCTCTGATTTTATCTAAAGATTTTTAGGCGGATTGCATGTTTTGTTGTCTAGACGCTATTGAAATTTTATAAAAAGCATCTATAGCATTAGAAATGTAAATTGAGATTATGTAGATTGTAAAAGTATAATACGATTCTCTAGAAATGCGACGAAACCTAAACATGCTCAGTTTTTTTTAACCGACTTCAAGATTTCAAAAGAGGAGGTTATCAATTCGGTTGTTAATGTTTGTTACTCCATAATTCCTCATTTCTAAACCGATTTGGAAAGTTCTTTTTTTGGTTGTAAGTATATATATCCAAGTTGGTCCCGTTTTTGTCAAAACACAGTTCTGATGATGGGATCTACGAGGAATTGAGGGAACTCCTCAAATCTTTAAGGCAAACATATAGTGATTTTTGTGTTTTTATCAACAAGTCAAGCATTTTTATCCAAAAATGTGACATTTGATGAAGTGAAACTGCTTATGATGATCAGAACAGAACTCTTCAACGACGAAAAGTTCACGTTTGGCGATTTGTCCTCCTAGCTGTGTTTGTTAAGCAAGTTCTCTTTTCACGATAAATTTTGTCATTCTTGATTTCTGATGATGGGATCCATGAGGAATTTAGGGAACACAAATAGAGATTTTAGTATTTTCATGAACTAATCAAGCATTTTCATTCATCATTCATAAAAGTGACATTTGATGAAGTGGAACTGCTGATGATGATCAGAACGGAACTCTTCAACGACGCGTAGTTCACGTTTAGCGATTTGTTCTCTTCGTTTTGTTTGTCAAGCAAACAAGATTTTTCCATGATTCCATGAGGAATTGAGGGTACTTAGTCTTCTACCATTATAAACATACTTATAGCCATTTTTATTTTATTGTATGGAATCTAAGAGTGCACCATCTAAGTATAATAATCTTTCACCGGCCTCCCCCATTGAAGTCGGATTTTTTTTCTTAAAAATTATTATTTTGTCATTGTGAATCTGGTGAAAATGCCGAAGGACTATCGCAAAAAGCGCTTTGGAGTGTCTCTCTTAGTAACCACAGCCTCATGCACGAACCTGTATAGTACCGTCACTCGCATCTGTGCTCGCGGCATCACTACTGATGACTGAATGTTAGACAGTGTTAGAGAGACGTTTATGGATGTTACTTAGTATACATAGTTAAGTGCCAATTTAGTTTTGCATGATATGAATCGCCGCTGTAACCTGTAACGTTCAGGTTTAAACTGTCATGTTACACTACTTAAAGGTTCAATTATTATTATTAATCGTAGTTAGGATGGTAAAAACTAGGTGCTAATATTCATACTTTTCTTCAATATAAGCAGATTATGTTTAACAAATAAACTCATTTGACTTTTAACTTAATAGTACAATTTAAACTACTTCAGTGAGTCACGAAAAATGTGTTTATACCTATATCTATATTTTAAGACTAGTTTACAGTACTTAATGTTTTTTTTTTTTTTATTAAAAATGGGATTGCTCTTGGCCAGCATCTAGCCAGGGGGCAAAGATGAGGCCGACGATGAAGCGAGCTCACCCAGAAGATGCCTATTCACTCGTGCCTTAAAAAGGTCCAGGTTATATGAACTCGGAAATACAGACGCCGGCAGAGAATTCCAAACCTTAGAAGTGCGCATTATAAAAGAAGATGCAAAGCGCTTGGTTCGAACTAGAGGAATTTCGACCAGGTAAGGATGGTAGCCAGCCGTACTGTCATTGATTAAAATAATATTTCATTTGTAATATGTATTTGCGAGAAGAAGATTAGTTATATCCCCACTTTCATGTCTCAAAGTCAGAATGACACGTGATATATCAAAGTGGGGATATGTCTGTTCTGTCATATTCGCGGTTGGAATCCCAGCCCTAAACTAAAGGTGTATTTATTAAAAGCGTGTTGTTGTAAGTAAGCATACCGAAGAAAAAAACCTGAGTAGATAATGATAATGTAGTCCGTCGGTACTAAGTGCGCTTGTCGTAAAAAAAAATCGAAATTGTCAAAGGCAAACTTTAACCCCGCACTTGTACCGACTTACAAAATAACCTAAACTTAATAAACACTTTTATTTAAATTACACAGGTAAAACTAACGAAAATACCACCTTTGTCACAAGTGGCGACGCCACTGTCTTTATATTTATTTTGTGCCTAATGTACGAGTATATGTCGCAGTCGGATTGTATAATTCGCCGTATTACATTACGGCTAGCCGACCCACCGTAATACAAAATGGCTAGACATTAGGTAATACGACAAATTATACAATTTGCCTGCGACATATCTATACTAATATTATAAAGCTGAAGAGTTTGTTTTTTTGTTTGTTTTTTTTGTTTGAACGCGCTAATCTCAGAAGCTACTGGTTCGAATTGAAAAATTCTTTTTGTTTTGAATAGTCCATTTATCGAGGAGGGCTTTAGGCTATATAACATCACGCTGCGACCAATAGGAGCGAAGACACGGACGAAGTCGCGGGCAACAGAAAGTATATTATATTTATACAACGCGATCCCTTTGTGTATGTTTACTTTTTACTTTGGGTGTTTTATGGCTGCGGATATACAAACTTGCGAATACCGCGAGTGTAAAGAAGGGAATTTTTGATTTATTATTTGTTGGTTCAGTATACAACCGTGGGATACAGGGAGAACAAATCTTTAAAAATTGAAAGTTATTGATAAATATATACATGTACAGTTCAGAGCAAATAAATGAAAGAAACTTACTGCGTTCGCTCAGCGACCCAAGATAAATCTAAGCCTCCGACATGATAGTGCGTCACTATTTTCAGCTCTGCACTAACTCGGCTAGAGGCTATTGCTGATTTGGAGTTAGTGCAGATCCGCTTATGAGATATTGTGTATCCAGATTATATCGCTCCTGCGATACCTCGGCCGTCCGACAAGTCGTAGACCTTCCAGACGAACACGGTATGCTTCACTTAGCGATCTTCACCCATCCTTTCAAGGTGTCCAAGCCAGCAGAGCCTGTGAGCCTTGGTCACCTGATGACATTAGGTTGAGCCACTACATCACCTATTTCACGATTTTTCAGGACTCTCCCGCTTCCATCTGGTCGTTATTTCGGGCCAAAAATCTAACGAAGAATCAATCGTTCGGTGACCAGCAGGCTATCCTCGTTGTGTGTTAATGTCCATGCTAAAATAAATGAAATTCAACAACTTATTCCATAGTGATGAGGTGAAAAACTGTTAACTTATATCTCCTGTTGACTGTACTTGTGTGTAAATGCGATAGTAATTTAATAAAATGATTTTATTGTAAAAACGTAACTTCAACTAACTGTAAATATAACACTTAATTAAAAAACTCAAACATGTTCAAAAAGTTGGACCCCTGAGGCATGGTGCTGAGGACGCTGGCAGCATTTCCTCGTTGTATTGCAACGCTGATGCGTTGTGCGAGGAAGCTGCCAGCTCTTCGGTCACCAGTGGACTCGACCACGCGCTTAGCTATATAAATAAATAATAAAAATTAGGGGACATTTTTTACACATATCGAACTAGTCCCACAGTAAGCTCAACAAAGCTTGTGTTATGGGTACTAGACGACGATATATTTAATAGATATATACTTAAATACATAAAAACATCCAAGTCTCAGGAACAAATATCTATGCTCACCACAGAAATAAATGCCCTTACCGGGAATCGAACCCGGGACCTCTAAGCTTCGGAGGCAATGGCACTACCAACTAGGCTAAACAGGCCGACAAAAACACATATATCTTTAAAAACACGAAATATACGTTTTAGCGTAGATTCAACCAACTTTTTATGCCGTTCTAAATCGAATATAAAATTCTTTATAAAAGAAATAGTAAGTATTCTGTTCTGTCATTTTGTATCAGAGAATGTTTGTCTTAGGCTGGGTTGCACCGACTTACGATCACAGACCGATCAACGTTAAATATGGCGCTGGCAGCTGTCATGCCATAGAAACTTGTCAAACTTTCCATACATTGAAATTTTAACGAACACAGCTTACGATTACAGACGGTTTGGTGCAACCCAACCTTAGTAAATAAAAACAGTATCACAAAACCACGCTTGATGACAATTCCACTAAGCAAAAATAGGGTTTATTCTCAAATTCATTATGACTTTTAACATTAGAATTCCAGTTTGTTCTAATCTAGTTCCAGTCTTGGATAGCTAAGTACTAGAGGCATCAGAAGCAAAGATTTTCGGGCACTTTCGTCTAGCTGCTTCCTCACTTCGCGTGACTCTTATCACTCCAAAATGCATTAAAACCAGTGCTGATATCTAACGATGATCTCTCACGGCAGCCCTACCCAATCTACCCATAGCTATTCCATCCTACACAAAGTCTCTGTTCCTTTCTAAAGCGTTGAAACGAGAGGGACAGAAGTTTGTCGACTTCTTCAACTTACTCTAATTCACACCAAATTAAGCCTCTGTCACTTTCCAACGCTTTGAAATAAGAGAGACAGAGAGTCTGAGACGTATTGACAAACGTTTTCTAGTTGAATACACTTAATGAAAACATCTAGGGCTGTCTAGTCTATAGAATGGCATTAAAAGCTTTTTAAGAAACTTTTTGAGACTTTTTGTTTCGTCTGGTTGGGACTAATTGAAATGGAACACGAACTTAATGTTTATAAGAATTAATTCTGAGTAATATGTTTCATGCTTAGGTACATATATATTGTTATATATGTTTAAGGTCGTCGGTCGTAGGGGTCGACACAAGTTTTATATTTTGCCAGTCGCGAACTGACTTGGTCGTGACCTATTATACGTCTTAAAGTTACGCAATTGCACTGCTGCCGGGCTAGTATGATAGCTTATACCGTCACTTTTTATGTGACGCTTCAGTACATTTTGGCCATATAACGTGACGGTATAAGCTATCATACTAGCCGGGCTGACCTGCTTTTATCGAGGCAATATTTCCACAGCTATCGAGATACGTAATAAGAACTAAATTGAGGGCAACGTGGGATGCATTTACCACTAAATGGGAACTCCGCCATTTACCGACATTCTGTAGGTATCAAGACAATTGCTGTTATAAAATGCGCCTGTCTTCTTTAACGACTAGAATATAGAGTACAAATTTGAATGTGCTAAGCGAAAGAAGTGCGTGTGCAATTTTATTATTGCGGTTAAGGAGGGACATTTCGGAGACTGTTTCCAGTTACGGTATTTCGTGAATTCATGGAGGTAGTAGGTAAATTAAAGGGGCAATCTTACACAAATCTAACTATAATACCTTGTAATCTGTTACTTCAACCATTTGGCATTTATGAATTGACGTTTGTAGTGATGATGCTAAGACGTATCGTTTGTCAAATGAAGCGATTATTAACGAATGGTTGATTGAATCGATTTCACAGCCGATTTTTGAAATGTTTTATGATGCCTTTATATATTTTATATCACACGATTGAATCAGTCTCCTCAAGCAAAAAAATGTTACTTATTATGTATGGCGTTCTATATTCCATACAATAAGAAACATTTTAAGAAGAAATAAGAAAGACATATTCTCTTAATCACGTCATCGCTATGCTGATGCCGTAGCTGTTCGGCCTGTCTGTCATTTATGTCAATCAATAATAAATTTTGCACATATTTTCCAACTTTACGGAGTTTTACTAATATTTAGATGTACAGCGTCAACAGTGGTCTACGAACCGTTTTTTTTTTTCTTTTTATTAAAAATGGGTTTGCTCTTGGCCAGCATCTAGCCAGGGGGCAAAGATGAGGCCGACGATGAAGCGAGCTCACCCAGAAGATGCCTATTCGCTCGTGCCTTAAAAAGGTCCAGGTTATATGAACTCGGAAATACAGACGCCGGCAGAGAATTCCAAACCTTAGAAGTGCGCATTATAAAAGAAGATGCAAAGCGCTTGGTTCGAATTTGAGAAATTTCGACCAGGTAAGGATGGTAGCCAGCCGTACGTCTGGATGTCCGATAGAAGAAGGGGGAAGGCGGTATGAGCTCATGGAGCTCCTGAGCACACTCACCGAAGTACAGTTTGTAGAAGACGCACAGACATGCTACTTTGCGTCGATGTGCTAAGCTCTGCAGCTTATTTCCCACTACCGTACTGCCGCCAATGAGCCTCCTGGCTCTGCGGTCCACCGAGTCGAGTGCGGCAAGTTGGTACTTAGCCGAGCCATCCCAAAGGTGACTACAATACTCCATGCAAGACCGGACTTGGGCTTTATATAAAGATAGAAGCTGCCCAGGGGTGAAGTATCGCTTGACCTTATTTAGGATGCTCAGCTTTTTGGCCGCTGTTCCGGCTTTGGACTCGATGGTAGTGCCGAAGTTAAGGTTTGAGCTTAACGTCATGCCAAGCAGCTCGAGATCGTTGGCTACAGACACGGTTGTACCTCGGAAAGTAGGTTGCGGTAAACAGACACGCTTGCGTTTTGGTGGCGTTGAAACTAACCAGATTGTTATCACCCCATTGGGAGACAAGACTTAAGGTTGAGTTAATTCGCTCTACCATTGTCTCTCTCTCAGACTGAATTTCATCACGACCAGCCCCCGTGCTGGACAAATATCTCTCCATGACCGTACTGTCATCTGCGTATGCGACCACTCCTGGTAGAAGAAGGTCGTTAATATGAAGCAGGAAAAGGGTCGCGGAGAGAACAGATCCCTGAGGAACACCGGCATCAATGGCCATGAGGTCCGACGAGCAGCCATCAATGACTACTCGGATTGACCGCCCACTCAGGAAATCAGATATCCAGCTACAGAGGCCAGAAGGAATACCGAATGCAGGAAGCTTGCGAAGCAGACTAGCATGCCAAACCCTGTCAAAAGCCTTCGAGATGTCAAGAGACACGGCAAGAGCCTCACCGTGTTTCTCGATGGCCTCGCCCCAGTAGTGCGTAACATACACAAGAAGATCCCCAGTGGAACGGCCCCGGCGAAACCCATATTGCCGATCACTGAGAAGGTCGTTAGCTTCAAGGTAAGTCAGCAGCTTACTGTTCAGAACTCTCTCCATAACCTTACAGAGTATGGAGGTAATGGCGATAGGTCGATAATTGCAGGGATCGGCACGACTACCTTTCTTGGGCACTGGTTGCACATTGGCAAGCTTCCAGGATGTGTAAATTCTGGTGTAAATTCGAAGCACACATGTGTACACCGCGAAATATGTTATGTTATGTGTTTCGCACGCCGAGTGAAATAAAAACCCGTAGTGTTACTCGCGCTGAACGCAAGGTAGAAGCAAAAGTGTCGACGCCTACGAAGGCACCAGGCTCTTCACCAGTATCGCTGACATGTCATGCCGCAGACACGACGTTCGTGGCAGGCAGCAGCCGTACGTCAAATAAGGCGCCGTCGTTGAGGGACGACGGTGTGCCGCACCCGCTGTCACCGCATAATAAGGTACCGTCCGCATCCACATCCATGTCAGCACGAAAGAAGGGGCTGGAACTAAAGGCCAAACAACGAAAGGTGTTGATTGAACTTCAGTGCGATATCGACTGACATCTGGTACAAACACGTAAACAAACATCTCCATAGAAAAATTCGTACTTCGAGCTGAAAGGCCCCTGATATACTGATGATTGTGAAAGTGAATAAATGTCTTTCTTCTTCTTAGAAATAGAAATAGAAATAGAAATACATTTATTCGTAGCACATAAAAACATAGACAATAAAAAAATAAAATAAAACAATAAAAATAAGAAAGCGCCACGAATTGGTCCCGACTCAGCATAGTGCCAACCTTACGGTCAACGCTGGTCTTCCGTCGGGGCCAACTAGTGAGATCACGGCGTATAACACACTTAAAAATAAAACTAAACTCTTAATTAACACGCAATGGAATAAAGAAATACAAAAAGCAATAACAAACATTTTAAAGAAACCAGTTTTGCATAGGCTGTGGCATGGGTTCTTGAACGCGACCTTACAAACGTCAGTGCTTGTTTCGCCCAACAGCCTGCCAGAGACAACTCTTCTTCTTCTTCATACCAGCCACTGGGCTCTTATGTTGTATATGTTTTTACAGATGTCACAGATTTCTCTCTGTCATTTATGTCCATCAATAAAATTGCGCATAAGTTCCAACTTTACGGAGTTTTACTAATATTTAGGTTTACAGCGTCAACAGATATTTTATTTGGTTATAAATTTATCGTTATAATTATAAATTATGCGTACCTAATCGATATCTATCAATTTACGGAAATATCTTCTAAATCGAAACGACAGCCTTGGTCACAACACTAGGTTTAAAAAGAAAACGACATAACATGTAACTGTTTGAGTATTGAATTATTACCGTAAAATACTCAACAACAATGAACTAAAAAAATTAACATAACTTACATTATGTTTAAGAAAAGCAAAATTTCTGCCTCGGGCTCTATCCTACCTATGCCGCTGCCGCTTAGGAAAACGGATCGTTAAACTTTAACGCGTTTTAATTGGGGCGTTAAAGGTAAGTTTTATAGTTTTTAAACGGTTAATAGAAATGGTTTGTATGCTTAAGTTCACTAACGTTATCGGGGTTTATTTCCGCTGTTTTATTAGGTTACTTGCGAGGAAGTTTACGTTGGAAGAGGAAATTTAATTAGTTCTCTGCATTACGAGTACGTAAGAGTTTCGGCGTGTACGGCATCCTGTTTCTGGCAATAAAACCACGACAAGAAATTCCTCTAATTCGAGCGCCAAGCGCTTTGCATCTTCTTTTATAATGCGCACTTCTAAGGTTTGGAATTCTCTGCCGGCGTCTGTATTTCCGAGTTCACATAACCTAGACCTTTTTAAGGCACGAGTGAATAGGCATCTTCTGGGTGAGCTCGCTTCATCGTCGGCCTCATCTTTGCCCCCCGGATAGATGCTGACCAAGAGCAATCCCATTTGTAACAAAAAAAAAACAAAGTACAGTCGGGATAAGAAAAGGTTCGTCACCTTAAAGTCGTCATTTGCTTGCACCAAGGCAATTATTAGTCCTGCCAACGTTTTATTCCAAACGAAACAGAAATTTCGCATTCACATTTGCAATAACAGGCTAATCGACTGATAGTGACAGGATTATAACAGATAATCATCATCATCATCTTGTCAGCCGAAGGACGTCCACTGCTGGACAGTGGACATAGGCCTCCCCTAAAGACTTCCAAACACTGACAAATTAAATAGGACATACTCGTATTTGATACAAACTCTTACAAAGAGGTTTATTTGACTAGGAAATTAAAAAAGATTTGATGTTGATATGAAACTAGATTATAGGTAAGAAGGTGTATACTATTGTGACTTTTGTTATCATATCAAGTAAGCATAATTTTATATGCACTTGTCTACTTTGGTTTCAAAAGGTACTAAGAGTGTATGACTTATAAAGGAATGAATTTAATAAATAACTCACGAAGTTTTTCGTACCCCGACTGTACACCAGTCCTTTGGTGTAAGATAAATCCCACCAAAAACATAAATGTGAAAATAGGAGCCAAGTTCAATATTAAGAATAAAAAGAATTGAGATCTAAATGGGTGCCAAATTCGGTAGATTCTCTGAAATGGCTTTAGAAGTAAATTTGCTTACTGTAAACAATGTAGTGCCGGACTTGGCGCCATTTCAGAGAATCTACCGAACTTGGTACCCATTTAGATCTCAATTCTTTTTATATATATATATATATATGTATATATATATATATATATATATATATATACTTATATATATATATATATACTTATATATATATATATATATATATATATATACTTATATATATATATATACATACATACATTGGTCTCCGTCTCGGGGTTGATGTTTGTGTGGACCACAACTGTGCATCCTGTGGGGCCCCTGTCGATCGTCTGGGCCATCATGGGCTTGCCTGTTCATTCGGCGCCGGCCGCCTGTCCCGCCACGCCGCACTCAACGACATCCTGAGAAGGGCGCTCATCAGCGCCAACGTTCCCGCTGCTCTGGAGCCCCAGATCGTGCGGGGCGATGGCAAGCGCCCTGACGGGATGTCTTTATTCCATGGAGGATGGGTCGCGCTCTAGTGTGGGACGCCACATGTGCCGACACTTTGTCTGCGTCCTACCTCCCATCGACCAGCAGGCGTGCCGGGGCCGCGGCAGACGCTCGAGAACGGCTTAAGGCCACCAAATACGAGTGTCTCGGCACCCAATACGAGTTCGCTGCATTCGGTGTCGAGACTCTCGGCTCGTGGGGCAAAGGCGCGCGTGGACTTCACAGGATGCTCAGCAAACGTTTGCGGGAGGCAACAGGCGATCCTCGTGCGGGCAGCTTTCTCGCACAAAGAATCGCTATTGCAATTCAGCGCGAGAATGCTGCCTGCATGATGGGCACCCTGCCTAAGGGGCCACATTTAGATTTTTTATAGGTTAGTTTTAATTATTTTTAAGTTAGAGTAATTTCTATTTTGTTATTTCACATGTTTTTTCTGAATAAACATTAATATTTCTACATATATATAATATGTGTATGTATATACATATATACATACACACACATACGCACACATGTACACACACATAGTATAAGTTTTAAGAGCGAATGCACGAGTTACTATACAAAATACCCAAATCGCTAAAGGTGCACCTCAAATATTTGAAGAGTTCCCTCGATTTCTCCAGGACCCTACGATCAGATTCTTGCCTGATAACTATGGGACTACCCCTGAAGTATACCGTTTCAAACAAAAAAAAACTTTCCAAATTGGTTAATAAATGACGGAGTTCTGAGGTAACTAGCATAAATAATAATAATATTTTTTTCTGGTCTCCACATACAATTATTAAGCTGCATGCCAAATTTCAGCTTTCTAGGTCACCTGGAAGTGGGTTAGGTTTTTGATTACTAGTCCGTCAGTCAGTCAGTCAGTGGTACAAATGGCGTTTTTTGGAATTTAATATCTCAATAACTATTAAACCTATATTTATGAAATTTGGGGTTCTAGTTTTTCTAAAGGATTTTAATACATGTACCAAATTTCATTTTTTTATGTTAGATAGATTTGGAGTTTTTGGGAGGTCAAAAGTGGCTCCAAACGGTTCGTGTAAAATAACACACGGCTGCTGTCCGCCAGTTCCTGGGGTGAACTTGGCTGGACACGCTGCCGCGTGTCTAGATGTGATCGTCACTTGACATTCAGTCTTATAATAATAAATAATAATTAATATTGGGGGACAATCTTACACAAATCGACCTAGTCCCAAACTAAGCAAAGCTTGAACTATGGGTACTAAACGACGATATACATACTTATATAGATAAATACATACTTAAATACATATAAAACATCCAAGAACCAAGGATAAATAATGCCCTGACCGGGATTCGAACCCGGGACCTCCGGCTTCGCAGGCAGGGTCACTACCAACTGAGGCAAAGTGGTCGTCAATAATTTATTTATTTAATCTTTATTGCACAATAAGAAATCATAACGTACAAAAGGTGGACTTAATGCCATGAGGCATTCTCTACCAGTCAACCTTTAGGCAAAACAGAAAGACTGTAGGCGGTGCAATTATAAAATACCAGAGAACAAATTTGGTAAGCTTGTATACAAAATATTGATTCAAATATATACATCTGTCACACAGTTACATAAATAATTATTTAAACTATTACATAGACATACACAAATACATAATTATAGATAAATAGATATAGGTACTTATATAATAACGAATACCTACTAAACAGATACTCTAAGAATTCCGTAGACTACCAGCAACAAAAACGCGTACAGCTTTTTTGAAGGCAAATTTGCTGGGAATATTTTTAACTTTAGGTGGAAGACGTTCCATAGACGAGCCGCCTGGACGGAAAAAGAATTAGACATAAAACCAGAACGGTGAAGCGGTATGGCCAGAGAGAGATTGCCCGACGAACGAAGATGGCGTTCATGAGTTTCCTCAAGAAATTTAAAGAGGGATTTGAGATATTCGGGACATTGTGGATCCTTGAGAATGGAGAAGACAGTGCAAAGGATGCGGATGTTACGTCGTTGACGGATCGAGGGCCAGCCAAGCTGAGATCGGAACAATGAGACATCATATTTCCTCAGGCAAAAGACAAAGCGAATACAGTTGTTGAGCAGGCGATCTAGCTTGTCAAGAAGTTCTTCGCACAAGTCCGGATAGCACACATCACCATAATCAATTATGGGAAGAATTAAGGTGTTGACTAACATGACTTTAGTACTAATGGGCAAGAAATGTTTTAGCTTGTTAAGAGAATTTAAGGAACTCATGACTTTCCTACTAATTTCAGTGACCTGAGCCCTCCAGCTCATATTATGTCAAAATATTAGACCTTAACAATATTTATAGGTTTCAACTTTTCAGTAGTAAGGTGTCACACATTCTGACGTTTACCTTAATTACTATAATAATTCATAAAGCCACGAATACGTCTCTGCTTTTTTCGTAAACAAAGTTTTGATAAGGGTGTGGCAGCGATGTCGGCAGAAAGGCACGGAGCTGTAAAAATAGCCGAAGCCTTATTTACACACGTACGAAAATCGTTTGCCAGGTTAACTACATTGCGCGCTTTGACAGATCGATTGCACTCATTATGCCACGGTAACCCGCGATGTAATGAAACTCGCCTGCGACTCTCGTATGTGTGTACAGATGCCTTCCAAAGGTATTTCTTTGTGGATGTCAGTAAGGACAAATTGTAATTGAATTAGTAAGGAAATTGAGCCTTATAGGTGCTGCTCTAGTATTCATTTGCTCGTGAATACATGCAAATAATGCATAACGTGAATAATGCATACTATGCAAATAAAATAAAAAGTTCAATACAATATTTTTTAATTACTCAAATAAGTCTTTAGTATATTAGTTGTACTGTATTTTGTGCCTACCTAGAAAATCTATCTTATCTTCTTATTCGCAGAGTAATAAGGTAATTACTTACTCTTTTTGCTGACCAACAATTCAATATGTGAAACTCAGCTTAGATAAAACTATGGTAGCTGGCGGTCTTATCGCTAAAGAGTTATCTCTTCCATACAAACTTTGGCATACGTAATGTGGAAGTATCCTTAAAGCTACGGTATTCGCTTACTAGGTATAAAGCAGAAATGAAACTGTCTTCTGAAATCAGAATTACAGATAACTACATGAAACAAATCGAATTCGAATCGCTAAACTCGCGGAAAGGTTCTCGAGTGGCGACCACGTACCGGAAGGCGTAGCGTGGGCAGGCCCCCCACACGGTGAACTGATGACCTGGTAAGGATCGCGGGTGTCCGCTGGATGCGGGTGGCGCAGGACCGGTCATTGTGGAAGTCTTTGGGGGAGCCCTATGTCCAGCAGTAGACGTCATTCGGCTGAAATGATGATGATGATGATGACATGAAACAAAAGAGATATCTAAGGAATATCGTGTTCCGTCGACCGTCGTTGACATGACCAAATGGAATAAGGGCTTAATTTGAGATGAATCCTTCTATTTCTAGATTAATCCTGGGCACCTAAATAATATTATAAATGAGTTATTCAGTCTGTCATGCTTAAACTACTGATTTAGAAAAAAATGGAGATAATTTGAGACCCAAACGAGCTAGGATAGATTTTACTCCGGATATTTTACTACTACTCCATTCCTTATGGGAGTAAAACAGACGGTGGATGTTTGTATAGGAGAGAAACATTTCTGCCTGCGCCTAAAATAAATTAATAGCAATTATTTCTTTTAAACGATAACGAGTTATACGCGGACGTAGTTGCGGACAGCTAGTGGGTAAATCAAACACTGTTTTTGGCTGTCATAATGAACGCTATTTCAGATGATAATGACAATAACATTTGGAATTGTGGCCCATTTTGATCTTGTTAAAAAAATCACAAAGCAGTCGTCCAATATTACAAAAGGGGCTGACCACACGCCCCGTCCCGGTCACACGTCCGCGATATTTATCGTGTGAAGCGATAATTAACGCCGTAAATTACGGTGCGTGAGGACACCGCTTAATTGATTATTCTAGTTTAACTGATGGAGGGCGTTTTCGTGTCCATTAATTTGAGGCTATGTTATGATTGCTGGTGATGTCATGGGAACAAATATTATTATCGAGGGTCAATCTACAAATTAGATTGAAATGAAGCCAAGTGGTACGCCACGAGACTTTTAATCCGGCTCGGATAGTTGACATTATAATAATAATAATACCGCCTCCCTTAACAACTGGTGTCACCTCCTTGCTCTACAAGTCCGGTAGTACCACGTAAGCGAAGAACTACAGACCCATCACGTGCTTGCTATACAAGCTCCTTACATCCATTTGAGAGCAAAAATTAACACGCACATTGTTGCGAACAACATTTTGGCCCCCGCTCAAAATGGATGTAGGGTTGGGTCACGTGGTACTAAAGAGCTCCTCCTCATAGACATGACCATTTGCCAACGAGTCCGGCGAAACAGAGGGACCCTCTCGACCGCCTGGATTGACTATAAGAAGGCCTATGATTCGGTGCCTCATTCATGGCTGAGGAGGATCTTAGAACTGTATAAAGTTGATGCATTTCTGAGATCCTTCTTAGTGGCTTGCATGGGGCAGTGGACCACAGTCCTTCGTCAACCCGGGGGAGGAGAGGGCCCCTCTGGCCCGCAAGATTCCATCAGGATTGAGCGAGGTATTTTTCAGGGTGATAGTCTGAGTCCCTTGTGGTTTTGCCTAGCGCTGAATCCGCTCAGTACCCTGCTGAAGGATTCAGGACTAGGTTGCCAGCTACGGAGAGAGGGTGAGGTCATTTCTCATCTGCTCTACATGGACGACCTCAAACTATTTGCACCAAATAAACATGACCTGTTGGAGCTACTGAAAACCACAGAGGCCTTCAGTAGTGCCATCAAAATGGAATTTGGTGTCGATAAGTGTGCGGCCATGCATGTACAGCGGGGGAAAGTTGTAAATTCCACAAATTTACAAATTTCTGAGACAATGGATCTCAGATCACTCTCCGAAGCAGAAACCTATAAATATCTTGGTATGTCACAGTCTTTGGGTATCGAGGGTGGAGACATCAAGCGGGCGGTGAAGGAGCGCTTCTTCTGTCGCCTGACAAAAGTACTCAACAGTTTTTTGTCGGGCGGCAATAGGGTGCGTGCCTTCAACGCCTGGATGATGCCCTTGCTCACATACTCCTTTGGCATATTAAGGTGGACTCAGACTGAGCTCGATTTCCTGGATCGAAGAGTGCGTGTACTGCTCACTGCGCACCGTATGTTACACCCACGATCTTCTGTTATGAGACTGTACATCCCGCGGAAGTTTGGAGGTCACGGCTTCTTAAATGCCAAAGACCTCCACAACCACGAAGTGTGCAGTCTCAGGGATTACTTCCTAAACAGTGAGTGTGGGATGCATCGTGACGTAGTGGCAGTAGACGCATCTTTCACCCCGCTCTCCATGGCAAACGAGAACAGGCGCAGACTTAAAGTACTAAGCACCGAGGACCGCAGGGCGGTATGGAAGAGTAAGGAGCTACATGGGCGGTTCTACAAGGCTCTTACGGGGCCCGACGTAGACCTGCTCGCGTCGGTGAATTGGTTACGTTTCGGGGATCTCTTTGCGGGCCGAAGGTTTTGTCTGTGCAATTGCGGACGAAGTTATCATGACGAACAACTACCGGAACTATATCCTGAAGGACGGTACGGTCGACATTTGTCGGGCATGCCGCCGTCCCGGAGAGTCGCTCAGGCATATCATTTCCGGTTGTGGTCATCTTGCTAACGGCGAGTACTTGCACAGACATAACTTGGTAGCCAAGATTATTCACCAGCAGCTTGCTCTTCTGTACGGTCTTGTGGACTTCGAAGTGCCGTACTATAAGTACACACCTGCGCCAGTTCTCGAAAATGGTCGTGCCACGCTCTATTGGGATCGATCTGTCATCACGGACAGGACTATTATAGCCAACAAACCTGATATCGTGCTGACAGATCGATTGAAGCGCCAGGCAGTGCTCGTCGACATCACCATCCCCCATGATGAGAACCTCGTGAAGGCCGAGAAGGACAAGGTTAGTAAGTACCTAGACCTGGCACACGAGGTAACCGCTATGTGGGATGTTGATTCGACGATCATTGTCCCGATAGTCGTCTCTGCGAACGGTCTAATTGCGAAGAGTCTCGACCAACATCTTAAGAGACTCTCGCTAGATGGCTGGGTCAAGGGTCAGATGCAGAAGGCGGTACTCTTAAGAATTAAGAATAAATAAGGAGAATAATAATAAGTGCTCCTGGGGGTGTCCTGTAGGTTGGTTGTATGAACAGGTGTGGAGTCGCTAGAGCTGTTGCTCGGGGGTGGATGTGGTCACCTAAGTGGCGAGTTGGCTATATGTTTAAAGTCCAGTGCCACCTCTCTACCCCCAGCCCTCTGCACCGGTGTTGCCCTTAGGCCATTTTTAATGTCGCTATTTATAGGGGCCCATCTAGCAGAGGGCGAGTCACCGTCTGCCTGAGATAAAAATGTGAGACAGTTTTATTAGGCAGACATCAGTTGTCTCACTCAATAGCCCAGCCATTAGTCCATCATATTCACCCAATAGCCCGGTTCATTTAGATTCCATCAACCAGCAATAGTTCCTGTACACCCTGGCGGGTGCTGTCTCTGTGTGCGTCCCATGACACGGGCAGGGACAGCATCCGCTCGGTGTACCCCTTGCATTTCATTAAATTGTCAAAAGGGCCTCTACGTGTTGGCTATGTGGTACTCGGTTGGTACTTCGGTACCTCGATACTTCAGCTCCGCGCACGCCTTCCAAAGGTCCGGGACACCATTGTCCCGTGAGCGGAAAAGACATACAATAATAATAATAAATATGCTTTATTGCACCACACAAGAGAACAATGTTACACCAAAAAAACTTACATAATTAGTAATGGTAGCAACAGGCGGTATTATTTAAAATGTCACAGTTTTTATAGCGTCGTTAAACAGGGCCTAGTCATACTCTTAGCTTAGCATTTTACCCAAAGTTAAAGTAAAAGTACAAAATAAAAGAGAAGTTTCTAACTCCAAAGGAAATAATCAAGATTCGCATTCAAAATCACAAAAGCCAACCTGGGACTTATGACACTATAAAAGGAGTAAGCAATAAAGGTTGAGTCGCAAATAATCACAACGCTCACAAAGAGCAGAAACTGTGCACTTCTGCTAACATTTTACGATATGGCCGCGAGTTTCTATGCATAAATCATGTGAACACGGGGTTTATCGCCACATACACAATCTTATTTATTGTGCGGTAAAATTTAGCTGGCATTCGGGCTGTTACTTATTCGATACACATCGTAATCATATGATACAAATACTGCACATTTCAATAACATAAAACATTAACACAACATTTTTTTTTTTGGTCGGTGGACGTGGCGCAAGCAACATCTCCTGCCAGCATTTCCTGATGATGCCTCGTAGAAAGGCGAAACACGTGTCGAGGTTTTGTGTTTCTGTGTGGTGGTTTTTTGTATTTATTTGCATGTTTGTGCGAGCGGAGGGAGGGGCATGCAAAAATACGCAAGTGGATACATTAACACTAATAGACCTACACGTTTTTTAGCGGAATAGCAAAGAAATATTGTTCAAGAAGCTTGTCATGGATTTCCGCAAAGTAACGCCTGATTCCATCAATTTCTTATAAAACAAGCTTTATAGTTGTTGGTTTTTGAAGAGACTCTTTTCGTTAAACGAAGGCTTTGTTTTTATACAATGGCATTGTTCACTAATTATTAATAGAACTGCAAAGTCTGGAATCACTTTATTGTGTACGGAATTATTTAAAGTTATGTTCTTATTTCTGTTGCAAAATTATTCCTGTGTGTTGTAGTGTGCTGTCTCAACTAATTCTTATTTCATACTAGCGGTTGCCCGCGACTTCGTCCGCGTCTTCTTAGATATAAATTATAAATTAACGAAACTATTTGTTCTGTGTACAGTATCACCGTTTTTATATTTACAAAACGAAAGAACGATGCTTGTGAGAAAAATATTTCTGCTAAAGTAATCATGTTTCAAGAAACTTTCCAACAATATGTTACGTGTGTAACAAGTAAATTATTGTATTATCATGTTTTATTCAGAGAGCACTTATATTGTTGAAACATTGTTGAAGTTTCCATTATATATCGTTGCATATATCTACACTTGCAGTTGCATAATGTCAAGTCTCTTGTTATTTTTAAATTAAGTGCCTCGTATATCATGATGTCAGTTGGCTTAAACAAAGATGTGTTTCTTAGAGCTAATTCTGCAGTAGGTACTGCATTGGTATGTTCTGCTTCTTAGCGAAATAAACTTGAGCGTACACAGTTCCACATTGTTTGCATCGGACGCATTGCATGCAATAGATTTTATTAATATTTGTACAGAAACTCATAATATAGAACAGCACGCATCGGCTTGTCTGTTAATGCTGACGCAGAGGCTCCGAGCGGCATCTTTTCCGATGCGTGACGATGACGTCATACGGATTGTAGACGCACCACATCTACGACAAGATTATATTTTGTTATAGCTAAATGTTACATTAAGTAGAATAGTCGTCAGTTTAGTATAACACTGGCAGAACTTAGTGTAGTTGCTGTATAACCGGTATTGTATATATAGATAGTTACCAAGGACACGCTAGATGTCGCTGATCCCTTCGAGCGGATTCCTGCATCTCGATGTTAAGATTTTTCTTGCATTGTATAAGAGGCTATGTAAACTTTTGTTTCATGAGACCAATAAACCACTCGGGACTGAATAGTGAGTTGTCATTTATTCATGGTCCTTCGAGAGCCGGATATCGGCAGGAAATTCAGTGGTGACGTTTTTGCGTAAACCAAAGTAACAATTCTTCAGAATTGTTTACGCACCCCTATGGGCAGTGGATTGCTGCTCGGGGCGATTTCAGCGAGAACGTGTGGAGCGTACTACTGCACCCAGAAGCTGCCAGCAGAGGGCACTTTGGAAGGAGGCCTACAGGACGAGCGAGCAATCTACATCCGTGACGTAGCGACGGAAAGTTATGGTGCGAGTGAATGGAACAATCGAGGTGACAATACCATTGGACAAACTGTGAGTACTTTCATGTTTTCAAGCGAATTTCAACCTTATATCAAGTGACGCAAAGTTTAGTGATATAAAAGTGTATGATAAAAAATGTGCAAATGTGAATCTTATGTTCATTAAATAAAAAACTTAGGATCCTCTTCAAGGCAAGCGAAGAAGTCAAGCAAATTTGAACTTTAAGTGTAGTAGTTAAATAACATAGAAATTAATTTAGACTTAGAATAATTTAGATTAAGAAAAGTGGTTCAGACGGGGAATCCATGTCCGATTTCACCTAGAAGTGGTATCTTTCAAACACTTGTAATATTTTACAAAGTTATTATATGGACTTAGGAAAATTGCACCTCAAAATAACTTGTAAAATTTTGAATACATTTTTTGGTGTCTAAACATAAATTGGAATTTAGTTAATAATTGTAAGAGGAGTAAAATGAAATAACAAGTCAATGGTTTAAATGAACTTTATTTGTTTATTATTATTTAGGCTTTCGTTATAAAAATGCAGGCTTTAATTGCAGTACAAGATGATATTCATAATCGAATGACAAAGGCTAGAATAAACTACAAAAAGTCTCCCAAAGAGCGTGTAACTGAAAAATATGTAGAAGTTAGATTGCAAACTTTAGAGGAATTATGGATGGAGTTTGTACTAGGTCAGAAACAAATTATGGAAAATCATCATGCTGAGATAGGCGCAACCACATACGTCATAACTGACGTGTATGATGTAACACAAGAGTTGTATGTAGATTATAAGGCCGAATTAATGACAGCAGCTCAAACTTTTGTCGAAACGAATACTCAAGAGCATTACATGGCAGGTTCAGCATGTTCTGTACCTGTAGTTAGAAACAATGTTGTGAAATTGCCAAAGATTGTTATACCGGTGTTTTCAGGAAAATACACGGAATGGACTACTTTCCGCGACCTATTTGAGTCGTTGATACACAATAATGAGTCCATTGATAAAGTACAAAAATGCACTATTTAAAGGGCTATTTGACCGGCGAAGCAGAACAACTTCTCCGTCAAATACCAATATCTAATTCTAATTATGACAAATGTTGGGAATGTTTAAAACAGAGGTACAACAATAAGCGATTTATGTGTCAAATGATTTTGAAACGGTTTTTGTCTCAAAAAAATGGTACTTGCGAGTCACCAAACTTTTTAAAGGAGCTTATTGACACCAGTACTGACAGTTTGCATGCATTAAAGAATCTTGGAGTTGATGTCAGTAGTTGGGACGTCATCGTCATCCATTTGCTTTCTCTAAAGTTGGACCCAGAGACAAGGAAGCAGTGGGAATTGACTGCTTCTTGGAAAAATACTGAGGATGTGTTACCTACATTTGATCAGTTTAAAGATTTCTTCACGACCAGATTTAGAGCTTTGGAAATTCTAGAAACCAATAAAACATTTAACAGTAACACAACCACAGTCACGCACAAAGCACACGCTTTACACGTGGCTCAAAGCAACCAATGCCCACTATGCTCTGAATCTCACAAAATAATATTTTGTAAAGAATTTGCGAAACTAGACATAGACTCACGACGTGGTTTTGTCCAAACCAATGGTTTATGTTTTAACTGTTTGGGTGGCTTTCACTCTGCGAAAGCATGTCAGAATCCAACATCATGTAAGATTTGTAAACGTCGCCACCACTCGCTACTTCATCCTAAAAGTGGTTCTATAGCCGATGTTTCTTCAGTAAAGGTAGTTGAAGCGACGAGTAATGTCGGTACAGTTACTGAAGACTCGGAAGGAATTGACAAATGCTCAAAGCGAATCAACATTACGTCCTGTTTTTCTTCAGGTGATAAAGGACAGGTGCTGTTAGCCACTGCAGTGGTTGGCGCCCAGTCGAAGAACGAGGACTACTATCCTGTAAGAGCTCTACTAGACCAAGGATCACAAACTTCCTTTGTAACAGAGGACGTGGTTCAACATCTAGGCCTGAAAATAAAGCCAATCATTGGTAACATTACTGGCCTAGGAGGGAATAATAACGTACAGTCAACGTCAATGGTAACATTGAACTTACAGTCATTAATATTTCCGGAAGTTAAACTTTCAGTGAAGGCAATTGTGATAAAATCTATCACAACTCGTATGCCAGCTAAGACAGTAGTTGAATTGAACTCATTAGATATACAGGGACTACCACTCGCTGATCCAAATTATCACACAACTAAGAAAATTGATATTTTGTTAGGCGCTGAGGTCTATAGTCAGGTAATTTTGGAAGGTCTTAAGAAAAACCAGCACGGTACCCTTGTAGCCCAAGCTACCTCCTTAGGTTGGATTATTTCTGGAGTTGTGAAGTCAGCACAGGAGCTCTCCAATGCAGTTGTCTTGCATACAAACCTTGCTCCGTTCCACGACGAAGATCCGCGTCGTAAATATGCTCAGTCACGAATATGGCCTGAAAATAGACTTGACAAAGTAATAAATGAAAAAACAGAATTTGAATTCCAGGATCAAAGAGTAGTAAAAGAATACTTACCGCTGGAACACATGGAAAAGAAACCTGAAAAGGAAAAAAGAGAAAATGAAACTGTGTACTTACCACAACACGCTGTTGAGAACATAAAACAAGACAGAGTCCTTATCAAATCCAGGGTCATCTGGAACTCATCCTGTAAAAGGAAAATACATTGTTCTTAAACATTAATCACAACTTAGTACCATTTCAAGTGAAGAATAAGTTCTACAGCAATAATAAATAAGCATCACATTGTAAAAAGAAATATGATGACTAAAAAAAAAAAAAAATTGTGCGACACTACTGGACAACAACTCACTGAGATTAGCTGTCGGCCTCCGCCTGGGTTCCAACATAGTGGTCCCCCATCGTTGCCCCTGCGGCGTGGAAGTGGATCGTCTGGGCCACCACGGCCTTTCCTGTCAAAAAAGCGCAGGCCGCTTCGCCCGTCACGCCTGCTTGAACGACATAATCCGTCGGGCCCTTGCCAACATAAACATTCCAGCCGTCCTAGAGCCACCTGGCCTCGCCCGCGACGATGGCAAGAGGCCCGACGGTATGACGCTCATTCCGTGGCAAGTGGGACGACCCCTAGTCTGGGACGCCACCTGCGTGGACACATTGGCTCCGTCCCACCTGCCCACCACTTCGCAGAGGGCGGGCGCAGCGGCAGCTTCGGCAGAAGCTGCTAAACACCGCAAATACACGGGCCTCGCAGGCAACCATGTGTTTGCGGCTTTCGGGGTAGAGACGCTTGGGCCGTGGGGTCCAGACGCCCAGAAATTATATCGGGACCTGAAAAAACGGCTCTTCGAGCACACGGCTGACCATAGGGCTGGCTTGTTCCTCGGTCAAAGAATTGGCATCGCCATTCAGCGAGGAAACGTAGCCAGCCTTATGGGCACCCTACCGCAGAGTGCCGACCTGGGGGACTATTTTGTAGGCAATTTGTAAATATATTAATTTTTATTTATTTAGTTTTAATTAGATATAGATCTTTAGTTTCATTACCATTAAGATTTTGATTTGGTTAAATAAATGCTTTTTCTACCATAAAAAGATAAAGACTTTATTTACTAAAAAATAATATGAAAAGAAACGTGATTAATTTCATTTCGCGATTATAACCAAAATGATGAATTTTATATTCTACAGATGTCGAAGTGTAGACACATTTTGTTGACGTGAATATAGCATACAATCCAAAAACCTACATAGTTAATGAATGGAGTACTTACTTGCAAAATTTAGTATCATGCACATAACACCTTGGTTCGGACACTATCACACGTGTGGTCACCAGACGCACAATAAGTTTGTTCACAAAACGTTCAAGCTAAAACTATGTTATTTTTACTGTAAGAAAATCTGTCTTTGATTTACCTTTACAATAACAAAATTGTAAAGAATAAGAAAATGGCTTCAACATTTGTTTCGTTTCTCTCTACTACTATTGAGCAAATACCTTTCTTTGTCAATTTAAATAATCATAGTAGCAGTAATTTTAAGGTATATTACATAACTGCGCTGTAATATAATGCAGTTTATGCATATAACATTTTGTATAAAATAAGAGCTTCTAAGGAAAGGCTTACGTTAATTTAATCGCATTCTTCTAACTAATCCCTCATGGTGGGCGGAACATTTCTGTCTGAAAGGAACGTAAGACGTTCCTTGGTGGGCGGAATGTATAACCGGTACTGTATATATAGATAGTTACCAAGGACACGCTAGATGTCGCTGATCCCTTCGAGCGGATTCCTGCATCTCGATGTTAAGATTTTTCTTGCATTGTATAAGAGGCTATGTAAACTTTTGTTTCATGAGACCAATAAACCACTCGGGACTGAATAGTGAGTTGTCATTTATTCAGTTGCCGTTTACTTTTTGTCTTCAAATGGGATGAACAACTGCAGCTTATGAAGAAACACACTTTTATTAATCACTTTTACATCGATTTACACGCGTAATAACTTAGCACTAAAACAAGCAAGACTAAGCATATCTAACATTAACAAACGCAAGCCATCGTTAACAGATTCCAGCTTAATCGCGGCTGAATGGAATAATTAATAGCTAGCCTGTACAGATATTAGAATGTGAAGCTTAATATGTAACGATATAGCGCTCTTATTTGAGTAGCTCGGAGCGTTACAATTTGGACGTCATTCTAATTTTCACGCGTAATTGCATTTAGCTGAATTTGGGTGCTCAATCACAGAATAAATAACAGATAGTACCTACTTACATACCTAAGTCCAATATCTATGGCTAATTCATGGCTTGACGGGGTGGAATCCGTATTAGGTATTTTCTACTGTATCGAAATCTTACGATTTCCTCACGAGCCGAGAGAGGACCCTTACAAGGCCTTATAATATCTATTGATTGATTGTAGGTAATAAAAGGGGAACTTAAAATTAACAAAGCAATTTTACTTAATAATAAAATCTAGAGTAACTAACCTATGTCTGTAAGTATTAAAAGGATCAAAAATGTTTGTTAGCTATCCAAAAACGTTTCTGTCTCGACGTAATTTAATGAGAGAAGGAAATTAGTTTTTTTGCCTCATTTATAGTGCAGCTATTAAGGTTACAATGTTTTAGGATCGCGAACGTTAGGTGCACAGCTCTCATTCCAACGCTCACAAGACTAACGTGTCGGAACTAGTGTTCGCAAAAAGTGTGAAATTAATTTCAATCCAGTACGTCCAGTCAGATAGACTAATGCAATAACCGCTGGATAGGAGTTAATTGACGTGCATAAGGCTAAGCTCACATGAACGCATGACGTGCGTTTTCACGTCAATGCGTTGTGCACACACATGAATAGCAACGGACACGGATTAACTTGAGGGATAAGTCAATTGAATAAAACCGTTATTTCATACAGAGAATACAATTTTTTTTGTACAACCAAGTGGAATGGTGACTTATAGTCAAATCAGCAACTTTTTTTGAAACGTCAAAAGCCGCTTGTTTAGTATGAGTTTTGTAAAGATTCTAACAATTTTCTGACATTTGTGTATTTAATAGTTTTTAAAATAGCAGAAATAATGTGAAGAGTGTTTTTTCTTAGTTTTTACGTGATATTGTTTATTGGCAATATAAAAACAATTTATTTTTACTATTGTCACGAGTTGAATGAGTTCCACGTATAGTCGGACGTTGAATTCATCAGAGATTCGAACCGATTTGAAGAAAAATATTTTAATAACACTTTAAACACAAAAATACCCCAGGATGCGTCCATTAATATTAGTAAAATATTCAATAAAATATACGTTTTAAATAAATAAAAACTCTCTGCGAGTTACAGACATGAGTGTTTTTTTGCATTATGGCAAAAATTGTGAAAACGGAAGCCTTACAGTTTTGTCATGTCCGTCTGTATATCTCTCCATACGTCGCAGATATTTTATTGAAATAAAGTTTGAAATATGGGTGTATTACTCGTATTTTAATCGATACATAGTCAATAATTAAAGTTATGTACAAAAAATTATAGGGGGCACTCCATACATTGAATATATTATGTAGATCACTCACTACCGAGCGCGCATTAAGCAAAATCGAATCAATTCATAACATGGCAAGAAATATTTGACCTTAATGATGTGAGCGGTGAGCGACTCATTTCAATATTAAATGTTGTACATAATATATATTCGCAATAAGTCTTTTATGATCTAAAACGGACTTTACTTACGAAACTTCCCTATGAAACTAAACCAATTTGCAAAAATTATTTAATCTTTTAGGAGCCAGACCTACCCGTATCACGTCGCCATTACTATGACGTCACTTGACGGCCCGCACTAGTCTGACGGGACCGTTTATAATGTAACCTATTCCTAACAATATAATCGTCTGAGAATGCCCGGCATCTTAGGCTGGTGTACATGAGAGATTTTGAGTTCACGTTAAGCTTTTATTGAAGTATTTTGGCAACATCAGCCTAAGGGTGAACATACCACCATGATGTGTTTTTTATATATTTGACATCTAATCGCTTTTAAAAATAGCTTTTATTCTCGCAAATTCTAGTGAATTCACCTTAATCGTCACATTTTCGTATCAATATTACAGATTATTGATATATTATATGATAGATTATGATGATATGACGCACAAAATACGGTACTTTACTGATAGTCAAATTAGCAACTTTTTACGAAACGTCAAAAACGCTCGGTTACAGACTTTCTACCTATAGGGAAATGTACCTAATGACGTCACCATTTTTCTATGGTCAAATTGCGTCCTTTCTTTCATGTTTATGTATTTAAAATCTTTATTAAGGCTGGTGTTATGGGTACTATATTACGATTTACTAGATTTATAAGTACTTAAACGCGTAGAAAACATCCAAGTCTCAACTGAGCTCAATGAGCAGGAACAAATGTTTCTGCTCATCAATCTCATCAATACTCATCATATAACCAAATGCCCAAACCGGGATTCGTTCGAACCCGGGACCTCCAGCTTCATAACAACTTAGTGACACTTGACAACTAGGCTAAACAGGCCAACAAACGCCCTATAAACGCACGCCTCGGCCTTCCCTCGAGAAGAGGGCTCCCCGCTATCTTCCCTTCGGGTAGGGCCTCGGCTAACTGCACGGAGTTAGCGCTGCCAGTTAGCGCTGCTCATACTATTTTACCAATAGGCGTGCACCCGCCCGTGTATCCCCTCTAGTAACCGGAGGACTTTAAGCTCGAAACGCAAAGAGCGGGTGCGGCGCGGTTCGGGGGCGGTTTTGCATTTTTGATCTTTCCGAAACTGTCAATTATGCTTCATGTCACACACGCCGCCTCCGCTCTACCGCGCTATCGAATACCGCGCGGTTATTAAGTGCGACGTGCCTCGGACCGCGTTCTCTTTACCGCAAAACCGCCTTCGCCCCGCAACGACGCTGCACCGCGCCCTGTTCGTTTCAAGTTTTATACCCTGGCCACACTCGTCGAATGGCATGGAAAGTAGCTAGAAAAGGAGGCAGAGACCTAATGTGGCCACATTACTCGCCATGTCGCACGTCATGCTCCTTGTCATGCAGACCGCTCCCTGTTTAGTCGGTTTTTTGCAGGCCTCGTAATAGCGCTATTTTTGCATATTGTTATGATTCATAACGCTACTTTGTCAATAAAACGCTTATTAAAAACGATATTTGGCGCACATTTATAGCGGTATCCATGATATCATTTATAGGCTATCTCTGTCCCGCACTCAGTCTCGCTCTTACGTGCGCTGTGATATATACGTCAAACTCGAGCACGTCATTTTCGCCACCGCCACCATCTTAAACGATATTATAACGTTATTATAACATTATCATATAAGGTTATGATTTTCATTTTGTTATGATATGAAATATCGTTATGAGGAATATAGATTATGATTATAATTATTTTCATAACGTTTTAAAGGCCTGGTTTTTGGGCACGAGTTAAAGGGCCTAGTACAGGACGTCGCGATTAATTGCGCGAATAGAGCCGTGTGTGGACAGAGACGGCAGCGCGAGAAACATACTGTGCGGGGGGTATTATAGCTTTTATGTAATTGTCATGTCGTATCAGGCGCCCAAACATATGATAGGTAAAATGTCGTTAAATTAATTTGTCCTATATTATGCCACTTCGACGTTTATGCTTGTGAAAAAGAGATAAAAGCCATTTAAGAGGGCGCAGTACGCTCGGTTCTCCATACAAACGTATTTACGCTCTCATTTTAAAACGCCATGCTAGAATAACATGAAACTTTGTATAGACAATGGGATCTAGCATATCTAGGTCGAAAATTAGTTATTGTTGCTAGAAATTGTAAAAGAAAAAAAATACAGCGGTTTTTTGAGTTTTTTACGGCTTGTATGAAAACCTTAATAATCGCTGTATTTTTTCTCCATTATAATTTCAAGCAACAGTAACTAATTTTCTACCTAGATATACCGAATTCCATTATGTATACAAATTTTCACGTTATTCTAGCATGGCGTTTTAAAATGAGAGCGTAAATACTTTTTTTATGAAGAACCGAACGTCCTGCGCACTCTTAAGTCAACAGGTATTTGTTATTTCTCTCGTACCTATAAGGAGGTTAGCGTGTACGAAACCATCATCTACTTTTTCATTAGAACTCTTTGATTAATTATGTTTTTATTCTTGTTACAGGTAAGTGTTGCAGTCACTCAGCTTTTAAACCACGAATATTGTAAGTAAACTTATACAGTGTTATTTTAAGCGGAATAATCATTTTTTAATAACTTCAAATATTCGCGTAATTATGAAAGAGAAAGTTTTTTTAAGATTATATTCTTCTTTTTACCGTTACGGAGGAGTTTTGTGAAGTCTTGCTTTCATAAAAAAGTCGACTGCCTATAGCGAAAAACTTTGGTAAAACTAATACAACTTGTAAAGTCAGAGTTATCAGCTTGGTGGTATAAATCGACGGTTCAATTCGGGAGTCTAACTCAGTTAAGGCATAGGGAAGTTTTGACGAAAACTTTTTAAAGTCCCATTTTTAAGGGTTCCGTATCTCGAAAGGAAAAAACGGAACCCTTATAGGATTACTTTGTTGTCCGTCGGTCCGTCCGTCTGTCTGTCTGTCAAGACCCATTTTCTCAGGCACGCGTGAAAGTATCAAGCTGGAATTTAATATCAAATACTCAGGTCTACTGTCTCTTGGAGCTGTGAAAAAATAAAACTTTTAAGCCAAGGCAATCAAAAGATAAAAAGGGAATCAAAACCTACAGGGTACTTCCCGTGAACTCAGAATCTTGAAATTTGGTAAGAAGCAACGTCTTATAGCATAGATAAAGGAAAAATTGCGAAAACCGTAAAATTTTAGTTACATCATATAATAAAAATATTTTTTACGGGTCCCTCGGTGCGCGAGTCCGACTCGCACTTGGCTGGTTTTTTTTTACTTATAAGATGTTAAGTTGTACTTACTGGATAACTTATACAGATTAAAATAGCAGGTGGCTTACTTAAGTCACTAAGTTGAGAGATGATTTGGATAGAAGTAATGACAAGACGATTATCGGTTCCATAGTTGTTTCGTAATAGCGGAACTATAGTCAAAACCAAATAAAACGGATACAACTTGTATCAGATTTCCATACACACTGACCCGCCTGATATGGAACGGACAGTCCCAAATCGTTCCGTAGAATTTGCGGTTCGAGTGCAATCGAAATCCATAAACCGACGATCCAATAAAAAAATAACCAATCGTCATCCAACTCACACTAGAATTGGAACGGCTCAATTTTTCCAATTTTTTTTGATTAACGAATTCGCCTTTGACTACCCCCAGGGGATCGATGCTTTTATGATGTACTCCGGAAACAATATTGTTTTTCTGCTTCAATATATATCTGGGGCCCTTTGGGATGGGAAATAAATTTCTGTTTGGGAGCCGGGTGCAATTAAAGATAAGTAAACGGCGGATATTGGTAATACAAGAAGCTCTTAAAGAAAGAAATACGGTTGAAACTCAACTCTCTCGTAAAACCACTATTTTTTTTATTAAAAATGTGATTGCTCTTGGCCAGCATCTGGCCGGGGGGCAAAGATGAGGCCGACGATGAAGCGAGTTCACCCAGAAGATGCCTATTCACTCGTGCCTTAAAAAGGTCTAGATTATATGAACTCGGAAATACTCGTACAGATGCCGGCAGAGAATTCCAAACCTTAGAAGTGCGCATTATAAAAGAAGATGCAAAGCGCTTGGTTCGAATTAAAGGAATTTCGACCAGGTAAGGATGGTAGCCAGCCGTACGTCTGGATGTCCGATGGAAGAAGGGGGAAGGCGGTATGAGCTCATGGAGCTCCTGAGCACACTCACCGAAGTACAGTTTGTAGAAGACGCACAGACATGCTACTTTGCGTCTATGTGCTAAGCTCTGCAGCTTTTTCCCCATTTTATTATTTGCGACATGTTTCCGACCACGATTGGAGTCCTTCATCAACCTGATTTCACGTGAGGTTCAACCGTATTTCACGTTAGTATAAATTTAAATATAAGAAGCTGTTATGTAAAGAGCGATATTAATTTTTTAAAATTTATTACGTGAAAACTACGACCAAGACCACCGGGGAATGGGCAGCAGCATTCCTAGAGTGCGGTGGAGATACTGCGATCGCCAACCCGCATGCCAAGCGTGGCGATAATGGTATTTACCCCCCATGAAATTGGGGGAGGCCTATGTCCAGCAGTGGACGTCCTAGGGCTGATATGGTGGTGGTGGTGGATTACGTAAAAACAACTTAACCATAGATACAAATTTTGAGCCCTCCTTTTAGTTAGGTAGACACCTGTGTCAGGAGGATTTTGACTACCATTATGGTCTCTCATCCCTACGTGTAATAAATAAAAAAAAACTGGCCAAGTGCGAGTCGGAGTCGCGCACGAAGGGTTCCGTACCATTATGTATAAAAACGGCGAAGAGTCCAACTCGCACTTGGCCGGTTTTTAATATTTGTTGTTATAGCGGCAACAGAAATACATCATCTGTGAAAATTCAAGTGTCTATCTATCGCGGTTATTGAGATACAGCCTGGTGACGGACAGACGGACGGACAGACAGCGAAAGTCTTAGTAATACGTTCCCGTTTTTACCCTTTGGGTACCGAACCCTAAAAAAAGGATGTCACTAAACCGGCCACATTGCAGCCATGCCACGAACCGTCTCTAAAGCGTGATAAATGCGGCCTTAGAATTACAAACGACCCTACGCCCTCTTTGTTTTTACCCTCCACTTCTTACGAAAGCTCGGGTTAAGTGTACGAGCTATATTAGGGCCCCGACACACAAGCGACTTGAAGGACCAGTCAATTTTAGATAAGGGAATGGTTTGTGTCTGTTCAATACATGATTGATCATGGATGTTAATGTGTAAACGGCCTTTATGTCTTTGATTTTAAATAAAGCAATATTGTAGTACCTAATTTTAGAAGGTTTGCCATCTGGCAACATCCTTTCTTAGATTTTTTTGTAAACAACTAATTGTGTCTGAAAAACACACATAAAATGATCAGTGGTGGATTTCAATATATACCACTTTCTCCTTGTTTGACTTACAATTCCCTGTCGCTGTAAAAGAGAAATTTAAAAAATTCTTAATATGGACTTTTTGAGCTCACTCGACTCAGAATCAATTACATACATTTATTATAAGTATACATCATTTTCGTTGGCCTGTTTAGCCTAGTTGGTAGTGTCACTGCCTCCGTAGCTAGAGGTCCCTGGTTCGAATACCGGTAAGGGCATAATATTTCTGTGGTGAGCAGAGACATTTGTTCCTGAGACTTGGATGTTTTCTATATATCTATTAAATATATCGTCGTCTAGTACCCATAACACAAGCCTTATTGAGCTTACTATGGGACTAGTTTGTTTTGTGTAAAAAATGTCCCCTAATATTTATCTACTCGATGGCAGTAATAAAACTGACATTCAAATTTACTAAGTAAACACTGGGACACTATTTTTCTTCTTCTAGGTTTACACGGGCTTGGTTTCCGCAACTCGGCGTCATATATTGCGTGATGGGTTGTTAGTGCTACTCGTGCCAAACCAATTCTACCAGGAAGCCCAGCAGACCCTTAACTTTGCCGACGATTTCTGGTAGTGACCCCGGTGATCCGAGGTATTTTGCCCGGTATGCTGCCCTGGGCATGACCAGTTATGGCCCCTGTTGGGAGACGGAGTGCTGGCCTCCTCAGCTGCATCAACCTCCTAGACAGTCCGGGGGTTTTCTTCTTCTATTAGAATCGACAGCGTTTGGGATTCAGGGTCAAATACAATGTCAATAGGTACACTGAAAATCAGCGGATAACACTCAGCATGTGCTGCGACACATGCTGAGTGTTATCCTAATTCTGAAACACTTGCAGCATTGTAACCTTTGTTTCCATATTTTGTAGTGTATGTTAATGTTGTTGTGTCTGTGTTTAGAATAAAAGCTTCATTCATTCATTACAAACATTTGTACAAAAGTTATTCAATAAATTATTTGTATTTGTACTCATACAAATAAGCCCAAAATCCATATTCGTATACGGAGGAAAAATGGAATGTATCCATTTTTTTTAATTCCTCAAAAATCTCAAATGCACAGCTACTCTTGCTGTCATGTCTGATCCAAGTTAATCACATCTCGGATGCCGGAACTCGCCCGACGCAAAGTTGAGATTAAATTTAGCCTGATTGCGTTACTTGGTACATTTGGATGAAGCAAATTTTGTGCGTGATGTAATAAAGTTCCCTACGACTCGCCTACAGCAGCTTTGCAGGCGAGTGGTAGGGCCCGTCAGGTCGTGAGTTCGAAACCCACCTTGAACCACTATGTTAAAGACATATTAAAATATAATGTAACGGGTCACTCACGTCTTCAAGTCGAATATCACTCGACATGTTTCAGACCGATTCGCGGTCTTTAATTATGAGAAAACGAAGGTAGCTTCTCACCTCCACCGCCACCGCCCGCACCGCACAGCCGAGCGGGCAGGGCACGGGCACGCAGAGATAAGAACCGCCGCCGTGATAAGTACTCGTGATTAAGGACCGAGAACCAATCTGAAACATGCCAAGCAACATTTAACCTTAAAGACGTGAGTGACCCGTTTCATTATATTTCAATATGTCTCGAACACACGGGAGTTTTCTATATAAAGTGTTAAAGATACTTACGTACGAAATATCACATGATGTTATCTTGATTACGTATTGAGCAAACTTCGCAGCAAGCGGCGGTACAGTAAAGTGAAAAAGTACGTATTGATTTAATCCTCTACTTGATGATGTTGGTCCCAGCTGCTTGCTATGACATATATGGCTTGAGAACTTCTAACAGTCAAGTTGCCCACTCACTTGACAAGGGGGGTCGAAGTTGCACCACGTCCGTAGGGAATACCCACCGTTACCCTACACGTAACTCCCCCGTGCAACAAACTGGCAACCGTACTCTGAGTCTGCTCGAAGATCTTACGGTTCCAAATGATTGCCATACGATAAAAAGAAAAAAAAAACCTGTCATAAATATGTACCGAAACCTTAATCCGCCGACATAAGAGCTATGGGACAGTCAGCAGCAGAATTAGCTACGCGGGCCTAGTGCTCAAAATGAGCAACACACAGACTCTAATGTCAAGAGAGTAAGGCTCTGTGTAGATAATTGTGAACGTGTTATAGTGTTTAGCTACTTACGCTGCTAACTTGACATATTTATGAGTCAATTGTTGCACTTATATTTTTTAATTTGACTGTACATCAGTTACGGGTGCCGCGAATGCGTGCCTAGAGCTGCTTTTCAAAGTTCCGTAGATATTAAAAGATCTTATGAAACTCTAGTTAAGATACTTTTACAGCTAGTAGGTATTTTAATGTGCCTAGTATACTGACCGTTGCCTTTTAGAACGTTAACTAAAGTGCTGTTTTGGTCACAAAACTATTCTCGTCTGTCGTATCAGATCCATGTTAATCACATCTTGCAGGCCGGAGCTCGCCCGACCACAAAATAAGTAATGCCCGACGCAAACTTAAGATTAAATTCAGACTGGTTCCGTTGCTAACTTGGGACTTGGTTCATTTATGGTGTATCGAACGTGTCAGCGGTACTGTCCGTTGATGGACGAGAGTTGATTGTTATCTGTATTTCCTACCTACTCCTTGTGAATTATGTGTTTTATAACCTGAATTGTATAGTGCCTTGGTTTCGACCGTAATTCTGAACATGTTTTGTTTGTAATAAATAAATAAATACAACCCCTCTGGTGTTGCGAGTGTCCATGGGCGGCGCTAATCGCTTAATATCAGGGGATTCGTCTGCCCGTTTGCCTCCTATATCATAAAAAAAATACTTATTGTAATAAAATATAGATTCAGAAGAAGAAAATATATGTTGTAATAAAGTTTGTAGTTATAGTATTTTATGCAATAGTTACAGTGAGCAGTACAACAACGAGCATTGACGCGTGCCCTCTTTAAAAATAAAAAAAATAATAGTTGTATAATTATTTAGTCGTATTTATTTGTTTATTTAGCATCAGGGAAGCAATTCTCATCTCAGTTATGGAATAATCTATACCTATTTTGTGAATTCACTCAGCTTGTAGTTGGTCGTTTGGCACTTAAATACGAGATGTGGTAAATCATAAAAACCATGAAATATTTCAAAGCAGCTGATAGGAAAACAACACTATGATCCAATAAACACAACACACAGTTTTGTGCGAAGACTTTCCTCTTTGTTCCTGTAGAAACATCTATCCCTGGCCAAAGGGAATTTAACAGCCCCAAGACCACATCATCATCATCATCCTCCTAGCGTTATTCCCAGTATAGTTGCATCCTGAAGGATGCATGGGGTCCGCTACCTAATCCCAAGAATTGGCGTAGGCACTAGTTTTTACGGAAGCGACTGCCATCTGACCTTCCAACCCGAGGGGGAAACTAGACCTTATTGGGATTAGGCTTGTCAAGTGAGTTGGCAACCCCCAAGACCACAATCTGAGTTCAATCTTCTGAAAACTTCAGATTAAAGTGTGCTAAGTCAAAAACTACTTTCAACTGAAATTACATCTTAAAACCAGGGATTTAAATGCCAAATATCAACACTTAACTTTATTATTTGGTTCTTTTTGTTAAGTAAGTATGAAACGAGTGTTTCAACTAAAACTTGAGCAATATAACGTATGTACGAGTATTATACGAACTTTGTGAGTGAATTTTGAGAATGCAAGTTGAACAAGACAACGCAGCGGAGGGGATTATATTTTGTTTCACGCTCAAGTTTTTCATCTGCATACTACACTGTTCTAGTATTTCTATTTGAGGTACGGATCCCTATCCGTACCACAAATAGAAACGGAACCCTTATAGGATCACTAGTTAGGATCACAACTGTGTAATTGTGTATGTCTGTCTGTCCGCCCGTCGGTCACTTAATGTTTTATTATAATGTTTTGTGGCTCAACTCGCCCATAATGTCACGAAAATCGTAAAATAAAACCTATCATCCTAGGAAGAACTGAGAAGGAAGGTTAGCTGAAAGAAATCCCTTATAGGGATAAGCTACCTCTAATTAAGCAGTTACGAAAGACTGTCAGCAGACAGCAGCGGAAGAGATTGACGTCTCAACCGCGCTGTCACCTCCGCACTCTTACAAACACACCGCTTTCGACCACCGCATCATATGTACAAAAACTACAATGTTGGTACATTTAAAGTTAGAGTGGATATTGATATTTTCATGATTGGATCCCGGAAATTATTACATTACAATACCACCTACCTAAATAAATTTCATGCAAATGTGCCTCGTGATCTCAGAACATTAAAAAATACATTATTGAGTACATAACATAACTTAAAACATAAAATGACAAAATACTAAAAAACTAAAATTAAACTAAACTATTTCTAAAAAAGGCCCCCGTGGCATCATACCAAAGACGCTGGCAGCATTTCCTCGCTTTGATTTGATTTGATTGATTGATTTTGTTGGTGTGTTCTGATGTGTGCAATATTCATGAACAGTAAATAATTTTACATTCATATGTAATACTCTGAATTTCAAATGCAAGATGATTTCCATGAATGTGGAACATTCCGCCCCACCGTTACCATTTAAATTGAATTCACTCTTAAGGTTTCATTTCATAAACTAGGGTTGTCCCACGGAAACCTTTCGCGACAAAGGCCCCGTGTTCCGTTATCAAATATTCAAATGTAACGAGTCAGCCCTGCGTGTTCAATTCGCGAATAAATACAATATCCAAGGAATATCATCGAAGAGTTTTTTGCGCTTATTGAACGCCTGGTGTTGCTGTGTTCTGGATTCCTTTGGGAATATTCATGTAACCTATCTATTTATTGTCCTAAATAACGTAAATAGGTCATACGGATTTGGGAAACAAAAGTTATCCAGCAAATTTGCCTAATCTAGCGATTCTTTGGTAATGTTACCTGTCATTTTCGGCATAGTAAAATTACTCTTGCATAATATTCTTGATAAGTGGTAAAGCGCGTTCGAAACATATTCGGATTACCCTGATGTATTCTTCTTTATAATATGATTAGAATTGACATGTTATACGAATTATCTATACATATAATAAAGCTGAAGAGGGTCGAAAGTCTGTACATGGAAGATATTCGAAAAAAAGTTGGTTGGGGATACTTAGAATTGACAACAGAACACGTTTCAACAGTTTTTAGAATTTTTGTCTGTTTGTCTGTTTGTCTGTTTATATGAACGCGCATCACGTGAAAACGGCTAAACGGATATTGATGAAAACTTTACTAATCTGTCGAGTAAATACCCGGTCAGGTTTTAGGCTATAAAAGTTGTGCGAATTTGGATTTAAAGGGGGTAAAAAGAGGGGTTGAATTTTGTATGGGAATTTCTATAATCCATGAGTTACAGGAATGAAAATTGGTAAGCATATACTTGACAACAAAGGAAAAACATCCTCATTCAAAATTTGTGAAATCTTAAGATAGAAACCGAAAAAAAAGTCAACGCAAGCGCTGCGCCGCGGCGCTGCCCAGTGTGCGCGCCAGCCACCACGGTCTCTTCAAATTTTGAACACTATAATGATTTATTCTGATAACTGTGACTCTAAACCCCAATTTCAGTACCGTTTTCTAGATTCAAAAACTACATGTATAACTTTGTAATCCCACTAATATTATAAATGCGAAAGTTTAGATGTTTGGATGTTTGTTATTCAATCACGCAAAAACGGCTGAACAGATCAAGGTGATTTTTTGTATACTAAACAGTATATAATCTGGATTCACGTATAGTATACTTTTTGTCCCGATAATCACCCTCAAATCGGGGGTGCAAATATGGTCTATGAAACTGGTGATTTCAATCCTCATACGCCATTCTAAGCTTTAAGTTTCAGCCCATTGGTAGTATAACGGCGGGTCAATAAATTTAACTTAAGCCATAGCAGAATTTGACGTATTGTAAAGAAGCTGACGACGTTTCGATATGTCAAAGCCGAAATATCATAATTCCTTCTGATTGATGACGCTATTTTTGAGCAATTAGGGCTATTATTGCGTGTAAATCAAAATAAATTTGTGATACTTTGAAATTGTTTGTCTTCATATGCTTAAATACAAAAACAGCTGCTTCAATGCAGTCTTTGTATCGTCGGTGTACAATTTAATTTTGTCGTGTATTATTTTTTACGTAATTGGTGACCCTTCTGACTATAATAACTGTTTGATATAAGATATCACTTGGGCTGGGCAGCCCTTAAGAAGCACCTTAGATCTATGCACAAAGTAAATATATATATACTGGGAAATACTCCACATAGATCGTAGCGCCGTTGTGTATTTAGTAAGAACTAACCGCACGACCGCTAAATCCCTGTCACTTCAATATGCAAGTGCGATAGAGATAGCACCAAGTGACATCTGGTACAAACAAGTTAAAATATCATTTCCATAGAAAAATTCGTACTTCGAGTTGAAAGGCCCCTGGATCTATGCTTATCCGTATACATATAATACAGCTGTATAGGGTCGAAAATCTGTACATTGAAGATATTGGATAAATCAATGGAGCGATTGGAGGGCCCTTGGCATCGAAACAGAACACATTTCAACAGTTTTAAGAATTCGTGTCTGTTTGTCTATCGGTTTATATGTCTAGGCAGTGTGACTCTCGGCCTTCAGCCTCACGTGCATTGCCGCTTCGGGCCTTCGGTCCTCAGCCTTACATGAGGGGCCCGCTCTGTTGGCTATCTTGCCACTATGTGTGAATGATCGGCATGAGGAGCCCACTCTGTGTGAATGATCTGCCTTTAGACTCGCATGTCTTGCCCCTCTGCATCAGGCCTTCGGCCCTACATAAGGAGCCCGCTCTGTTGGGACTCTCGGCCTTAGGCCTCGCTTGCATTGCCACTCTGCTTCAGGCCTTCGGCCCTACATAAGGAGCCCGCTCTGTTGGGACGCTCGGCCTTGGGCCTTCCGTGCGTGTCACACGGCTCCGGGCCTTCAGCCTTATATAAGGATCCGGCTCTATTTGAATGCTCGGCCTTCGGCCTCGCATGCCTTGCCCCTCCATTTCGGCCCGTTAGTCATCAACTTTACATGAAGAATCTACTCTGTTGGGAAGCTCGGCCTTCGGCCTCGCGTGTCTCGCTTCCCTGTTTCAAGTCTTCGGCCCTCAACCTTACATAAAAAGCCCGCTCTGTGTGAATTCTCGGCCTTCCGCCTTGCATGTTTTGCCACTCTGCTTCCTCCTTTCGGCCCTCATACTTACATGAAGAACCCGCTCTGTTAGGACGTTTTACGAAAGAACTGCGTAGCGAGACTTTTATCATTGTACATGTAATATTTTACGGGCTTTATTCGTCTAGAATCGGTACATTTGATATTCTGAAATAAGCTTAATCATTCGTTTTGAAAGCACGAGCACGTAGCACCAACTCCCGTTACAATCGGACACTTTTAATTGAAGTTGTAGATGATTATATATTATACCTAGGACAGACTGTCCAGTAAGGTAGGTCCAACTTCGAGAAAGGGGTTAATCGTCGAATCCAACTCGGCTGGCCTGCGTTCGGGAAGCTACGGCACATCTTTTCGTCCAATATTCCGCGGTGTCTCAAGACGAGGGTCTTTGACCAGTGACATATGGCACTGAAACGTGGTCGCTTACTATGGGCCTCATAAGAAGGCTCAAAGTCACCCAAAGAGCAATGGAGATGGCTATGCTGGGAGTATCTTTGCGTGATCGTATCAGAAATAAGGCCATCCGCAGTAGAACCAAAGTAACCGACATAGACCTCCGAACCGCTAAACTTAAGTGGCAGTGGGCGGGGCATATTGCACGTAGAACCGTTGGCCGTTGGGGAGGAAAGGTTCTCGAGTGGGATCGGGTATGCAAGTAAGGTCTATGAAATGGGGTGGTTTAATCCAAATACGCCATTCTACGATTTAAGTTTCAGCCAATTGGGAGTATAACAGCGTGTCAAAAAAGGTTTTTCAGTCATCAGCCTTACATGAAGAATCTACTCTGTTGGGAGGCTCGGCCTTCAGCCTCACGTGTCTCGCTTCTCTGCTTCAGGCTTTCGGCCCTCAGCCTTACATGAGAAGCCCGCTCTGTGTGATTATTCTCGCATGCCTTGCCGCTCTGCTTCCGGCCTTCGGTCATCATACTTACATGAAGAACTCGCTCTGTTGGGATAACGTTTTACGGCAGAACTGTGTAGCGAGACCTTTTATCATTGTACAATGTACATGTAATGTTTTTGACGAGATTCATTCGTCTAGAATCGGTACATTTGATATTCCGAAATAAGCACTTAATGATTCGTTTTGACAATAGGATTTCTAGGGAATGTCATATTGACTGAAATCATTTCTTAAGGGGGTGTAAAGAAGGGTGATAGATTGTATCATCATCATCATCTGAGGCGTTATAGCCACGGGTGGGCCCTAGGCTAGCCTGGTCGAGCAAATATCTCCAGTCCGATCTATTCGTGACTTTCCTTCTCCAACATATCACCCCTAAGTTCCTGGTGTCCACCTGAGCTTGAGAAAGATTGTAAGGGGAAAACAAATCATTCTAAGGCGAGAACGAATTATACGCGGACGAAGTCGCGGGCTAAAGCTAGTTATGAATAAAATGAATATGAATATGGATATTAAAATTTTAAGTAGGTATGTAATGATCGTTCGAGATTATAGCGAAAGAAATTAGCATCTATCTGGAAAACTAACAGGGTGTGGACTGTAATAGGAGAAAAAAATAAAAGGATGCTTCCTTGCGGCATCAGAAGTAACCTCTTGTGTCCAAAAAAAATATCTTGTTTCAATTGGGAGAAATTTGATCTAAAGTTATGCGTAATGGATCTTGACACCACGAGATAATAGTGCTGCAGCTAATGCTGATTTTGAGGTACCTAGCATCAAGTTATGACTAATAATTTGTTGCATTTTTGGTTTAAAAGGATATTTCTGGGATTTTTAATTTAATTTATCGATTTTTAGTGTTTTTTAAAGTAAAAAGTTATTAATATCACTCAAATAGAGTTAATAAGTACACGTAAGCTATTTTTGCATAAAAAATACAAAAAAGACTTTACATTTGAGAAAGGGGTTATCAAGTAATCATAGATAAACTGACCTATGTCTTATTGTTCTGTAGTGTTTATACTCAAGTTTTCTTTGTCTGAAGTACATATAATGTAAAATGGAATAGTCTATTTCTTGTTTTGTTGTGCGGAACTTTTTAAGTTCTGCTTTGTAATATTTAACTGGTTCCTCTTGACACAGACGACTGTGCTTTTAATCAAACGATTACTATTATTGTACGAAATGAACACTGCATCTTACACATACAAAATATAATACTCATAAAATATTGTACACATCAAAAGCGAAAAAAAAACCGCTCAAGATCTCTTTAGCTCGACGAAGGCAACAGGCGTCTGCTCAAACGAGGCTAAGTGTTGTCCTCCTCTCAAGGCTTTCATGCACCGCTTAGCATAAAGCTGTGCTCCCATTTGAACAACACACACATACATAAATACTAAGGGTGATTTTAGTCAAGTGCAAAAATATGGCTGCATACAATTTGCTAAAAATATAAACTAAAGCTTAAACGCACAGAGCGGGCGCGGCGCGGAGCGGCGCGGAGGTGGTTATGCATTTATGATCTTTCCGAAACTGTCGACTGGCTATTACGCTGCACGTGTCACAGACGCCGCCTCAGCTCTACCGGGTTACCGAATACCCGCGCGGTTTTTTGGTGCGACTTGCCCCGGACCGCGTTCGCTTTACCGCCTTCGCCCCGCAACGACGCTGCGCCGCGTTCTGTGAGTTTCTAGTTTTATGTCGGTGGATTAAGATTGCTTTACGTATTCATGAGAGGATTGAATCGATAAGTACGTATTTTTGCACGTGAACTTACGATTAGAGACTGTTTAACGTTAAATATGGCGACCGCAGCTGGTATGCTATAGAAAATTGTCAAAATTCAAAAATTATTTATTTGTTATGACACAGTAAAACGACAGTTCTTAACAATAGTAATAAATAAGAGTTCATTGCATTCAACCTTCATGCAGGTGTACAGATTATACATGCAATGTGATATTGAGAGTTTTTTTTTTTTCAAATTTTATATTACATTTATTATTTTAACGAACACCCCTTACCATACGGTATTTCACTGATAGTCAAATCAGCAACTTTTTACGAAACGTCAAAAATGCTCGGTTAGTATGAAGTATGTGGAGAAACGTGTCTATAATGACGTCATGATGAACTGTTTGCAAAGAATTTTTCGTCTATATACGAGACTCACGTTGACAATCAGGTAAACTCAGACACCATTCAAAAGAAAGCTGCTTTGATAAACTCTTTAAATAAAATCTCAATTACGGAAGATATGATTCTAAATAAAATAAAAACACTCGACCTATCTAAAGGACCGTGACCCGATAATCTTCCCCCCATTTTTATAAACAAATGCGCAAATAATCTTTCATTACCACTTAAAATTATTTTTAATAAGTCTCTTGAAATGGGCAATTTCCCGGTTGTATGGAAGGAAACCAAAATTGTGCCAGTTTTTAAAGATGGTTTGAAATCCGATATAAAAAATTATAGACCTATTGCAATACTCTCTATATTCCCAAAAATATTCGAATCATTAGTATATCCAAATCTATATGCTCATTTTAAACAACAACTTACAGAGAAACAACATGGTTTTGTAAAGGCCAGGTCGACCAACTCTAACATGGTGGCCTTTGTAGAGATGCTATCTGAGTATATGGATAATCGTGTGCAGGTAGACGCAATATACACTGATTTGAGCAAAGCATTCGATAGGGTCAACCATGCCATTTTATTGAGCAAACTGTCAGATTGTGGAGTTGGATCACCTTTGCTTGGCTGGTTCAATTCATACGTTACGAATAGAAAACTCTTTTTGTCTATTAATGGGAAGCAATCAGAATCGTTCCTCGCTACATCCGGTGTACCTCAAGGTTCACATTTGGGCCCTTTGCTGTTTTTAATTTTTATTAACAGCATAGTGGATTGTTGTCAATACTCAGACCCATATTTATACGCAGATGACCTAAAAATAGTAAGACCTATGAGAAATGATACAGACAGATTGTTGCTCCAAGCTGATATTGACAGACTGTTTGACTGGTGCGTACAAAATAAAATGACGCTCAATCCCAGCAAGTGCTATCACATTAGTTATACACGAAATAAAAACATCATAGATTCCAAATATGACATAAATGGAAAGCAGGTGCAGAAAGTGAAAACCATACGAGATTTGGGTGTCATAATGGATTGTAAACTAAATTTCAATGCCCACCTTGATAGTATAATACAAAAATCCTCTAGAATGTTGGGATTTTTAATAAGAAACTCAAAACAGCTTAAGCGTCTTCGAACTAGAATATTACTTTATTGTGCGCTAGTGAGAAGCAATCTAGAGTACTGTTCTCAAGTATGGTCACCTTTCTATGAAGTTCATAAGAATCGAATAGAAAAAATACAAAGGCGTTTTTTGACCCACTTAGGGTTTATATCTCGCAATGGACGTAACCTGCGATCGTACCGAAAGCGGCTGAAGTTCTTCCGATTCACATCGCTAAGTAGTAGGAGAAAAATACTTGATTTAATGTTTCTTTTTAAACTAATCAATTATAAGGGAATAGATTGCCCGGAACTGCTTGCTAAGGTTAGTGTTAATATGCCCACAAGATTGCCACGTCCTGGCATCTACAAGCTGTTCAAAGATCGCTTTAGAAAAACTAAATTAGGACGCAATTCTCCTCTTTCTAGAATGTTCCACCTATACAACCATCTTCCGAGCTGCTTGGGGGCTGACTTGCTTCACGACGGTCAGGTTGGATTTAAAAGAAAGGTGCTGAAGCATTTCAGCTCTCAGGACTACGCCAGATCGTGAAATGTTTTGTGCATTTAGTACATTTGAACACCAGTTCCCTAATAATAATTGTTGTACGTATTTTATTCCTTGTATATTAACTATTTATTGTATTTTTTTTACATTTTATGCTGTCCCGGAATCCTTTCTGTCTGTTTTTTTTTTGTTGTTATCCAAAATGTTAGTTTCCCTTTATACGAGTACTTCTCTTGATATTGTATAACTTATAGTATTTAACTTTGTTGTAGAATGTTCCAAGATACTAATTTAAGCTGTGGTTACCTATAATTAGATGAACATCAAACTAAAATGTTAATTAAGATACTTCTGGATTTTGTATGATGTATTGTCTGTTGGTGATCCTAAATAAATAAATAAATAAATAAATAAATGATTTTCTATGGTCAAACTGCCTGCTTTTTTCATGCTTATGTATTTAAAAATATTTAAAATTGCATAAATAAGCTGAAGTTTGATTTTTCCGAGTATTTTCGTATGATTTGTTTATTGGTAATGTAAATATACTTATTAGTGTTGTGAACGTTGATCAATTTTGTTCGATAAAGCGCCATTTTCAGCAGCCCTGTTGTGTCAGTTTAGAATGACGTCTCCCCAGATAAACCAGAGAGAAAGAAACTATCGATATGAGAAGGAGATCAGAAGCATCACCCTATTTTTTCCTGTGGGATGTCCTAATATTTGAATATGAGAAAACTAGCGTACTCCCATCTTAAAGGAATCACTTACCATCAGTTTTGTCTGCTCCTTTGAGGTATATGTATTCTGGTCGTTACTTGCTAGTGTCAATGGCTTTGAAAATTCAAAATTATGATAATAGAAAATTCAATATGTTCTGCCAACCCTTTTTGGGACTAGGCGTTTATATGTAAGACGTTTCTACGTATACTGTTTCCACCAGACAGCCGAGCTCACAGAGCAAGGGAACGCAGTGCTAAAGGTGCCGCCGTCGCAACGAGTACTCATGACTAAGGACCGCGAACATTTCGAACGATATTTGACCTTAAAAAAGTGAGTAACCCGATTAATAATTAAGTCTGAAATTCACTAGTATTATTATACATTTTAAGATAAGAAAAACTACCAAATTAAAAACGATGCTTCACGAAGCCCCAGACCTGTCACTTCAATGGTTAACAGTGGATTAAACACGACACGTCAGTAACTCTGAATACACCGCTGAAATATATTAATTTACATTAAATTCACTGTGTTCATCCTTCCCACGTATCAACATCACATGCAATTCATATCACATGTAATTTGACGGTGTTAAGTTCTCGCTCACACGTGTAATAAGTGAATATAACTGTTTGAACTACCACAAAAATTATTGGGCTAAAGCAGGATTTTCGAAATTGAGGTCCATGTATTGGCACCACTGCCAACAAACACTACAACATGAATAGCGTTTGGTTGGCATCCCTTTAACTCCATTATAATATGAGCAACAAACAATTCGAAACTTACATAGTTATTATTATTTGTTTTTTTTTTGGTGAACAATATAGAATAATTGTGTTGTATTGTATTATTTGTTAACTCTCTATGCTTATATCCGATCCAGCATACGAACGTATTATTGTACGTGTTAATACATAAAGTAACATTTGATACTTAATTAAAACTGTATTGTGTTTACGTGTGTTTTTGCTGCAAATATATTCAGTACAGACCAGTAAATTTTTATCATTTAAAACTATATCCCACTATATGAGAATAAATAAATAAATATTATGGGTTTTTTACACAAATCGAACTAGTCCCATAGTAAGCTCAATAATGCTTGTGTTATGGGTACTAGACGATGATATATTTAAAAGATATATACTTAAATACATAGAAAACATCCAAGACCCAGGAACAATATCCGTGTTAAATGCACAAATAATGCCCTGGCCGGGATTCGAACCCGGGACCCCTAGCTTCGGATGCAATGTCACTACCAACTACGCTAAACAGGCCGTCAAATGAGAAGACCCAGACTTTTATACCATGGACCTTTAAGACTAACAAGTATGGATGATGTAATGTCCGAAATAAAGATTTATTATTATTAAGAGGGCCATTTAAAGAGCGCTAGGGCTCCATGGAAAGGCAATCAGAATGCACTGGCAGGAAAAGTTTAAGAAATCCTGGGCTAGGTAATGGAAGGAAGAAGAAATGCTTCCTGACTGGCCCGGGATGCGTGGAAGCGTGGCGATACGAATGCAGTACTTCCCCTGCTGCGGCCCCTACATATATTTACATTCATACCACCCGGTATGGATGTATAAGTAGGGGCACAGTGGAGTACCTTCGTCAATTAAAAATTCGTGTTGAAATTATTTATTCAACAAACTAACAGTTGACGCTGTCAGCTGACATTCTACTGATACTGCACCGACTAATGCGGAAATAGCTTAAAACAAAAAAAAAACTTTGAACTACGCCCCTATTCAATTCTGTCAAAACAAACGGGCGCATATTTCCCCACAAAAAACTGGGCCAAGGTTCCGCCTAATCGTTTTCAGCGTTATTTTTCATAGAGCTGTCGTCAGCAATATTATTCAACTACGCAGCGGGTTAAGTGAGGCAGATTTAACTGGTTTTGAAGTGGATAATTAAAAAGTATCTTTGCTGGTAGCTTGTATGAGTTAGTTCTACACACAATGTTTTCGATTTTAGTTCCGTTACTAATGAACGATTAACGCCGGAATCGCTGGTCCAGTGGGGTGCGCGCCGGAATCGGCGCGCACCCCACTGCAGTCAAAGGAATTCGAACCCTCCATACAGAAGGTAGACTTCGTATCCAAAGGGCAGCGGCAGTGCCGGCGGCAGCCGACCCTCTGCTCACGACCACCGCTGCTCCATTTAAATATGAAATGTGACTTCTGTATGGAAGGTTCAAATTCTTTTGATTCTGGTGGGCCGCGCGCCGACTCCGGCAGTTATGTGAGAATCGTCCATAACGCTACGTGGAGCTAAGAAAAAAGTCATGGTATCGGTGATTATTGAGTTTAGGAATCACATCGGAAGTTATCCGCAGCAGAATCAAAGTGACCGATATAGCCCTTCGAATCGCTAAACTTAAGTGGCAGTGGGCGGGACACATAGCACGTAGACCCGATGGCTGTTGGGGCGGGAAGGTTCTCGAGTGGCGGCCACGTACCGGAAGGCGTAGCGTGGGCAGGCCCCCCACACGGTGGACTGATGACCTGGTAAGGGTCGCGGGTGTCCGCTGGATGCGGGTGGCGTAGGACCGACCACCGCTGCTCCATTTAAATATGAAATGTGACTTCTGTATGGAAGGTTCAAATTCTTTTGATTCTGGTGGGCCGCGCGCCGACTCCGGCAGTTATGTGAGAATCGTCCATAACGCTACGTGGAGCTAAGAAAAAAGTCATGGTATCGGTGATTATTGAGTTTAGGAATGAAGTTATCCGCAGCAGAATCAAAGTGACCGATATAGCCCTTCGAATCGCTAAACTTAAGTGGCAGTGGGCGGGACACATAGCACGTAGACCCGATGGCTGTTGGGGCGGAAAGGTTCTCGAGTGGCGGCCACGTACCGGAAGGCGTAGCGTGGGCAGGCCCCCCACACGGTGGACTGATGACCTGGTAAGGGTCGCGGGTGTCCGCTGGATGCGGGTGGCGTAGGACCGATAAATTACTCTAAATAATTAACTTAGTATAATGTTATAACTGACCATTCGAAAGTGCTTGTTGCTACGCCTATTTAAATAAAGAATATTTTGACTTTGACTTGACTTTGTCTTTGACTTTATGAAACGGGTCCCTGATGTCTTTAAGGTCGAATTCTGGGATTTTTTTAAAGCGGGTCTTAATCATGTGCTACACCACCTCGTCCGGTAGTGGTATTATTTTGAGTTTGTTTAGTCCGAGATTGAAAAGTCCTTATGGCGGCTAGAGCAATTCTTGCAAAACTACGCTTTAGAATAGGTACAGGTATAACACTGACATATGCTCGTATTTCATTGGATATTCTACTTTAAGACCAATGTAAAAAGTTTCTATTACATAGACACTGTCGTATCGTATAAATGGTATGTTTGGAATAGAAACTCTATTACATAAGCGTTAAAGTAGACTATTCAATGGAATAAGAGATTCAATGGTAAACTCAAAGTAATTGTACTGTTCAAGAGTCCACAGTAAGTTTGGTTCTCCATACAAACGTAATTTCGCTCTTTTTTTTAACGGCATGCTGGAATAATTTAAAACTTTGTATACACAGTGAGACCGGGTACATCTAGGTCGGAAATCAGTTTCTGGTGCTTGAAATTATAATGGAGAAAGAATACAGCGATTATTAAGGTTTTCATACAAGACATAAATAATTAATAAAGACGCTGTATTTTTTTTCTTTTTTAATTTCTTGCAATAGTAACTGATTTCCGAACTAGATTTGGCGGATCCCATTGCGTATACAAAGTGTCATGTTATTTCAGCATGGCGTTTTAAAATGAGAACTAAACTACGTTTAATTTTGTATTAAGCAGTAACGTTGGTGCCGTTAATATAAGCCTAAGTCTTCTACGGTAGATGTCGCTGTACGCCTCCCTAAGGCGTTGTAAGAGGGAACTAGTGAAGGTTTTCGTGGACGAGCTTGGTTGTTCCGACAGCGCAGAGGCTAGAGCGACTGGCCGCGTATGCCAGCTGTCGCAGATTCTAATCCTGCTCGGGGCATTAAATTTTTCATTTTTTCCATTTAATTTGTAAACTACGTTTGTACAGAGAATCGAGTTCGGCCGAGCGTACGGGGGACTCTTATGAGATTGTCAATCGCTTTTCAACAGCACGTGTTTTGCATGTAATTAGAGCACTATTGGACAGTTTAATTGTGCACATTACTCATTAGTCTGATTGAGGCTGGAAATTATTTTAGTTGAGTGCGCTAAATAAATGCATAAACGACTGACGTTAGTCATTAACTAGGGGTAGGTAATTAAGTTGAGAGGCTGACAAGGGCCAATGACCTTGGCTATGTCTGTCTCCGTCTATTTGCGCCGGAGTGAAATACAAACTGTATACCAGCTATACAAGCAGATAATCAGAAAGTTAATCATAAAATTAAATATATTCACCGCATGTGTAATATAAATCGTCTATGCTTTAGGTTTGAATATGTTAGAACTGTGTTTTTAATTATTATTAAATTTATTATTAAAAAAATAGTTACACAGTAATTATACATGTTACAGTTAAAAAAAACATTATTATTATTTTAAGATGATTTTAAGACGTAGCATTGCGATTCTATTCGATCTAGCTCTCTCCCGCTCTCCGCTACCCATAGCAGATTTTCATATTCCCCCCAAAAAATGTTTCTCCTCGTACAAGGCAAATGCCAAAACCCAGGCAGTTACCGTTACCCAGGCAGTTATTATATATATAGGTACACGCCTGCAAAGGTAGAGATTCCGTGTAAAAAATATATAACATCGCCTGCAATGTAACCTAGGTTTCTCATATACAATAAATATAAGGGCTCAGTCTTTCCTTTTGAAGGACGGAACCCTAAAAAGAAGAAGAAAGGAAGAAAATATATTAATTTCACGTCACACAAAAAATAAAGACGTTAAAAATGATCTCCACTCAGCAAAACTCAGCGAGCTGAAAAAAACGCAACATAACAGTGTCGTACCGCAAACCGCCATTAATTACGTAAGCAACCTCCTTTACTCATATGTATAAAGAACTTTGAACTTACCCTTTATCACTATTTATCTGGCTAGCTCGCTTGATCGCATATAGTCCGACATAGCATATAGAATAGAATAGAATAGAATAGAATAGAAACCAATTTATTGCAAACCACAAAAGAACAGCACATTACAATTCATATGTCCCTCGCTCTTACGTACTTTCTAATAAGCTAGACTGATTCAGCTATAGGTCGTTTGAAAATTACGACATAATTCTGTTATAGCGATTAAGGAATCTTCACTAGCAGTAAAACAACATCTAAGACAACCATATTACGTTTGTTCTCAAGACGGCTATGCATCATGCAGAACTGAACTGACACCGGCATTAAATTTCATAGCAACATTACGCTCCCCGCTCTCCCCGTTATTCTTCGTTTAAGCGGCACAGCATAGAATATTCATCCTTTATTTATTTACATAAAGGATAATCTAGGGGAGGGAGGGGTATTATGACATCATTTGCCGCGGGCCTGATTACAGAAGATGTTAAAGTAAACAATTTACTGGAGTGGCCTTGGGGTGGAAATGTGATATCATAATTTGGTTTTTCGAGTGTTCGTTTGTTAAAAGGTTCGTGCGTAATAACCGCTATATTAGAATCGTGGTGTCTCATTATCAAACTGCCTTGTAGATGGCTTCATAACGTGCGGGGACACAAAGTTATAATAGCCTCTATTACGCGCTAGTGTCAATCGTTTTTTCTTGCATTCCACGTGTAAATGAATCATGGTGTTTAAAAGTATGCCAAACGTCTGTCAATTTAAGTCTTTTAATTTAGACGCTTAGAGACCATGTACATCTCTAAGGACTTAGGAATAATGGACGCTCAGAGACCATATACATCTCTGAGATATTAAATTTATTATATATACTTTTGTGTATTCGGACAGAGACCGTATATACAGGGTGTCCCAAGAAGTAGTGATATACTGAAGCTGGGAGGTAGAGGACCTAGAGGGCTATCTGAATCACCCCCATGTATGTTCCGCGATTTTTAGTATTTTCGGAGTTATGATTTTTTTTTTATTTTTCACCTATCGCCGCGTACGATGAGATTTTTATTTATGGTGACGTGAATTATTGCGGTAGATGTTTGTTTTTTTTGTGTGCTAAGCTGATAGATAGGCCAATTCAGTATGGTAACATTTACTATCGTTAGATTTTTGAATGGCATAAAAAAAAATTAAATTGCCAAGAAAGATAAAATTACCCAGTATGTTCACAACTTCAAGGGCCCTTAAAAAAATAAAATCACATAAAAAATAATTACCGATTGGCTTTTAAAAACTTGCTCTATCTATCAGGTAGCTACATTGAAAATTTCATTTTATTATTAATAAGGCTTCAATCAAAAAATTGAAATCTAAATGTGGTAAGTGCACAAAAGTTAATTTACATAATGATTAATGCAAGCAAAGCAAAACCTTCCTAAATAAATTTCGTTCTAAATCACGCACTGGCCATCAATAGAAAAAGAACAAAATACAAAAGACGGTTGATGCATGAGAAAATTTTCACGTTGTTTGGTCATCGTTGTTATTTTTCAATAATTTAAAAATTGTGTTTTAATACTGCTAATTGTTCGTTTCCCTAATCATTTTGGCTATTCATACGGACTCTGACTTGCATTACGATTTGGATTAGTGTTATTACCTGGAATCGACGAGTTGGTATCATTTAACTGGACTTACTAGTTTGCGTGTAAGTGATCATGTTTACTTCACGTGATTACGCAGAAATGTATTACTATTACGGTTATGCTAGGGGGAATGCGGCGGAAACTTCAAGGCTGTACCGGGAACATGTGGAACGAAGAGGCGGGCCTCAACCTGAAACGTTTCCTGACTATCGCATGATCTTAAGAGTACATAATGCGTATTTGGAAGGTCACATACCGGGTACGAAATCAGGCCGTATGGCCACTATGCCGGATCCTGATGTAGTAGATGCAGTTGTTGAAGAAGTAGAAAGAGACCCGTCGACCAGTGTGAGAGTTACGGAACGTCGTGCCGGACTTTCTAAATCTCAGGTACACCGTACACTACAGACCGTAGGATATCATCCGTTTCACATTAGAAAAGTGCAACAGTTGAAACCGGAAGATTACAATCGGCGAATTTTTTTAACCAAATTTTGTGGACGGATGAATCCCACTTTAGACGCAATGGGATTTTTAATATGCACAATTCTCACTCATGGGCAATTGAAAATCCGAATTTAAAAAGGGAATCGACATTCCAAGAACACTTTAGTGTTAACCTTTGGTCTGGCATACTTAACGGTAAGTTAATCGGGCCCTTTCAGCTGCCAGACCGCTTGGGCGGCAATCACTTTTTAAATTTTCTACGCGTCGATCTGCCCCTGCTGTTAGAAGATGTGGATTTGGAGACACGCAGAAACATAGTACTGCAGTGTGATGGTGCACCATGCCATTTTGCCTTGGACATGAGAAACTATTTAAATCAAAGATACCCTGAAAGATGGATTGGTCGTTGCGGCCGGGGTGACGCCTGCCTTATAGCCTGGCCTCCACGTTCCCCCGACCTAAACCCCATAGATTTTTTTCTATGGGGATATTACAAAGACCTCGTCAACTCGAGAGAATGCCGGAATTTGGACGAGTTAACCCGGAAATTGAGAGTAGCAGAAGAAACCATTAAAAATAATAGAAGTGCATTCAGACGTTTAAAAGACAACTTTTTCCGGCGATGTCGCACTTGCATTGAGCAACAGGGGGGCCATTTTGAAAATTTATTGTAATTAAACACCTTGTAATTGGTTTTACTTTGCTCGCATTAATCATTATGTAAATAAAAATTTTGCACTTACCACAGTTAGATTTCAATTTTTTGATTGTATCCTTATTAATAATAAAATGAAGTTTTCAGGGTAGCTACCTGATAGATAGAGCAAGTTTTTAAAAGCCAATCGGTAATTATTTTGTGATTTTATTTTTTTAAGGGCCCTTGAAGTTGTGGACATACTGGGTAATTTTATCTTTCTTGGCATTTAATTTTTTTATGCCATTCAAAGATCTGACGATAGTAAATGTTACCATACTGAATTGGCCTATCTATCAGCTTAGCACACAAAAAAAACAAACATCTACCGCAATAATTCACGTCACCATAAATAAAAATCTCATCGTACGCGGCGATAGGTGAAAAATTAAAAAAAAATTCATAACTCCGAAAATACTAAAAATCGCGGAACATACATGGGGGTGATTCAGATAGCCCTCTAGGTCCTCTACCTCCCAGCTTCAGTATATCACTACTTCTTGGGACACCCTGTATACGTCACTATTTTTTTATTTATATAATGTATTGTAAGTTTGTTAATCAGTATAGTTTTGAAATCATCATTATTATTGTCTACTTTTTTTTAGTTCTGCAATTCTGTTTTGAAAACATAATAATTATTATTGTCAATTTATTTAATTGTATAATTCATGTATTGACTTGTAAAAGTGCCCTTGTGGTCTATTTGCAGAATAAAAAAATTGATTTTGATTTTTTTGATTTTAGTTTTGATTTAATGACAATTTAGATATTAAAAAGATGCCTATGTAAGTTTGCCATGTTTATTTATTAAAAAAGGAGGAGGTTCTCAATTCGTCGTAATATATTTTTTATAATTGTTCACCTATTAATCGGAGACTAGTGGAAGTGGAACGATTTCAAACATTCTTTTTTTCTATTGTCACCAAGTCTGGATCTGATGACGGGATCTTGGAAAAATCGAGGGAACTCCTCAAATTATACAGCAGGAGGATGGGATCTGGAAAAGTTTGGAGTCGGTGTTTTTTTTGTTAAAAAATTAAGTGTTTATTTAACTACAGATATATTTACACAGCATTACAGAATGAAATCTAATGCACTGTGAAAATTAAACATAGAGTACAGAAAAGAAATAAGTTATAAAATACAATCATCATATACGCGGAAGGTTGATCTAAATATTAATTGTTGATATAAAAATTATCCATACTATCATGACAGATTTACCGACCGCAATATTGATACATTAAGAACATAATCACTAGCAAGATCAACAAACACCACATACTTACCTAAAGAGCAAGCAGCGTCGTGAAAGTATAAGGTGATCAGAAATATGTAAACACGACTTTATTGTTACGTATGTACCTATGCCAATAATGTTACTCAGGTATTTAGGTACTTAACCTTTGGAAAATATTTGTGTACTCGACTATATTTGATATAAAATTCATTGAAATAATATTATTTCTATTCGAAATATTATCCATTCTGACTCGTAAGCACGTTAATAAACGTTTGGACTGGTTTGTATATAGCATAATACTCGTGTTATGCCGGCTAACGGGAGGAGCTAACAGTTTAATGCTGATTTTGTGACGTCAACGCGAAAATGCCGTGGAAAATGTGACACGGATTTCCCTAATCCATGGTTTAATTATTATTTCGCCAGGAAATTGCGCGCGTCAAACGCAGGGCGTCAAACGACAATTGTATAATCGGCATTTAAATAATATTCACGTTTACATTTTTGGACCCTATTCCATTGTGTTATGGTTAATAATGTATACATATATTTGACGTAAACTGTACACAAAAGCTATAAAATTATTGACGGCGGCGACGGCGCTGACACACAAAGGAATTTCTAGGCGATAGAAGCTATGCGTGAAGCTCGGAACGGAACGCACTGAGCGCGCGCGGTGCATTTTTGATCATTCCGAAATTTTCGATTGTCGATTACGATTACTGCTTCATATGTCACACACGCTGCGCCGCCTTCGCTCTACCGTGCTACCAAATACCGTGCGGTTGTTTTGGTACGACGTGCCTCGCACCGCGGTTGCTTCACCGCAAAACCGCCTCCGCCCCGCAATGACGCTGCGCCGCGCTTTGTGCGTTTCAAGCTTTAGAGCAGGATAAAATGTTTAGGCGTTTTAAAGATTGGTCTTGGTTGATAGAGAATCTTCTAGTCCCCGGGCCAGAAGCAAATATCGTCAGTCATGGAACCCACAATCAAACTGTGCAAACAGTTATGCGGAACGTTGTGTTGTCCTTGCCAATTGTTTAAAAAAACAGCTAAGTGCGAGTCGGACTCGCGCACCAAGGGGTCCGTAAAATATATTTTAATTTTAAGATGTAACTAAAATTTTACAGTTCTAGCAATTTTTCCTTTATCTGTGCTATAAGACGTTGCTTCGTATCAAATTTCAAGATTCTGAGTTCACGGTTCAATGGACCCGGGTATGTCCTTAAACTATGACCAAGACCACCGGGGAATGGGCATTCCTAGAGTGCGGTGGAGATACTGCGAACGCCAACCCGCATGCCAAGCGTGGCGATTATGGCATTTACCCCCCATGAAATTGGGCGAGGCCTATGTCCAGCAGTGGACGTCCTAGGGCTGATATGGTGGTGGTGGGTGGAGTTCACGGGAGTCACTGTAGGTTTTGATTCCTTGCGAGTGTTGAAAATTTGCGGCATAAACGGCTGTATCTTTTGATTGCGTTGGCTTAGAAGTTTGATTTTTTCACATCTCTAATGAGTAGTAGACCTGAGTATTTGATATAAATTACAGCTTGATACCTTCACGCGTTCCTGAGAAAAAGGGTCTTGACTGACAGACGGACGGACGGACAACAAAGTGATCCTATAAGGGTTCCGTTTTTCCTTTCAAGGTACGGAACCCTAAAAAGAAAGAAAAAATTCTCTCAACTGATAACACGTACTTAAGATAGTTGTCTTTTGAAGTGCCATGGACGTCCGCTGACGCTTTGCTGGTGAGTTCTCCAGTTCCGGTATGAATACTCTCACACACGGAGGAATTGTCAAAACGGCCGTTTTATTTTTGATCTCATAGATCGACGAATCCATGAACGTAAAAACTAGTTTGATGTATTCAAAAGGTACTTAAACACAAAATACTGTTTGTTTACTTGACCGCGAGACAAACACACAAAAATTCTAAAAACTGTTGGAACGTGTTCTGTTATCGATTCTAAGTATCCCCAGCCAATTTTTTTTCGACTATCTTCCATGTACAGACATTTGACCCTCTTCAGCTTTATTATATGTAAAGATTAAGATGCGCATGATATTTTTGGAAGTGAAACATTAAGTTGCAAAAGTATTGAAGGCGAGAACCGAGAACTTCACAGCGTTATTAAAGGCATCAATTCCATGAAACTTCTAAAAAGTATTGCAATACTTACGTTACGACGCCAACTTTGATCGAGTTGTGATAACGACACTGAATTTTGAGCCTTTGACTTTCCTCTTTATACTTGCTCATTTGTGTAATAATAAAGTTATTAAAGTCTGGAAAGTTGAAGTGAGAATTCGTATATACTCGTATTGTTATTGCTGTGAAGAAAAATCGCTTACAAAATGTCTTTCAGTTAAACTTTAAACGTTCAACAGGCAGATTTTGTAATATAGGTACTAAACTTTTACTAGTATAACGATCAACAGAAACATTTGCCAACATTAGAGCACAACAGTTGTGGCTGAGACCATGGAGGATTTAAGTACGATACTCGATGACCTTAGTAAAGCCTCCGAGCGTATACCAGTTTGGTGTAAGGATAAAGATGGATAAGACGAAGATCAAGTTGTATCGGACACTTTATATACGAAGTTGTAGACTATTACATATACCTGGGGCAGACTGTCCAGTTAGGTAGATCCAACTTCCAGAAACAGGTTAATCGTTGAATCCGACTCGGCAGGGCAGCGTTCGGAAAGCTACTGCACATCTTTTCGTCCAATATTCCGTTGTGTCTCAAGCCGAGAGTCTTATTGGACCAGTGTGTGCGCTTACTATAGGCCTCATAAGAAGGCTCAAAGTCACCCAAAGAGCAATTGAGAGGGCTATGCTAGGAGGATTCTTTCCGTGATCGCATCAGAACTGAGATTATCAGCAATAAAACCAGAGTGCAGATGTCCAAAGGAACGCGAACGCAGAACTCCGGTGACCGCTCTCGTCTGCGCGGGCTCATAGCCCCCCGAATCCGCTAAACTAAAGTGGCAGTGGGCGGAGCACATTGCACATAGAACTGATCGCCATTGGGGCGGAAAGGTTCTCGAGTGGCGATCACGTACCGGAAGGCCCAGCATGGATAGACACTACAAGATATACTGATGACCTGGCAAAGGTCGCTGGAGTCCGCTGGATGCGGGTGGCGCAGGACCGGTCATCGTGGGACTCTTTGGGGGAGGCCTATGTCCAGCAGTGGATATGCTTCGGCTTATGATGATGATCTTGGTGAGTGCAACTTTTTACAGGCTCTTATTTAACTTGAACTGTTCGTGTGTAAGTTGTCCTCAAAATTTCCCTCAATCTTTTTTAAGCCTTTGCCGGTATCCGATTTAGCTGTTTGGCATATTTATGTGAGTTCGGTGAGAATGTAGTACTATGGTATGGAGACAGAAGGTGGCCACTGGCCATAGCGATTCCAAAACCACTATGCATTACATACTATGCTTTATTATGATCTGCTCCTAGATCCTAGCTATATCCTGGTGGTGAAGTGAGCACTCCATTTTTCGCCATCTTTTAACTATTATGCTTTACCTGTTTTAGAGTAAAATATATTTCACTACTTTTGATAAAGTTACACGTATTGAGTTACTATATAGTAGGTTCTTAATTTGAATACAAAATGCCTTTCTAAACTTAATAATAGCGAATAACGTTTTCACAACGAGCCTTGTTTGGATATGGACCTTTTAGGGTGAGTAATTAAGGCCTTTGAGTGCTGGACTGTGTCCAAAGAGTACATTATATATACTGACTGTGTCACAGTCTGTAAAAATACAGTAGAGACGGTAATAATAATATAGAGGTAGAATCTATCTCACGTATACACACGTCACGTGTAAACATGTCGGTAAAGACCAATTGTTTTGGGACCATAGTTTAGGTTTTAAATTCGTCTACAATTTAATTTTAATTTTTTATACTATTGATAGAACCGATGGCCGTTGTGGCGGAAAGGTTCTCGAGTGGTGGCCACGTACCGGAAAGCGTAGCGTAGGTAGGCCCCCCAAACGGTGGACTGATGACCTGGCAAGGGTCGCGGGTGTCCGTTGGATGTGGGTGGCGCAGGACCGGTCATTGTGGAAGCCTTTGGGGAGGCCTATGTCCAGCAGTGGACGTCATTCGGCTGACATGATGATGATGATACAATTGATATGGGTAAGTTTCGCGTCAAAACGCAATCAATGAAATTGTATACGAATAAAATGCCTTAAGGATGGTCGTATAATTTGTTGCTGACCCATGTCTTTAATTGTCAACACAACGAATCAAATAAACTGTCACCAAAGTGCTGGTGATTCTTCTGGAGTCGCAAGCGTCCATAGGCTACGGTATCTGCTTATCATCAGACAAGCCGCGATTGTTTGCCACCGTCGTTGTATTATGTCTTACAATAGAATATAATAGGTAGGCGATTCGTCGGCTCGTTTGGCTCCTATGTCATAAAAAAACTGCTTCTTACCTTAATATAAGTAATTGCAGAATATTATTTCATGTATAATTGACTGAGCGAAGCGAGCTTTTAGGTTCAAGAGTTGAGTTGTTATAATAATACCCGAGGTATTGTTGATAGGATATTGAAGATGTATAATGATCAGCCCAAAAAAAGTTCAATTGCAGTGCGCTTGTGTCAGGGCAGTGATATAGTTACGTACCCTTTCGAACGTACGTCATTTTTACAATGGAAAATGACTGATCTTCCTTACGCATACTCGTACTCGAAGACATTGCATGATTACCCCTCTGGACTTACAAGTACGGACGCTTACCATCAGGCTGCCCCTATGCTTACTTGTCACCATATTATGATGAAAAAACATGGTTGATGAGATGTCTTTAGATCCTTTCGGAACGTTCTGTCCATTTCTCAAAACACCCGTTCCAAACGACCCGTTTCTAATCGCATCAGTATCTCAAAATACCCGGTTCTCATAGCATCTGTATGCCAAAAGACCCGTCTCTCATGACACCCGTATTCCTAAAACACCCGTTTCTCATAGCATCATAACCAGAAAGATTGAAACAAGCGTCTGCTTATGTTATTTTATTATATACATAGTCATACACTGTCAATCCGAAAACATTCTTTCTTAGCTGATTATCTGAAGCTACCTAACGAACCTAACCTACCTATTTTTTTACTAGGACGGATCTAACACTAAGTCAATAAGTAGGTAGGTTAGGTTCATTAGGTAGCTTCAGATGCCCGAAGGGCAAACCGCCCAGAAATAGGAGCCCCGCTTAGCGAGGCTCCATCGACTTGCTTAATTTCTACCTAACCCTCTAAAAATATATAATTTGGGTAAAAAATATTTGTCGGGGAATGGATGTTTTGGGAACGGGCGTTTTGGGAAACGGATATCAAGGCAAACGTATCTTTTGAGAGAAGCACATTTTGGGATACTGATTATTTAGGAAAAGGTAGTGACGGGAACGAATGTTTTGGGAAACGAATTGAATGGTTTTGAGTTGTTTTGCCCATTGAGTGGGTACAAAGAAATGCAAAGCGTCTAGTTTTCTTTCTTTCTTAAGATGAATGAAAACAAGGATACTTTCTGTCCAGTTTTCGCGCTAGTTGACTCGCTTTCTTACTCAAGAGTGTATACAAGTTGAGTGTATATAAGTTTATTCTAAACACGGGCCGACCTGCTGTTCTGTTTAACCACAAAAAGCAAGGAACATGTCACGTTCTAAAATAACATCGCCTTAATGAGCTTGTTACCCACTCACATCACATGTTGGGCGCAAAAGGTCCTAAGCGTCTTTATATTTCCTAATACAATAAGCCTTTTTGTAGTGCTTGTTGCTTTGTAATGGGGACGACATAATGTCGGATTTAGAGTTTATTTTAGACTAGAATTTACTCGTTACTACACTTACTACGTCCGTAGCGTTGTAAAAATGTTTATGCTTTGTAACCTTCGTTAAAGTTGATGAATTATTTTTTTCAACACAGAATTTCGTTAACCCTTAATTTGGCAGTTGTCAAACTCTGTAAGTACAAAGGTTGTTGTAATTGGTTTCTTTCAGTTAACCTTCGAGTAAACGAGAAAATAAATGAACTGAGATAGAAAAATTCAGCTACCTATACTTGTAAAACAGGGTATTAGAAATACAAGAGATATCTCTTATAAATGGGTCTTGTCTTAATAAGAAATGTGTTAAATATATTTAAGCACGTAACGATAATATTTAGCAATGTCTGCCGCTATGAACTAACTCTTTGACTTTATTTTTAAATATGTCCCGAAATATCGAACGATGTGACAGACAGGCAGATGGAGAGTCGCGCCATAGCGGTTCCTCTTGTACCTTTTTGGTAAGGAACCCTGAAATGACTAGGCGTTCAAAAAATAAGTGATGTCATAAGGAACCCTGAAAAACAGGTTACTATTTTCCATGTTTTATCAATGTTTTATTCGCCATGTGTGAATATTTCTGCCAGATAGTTGGACTAATATGACAGCTTCAACCGGCGTTCCAGGAAGTTTAATTAATGGTAATTCTGACCTATTTTCCGCGACCTACATTTGGATATTTGTTCATACTACTTTATTGTGTGCATGGTGACACAAAAAACCTTTTTTAAATCAGCGTTTTCGTAATCGTAATCCAGATAACATACTCGCACGCATAACTCAATAACATCAGCCAACCAGTCATCATATCTCGTACGTAAGTTTTTTTTTATATGCTGAACTATGTCCATGTTTTCTTATTATTTATTAATGTTAATCATTTACTTAATTTAAAAAAAGGTTACGGAAACTGATGTATTATATAAATAATTGTAACTTAACGTAACTTTTAGGTTCATGACCTTTGTCCATCCAATAAAGTGGTAATTTTTGACTGTAAATATCAATAAAAATATAGAAAATTGTGGCCTCACTAGTCTGTCTTTTCTTATAAACTTGATGCTGTTTAACATAGCGTTTTTAGATATATTCAAATCGGAGCTGCGCCCAATTAAGTGCTACACAGAAATATTTGTACGCAAAAAGCTAACATAAATACCCATGACAGAAACCGTTGCTAGATAAAGAAAATCACTTTACATATTATGAGCATTTCTAAAAATTTACACTTTAGTTGTGTTATTTCAACTCAGATACACTAAACTTTTCCATTACTATCGGAGAAAAAAATATCCCAATTTTTTCTTACATTTTTGAAACTTGGTTTTATAACATAAAGATATTTGTATGGAAAATGGCACCACAAACAAAACTGAGACATGGAAAATAATGAATGTTTTTTCTGCTAATTAATTTATTCCTTTATAATCGAATTTGTATGGATTGAATTAAGCGATTTTTCTCTTAGAATGTACTTACAGTACCAAGATCACCGGGGGATGGGCAGCAACATTCCTGGAGTGCGGTGGAGATACTGCGGTCGCCAACCCGCATACCAAGCGTGGCGATTAGGAATTTACCCCCCCCCATGAAATTGGGGGAGTCCTATGTCCAGCAGTGGACGTCCTTCGGTCGATATGGTGGTGGTACTTACAGTACGCCGAAATAGAATATTTATCACATTTAGATTATAATTAGACCCCGCTATCGGCGGTGCAAATTGGTAGCTATCAAGTTCTTAGGGACGGGTAAAAATGTTTATGATATCGATATAGATTCTCTAGAGGATTCAAAACTTTGGTTAACGGTATCCTTAAATGTAATACTCGAAGTTAAAAAAAATCTTTCACTACCTATTACGTTTGCATCAAACAGGAATACTTAATTATTTAAAAATACGGAAAGTGATACATAATAATCCTGGATTCACAACTATACAAATTATACCAAGTTTGTTGGAGGGCAAAAGTGCAGAAATTACAGATGTAAATAAGAATACGGTACAAAATTACTTACGGTACAATAGTAAATTTCTGGCCTTTTTTCTGTTGAAGAATATATATATTTTTTTTGACTACTTTATATATTTTTTATGATATACAATTTATTTTTATTTTAAATGTATTCATGTAGTGATAACACAATAACCTACAAAGTAGATAATAAATAAAAATAAACATAATATAACTTTACTTAACTAAAATACCCATTTATAAAAAGAATACGCCTTCTAAAAGGTCCACCTGCGGCATGGTCCCCATAACGCTGGCCGCGTTACCTCTCTGTATCGTTAGAGAAATTCTCTGTGAGAGGTAAACGCTGGCCTTGGGGTCTCCTGAGATGTTAACCAGCCGCGACAACAAGGCTCTTATAAATGCCTTCATGTCAGACGACCATGGCCCCATTGTCTCCAATGCAAGCGCCGCAAACTCGTATGTTTTAATAAAGATGAGTACATGCGGCGCTTGAGAACTTGGGCCTGGTCGGCTGCAGCACCGGCCTGAGAGCGGGTTGCCTGAATGTGGGACTGCGCGAAAGTGTCGACACACGTAGCGTCCCACACCAGTGCCCTACCCAGCTTCCACGGCACCAAAGTGACTCCATCGGGGCGCTTGCCATCGTCTCTTGCGATACCCACCGGTTCCAAGCTCGCAGGAACAGAGACGGTAGCAAGCGAGCGGCGAACCAGGTCATTGATAGTGCCGTGGCGGTAAAAACGGCCGGCGCAAGCAAGAGAGGCCATGCCGTCCCAGCAGGTCCACATCCTTGCCGCAGGCACATGTATGGGGAACGCAGATTCTAAATCCAAGCCTTAGGCATATTCCAATTCTTAAAGAGCTTGGATCTAGAACCGTTCCTATTTGATGGGACGGAAGGGCGTGGAGCCAATGGCCTGATTCTGGTGAAGATACCGCCAGAATACGGGCACGTTCGGAGTCGTCCGGACTATTGGCAAGCAGAGAAGCATGGGTTGCCTGCAAACGAGGAGAGTCCCACGCTATTTGACTGTGGCGGGTAACTGGGATATGATAGGCACGAAACACACCAAGCTTCCTTGGCTTCCTTTAGACACGTTATATCATCGTAGAAAAGTCATTTTCCTTCTTAAAATGGATTTTTAGCAACAGAAGACGAAGTCTAGTGCCCTTTCATCATGTCAGCCGAAAGACGTCCACTGCTGGACATGGCCTCCCCCAAAGACTTCCACAATGACCGGTCCTGCACGATGCCCATAGTAAGCGACCACGTTTCAGTGCCATATGTCATCACTGGCAACACACACTGGTCAAAGAAGTAGCGCCCTTTAACTTAGAAAAAATGTTGGTAATATATTACGAAACATATATATTTCTAAACATGAATAGGGCTAAGTTATATTGGGTTTAATGTTGAATATATTCATCGCAACTTCACTAGATTACTGAAAAGAAGACTACTGAAAAAAACTGATCGTTCATTAAGAATACGATATCGATAATTTTTTAAATTTTTAAGGATACGATTTTTTTCTTTTGGTGGAAATATAAGTGAGATTTATAAATTATTTAACTTTTAATTAATTTGTGAATGTTTCGTGCTATGAAGATAATAATAATTTGTTAGTAATAATGAATAGTTGGATATTTTTATTTGTAAAAATAATAAATATTTAACACTCATAATATTTACTTTTTAATTATATAGTCCTGTTGTATAAAATAAACACGACAGCAAAATTATCGACATTATAGCTATAATTATCGACACACCTCTAGTATTTCTAAATAATTTTTACCCATCCGTAAGAACTTGACGGCTACCAATTTGCTCTACATTAGGAACGCGAAAGACCCTGACAAAGTGACAGCTATGGCATGATTTCCATACATGTGATTACATAACGATTAATGCAAACCCCGTGTAATTAAATTACCGTCGAGGTTGTATGGCGGAAGTGTGTATGGCTTCCCAGCCTTCATACTATTTGTAGTCGGATTAGAGGAAGTGGTGTAATTGCTTTAGAACACAATGCTGTGTGGTTTTACTCACTTTGTAATCATTAACAATCAAGCTGCTGGGGCTCACTATAAATAAAATAAATAAATACTGGGGGACAATCTTACACAAATCGACCTAGACCCAAACTTAGCAAAGCTTGTACTATGGGTACTAGACGACGATGTACATACTTATATAGATAAATACATACTTAAATACATAGAAAACATCGAAGACCCAGGAACAAATATCCGTGTTAAATGCACAAATAATGCCCACGCCGGGATTCGAACCCGTGACCTCTAGCTTTGGAGGCAGTATCACTACCAACTAGGCCAAAGAGGCCGATAAAATAAAGGCTAAGTAAATAATGGTATAACGCACAATGGAATGTCAAATCGCTTATACTTGAGCAGCTCCACTAGAGAATTACCTCCATCGTATGCATCCATCGACTGCAGCCATAATAACGCCACAATGAAGAATTGCAGTTTTATTTATGACCTCACAGATTATTTTGATATGGAGAGGGAACGCAGAGCCTTAGCCATTCGTTGCGATATGCTGGCACGATGTGCTCAGTATAGCAGAGACGCTATTTCAAGCTTACTGCCAATCTTTATACACGTGTGGCGTACGGACCAAATACACGCAGAAATCGTACAGGATACTCTGTGTTCAATACAACAATGCTTTCAGGGTGCTGATGGGGCTAAGAAGGCACTGCAATGTATCAGGAATATTTGCGGAGGCTCGAACGAATTATTTTTTCGCAATAATTCGCAAACGAGTCGCCTCTCTGATGCACAAAGTGTGGAACAGAACCCCGACAGCTTCCTGAAAGTCATTGCTGAAAAATGGGACAACACTTTACTGATTTTTAGGGTTCCGTACCTCGGAAGGAAAAAACGGAACCCTTATAGGATCACTTTGTTGTCCGTCCGTCCGTCTGTCTGTCTCTCAAGACCCTTTTTCTCAGGAATGCGTGTATCACGCTGGAATTTATAGCAAATACTCAGGTCTACTGTCCCTTGGACCTGTGAAAAAATCAAACTTAATAAAAAGATACAGCCGTGTATGTATGTGTATGCAAATTTTCGACACTCTTAAGGGAATCAAAATCTACAGGGTACTTCCCGTGAACTCAGAGTCTTGAAATTTGGTACGAACCAACGTCTTATAGCACAGATAAAAGAAAAATTGCGAAAACCATAAATTTTTAGTTACATCATATAATAAAAATATTTTTACGGTAACTTCGGTGCGCGAGTCCGACTCGCACTAGGCCGGATTTTTTGGGAAATAATTCACACGGGATGTTTTTAATTTTATTAAATGTAAATTATGAAACCTTCCACGTAATTTTTAAGATAAAGTTACAGTTTCAGTAGAACTTCCTCCTTCGAACCTTCCCTAGGTACGACATTAAGCTCTTAAAAAAAAGTGAATACATTGGGTAAGGCACCTTCCTGATTTGTCGATGCGGGGGCGGCACGATATGAGAAAACTGTCAGCTTTCAGTGTCAACCGATACCAATGCAGTACTGCCCCGCTTTTGCGCATGGTATTAGTACTGCGCAAACGTAATACGACGATTATGACGGTACTTCGTCAAGTGAGGAAATCTCACATCAGTAAAGTCACGTCAAAGAACTAAATACCTATCACATATCGCTCCCGCCCCGCCAAGTCAGGAAGTCGCCTAAAGGGTTGGAAATGCGCATATACTCGTACAGTGACCGCTTAGTTACCATCAGGCGGACCGTACGCTTGTTTGCCACCAACGACACCAACGTGTTATGCAAAGACTGTAGGGTGTAACTAAAGGCAAATGCTTCATCCCCCAATTGTCCCCCAATATTATTATTATTATCATCATCATCATCATCAGCCGGCAGTCGTCCACTGCTGGACATAGGCCTTCCCCACCATTCGCGCCACCACACCCGGTCCTCAGCTCTCCGCTTCCCGCCACTCTCTTTAGGTCGTCGGTCCACCTGGCGGGAGGTCGTCCCACAGGGCGAGTCGTTCGCGGTCCCCACTCCAGAACTCTTCTGCCCCATCGGCCATCGGCTCTTCGACAAATATGCCCCGCCCGCCCATTGCCACTTCAGCATACTTATCCTGAGCGCTATGTCGGTGACCTTGGTCATTAAAAATGCTTACAAAGCATATTTAATGACTTCATGAGTTTCAATAGAAAATGAGAGTAATTTTCGAATTCACTAGAAATTAGCCAATCGAGAAACTTATGAAACACAAATTGCGGTGTTGCGTGTGACTGGAAAGCCCTTTTTTTTACAGCTTAGGGAGAATAGGCAGTATGATTGTTAGGGAAAGTTATTTTTCCCGACCGTTGTGTTTCAATGACGTTTCGTGTAGGCAGGTGACCGGCTTGTATTAGTGCTATTAATAGAAATCGACGAAGTGTATTGAATATTTAATTGTGAAGGGCAACAAGCGGTTTAATAATATGAAAAATTTAGGTATATGCTACTTTTTACATTTATTCTACGTTTTAACCATCAACCTCCAAGATATGGACATGCACTTAATGAAAAGAAGGAAAATTCTATACTAATATTATAGTAAACTAGTTAAATTTATGAATTTGTACGTACCTACTTTCAAAAATTCGTCCAACAGTGTAGGGTGGTGTAGGTATTGTACCAGAACTGACATAGGAGTCTCATTACCGCGTTCGTAATAATATGCGGGTGAAGACACGCGGACAGCTGGTCAATATAGAAAAGAGTTCATGTCATCATCATATCAGCCAAAGGACGTCCGCTGCTGGACATAGGCCTCCCCTAAAGAGTGCCACAATGACCGGTCCTGCGCCACCCGCATCCAGCGGACACCAGCGACCTTTACCAGGTCATCAGTCAACCTTGTGCCGGTCTACGCACGCTGCGCCTTCCAGTAGTTCCAGTACGTTGTCGCCACTCGAGAACCTTTCCGCTCCAACGGCCATAGGTTCTACGTGCAATCTGCCCGCCCCCTGCCACAGAGGGGTAAAAAAAAGAGTTTAATGTAATTAAATCATGATTATTAACCTTACTCCGGTTAAGGGGTTGCCAGACAGACACGCTTATCTCTTCCGCGTATGTGGAATCTCGATGCATCACTCTTCCGGAATGGTTTTTTGGATAAATTTTGATAAATATCTGACAGTGTGAAGTTTTATTCATATTTTTGTTTTGTGAGATTTTGGATGAGATTATGATGCCATAATTTTAACACGTTCACGTGCGCGGCTCACTTTTAAAGATGTCGTCGTTTCGCACAGAATATCGCCATACAAATTGAACCGACGTCTATGGACTTTGTTATAATGACATACATAAATGGAATTCGCAATTTGACACAAACGTTTGTTAACGTCAACGTTTATAGTCGTTGTGCATCATGTGAGTGGTTTTAATTGACTAATCGTGTGACAACGTCTTACCACGTCAACGTGTTTGGACGTTGTGACATTTGTATTGTAAAAGAGTTTATAAGCTATGTCATAACGTCCTGTCACGTCAAGATTCGTTCGTCGTCTAATGACGATCTGCTGTATAAAATAAGATGTAATTCAGGAACAATGATACAACGTGCTCTCTCCTTAACACTTTTTAACGTGAACTGACGTTCACCCACATAGCATGTGATCGAGCCCGAGTGGTATTGGTGGAATACCCGGGTTGACTTCCATCTCTTCCAGATGTGGCGGTGGTAGTTGTGTAGGGCACATGTTAGCTTCCAACTGTTCTGGATGGCGTGATGGAGAGTCTGAAGTTCCTGTTTTTGCAGGGTCGAGTGATAGTGACACATTTACCATGGTACTCGTAAAGTCAACATCTAAAACATTATTTAGAACTTCAGACGAAATAGAAAGATTATTAGCGTCTGCGTCATTTGGTGATTTGATACTGCCCCTAGAAATCGGTTGCCAACTTGTAGTGGAACCGATAAGATTATATTTAGCTTTTTTGGTTATAGGTAGCACACTTTGATAATTATATCCTGATGATGTGATAAGAATATCCTTTTTGGGCTTATGTGTCACACGATGGACAAAAATGCTTTCAGAGCTAGAGGATATAGTCGTACCATCTTCTGTATCTTGTATGACGTTCTCTGTATTAGAGCCAGAGCATTTATCAATTGAATCAGCTTCAGAAAAAGTATTTCTGGTACTAGATTCATCACGTTTAGGGCGAACAACAAAATCACTCAACGAGCTGCTACTGGAGATATTGTCATCCCCCGGGCTGCAATTGATATCAAAACCGTATTCGCCGTCATAACCATAAGGATTAGGTGTGAGATCCAGCGATGACCCCGGTTTTTCGAATACTTTCACTGTTTTCTTTTTGAAAGTTGATCGTTTTTTTATTCATATAAAATATTGCAATTATAATGAATTGAAACACTTTGTACACAAACCAAAATACTTGTAAGGTAAATCAATTAAATGATACACGCAAATGACAAAATAATACTCACGGTGTTGATATATAGCAGTAGTCGGCGAAAGCAATCGGAACCTGCGCACGCGTTTCCCCCGGGGAGCGCACCAGCTTGCTAAATGTATAGACTCGCGGAACTAGCGCAGACGTCACATAACGTTGTAAGTGTGCGTACAGATCTTTGTTAAAGTGTGTATCAGCCATCTTTAGTGAGGGTAAAATTGGATATAGCGTGGCACTAATAATTCCAACTTTTGACATGTTGTAGCACAATGACTTAACTGCTAGAATCTAAGACAGGCGTTTGGCGTTCATTCACGTTGTACACGATTTAAATTTTTTAAATTGGACTGCTGTGGACGTTCTGAAGTACTGTATATACCAGTGTTTTACGTATTATCACGTAGCGCACATGAACGTGTTAACTTGGTTGTGTCGTTTAAGTCTCAACTTTGGAATAGTTATTTGTTCAACAAGAGAGCAAAGTAAATTTTTGCTGCGAGTGTTGATGTGGAGTCCCGAGCAAGCTAAAGATCTCTACGCTCGCTACGCTCGTGATTCAATTGTAGAATCTTGAGCGTAGCGAGGGACTCAAAGACACGAGATGCAAATATCTTTGCTCTCGTGTGATACATACAACTTTTCACCTCAGCGGCGAGAACATATAGTGCAAAGGAATAGTGATAGAGAGAACGAAGTTACTTAAACTAACCAACGATATGAAAAATTTAAAAGCTAGTTTTTTTCACGCTGGCAGCAAAATTGCATTTTGCTCACTGGTTTTAAGCCGGAAAAGTCGTTTTCACGCTCGCAGCAAAATTGCATTTCTCTCACTGGTTTCACGCAACAAAACCGCCATTTTCGAGCCGCTAAGGTTAAAAATATTATAAGCTATTCGGCTCTAGTCAGAGTAGTAAAGAATCATAAGATAAGATAGTAAAGAATCATATATAGTTTGAAAATCAGGCATGATATATTTCTTCCTAATCTCTTCCGAACGGCGTTAAGTTCAAGACATTACAAAACGATAAGCACCTTACCATACGTGTAGTATAGGTACTCCTGACAACAGACTTGTCGATTTGAAAGTGGTTTGATATCATAAAAATGTCAGCTGTCAGTGTAGTCAGTACCGCTTCTTCACTGGGCCCCTACTTTTAAATAATAATAATATAATATATTGGGGGACAATCTTACACAAATCGACCTAGTCCCAAACTAAGCAAAGCTTGTACTATGGGTACTAGACGACGATATACATACTTATATAGATAAATACATAGAAAACATCCAAGACCCAAGAACAAATATCCGTGAAAAATGCACAAATAAATGCCCTGGCCGGGATTCGAACCCGGGACCTCTAGCTTCGGAGGCAGAGTCACTTGCAACTAGGCTAAACAGGTCGTCGAAAAATGAGTGCTTTCGGACTTATGCGGAAGCGCGTCAGTGGGGCCATACGATGGCAGTGCTGCCCCGCTTACAGTAAGTATACCGTCAAGTGAAGAAATCTCAGCGATATTAGTAAACTTGTGTCACTGAACAGAATGCCACCTTGCCCAGCCAAATCAGAAAATAGCCTGTATTTCAAAGTGGTCATAGTACAAAAAAAAAGCTTTTTTCTTCTTCAAAGATAGCCTACGTGTATTTTTTTACACTTCTGGAGTTACGTTAATAAATTCTGATTTTAAAAAGACAAAAAAATGGATTAAAAAGAAAATACCTTTAACAACAAATTCATAAACTATTGTGAGTTATAAATTGGTACTACCACAAAAACAGTATTTACTGGCGCGCTATAATGTCGTGGTATCAAGATACATTACTTGAAGGACATAATATTATCTCAAAAATTCTTCAAATAGAAAAAAAAAATTGGGACACAGGGAGTTACTACGGATGCCCTAAGGAAGCGTTCTTTTTAGCACCCAACGCAAAAAGAGGGGTGTTATAAGTTTAAAGTGTCTGTCTGTATCTGTCTGTGGTATCGTAGCTCCCAAATGGATGAACCGATTTTGTTTAGTTTTTTTGTGTCATAGATACATTTATACCGAGTGTCCTTGGCCATGTTTCATGAAAACCTGTTCAGCCGTTTTTGAGATATTGAACTTTGAAATAAAAATGTCGGGGGTTTTTCATCTTTTCCAAGTTGTAGTTATAAATATTTGCTCCAGTTACAGCGTCCACCTTGTAAAATATTACCTATATTACTTTCACCGCCTACTGTTTAACGCCACTACTTAATACTTAGCCGAAGCCGTTATGACGATCATAAAAATATTATATTAAGGTGTTTTGGGACGTTTTTAATAGATGCTAAGATTATTATTATTTGGTAAAGTGACTGAAGGAACCTGTTATTAGTATCGTTATGTAATAATCCAGAATCATTTCGTTTCTATCGTTCGACTGATTCCCCGTGTGTATCGTCAGGCTACTAGGTATACCACCATCCCCCACCACCATATCAGCCGAAGGACGTCCACTGCTGGACATAGGCCTCTCTCAAATTCATGGGGAGTAAATGCCCTAATTGCCACGCTTGGCATGCGGATTATACCACATTAAAAGTTAACTATGCCAATAGGATTAAAGTATCTGGAGTCGCAAGTGTCCATAGGCTACGGTGTCTGCTTATCATCAGGCAGGCCGTAAGCTTGTTTGCCACCGTAGTAGTATAAAAACAAAGTATGTTGAGGGCGATGGACTATAGCAATCCATCACATGTTCTACAACGCAGCTTGTAGCAGTTACTCCATAAAATGCTATAATCGGACGTAAAACATGATCCATCCTTGTGTACAATACTTAGGTTCGGCATGCTACGCGCAACTTTGTGATAAAAGTATTGATAAAATGATCTCCTTGCCATTATCCCGCTTATGCAGGGTCGGCGCAACATGTTTTCTTCTTCCATTCCTCTCTATTATTCGTCACTTCAGCGCTTACTCCTTTCTTTCTCATATCCTCTCTCACTCCATCCATCGCTTTGTGGGCCTTCTAATCGCTCTTCGTCCTTCGACATTCAACACTAATATTATTTTATCAATATGACATTCATCCCTCCTCATTACATGCCTATACCATGCTAACCTACTGCTCCTTATTTTCTTTGTCATGAGTGCGACTTTCAAACTTCCCCGTATATACTCAATTCTAATTCGATCTTTCTTCTTCACTCCACACATCCATCTCAGCATTCTCATATCAGCTGCGTGCACTCTTCTTTCATCCATCACTACAATTCTTAGGTAGTATTGATAAAATGATCAATACTACCTAAGAATTGTATCCTCCAATCAGTCTATTAGAATTTTAAAATTGATGGATTTCATTAAAAATTCTGATACTAATAGAACCATTGTTGGGATTAGGACGCGAACCCCGGGCATCCTTCAGGAGGCAACTGCACTACAATAACGCTAGGATGATGATGAATAAATAAAATAATAATAATACATATTGGGGGACAATCTTACACAAATCGACCTAGTCCCAAACTAAGCAAAGCTTGTACTATGGGTACTAGACGACGATATATATACTTATATAGATAAATACATACTTAAATACATAGTAAACATCCAAGACCCAAGAACAAATATCCGTGAAAAATGCACAAATAAATGCCCTGGCCGGGATTCGAACCCGGGACCTCTAGCTTCGGAGGCAGGATCACTACCAACTAGGCTAAACAGGTCGTCAAAATAGAGTCAGAATAGAGCCATTGTTGCTTTAATGTACACGTAGGAATGTGGGTAAAGTTCGCCCACCACAACTGTCTTTCTGCTTTGGCTTAAGATGGACTGATAGAAAATGCAATGGCATTAAGTCCGCCTTTTGTACGATTAGATTTATTTAACGCAAAAAAACAATATATACAAATCCGGCTTTAATCTATTCTGACCATAACGCAACCATAAAGTCATAATAAATACAACACAACTATAATGGAAACGTTTACACCCTCTTCAAAATGTCAATGATGATACCAAGAAAAGCATACTTGGAACTACATAGTCATATGAACCAATCTCATTCACATAAATAAAGACCATTTGGTTATAAACATGGCGCTGTTATAGTACGGAATAAAACAGAAAAGTTTATACGTGTTTCGGCAATTTCAGCAGATTTCGTTTTATTTCAGAATCGGTGGGACGTAAAAGGGAATTTATTGAGCCATGTACACACAAGCGGGTTATAGGCATCTTTAGTTGTGTTTTTGGACATGCGACTGGGACTGATAGTACATATGTATAGTAGGCGGCAGCCACAATAAGGCCCCCTACTTGCTCTGTAGGCATGTGGTATTCTGTTCCTGGTGGTGAGTAAGGTAGTATATAAGAGGTTCTGAGGATGCGATGTGTTGAGAGTGAGGCACCTGCATGTCCGCTGTCAACACAACCAATCCCAACGAAAGCCCCGCCAATTCAGAATCTTAAGCGGCAATTACACTTCGTCGTTCGCCGCGTGCAGCATACGGTGACCGCGAAAGTGTAAAGAACACGTTAGTCGGCCGCATTCGGCGATCAACAGCTGCCAACGCTTATAAGTAGGCGGACAGACTAATGTAAAGATGAAGTTACTTGGCCTAAGTAGTTTAAAATGAATTCGGCGACCGCATTAGGTGAACGACGCAGTGTAATTGCCGCTTAAATGGTCACGTATGGTACGGTTTCAGAGGAATTTCCTCCCCCGGACGCTCCGACTGTGGACAGCACCCTGCCGAGGTTTTCCTGAGGGACTACAGTATGGGGTTCTTATTATTTATTTAAAATTTATTGCACAAATCATATGAGTACAAAGGGCTGACTTAATGCCATGAGGCATTCTCTACCAGTCAACCATAGGGCCAAACGGAAACTTCTAAAAGTGGGTGCAGTGAGTGGGTGGGTGGGTTCTTCAAGAAAGGAGTGTATACATTTTTAAAGGGTCGGCAACGCACATGTGGCTCCCCTGGAGTTTCAGGCGTCCATAGGCTGCGGAGATCCTCATTACCATCAGGCTATACGCTTGTTTGCCACCGACGTAGTATAAAAAAAAGAGGAATGGTGAAATTGAATCTTACCTCTATATCATTAAGACTGACTGTGAAAAGCTTTTCTCATGTTATCTCTAGTACTTATTTTCTCTTCTGTTGCATAGGGCAGTATAATCGAGGCTTTACTTCTGTTTACTAGTATTTTGGTGGCTTTGGAAAAGCTTGGCCGAGATAACGTAACATGTTGTCGTTTTATTTGAGTTGTTTGTTGTTTCGGTCAAATCTTGTCGGCCGGGTTGACCTCTTTAATAGAATAGGTATTGGGAAAACAACAAATAATCTGTTCCATAGGACAGAATATGTCACTTTTGGAATCCACCATTAGGTATATTATTAGGGATGTCTCTTGCGGGTTGTTAGTGTAAAGTTTGGAATCGGAAATTACTGTTTGTTTGTGCCTAATGGTGTCTGAAACCTGGCCGCCTACGAAACCGGGGTTGCAAAAGTGGTTTTGATACGCTTTTAGGATGATTCACAGTAGACCGTTCCGTGTCCGGGCCGGCCCGTTTTCTATGACAGCAAACGCAACGGCCGGCGTATTTCTCTAGAAGAAAAAGGGCCGGCCCGGACACGGAACGGCCTACTGTGAATTATCCTTTTGTTGTATTTAAAATTGAAGCCTGTGTCTCGGGATAAGTACAAAGTTTGAAAATACTTTCAAACTCCGGTTACGTACAAGTAAACGAAATGCTTGATCGAAACCACAACTCCAAACGGTGGTAGTTTATTGACGTTCATAGGTGCATGTAATTTTGCCTAATTTGAATAATAATAATAATAAATATTGGGGGGAAATCTTACACAAATCGACCTAGTCCCAAACCAAGCAAAGCTTGTACTATGGGTACTAGACGACGATACACATACTTATATACACGAATAAAAGCGCTGGCCGGGATTCGAACCCGGGTTTTCTAGCTTCGGAGGCAGAGTCACTACCAAATAGGCTAAACAGACCGTCAAAATAAATTACTTTTACTTATTACTTTTTTTAACGTACTAGGACTGCAAAAGCCTCGATCGAAACAACTTTCGCAACCCCGGTTTTGTAGGCGGCCGAGGGGCTGCGAAAAGTTAGGCAACTACCCCTCTTAACCCCGAAACCTGCGGGAAACAGTCTCTGAAAAGTCCATACCGCGTATGTTTGTTGCGTAGCGTGTTCTATCAGCATCACTTTTAACTTCTCGTGAACCTTAGTACAACGAAATAAGGCCTACCAATGATGAGTTAACAGTGATAATTAAATAAGATAAACAATTTTATATATTCCCGTGAGTTTCAGTCATATTAAAATATAATGAAACGGATCAGACACGTCTTGAAGTTCGAGTATCGCTCGGGAACTGACATAGTGCTAAACGAGCCGCCGCCGCGGTAAGTACCTATGGCATAGACATACAGATACACATGTTAATCTTATAACACCCCTCTTTTGCATCGGGGGTTAATTAAGTCCCGGGCCCTTTTAAATTAGCTAGCCGGGTTCATCTCACTCACTCTTATAGGCATAAGTGAGAGAAAATCAGAGTTGGATAACACTATTGACCTTGTCACGAGCTGTCAACCGCGACACGACCTGATTTCATTCAACCACTGAATGGAAAGCCGTTTAGTATATCAGCCGATTGTATATTAATTATGCATGCACTACAGAAGTGTTTGGCATAGAAGGTCCACTTCATACAAATTATAAATAAATAAATAAATAATGGGGGACAGTCTTACACAAATCGACCTAGTCCCTAACTAAGCAAAGCTTGTACTATGAGTACTAGACGACGATATACATACTTATATAGATAAATACATACTTAAATACATAGAGAACATCCAAGACCCAAGAACAAAATCCGTGCTAAATGCACAAAAATGCCCTGGCCGGGATTCGAACCCGGGACCTCTAGCTTAGGAGGCAGTGTCACTACCAACTAGACTAAACAAGCCGTCAAATTAAACATTAAGTCCGCCATTTGTACTGATTTCATTTGTGCAATAAAGTTTAAATAAAAATAAATAAATTATATATATTTTATTGGAAATGTCCATGCTACTTTAATTTAATTTAATATTATAAGGTAAGCTACTATACAAAACTATATACATATTGAAAGCATTTTTTTTAAATAGCTGAACGAGATCGAGGCTGATGAAGTAGATTTTGATACTATTTGTACATAGGTACATGGTAACGGTAGAATGTGTATTTTTTTAAATTGGTCGACAACTATCTGTTAGCCATGCCTTTTGCTGGTTTGTACAGTCATCAAACGTAGGTAGTATTAATTTTTAAATTCATGTGGCACCTTTTGTCTGCCTCGTCAATTCATCATTGCATCCTGAAGGATGCCCGGGGTCCGCTAGGCAGGCACTAGTTTTTACGGAAGCGACTGCCATCGGACCTTCCAACCCGAGGGGGAAACTAGACCTTATCGGGATTAGGCTTGTCAAGTGACTGGGCAACTTCACTATTAGCAGTTCTCAAGCCACCCGAAGGCCTTTAACTTGGCTTAACGACTGTTGTCATAGACAGCAGCCGGGATCAATGGCTTAACATGTCTTCCAAAGCACGGGAGCGGTCAGTTAGTAACCACTCAAAGCGCTCACTCATTCGAGAATTGAGCTTTTTTTTTGTTTTTTGTTTAGGGGAGAAAATGCATTACGCATACCACCCGGGTACAGGGGGTGACCCGAGTGGTTGTGTGGGACTCCCGTATAGGCTGATGAGACCCACGGTGTACCCACTAAACCCCCCCCCCCATCTGCCGCCTCGCCGCCTTGTGGTGAGGTCACGGGAACGCTTGCGCACACATCCACGACCCCGCCGGCGGCAGCCGCTTCCAAGCGGCTCCTTCGCGGACGCCCGGAGGCCCTCCACGATAGGCACGCCAGATGTTTTGGCGTGCCTTCCTCCTCGACCTTCACTTTGTGCAGTAGCGGACCCCCCTGAATCCGCTACTAGGAGGTCATGGGTTCCGAAAAACTTCCGGCACCCGGTGGCGGAGCAGGTCGGTGGTTCCGCGACGAACCACACCTCGGCCGCAGAGGATAGGGAAAGCATTTCTCTCCCTCTGCGGCCCCACCAGCGCCGTTTTTGCGGAACGGCCACGCCAAGTTCGCAGGGGGTAGGGAGAGTGGCGCACCGAAATACTAGCACGCCTCTCCCCCTGCGATCCCGCCTCGGCCACAGAAGATAGGGAGAACGGCTCACCGCAACACCGGCACTCCTCTTCTTCTGCGGCCCCTCCTCAACGCATCCTCAGCGGCCTCAGCCAGCCGGCAGCCCAAACAGGCCGGCCCTGGGTGCTTCTTAGCTTCACCGCGGATAACCAGTCCACGGTTACTAAGCCCCCCCGCCGGGCACCATCGAGGGGGATTCAAAAATTGACCTCGGCCGACTTTGCTTAAGTGTGTAAACCGCACACGGTACTCGGACGCCACTGGGCCAAAGCGCAAAATATACGTATTTAAAAACGAAATAGTAAGTTTCATAGTAAATTTTACATTACTGTTCCTAATTGTGTTATCATGATGTCAGCTTTAATATGAAACAGTAGGTAGTTGCGGTCTGCTAATAGATGTAGCGTTCATATCGTATTTCATTAATTAATGTCACATTGTTAAATAATGTTGTTTTTGTTGGATATCGTGTCGAGTTAGTGTAATACAGTTTAAATAAACTTTTTTTTAGTACGATGGTGGAAATTAAGCACAAGGCGCGCCTGATGATACGTAGACACAATAGCATATGCATGCCAGAAGAGTTATATAGGTGAAAAACTTAAGCAAAGGACCAGTTGTATGTAGTTGTGACGTGTTCGAATAGGATTTTGTTTTGTTTGTGTTGGACATTTTAAATATGTAATGTCTATTCGAACACGCTACAACTACATACAACAGATCATTTTCTTAAGTTTTTCACCTATAAGTGATTTTGTATTAAGTAGTAACGTTTGCTAACGAAATTTTTTCCCTTAGTTGGAAGTTTAGAATTATAAGTGCCTGTGACAGTTGTGATCCTATGTTGAGTTAGCAGCACAGAACAGTGGTTGACAGCATGAGATAAATGCGGGTCTCATCATCATCATCATCATTTCAGCCGAATGACGTCCACTGCTGGACATAGGCCTCCCCCAAAGACTTCCACAATGACCGGTCCTGCGCCACCCGCATCCAGCGGACGCCCGCGACCCTTACCAGGTCATCAGTCCACCGTGTGGGGGGCCTACCCACGCTACGCCTTCCGGTACGTGGTCGCCACTCGAGAACCTTCCCGCCCCAACGGCCATCGGTTCTGCGTGCTATGTGCCCCGCCCACTGCCACTTAAGTTTAGCGATTCGAAGGGCTATCTCTCAACAAAACGTTGTCGGAAGCTTTGACGACCTTACTCAAATCAGTGTCACTACACCTCTTACCTACAGAGCGAGACTGTATTTAAAAAAACAACACTGCAACAGATGGTATGGGTCGTACACAGACTTACGAACTATTCAAAGGAATTCGAACCCTCCATACAGAAGCTAGACTTCGTATCCAAAGGGCAGCGGCAGGGCTGTTGGCAGCTGACCGGAGCCGACCGGCTGCCCGCAACCCATTCAAATATGAAATCTGACTTCTGTATGGAGGGTTCGAATTCCTTCGACTCTAGTGGGGTTCGCGGCGACTCCAGTCGTTCGGCGCGAATCGTCCATTAAGGCGTATTTACTCGTACACACGCACGAGACTCGTGAGCGAGTTTCACTACATTGCGCGGTTTGACAGATCGATTGAACTCGTTATGCCACGGTAACCCGCAGTGTAATGAAACTCCCGCGCGAGTCTCGTACCTGTATGTGTACAAGGGCCTTTTGGATAAAGAATTTGCATAACTTCGATACAGACCAAAACTATTGAGACTATTCAGGGTGATATCGGGGTCGTGGATCAAGAATCAATTTTCAGAATTGGTAATCTGTTAGCCATTTCAAAAAAACTGTAGTGACACGAAACAAACGTATATCTGTCCACTTTTAAAAGTATTCAATCCAATTTCAATCTTAAGTATTCTGCCCTTCAGCAATTGATACGCTGTAAATGACAAGCCTATATAAAAGTTAATTTAAATCTGAACTTTATTTCAGTCAAATATGATTGGATATTGGATACACGATCATTAAGAGTTTTGGAAAGTTGCGGAGAGGGTGACAATTTATTTTGGGGATTTTGCAGCGAGCGCTTGAAATTTAAATGGAGTTAGGCCGGAGAAATTTCATAATTGAATATAATATTATATACCCAAGTTCGTGCTAAGACTGTTGTTCAAGACGTCAAAGAGGTTTATACAGCTTACTGTGTTATGGCGGCTTTGGAAATTTGGAGTGAAAAATATGTAGGCCGAGGAATATTTAGCGTATCGATCTTTGCCTTTACACTGAAGGATAAGAAATCTGGCATTACAGCAAGCATCAGTTCGGTTTTTTTTTCAAGAAATGGATCTAAGCGAACAATTATGAAAAGCTGCCTCATTAGATCATTTTCGGGTCGAAGGAGCACGTTAATGTCTCCGTAGAATTATTTACCAATAAATAAAAATAATCGTATGGTATTTATTTTTCGTCTTCGAGAAAATAGTACGGTTGCCAGTTTTGGCACCACCAGGGTTTACGTGTAGGGTAACGGTGGGTACTCCCTACGGACGTGGTGCAACTTAGAACCCCATTGTCAAGTGAGTGGGCAACTTGACTGTTAGAAGTTACCATTGAATTCACAAAAAATAACAATTTATTATAGACGAATACCATGAGACTCCACCTTTATAATTACCTAATAGGTTTTCAACCGTTTCTGAAGAAACAACTTCAAATTCATCGGGTACTTTGTGCGTTCTAACCAGCACCAACTCGGAAGAAGAATGATACTGGGCCAAATCGAGGGCAAACGCAACAGAGACCGGAATTCAACAAGACGGTCTGGCACCGCAAATTAGTAATCTGTGGTCTGACACCATCAAGAAGACTGGTCCTATACAAAAAACATCGAAGAATGTCGTGATTGGTCGCGATCCTCTGTAAAATGGAACGGCTAAGACGAAGACTTAATACTTTAAATAAATAAATATTAGGGGCCAATTTTTTACACAAATCGAACTACGACCATAATAATAAATAAATAAATAAATAATTAATGGGGGACAATCTAAGCAAATAATAAGCTATAATAAATAAGCTGTAGTTAGCTTATCATAAGGCTTGTGTTATGTGTACTAGACGAAGATATATTTAATAGATATATACTTAAATAAATACAAAACATCTAAGCCTCAGCAACAAATGTTTTTGCTCAACACAAAAACTAATGCCCTTCCCGAGATTCGAACCCGAGACCTCTAGTTTCGTAGGAAGTGTCACTACCAACTAGGCTAAACAGGTGAAACAGGCCGACAAACTTTCAAAGCGTAAAATGTAATTGTCAAACCAAATCCGATGTAAAACACTTCTATTGCCCATAAATATATTATCCTATCGTACTTCCAACGTCTAGACGAAAATACTCGGAAAATTGTAGTAAGTTGAGCACACTTACTCGTAACACGTTTTAAAGTAGGTAATATTCCATATTTACCTACAAAACACGAATTAGAAGCTCAAAAGTTAGCTTGTTAGGTCGTTAATTAGTATTTTACACCAACTTATGTATGCACTCAACATATCGTGTTGAAATACTGTTAAAGTTGAACAATCCATTGTATTATAAACTTTATAAAGCAACAGTAAGGTAATAATTAGGAATGGCGGATTGTTGATTTAAGTCGTTTTTGTTGCAAACGATCGTTTTGTCTTTGTAATATTAAATGCTGAAAATTGTAGTTGTTGGCGCAAGGCTTTTTGTGATAGAAGTTTTGATTTTGTTAAGCATATTTTGTTTACTCATTGCCATCATTGCTTTGATTGTTATTAGCTGTTACAATATTAACATAGTTCTGTGAAGTTTTTCTACACGACTGTGGCACGTCTAAACAAATGAAAGTTTTAAAATAGGGTCATTAAAATCTGGTTGATTGGCAAGTATGATAAAAGTTTCTATGTGCCTCAGAGTAAGGATTTTTATAGAGATCCTATACGAGTTCCACCAAGTGGGACAGAAAAGCTCTTACGCAGCTAAATTGAGAACTAATCTTAAACTTCCGGCGCCTTACCAAAAACAACCTCTTTAGTTTGGGCGGGTAGTCGTTCATTTGCCTCAAACTATTTGACATGACATGGACATGACATTGAGGCAAATAAAGAAAAGCGGAACTATGACAAGGACAACAAATGATAATATCCCTCTCTGTCGCCCTTATTTAATTTAGTATATGACCGTCTCGCCCGGTAGCGTTATTATTATTTGAAGTCTTCTCTGTGGTCTCAGAGTGAGCTGTGTGATGACTGATAATGACAGTTGCCAGCACCATATTTAATGCGGATCAGTTGGTAATCGTAAGTTGGTGCAACCCATCTACTATTTTTTTAACGGGGATTTTTGTAACCAAGGATAGTTTTAAGACCCGCAAAGGAAAAATATTATTCAAGTTTTATTGTTAAGACTTAAACTATTGCCACAGAAAAACTTTACTCACCAGTGGAAGCTCGATATGCCATGATGTTGGCTCGAGTACGTTCTAAAAATCAGAAAACTGATGATTACTTAAGTCTAATAAGAAAACACACTAAGTACTCGCGTACTATAAATCAACAAATGTTCGTAATTGTGTTGTTAATTATGATTAACTAAGTAAAAAAAATAAAGAAAGAGAGTATTTTTAGACGTAGGGAACTTCACATTTTTCCTACTAAGCTAAGTTTATCAAATTGTTTTTAGAGACAGCTATAATTTTCATTTTATAATGAAAACTATCTTTTTTTTTGTTTGGCCAAATCAAATAGTTTAGGTTAAAATACTGTTAAGCTGAACCGAATTTTGTCCTTGTCTTAAGACGTTTCTACCCTATTTCGTTTGCCTGAGATAAATCAGCGAGGAGTTATGTGAAGCGGCAAATTGTCGCGGAGCACGGAATTAGAGAAGCGTTTGATAGAGATTTAAACCGACTTGTGTTGTATTGAGAGTTCTTTAATAATTGCTGCCAGGCCACACCCTCTAGGAAAAAAATGTATGGACCTGAACGCGTAGACCTATGTGTTGCCGACAATATATCATAATATATCATATTAGTCGAAGGACGTACACAGCTGGACATAACCATTTCCCAACGAACGCTGATGAACCAATAGCCACCAGAGACACTGGAAAACTCAAAACAACCTTCTATAGACAAGTAAAGGCGAAAAAGTCGCTCTTGGAAAATTTTATACAATTCTACAATAAAATTCCTAAACACATTACTGAACTTACAAATTCTAAATTCAAATCTGTAGTGAAATAAACACTTATTTCAAAAGCATATTATAAGGTAAACGATTACATTATGGATAAGGATGTTTGGCAGTGATAGTGTCCTGCACGGCTAATCTATCGCGAAAATAGGTTTTCTACTGTAGCATGTAATTTTGTAGTAGCTGATATTGTATATTTAACTATACAAAAAGAATGACACCTCGCCGAGTTTCTTACGCCGGTTCTTATCGTGGCAGAGGTTTATTTTTCCGAACCGGTGATAGTTTATTGACGTACATATGTAGGTTCATGTAACATGCCTAAATTGAAGAATAAATAACTTGTACTTATAAGCTTCACCCAAAGCTATAATGACCGGTCCTGCGCCACCTGCATCCAGCGGACTCAAAATCAAATCAAAATCAAAAATTTTATTCTGCAAATAGGCCACAAGGGCACTTTTACAAGTCAACACATGAATTATACAATTAAATAAATTGACAATGATAATTATAATGTTTTCAAAACAGAATTGCAGAACTAAAAAAAAGTAGACAATAATAATAATGATTTTAAAACTATAGTGATAAACAAACTCACAATATTCAATTAAAATTAACTTATAAGACATTATATAAAAAAAAAAATTTAGTGACCTATATATACGGTCTCTGTCCGAATACACAAAAGTATATACAATAAATTTAATATCTCAGAGATGTATATGGTCTCTGAGCGTCCATTATTCCTAAGTCCTTAGAGATGTACATGGTCTCTAAGCGTCTAAATTAAAATAAGTAGTAAATGAAAATAGCACTTAAGTAATTTAATATTCTCAGAGATGTATAAGCGTCAATAACAATAAAATTAATCCAAAACAGGATGATGTCTCTCGTCAATCTCCAATAAAATAACACTAGTATTAAGGTATTAATCATGCCCTTGCAAGCATGAACAGACCGGACTCCACAAACAGCACCCGATCACGAGTATGACGCGTATCTCAGCCATCGCCTCCCTCGACCATTTGTTAGGGAAGGTGGCGACCCGATCAACGACGCCACCTGCCACGATGCCACTCCCGGCAGTGAGTCTTCTGACTGTGCTTAGGAACATATAAAATATGTAATGTATTGAACACTATTTTGTTATAGAAATTGCCATTCGAGATGGAAGGCTAGATGGATGTCGCACCCACAAATACTGATACCTACGCCAATACTTGGGATTAGATAGAGTCGAATTCGCTATTCCTTGGAATACTACTGAGTTAAATTAATGCTAGCTAGGATGGTAATGATATCAACAGATTATTTTTCTTCATTAGATGACAGTAGAGAGTTGCGCGAGTTCGTAAAGTCAGGCTAGCTTATTGACAACGTAAAGTGTCTAAGGTACGTTCGATGTTTGTAGGTCGGAAAAATGTGGCGCTATAGCCGAAAACCGCGGTCTTCCGGAAGGAATATGATATAATTCTAGCAGAAGACTCGAAAAAAGGGCTAAACCAAACCGACCTAAGAATCTATCTAAAACGGGTCTAAAACGAATGACGGAACAGCATGCGGTGTATTCTCAGAAGATTTAAACAATCACATATCCAAACCTTTAGGTGAATACAACACGGTCTTCCAAGCTGAATTTATGGGGATCATCGAAGCTTGTAATGCCGTGGAGAGATGACAAGTCAAAGACACAAACATACTAATACTCTCAGACAGTAAATCAGAACTGCAGGCACTGAGTACTGACATATATACATCAGGCCTAATATACGAATGCCACCAAATGCTTACAAAAATGTATGTATACGGACACAAGGTTAAATGATAATAGATAAAGGGACACAGTGGCTCAAGAGGAAACGATGCAGCGGACGAACTGGCCAGGAAACGCTCAGAAACACCGGCAAACGGACCGGAGCCAATTATATACCTACCACAAAAATACATATAATCAACTAAACCAGTACGCTAAACACCTGCATCAAAGGTACTAGGAGGAGATAGACACATGTCGACAGACGAAAGAGATACTGTTTGAACAAGACCACAAACTCACAACTACACTACTGAGGACACACAGAGACCAACTACACAAAGTAGTAGGAATAATAACAGGACACACACAACAAACATCTATAAGTATACAACCTAGGCATCACAGACAGCCCCATATGTAGGGCATGCATGGAGGCAGAGGAGACGTCTAAAAATATTCTACTGGACTGCAAGCAGGTAGAAGTATACAGGAAAAAGAACATAGGAATTCCGAACACACAGCACGAAGCCGTAAACAATATCAAAGCATTGGTAAATTTCATATACGACCTGGGGTGGTTAGAGTAGCGCTACCCCTTTTACGCAAAATAGGCACGCTAGATGTCGACCCGCGGAAAACTCCCAGTAAAAGTAACTAAATAACTAAGCACGTGTTCAATAAATCAATTTAACATGAAATAAAGCATATCAGTGTGATATAATTTGTTGTTGGACAAATGGACATCTCCTAACTGACTTAACTGCAGACTTAGCTTGCTTTAACAAGGAATAGAGCATAATATATTTTTTCCTGTTGGATACTCCTTACTGCCCTAGATGCGGGTCTAACTGGCTTTAAGGCTATATGCACTACCTCAGAGAGAGGAATAAGTAGGTAATTAAATTTTGCCGTAGTGCAAGAGGTAGTATCGGTATAAATCAACGGAAAGTTTCGCGGAGCGGAAAGCTTCCGGGTTACAGCTACACGTGTCGAAGACAGGCGTTTGACAGGGAATCCAATCTGTTTAATGCTTCCGAGGAAGATTGCAGGTAGCAGAACATACCAGTATGATATAATTTGTTCGGTTAAGAACCTCCTAACTGACGTAGACAAGGGCCTAGTTGACTTGTGCACCACGTCAGAAAGAGAGGAATAATTCACCTTTACCGTAGAACAAGGGTTAGTACGAATATTTCGTGGAGCGGAAGTACTTCAACTTTATCGTACTTCAAGTAGTGTAAATCAGCGTAAAGTTTCGTCTAGCGGAAAATTGCCGCGTTATAGGTACACGTGTTGAAGCCACGCGTTTGATCCCTGATTTTAATCCATTTTAATGCTCTAGATGAAGACCGCAGGCAACAGAATTTATCAGTATAATTTGCGTGCGAGACTAGCACTGCTGACACCGCGATGCAATGTGAGTCGAGACAAGAGTAATATTAGAGTATATTTCCTCTCTCTTATGTGCAAAATCTGAGTGAGACAGTAGGAGTCGCTGGCTACGCCCGTAGGCAGCAAGTCGCACTCGACGTAGTGGTAGCTACTTGAAAGGCTACGATGAATAAAGAAAAAATTCAGTAACATAAACAGTTTTACAACATTTAGCTCAATAGGTTGCTCTTTTAAGGTGTAACTGTGAAAATGTGTGAAATACCTGTCAAAATGTTTGTAACGGTTAATAACAAAAGAACAGCGTTTCAGCGTCGCATATTGCTGAGCTACCTTTTTTTCGCATACACTGTTGGAACCATAGCGTATCCGGGTTTGGTAGGAAAGCGGTCCACTCTGGGTGACATCCAGGGGGTGACAGTTACTGTTATCATCATTTGTACCGAAGATCACCGGGAACCCTCGATACTCGAAACTCCTTCTCAGTCGGTCCCTCCTTTATGTTGAAGGTCGGGACCCTATTCTATATTTTTTCGGCAATAAACTGTCCCCAATACCGCACCGCCTTGTTGGTCTACCTACGGCCTCGTTGTCTTTTGCCTTGTCTTCTGCCGCTCTTTATCAACTTCTCGATATTATTAACGGGCCCACGTACTTTGTAACCAAAATACTACACATACCAGTTTTTATTTTATTATTTATTATTAAAGTAGTTAAAAAACACATTTACAATTAGTTAAAACTGCACCGTTAAACCAAAGTTTGGTTTGTCTCGATGCACCATTCCACAAGTGGGACTACTCATGGGGGACGATTTCCACCCATACTCATACACCGCAATAGCAAGAATCAATGATCATTAACGCATACAGATAATGATTTTGACTATGATTGTGAATGCTTGTTATGATCTGTGTGCTAAGAAGAATCAATCAATTTGATGGCAACCGTGTTCCGAGCGCGGGCCCATTGTAAGGGCACGTCAGCCAAGAGGCTTTCCTCCGACTTTTTTATCCGCTTTCAATGACGAAGGTTCCTGTCATTCATCAATATCTTCGCAATAGACGTCCGGTTTTCACATTTGTTACAACCTTTTAATTCAAACAAAAATAATATTGCTCAGGGTGTTTAATACCCTGCTGGTCTGCCCAACACTCTCAACAACACTGAGCAATATTATTTTTGCTTGAATTAAAAGGTGGTAGCAATTGTGAAAAACCGGACATTTGTATACTTAACTTTTTGTATGAGCGTTAAGATACTAGTATATCAACTGACATTTTCTTGAAGATGAAAACAACCATTGTTACGTCCTAATGCTCGTCAGAAAATTTACCCATTTACCCTGCAGATCTCGATGGAAAAAAAGTTGTTGATATTTTTACAGTCGCTTTGTATAAAATATACCTACATTTATAACAAGTTACACCTTAACAAATTCGCTGACAGTTCTGTCATCCAACGTGTTAGACCTACATATAATGGCCTGCATGTCGACGTACTATCACCGAACGCTTTCTAGACAATTACATTATAAGTATAAATTCAAACTATAACTGTCTCATTAAAATGTTTGTAACAATGAATCCAAAAAATGGTTACAAGTGAAAAAATAAATGTGATATCAAGATAATCTATACTTATTTTAATTTATTATTATTAATATGGGTTTTGAGAAAAACTAGTTAATCTTTATGTCTTGTAGATTACCAGCATATAGTTTTTCTGATATTTAAATTAAAAACGAAAATTTACGAACGAAAAGCATTAATGACGGAGAAGCTAACAAGCTACCTTTGCTAACCTAATCTTACTACGTCACGCTAAAGGCAGGAAAAATCAGCCCCAAGTCGGGATTTAAATAACCGATTATCGGTCGGCGTTTTTCCTTTTTACCGACTTCATTACAAAGGCTGTTACGACAAAAAAAATGGTCATTTGGATCTTCTTACAGGCCATTCTTAGAATTTGAATGGTTATCAGCCCTTCCTTTACAAGAAAATTAAAGATTTTTTTGTTACAATAACGGCAGTAGCCGTTTAGCTTGTAGAATAAGAATAACTCATTTTAAGCAAGATTTTGTCGAGGAATGAAAAGTTTTGCTAATTTTCGACTTTTAGGTTAGTATTTCTATATTAGTAAGGTTCACAAGTGACGATTTTAATTTCATTTCAGAATTAAGGATGATTCCCACTAGACCGTTCCGTTTCCGGGCCGGACCGAGACCGGACTGTTTTCGAGCCTCGCCCGTAGCTAGCGGCCATCAACCGCGGCCATGTTAACTAACAGGGGCTGGGCTGGGCCGCTTCCGAGCGTCACCGGGCCCGAACGACGCCCAGCCGCGCAAAGTTCGGCGACTTGCTGCCATAGAAAACGGACCGGCCCGGACACAGAACGGCCTACTGTGAATCATCCTTTACTCATCTGTTGTTTGATGTTTGGTCTCAACTTTGTAACTTTTTTGTGTTGTTGAATAAATTCCACAGTCCAAAGTGAGAACCATTCAAATTTCTCGTCTGAACAAAAATATCAGTAACGTCCGTGTCATTGAAGTCATGTTCGTTTACTCGTATTTTGTCACTGAGTACATAATACCTAGATATTTTGCATGTTGCCTGTATGTAGATAATAATCTACGGCTGACAGTACTAGCGTGCTACAAACTTCACATCTGCGTTACCATTCTATTAATCATCCCACGGATTACTGTTGAAGATCAGTCAGCTTTATTATCAAGGCATTAAGAATTATTATCACGTTGACAGGGGTAACTGATGAAATAAACCCGGAAGGGAGGATCTTTACGACGTGAAGTGCGTGAAAGGGCTTCGCAAACAACGTTTGTTGGAGGCTTTGAATATGGGCAGAAACTAGAAAAGTTGCTATGTACTGGTTGTGACAAAATGACGAACCATAAAACTTTCCAGCTATAAATTTCGAATTAAAGGAAAAATATAACATAGGCAATATTTAAAAAATCGGCTAAGTGCGAATCGGACTGGCGACCCGAGTCTTCTTCGACTGCGATTATTTTTATGTTGGTACTCTTTCCAAAAGCGGGCTTGTAATGAAGAAAGAAACTCATCGCAAAGATTTTTTTACATAACCCAACACGACGCGCATTAAGATTACGATTACGCAAGCTAGATTACTCATATTCAGGTTTGTGATTGGATTGCCGAGTCCATGCTTAAGACGAGGCATTCGAATTTTTGGAAGTGTTCTTTTCGATATTGTAAGCAAACCAGTTAATCTACGCATATGAAATTTTGGTATGTTAATTTTCATTATATAGTCTAACAAACTGGGATCGGAAAACACGCAAAGCGAAAATTTTCTCGATAGTTTTTCGTTCCAAACTATGGTCCATTTTTTATTCTTTTGCTAATTATTCCGGAACTATAAGCATCCAACCTTTGAAATTTTCAGAAACGACGGTAATACTATCTATCTAGCAAACTGGGATATATCATTTTATTTACTTGTGTAGTTTATTTTATATGAATTATTTTATAAATTCGGGAGTTATGCCGCATACGCCTTTGTGTTCATGAGCGCCATCAATGTCTTTTGTCTCTTTTTTTACGCGCGAAAGCAATTGACGCTATCTCATCAAGACTCCGCCTTCAGACGCCTGTGGCTTTTGCCGACGACGGATGTGTGCCAAAATTGCGCTGATTTCGTAAATGAAAGCGGACGGAGCACAGCAGAGCAAAAAATCAATGGAGTCATCATCATTGACAGTTTTAAATTTGGACAACTTTTCTGTCGATACAAGTCGGTCAGTAGTCAAAAGCTATTTATGCGTGTACATATATATAGATTATGTAAAGCATAAACTCCTATCAAAAGCATATTAAAGAAAACGCATCATGTCAATATACGTGTCTAATAATAGTAATGAATAGATATGGCGATTTTTACACATTATTACTGAACCGAATTAATCGCGTACAACTGAAATGCATTCGACTTTTTTTTTGGTCGGCTTGTGACCACGGATGTTGTAATACATTCGAAACTTCGGCCAAACCTCCAAAAAAGGTGAATATATTTCAATTTACGCGATTAAGTCCCTTTTACCAATAATAAGGTACGGCGATACTTTTTTCCTCAGAATTGATTCTGAGGGCTTATTGTCCAACGCGCTTGAAATCGCCACGTGCTCGTTTTGTCAGGTTTTGTATAGGCTGACAATTAGCATCGAAAATAGTCACACTGCACAGTCATACAAAAACCCTGCTGTTTTAGACACTATTTGTGGTGATGATGAAGGAATGACTTATATTATCATCATCATTACAGCCGGAAAACGTCCACCTACTAGTATACTACAATATTTATATATTTCTAGAAAACTTTATTATGATAAAATACTTTGAACTTTTTTTTTTCAACTGAATGTTTGACATCTTATTAAAATACATTCATGTGTTCAATACATAGGTACCAATACAATCCTTTTCTTAAATATTAATTGTATCACAACTATGTATCTTAACGCAGAATTTCACGACTGACACAGCAATATCTAGACACGCGGCAGCGTGTCCTGCCAAGTTCACCCCAGGAACTGGTGGGCAGCAGCCGTGTCTAGACACGCGGCAGCGTGTCCAGCCAAGTTCACTCCGGGAACTGACGGACAGCATCCGTGTGTTATTTTACACGAACCGTTTGGAGCCACTTTTGACCCCTCAATAACTCCGAGTCCATTTAACATAAAATAATGAAATTTGGGACATGTATCAAGATCCTTTAGAACAACTAGAACCTCAAATTTCATAAGTATAGGTGAAATAATTATTGAGATATTAAAGTCCAAAAAACGGCATTTTTACCACTGACTGACTGACTAGTAATCAAAAACCTAACCCACTTACAGGTGACCTAGAAAAGTGAAATTTGGCATCCAGCTTGGTAACTGTGTACATACACATAAAAAATCAGAAAACCGTTTCAAACAAAAAAAAAATTCCAAATCGGTTAATAAATGACGGAGTTCTGAGGTAACTAGCATAAATAATAATAATAAAAAAACTAATAAAACAATCACTGTTTTCGGATTTTTCTGGTGTACACACACAATTATCAAGCTGCATGCCAAATTTTGGCTTTCTAGGTCACCTAGAAGTGGGTTAGGTTTTTGATTACTAGTCAGTCAGTCAGTCAGTGGTAAAAATGCCGTTTTTTGGAATTTAATATCTCAATAACTATTAAACCTATATTTATGAAATTTGGGTTTCTTGTTGTTCTAAAGGATCTTAATACATGTACCATTTTTTTATGTTAGATTTGCAGTTATTGGGGGGTCAAAAGTGGCTCCAAACGGTTCGTGTAATATAACACACGGCTGCTGTCCGCCAGTTCCTGGGGTGAACTTGGCTGGACACGCTGCCGCGTGTCTAGATCGTGACTAGAGCATTCGCTCGTGAAAATTACCATTTGGTGAAGTTTGACAAAAAGGAATGATATCCCATCAAAAAGATAAATGTGAAAATGATAGCCAAGTTCAATATTAAAAATATGCGACGCATGGTTGTCGTCTTCACCGACAAAAGAATTGAGATCTAAATGGGTGCCAAGTTTCATAGATTATCTAAAAAGGTGCCAAGTCTGGCACTAGATTGTTTACAGTCAAACTAATTTATTGCGGCCTAATGCATTTTGAGTTTAAACTTGGCAACTGTTGGTTTGATAAGTGGCACGCGACGTCATATTGTAGGACCCTTTTCGGAGGCCACTAGCATCGAGCTAGGTTTGTCCTTTGTTTGTTGACCAACTACAATAATGACATTTGATTGTCATCAAAAACTGGTTCAAATGGTACCATGAAAAAAAAAATAGTTAACGTATTTCAATAAAAAAAATCTCTATTCATTCTATGTTCTAGTTCCGATTTTTGTTTTGATAACTACACGCGCCGCACGAGCATGGCGAACAAGTATATCTAGCGGGTGGCGGGTAGGCGCGGGTGATGGGCGGAGCAAGCGTGGGAATTATTTTAGGTTGCCTCGTCTTAAAACACACACACAAAATTATAGTCATTGACAAGATAATTGGCGAGGCGAGGCGTCAAATACTATATCATCTGGCTGTTTGCTTGTTTGCCCACTCTAAGCAATATAAAGACACACTCTTTGCCCATTTTCGAACTTAACATCTGCGGTTGCATCTAATTTCCACGACCTTTCGTGTTCGGAGTCACGGCAATCAGATCATATAAACCAGTGGCTCTGTAAGCTGTAGACTTCGCGAGTGATATTTTTTTATGTTTTTCACTACCATGGCTTCACCACATTGAAAAATTTCCTAAACAGAATTAAAAAAAAAGATTATATAATTATCGAACCTGCTCACAAATTTCTAAAGAATCGATTGCGAAATGCGTTTTGTAAAGGAGATCAGGCGGACAATCCGGATGTTCGGACATATGAATTTTTTTTGCCCAAACTGAATGAGATGCTTTGCTCGCTCGGTCAATAAATCTTGGGAAATGGTCGTTTATTGTTTTCTTTGTGTTCTTGCAAACAGCGGACACGATAATTGAGGGGTGTTAGATATAGTTTCGAACTGTTTGTTGGATAATAAGTTACAGATATTCCTTCCAAAAGTGGACACACGAGGACGTTAATAAATAAGGAAGAAGCTCATTATCTACAACACACGGAATTTTCTCATAACACAACAACGTCGCGCAAAGATTACGAACGCAATTGTAAGTGAGATTACACATATCCGGGTGCAGGGAATCCCTGAAATGCGTAATATTGCGAAGTAGCTTACAACAGATCAGCAACTCTGATTGACTTACGATGATTTTACTTGCGAGATATAAAAGATATATGAATGACTACAACTTAGAAAAGTTGAAAAACCGCCGATATTTTCATCCCCGGTCTATTTTCATATGATGAAGTTTAAAATTCTGACAAAAACCAAGATGATGTAAAATAATAAATCCATTCAACGATTTTTAGTTTGAATAAGATAGGTTTAACGGTTTTATAGTTATTGCTGAAAAACTGTCTTGCCTAAACAAAAAGGCGTAGGTGCCGTTAGTTTCCTATAAATATACGACCTTCTTTTATTTATTATATTGTATAGTGGTTTTAAATGTAGATTAAGAGGTGTCGGTACGGAACCCTTCTTTGTGCGTGGTCCGACACGCACTTGGCCGGTTTTTGAATAATAGGGCTGAATGTGGAGAAAAGGTGAATTGATAATGCCCATCGATTTGTTAGTCTTCGAGTATATTTATTTTTAACCAAAAAATCATGTTATTAAATCAATTATTCTCAATTTTATCAGGTTTCCCCAGCAATACGTCCCGCTGCGCATTTTCCGTCTGAGATACGAAGCTGTCTCAAACTTCCAGCTCTCCGGGCGTGTGATAAATGATCCCACCCAAACTGACATACGCATTTTTTTGCTTTTACTAACATTGCTTACAGAACGCCACATTTAACTTGAACAAGCCACTCAAAATCCAACCTTGTCGCATTGATATTAAATACAAATTCCAGTCAGCTAACTCTGTTTATTTGGACGTTTTAATAGACGCGCGGCAAAATGCGTGCGCAGCACGCTTATAAAATAATGTGTGTGAATAATTCATTGAGCGTATTTTATGAGATACGTATCGAATTCTTTGTCAGGTTAAGGGTTTCAGGTTAGTATTAATGGATTAAATGTACGTGGGTTTGCTAACGGATGTCTTCTTCACATTGATCATCTTCTGTAACATTATTATATTAAAGCACAAAATGCCATATAGCATACTGCGCCTACTGTATATGGCAATGGCCAACTCAGTCATAAGCTATGGTATTTCAAGCTATGGAAGAACATATAAGACATATTTATAGCGCATATATAACATACAAGTAAGGTTATTAAAAACTATAGTACCACTAAAATTAAATATAAGCATAGACATAACTATGATAAATTGTTTAAGCACTGTAGAATCTTAAATGTATATGATCAAGTTAAACTGGCCATAATATTAGAATATAAAGACAGAATGGGAAAACTAAGTAGGTATGAGAGGCCAGCTGGTCTGAGAAGTCTAACAAACCAGAAAAACTACATTTTACCTAGAAATACTAATTAGACTAGTAAATAAGCCAAAGCAAGCTAAAAATATTATCAAAAAATCAATAACGTAATATAACTCAAAACTAACAATAGCAGACCAAAAATATTAGGCTTAGCACCACAATCTTAGAAATATTAAGATTTAGCTAAGAGATGTAACTAAATGTGAATTGTGTTTTATTTTTTTAAATAATCAGTTTAATTTTTATTTCTTTAATTTAAGAGATCATTTGATTGTCGGTGAATTAATCACCTGACATTTCTGTCCTCACCCATTTCCTTTACTTCTGATATCGCAGCCTTAACCAGCCTTAACTTTCTCTTTTATTTGGACAAAGTAGTTTCTCCTTGGCCTTCTTCTGCATCTCGTTCCTTCAATCTTCCCCTTTATTAGTTTGATTTTCATTTCATTATAATAGTATTAAAGAAAAGGGCGTGTTTCAGCATATGACTATCATTACTCCTCTTCGGTTTTCTATTTATGCCAATATGATTCCCTTTCTTCAATTCCTTTCAACTTGAATATCTGATGTCTTTTTTTTTTATTAAAAATGGGATTGCTCTTGGCCAGCATCTAGCCAGGGGGCAAAGATGAGGCCGACAATTGTCATATAATATAAATACAGGGTTGTGGTTTCGCCCCACCCATATCATATAATATATTTCTATTTAGATCTTCTAAAAATACTGTAATACACAATTCATTTTTTCAAACCAATAACTAATATGAATTTATAGCCCTTTAGAAATAATCATTCCGGTTCGTTTTCCGCATACAAAGACGCTTTTTGTAACAGATTTCATCGGCGGCGAGGGAAACATGTTGAAAGCCAATTGCGAAGCGACGAACATTAATAGATCTCGAAATCAGTTGCAACTGTTAGCTGACAGGTCCAGGTCCGGTCTGATGGCGACCGCTAGCGCCTCCTACCACCATACGAAAATAAAAAAAGTAATAGCAATCCTTTTAATTCAATAAATATTATCAAATTAAAATAAAAAACTACTGACGTTCAGGATTAATGCTAACACAACATCATGTCAGCCGAAAGACGTCCACTGCTGGACATAGGCCTCCCCCAAAGACTTCCATAATGACCGGTCCTGCGCCACCCGCATCCAGCGGACACCCGCGATCTTCACCAGGTCATCAGTCCACCGTCTGGGGGCCTGCCCACGCTACGCCTTCCGGTACGTGGTCGCCACATGAAACTATAAAAATGCAGGAATTAGCAAACAGAAATGGAACGTTCATACTCGTACTTCGATTGCAGCGATTAGGCAGACGATATGTCAGAAAGTGACAGGAGATATCGATGTTGAGTGATAGCGGCGGGTCTTGTAGGGTCGGTAAGAATTTATGTACAGTCAACAGCAAAAGTAGATGATCATTTTAGTACCTTGTCATTTTCACTACTTTGACGCATCCCAACTGTTGCAGTATAGTTACATTGTACTGCACTGTACAATGCCAAAGCAGTACAAACCGGGCAACCGGGATATCGCTAATATGAGTAGTTTTTGCGGAAAAATCTGCCTAAAACACCAATTATTTTAACTCAAAATAATAATTTCAGCCAAAATTTTATGCAACGACGGTGACATACAAGCTTACAACCTGCAAGGTAAACAGACACCGTAGTCTATGGACGCTTGAAATTTCAGAAGCATCACAGTTGAGTTGCTTGCCCTCTATTGACTTGAGGATTTGTTGTGTTGACAGCTAGAGACATAATAATATGTAGAATTCCCTCATTTTCAAAACAGCGCAATCCTCGGGACCTTAGGCGACCTTATTCACCACCATGAACTCAACATCAAGTACATTCACCGATTAGTTTTCGCCACTTTTCTTAACTTGTTCCCTTGTCGGACCCGATTGGTCCACGTGCCATCATATCAGCCGAAGGACTTCCACTGCTGGCTAGCCACAATAACCGGTCCTGCGCCACCCGCATCGAGCGGACCCTTAGGTTATAGGTTTACGCTTCCACAACTCTACGTCATATGCCCCTATTTTGCATGATGGTTTGTCGGCGCTACACGTGCCAACCCAATTCTACCAGAAAGCCTAGCAGACCCTTGACGTTGCCAACTTCTGGTAGTAACCTCGGGGATTAGAGGTATTTTGCCCTGCCGCGACCAACCGGATCATCAATCTACCTTGTGCGGTCTACCATCGCTGCGCCTTTCGGTATGTGGTTGCCACTCGAGAATCTTTCCGCCTCACCGGCAGCCAGTTCAAGTAATGTGCGCCGCCCACTGCCACATGTATACGTTATTATTGAAGGGCCATAGCCACACAATACGCTGTAAGTGCTTCACAATACACGCTAAGTGTGTCGCCAAGAAAGCCCATTGTTATTGGATAAAGAATATCCAGAAACTTGGAAATGTTGCGAGTCGAAATAAACGCATTCAATTTAATGTAAGTGCTTTAGTGTGAGGTGCTCCGAAAATATGGGGTCGAAAAAGCCCTGTAATATTCGAATACATCTCTTTTTACAAAATCACATCAACGTTTTTGGATCGCATTAAGGGTCCCCCGCACGCTCGACTGAACTCAATTCTCGATACAAACGTAGTTTCGTTCTCATTTTAAAACACCGTGCTGAAATAACATGAAACTTTCTATACACAATGGAATCCGCCATATCGAAGGTAGTTTGACGCCCTTCGAGTGCAGTACAATAACGCATTCAGGGCGCTGTTGCGGCTGCCGCGCCACTGTAGCGCATCAGGCATGTTCGCGGAGGCCCGCGCCGATTGCTTCTATGCCACTCTGCGCAAGCGGTGCGCGGCCTAGCTCTGCAGAGTGCGCGCCAGCAGCAACAGCGTCCTGGCCATGATCGCAGACCGGCTGGACTGCCCTTATGTGAACCACTGTATCAGCGTTCACATAAGAAATTAGAAATATATGTACGTATATGCTATTCCTTGGTTTTCTAAGTTATGTAATAATTTAATTTGATAAATTTGTTTATTTATGTTTCAATTGTGTTTGTGCTCTAACGATAATGTCATGTGACTATGGACCCATGTTGTCTGGAAATAAATAAATTATAATTATATCTAGGCCGGAAATTAAATTCTGTTCTTAGGAATTGTTATAGAATAAAAATACAGCTGGCTTTTGAGTTTTTTAGGTCTTGTATGAAACCTTAATAATCACTTTTTTACTGCATTAAATAATTTCAAGCAACAGAAAATAATTACCGGCCTAGATATGTCGGATCCCATTGTGTTTCCAAAGTTTCATGTTATTCTAGCAACCCGTTTTAAAAAAAGAGCGAAACCACGTTTCTATGGAGAACCGAGCTTCCTGCGGACTCTCAATATATCATCTTCTAGTTCCCGGTTGAATTCAAAAAGATCCCGGTTCCGCTTTTGAATAACTTTAAATTGTTGGGGTTAGACCAGTTTGTTCACGGTATTTTCTTTTATAGAAAGTTGTTGTTAAAAAATATCAAATGGTCCGAGCCAGGATCGAAAATCATGTCTTTGCCACTCGGCTACTGTGCCTTCAGTGGTGTCTTAAAATATTTATTCACACTTTCTCTACGAAAAGTCCGCAGTTTTCAGTGCAATAAAGAAAAACAAAACTTATCGATCACGTTTGGCATTGATATTAAATATGCATGACTAGATTAATACATGGGAATGGAATGCGGTGAAATTAATATAAATCGTTTTAAAAAATAATGATTTAATGTCGCAAAAAAATAAAAAAAAACACAAATAAACAGAGGAAGAACACAAATAAATTAAAAATTAAACAAAATGCGACAATAAGTTTGGGCTCAGCGTTTGCTGTGAGCCTGGTCGGCTGTATTTTCAGCACGCACCTACTTTACATCTAAAAAAGAAATTCATGTTGTATCACATTTGATTAAGCTTGAAGTGCTAGAGATCGTGTGGAACCAACGCGGTTCCCAATACAAGCTATCAAACCTGCTCACAAAATTTCTCATAGATCGGTTGAGAAATGCGACGTGTAGAGAGAAGAACAGCCGGATATACGCCGGAAATGTGGACATCCACCACCACCACCATATCAGCCGAAGGACGTCCACTGCTGGACATAGGCCTCACCCAATTTCATGGGGGTAAATGCCATAATCGCCACGCTTGGCATGCGGATAGGCGATCGCAGTACCGCTGTGTGTAAAATTGAAAATGTGGACATATGAAAGCATTTTCGCCCAAACGCAGACACATTGCTTGCTTCGCTTTGCTCGCTCGGTCAAATTAAGTCTCCACAGTGTGTATGTCTTCCTTACGAACTTCTATTTTAAGAGCTAAAATGTTAGTCCTTATAAACATAATTTGACATCTTTATGTTTCCTTTATTAATTGAAGCATATGTAAATTAAACAAATTGGTAATTTATTTTTCATGCAAATCAATTCATCGCGCAGTGTATCGGTAAAGCTGGCACACTTGTATTCTATTACCAAAATTTTCCTAATCTTATTTGATCCATAATTCACCAACAATCAGTCCAAAACCAAGCCGAGTCACAGAGTAAGCAGGAAACAGTCCAATTAACAAGCCGGGTCACAAAGTAATCAGAAAACATTCCGCTAAACACGTCGAGTTACAGGTTAAACGGGGAACAGTCCGATAAACGAGCCAGGTAAAAAGAAAAAAACCAAACCTAGTAGTAGTAAATGAAAGTGAAAAATGAAATATTTTATTAATAACATAGTTACATGTCACATTTTTACTCGTAATTATTATTCCTTCGTTTCGTGTGTACGAGTGCGATAATTGTATTATAAATTTAATCATGTAGTAGTCTAGTACCCATAGTACAAGCTTTGCTTAGTTTGGGACTAGGTCGATTTGTGTAAGATTGTCCCCCAATATTTATTATTTATTTATTTATTAAACAAAGAAGAGCACTATAACGCGTCCGCACCGTACCAAAGACAGATGTTGACTGAATTTTGGCCCACATGTAAACTCGTCATATGCGTAAGTGGTGCCCTTATCGCTGGCCAATTACGTGTATCCCATGTTTTCTGGTACTAGCTCTACTAAATAGACAGGGAAGTACCTATAGTATAAAGTTCACGTGTCAGTTTCACATGGTTTCACGATTTCTTGCGATGGGAAACATTCGAAGTGAATTAAATAGCATAGTATTGCTTATGGCAATAGAATATGTGGCTAAATTGATGAGAAAAAAAGACAACTTGTTTGCTACTGGCATGACTCTACATGCCACGTGTCGGTTTTGCAGTCCCCGCGACCCCTCCCTCATAATGCATGCCAGTAAATCAAATTGCTTGCAATCTACTTGCTTACCAGATACAGGCTTGCCAATTGATGTTATATGCAAGTATGCCAGCTACCGGCATGTGTATTCCCGCTTAAAACTGATCGTGGGTGGCTGTATTTTTTAAACGACTTCAAAATTTCAAAAGAGGAGGTTATGAATTCGGTTGTATGTTTTTTTTTTTAATGTTTGTTAGTCCATAACTCCGTCATTTCTTAACCGATTTGGAAAATTCTTTTTTTGATTGTAAGTATATATATCGAAGTTGGTCCCGTTTTTGTCAAAACGCAGTTCTGATGATGGGATCCATGAGGAATTGAGGGAACTCCTCAAATCTTTAAGGCAAACATATAGTGATTTTTGTGTTTTTATCAACAAGTCAAGCATTTTCATCCAAAAATGTGACATTGGATGAAGTGGAACTGCTCATGATGATCAGAACAGAACTCTTCAACGACGAAAAGTTCACGTTTGGCGATTTGTCCTCCTAGCTGTGTTTGTTAAGCAATTTCTATTTTCACGATAAATTTTTGTCATGCTTGATTTCTGATGATGGGATCCATGAGGAATTGAGGGAACTCCTCAAATCTTAAAGGCAAACATATAGTGATTTTTGTGTTTTTATCAACAAATCGAGCATTATCATACAAAAATGTGACATTTGATGAAGTGGAACTGCTGATGATGATCAGAACAGAACTCTTCAACGACGAAAAGTTCACGTTTGGCGATTTGTCCTTCTAGCTGTGTTTGTTAAGCAAGTTCTATTTTCACGATTGATTTTTGTCATGCTCGAGTTCTGATGATGGGATCCATTAGGAATCGAGGGAACTCCTCAAATGTGAAAGGCACACAAATAGTGATTTTAGTATTTTCTTGAACTAATCAAGCATTTTCATTCATAAAAGTGACATTTGATGAAGTGGAACTGCTGATGATGATCAGAACGGAACTCTTCAACGACGCGTAGTTCACGTTTGGCGATTTGTTCTCTTCGTTTTGTTTGTCAAGCAAGCAAGGTTTTTTCATGATTCCATGAGGAATTGAGGGTACTTAGTCTTCTACCATTATAAACATATATACATTATAGCCATTTTTATTTTATTGTATATCTATCTAAGAGTGCACCATCTACGTATAATAATCTTTTACCGGCCTCCCCCATTGAAGTCGGTTTTTTTTTCTTAAAAAATATTTTAAAACATGACAATATTACCGTCATTTTAAGTTAACTGGGTTGGGCGACTGTTATTAAAGCTGAAGCGAGGATTATATAAAAGTTACCCTGACGTAGTAACACGTCGCGACGACAAAACGCGTCGTCTAATTTTACGACGCAGTGACGCATACGTTGACATTACCTGTCATAAACGAGCCATGGGGCAGGGAGTTTGGAGGAGGTGGTTAGAAAAATAAACCGTATAAAAAAGCACCGGGTTGCAGTCATAGTCATAGGTTTCCAAACAGTACACCGCAGATGCCAAGTCACCTGTTCGTTTTATCGTGATCAAATTGTGACACTGCCACGCCACCCCTAATAGTTCCGACGCGCGTTGTTAAATGTGGAGAAAATGGTCCTTGCTACTCCGGTCCTTCGTATTTTCACTCTACGGCCGAACCTAGCTCACAAACATTCCTAGCCCAAATCTGGCAGATAGCCAGTAGTGCTATACGCAGTTTAGCGAACCTAGCTCTAGTATTCAGCTTTCCATTGCAAAAAGACGTAACGATCACGAAAATCCTGCTGACATACGACCTTTTAACAAAATTACATTCTTATCTACGCCCTAACAATGCCGTGTGCGGGCGAGCTAGCGAAATCGCTACCTTATTTTTATGTACATAAAGCTTCTTGCAAGATACTTAATTACCTAGGCAGCTCTGGATACTTATGCGGACGAATCAGTCCAAATTAAACCTTCTATAGTAGCGAATTAGGTCTTTATCTACCTCGATTTATCTATACTTTGGTTTAATATGAGTCAGCGTAATTTCAATCTTTTATATATGGCTGATTCTTATCGTGTAGTAATCTGAATTCGGATTATACAGAGTACTTTGAACCTTGTTACGGCTATTTAAAGTTTGAATTAAGATTCGCGGAGCCATCGAATTTCTTCTGATAGGTGGGTACATGTATATAAATAAGATAAATAACGTGTATAAATGTATGAGCTAAATCAATGTATTAGATATTATTCTAATTAATAATTATTTTTTGGATTTTCATACTTGAAATATTATATAGGTACCCATATACATATTGCGAAATTGATCATCATCATCCCAGCGTTATCCCAGTCCAGTTGCGTCCAGAAAGAAGGAAGGAAGGTCCGCTACCTAATCCCAAGAATTGGCGTAGGCACTACTTTTTACGTTTTTAGCATTATACATGTTGTGAAACCCGATAATAATAAGAATACTTGCGAAAGTTGGCATGGAACAATGTTTTCGTCAAAACAGATTATTATCTAAAAAGTTTAGCTATGAAGTTTGAAATTAATGAATTCTCTTCAAAATTTCACTTATACTCAATACTCAATTATTTATTTGCAGTAAAACATAGTTAAATGCATGCAAATACAATTTAGTAAATTAAATAAAATTAAAAATACATAGAACACAATGGATATTGGATACAGAAAACACAAATTGAATCGATGATTATACAATGTCAAAGAGAAAAACAGAAACAGATTGATACTATTAAAAAAATATAGTTTTGAAGCTGTAGCGAATTTTAAGTGACAAACACTTTAATTTAAATACAACTTAATATTCATAAAAAAAAATAAACTATAAAATTGAGTATGAGATACATATCAAAGATATAGATCAAAGAAAAAAAATCTTTAATCCCCGCCCCCCTCTTCAAAAAGCCTCAAAAATATTTTTATGAGTCCCTAAAAGAGTATGTGTGTCAAAAATGATGTTTTTGTCAGAAACCAGTTTTAAAACACACTTTTTAGCGGTCATAGTCGTTTTCCATATATAATTCGTTCCCACGTCATCGTTCCTCGTCATGTCCATTTACGAATCGACCCGACCTCAAACACGATCAAAGGGAAACCGAATCACTAAGCCTGTATGAATGATTTGCCAAGATTGTCTATAACATTGACGCGAGGCGACGCCTTCGCAGTACATAACGTAGCAGTAGCTTAAAAAAGAAAGAAAAAAAACCTTGCTAAACCATCTTCTGTCTCCTTCATGAGATCAGCTCGGTGGTCCCACAGTATTGCATTGTCACTGAACTTACATAATATGTTTGCTCAATCGGACACTGGAGAGTGGGTCAAATTTAATTTGTAAAATTTAATTAGTTATTGACACTGGGACAGATGCAACAAAACGCTACGATGCGTCTATTTTTTGTTTACGTTTATCATTTTGACGTGTTTTATGTACAATAAAGTAATATATTAAATATAATGAAACGGGTCACTCACGTCTTTAAGGTCGAATATCGCTCGACATGTTTCAGACCGATTCGCGGTCCTTAATCATGAGCACATATCGCGGCGGCGGTTTTCTTAGCACCGGTTTTATATTTTAATATGTGTCAAACTCACGGGAGTTTTCTATACAAAAAGCGCGGTAAAGCGGCGGTTTAGCTGGTGCTAAGAAAACCGCCGCCGAGATAGGTCTGTGCTCATGATTAAGGACCGCGAATCGGTCTGAAAATTTTCGACCTTAAAGACGTGAGTGACCCATTTCATTATATTCAATATGTCTCAAACTCATGGGAGTTTTCAATATAAAATAAAGTAATACATACATACATGCGCATTAGAAGAAGAAGCAGAAAAAAAAAATAGTAGCAATTATGAGAACCTGAAATTGACAACACGAGTAATTGATACCAAATACCAAAATGAGGCAGTGTCACTACCAACTAGGCTTAACAGACTGACAATGGATTACTTTAACTCTTGGTGAGTGAAACTTCTGGTGGAATAAATTAATGTATGAATAAGAGCAAGCATAAATAATAATTGGACGGCTACCAAACGCCTGTGACCCATATCAAGGACATGGTCAAGTTAACCTACTGCCGCCACGTGTTCTGTCCTCAGTGAAGGACGGCTATACTTAGCCCGTATGGTGGCGATGGGGATCGATACCACCTTACCGATGCAGCGGTCACCGCTTTACCAATTCAAAGTGGTACATGAAAATATTGGACATATGTTACTTTGTTGCTTAAAAAGGAAAAACTATACTGGCATTGCTCAGGACTTGTAACGTAGCCCGAGAGCTATACGGTTTCACTGTATGAAAAAACAATATATCGGTATCAGCAAATTTTGTGCATCAAAAATTAGGTTAAGTAATTATACTAAGTATTCTTTAATAATACACCTACATTTATTAACGCGACGGTAGAAAATATTAAAAACAAATCTATAAAAAATCCGTAAAAATCTAGCGAAAACACTATAAGAATTATTTTCTTTATGATATACTACTTCTATTTATGTTATTGGTAATATATGAAAATCAACTTATTTTTGTTACGGGAACTTAATAATACAATCAATTATTAATATCGTAAAACATAAAAATGCATTACGCTAATGGCATATAAGGTATCATTACAGTTAGGGTTTTTATATTTCTTGACACTTTTTATACTGAATCAACCCAAAAGACCTAAAGCTGTAATAACTTTTGGAATTAATGTGGCAGCCAAATGCACTCTGTAGACTATTCATGAAGGTCAAATTGACTACTACTACTACCTATTAGATATTTTTTTCTCATTTCCCGTTGCACATATTGTTCGATTCTGGTCGTAAGTATTAAAATAGACATAAACATAGAAGTACTCATCATAAAAATACTTATACCCTGTTTGCTGCAAGAATTCACCAGTTTTCGGGCACATCATTTTTTTTCCAACTTTCGGTCTTCAGATTCGGAAAGTTTAAAAATATAGGTACTTGAAATCACATAATAGGACCGTATAACAAAAATTGGCCAGTTATTGAATTATTTCCAAAAAAACCGTATCTTTCTCGGGCTAACGGTACGCTACAGAAACCTGCTCCATTTAATTCATATTTCTACGCCTATGTCCAGCAGTGGACGTCTTTCGGCTGATATGATGATAATGAAAGGGGAGGCTTTTGCAGGTAAAATGTATCCCACGAAAAAAAACATGCCAAGACTCGCTACGCTCGTTAACGCTTTTCCTGTAAAAAAGATATCAAATCCCAGAAAAAGCCAAGCTTTAATGGTGCTGCCACACTGGCTGTTATAAATGTTATATAACATAGTGTAACAAGGATAAGGCTATATACTATGATGTTGAAGAATGATAGTTGTTAATTTCCAACCGAAATGAAAAATTGATCGCCCTGGGCGGGATTTGTACCCACGACCTCTGGAATCCAACTGAGCTACCGCGGGTTTTCCCGAGGCGCCGAATCTTTCAATCAGTTCACTCTTTTTTTATTTAAGCCTTAGGGACGTTGAGGGATGGACGGATTCCAGAAGTCGCGGGTTCAAATCCCGCCCAGGTGATCAATTTTTCAATTTTTCATATCTGTTAGAAATTATAATTCCGCTAAGCGGACGTTTCCGCTTGTAAGCATATTTACAGTAAGATAGTTGCTGTTACATAACATTTGTTGTTATGTAATTTATCGTTGGCCTCATCTTTGCCCCCTGGCCAAGAGCAATCCTATTTTTAATAAAAATAAAAAATAAATTATAACAACCAGTGTGGGAGCACCATAAGCCCCGACTTTACATCTCGGTTCAAAAAGTATGACTTAGTGGTTTCATAAATAGATCTAATGCATGTCATAATAACATCGAAGACGTGTGACATAAGTTCCTACCGTTCTAGTCGCTACATCTAACGTGTGTTAAACCTCATGGCGTATAACCACTCTTAAACTGAACAGCCTTCCTCCAGTGTTACCGCTCACATCTGACGTGCTATTATGTGAGCGTAGAGGAGCTTTCCTTAGGTGTCGTAAAATTCGACTATAGATACCAGGTTGTGGTGTGTTTTGGGCGATAGGCTAGCAACCTCTCACTGCAGCATCACATTTTCTCCATCTATGAACCTACTATACTACAATACACTTTCACTATACAATACTATACTTTCACTTGAAATATTTTTTTTTTGTATTAGCTAAAAGTGTCACTGAAAATTATATTAGTTAAAAAAGTAAAAGTAGTTTATTCTTCAAATTAGGCATATTACGAGTACATGCACCTATGAACGTCAATAAACTACCACCGGTTCGGAAAAATATACCTCTGCCACGAGAAGAACCGGCGTAAGAAACTCGGCGAGGTGTCATTTTTTCAAAACAATATACATTATACATTGTATAGTTAAATATAAAATTACAGTGTCAGCTACTACAAAATAATTTAAATAACAATGCTACAGTAGAAAACATATTTTCGCGATAGATTACCCGTGCAGGACGCTATCACTGCCAAACATCCCTATCCATTATGTAATCGTATATCTTATAATATGCTCTTGAAATAAGTGTTTGTATTACTACAGATTTGAATTTGGAATTATTTTTGTGTGCACAGCCTACCCCTTTTGGAAATACAGGCGTGAGTTTATGTATTATGTATGTTGAGGAGGCTAGAAGAAGGGCATTAGCTTTAAAAATAGCTTCAGTGTACTAAATTTAGTATAAATCGGTTTGTGCAAAAAATAACGGACAGGCATAAATTCCCCCATTTTTTTTTTGCCAGCTGAACACCACTTTTTGTACGCTACGTTTAAGGTTGGTCATACCCTATACCCCTTGTACAATTTCCCTAATCCCCTACGAAGTTATTACCAACCGGCCTTTTTCCCAGCATAAATCGTTTTAAGTTGCCTCAATAAGGGACCAACACACGTCGCAGTGCCGTTGAATAAGGCTAATATTTTCGCACCTAAACGAGTTAGCGTTATCGAGTTCCCTTGGGGTCTTAGTAAACTGTTGTGAAGGTTTTTGTCTGTGTTTTTATGGACTTTGAGATATCTTTACGTAATGTGTGGAATTTCAATGGATGCTGAATCGTTATATATGATAGTGACCTTAAAATTTAAAAGATTTTATTCCATAATAATATATTTGGTATCACAGTCGCAGTACTAATAAGCATTATATTTATATCTAAATAAATTTATTTTATTTATTTATTTAAGAAACAAACATTCGTTTACAATCAGGGTTACAAAAATATTACTTGAATTAAGACCTGGAGTTTCCTTATTGTATATACACCGCAGTCTCTAACACAACAAAAAACATAGTGTTGGTACTAGGTAGTTATATTTGGAAGGTATAGGTAGACTCACGAGAGCCGGCTCACGATCTGTGCACAGTTATATCAAATTAATTTTAATTTTACAATTTTATAAGAAATTCTCGCCAATTTTCGTGAATCTACCCATAACTCATAGGTACATAAGTATACTTATAGATAGTAAAGCTTAAGTGTAGAAAGGTGACATAAGAAATGAGAAATTAACATCATGAATTACCGAAAGGCACGTTTTAGTTAAATAATCCGTACTAATATTATAAATGCGAAAGTTACTCTTTCTGTTACCTCTTCACGCTTAAACGGCTAAACTGATTAAGATGGGTATATAGATAGTTTGCGTCCTCGGAAGGGACAAGGGATAGTTTTTATTCCGGAAATCATTCCTTAGGGGGTGAAAAGGGGGGTACAAGATTGTACGGGCGAGCGATATTTAAGTCTGCGCCTTCAACAATTTGTTATCAATGAAGTTTAAAATTTTGAAAAAAATTGAAGTGGTGTATAATAAAAAATACTTTCAACGGTTTTTAGTTGGAACAAGATAGATCCAACGGTTTATAAGTTATCACTATAAACTCTCTTGCCCAAATAAAAATACTTAAGTACCGTGAGTTCCCTATGAAGATATGAACTTTTTTATTCAATGTACTCGTATTGTATAGTGGTTTTAAATGTGGACTAGTACTTGTCGGCACGGAACCCTTCCTTGTGCATGATCCGACACGCACTTGGCCGGTTTTTAGGATTTCGTTGCGAAAATGGCTAAAACGGAACCCTTATAGATTCGTCGTGTCTGTCCGCCCGTCCGTCCGTGTGTCACAGCCGATTTACTCGGAGACTATGAGCACTACAATTATGAAATTTGGTAGAAAGGTGTATGCTATGAACCGCCACAGAAATATGATGTGAAATTACCCCATACATGTAACAGGAGGTCAATTTTTTTTTCAACTCACATAGGCGTTTGGTGTTTCAATGGATAGGCGTTCAAAAATGACATAGAGGTTTCTAAGAAACTTTTCCATTAAGGTCAACCGTTGGTGAGATATTAGCTGTCAAAGTCGTAAAAAAGTGTGTCGTAAAAACTGAAAAAAATCAAGATGATGTACAAGTATAAATACTTTCAACGATTTTTGGTTTGAACAATATACCTAGGTCTAACGGTTTTTGAGTTATTCCTGAAAAACTGTCTTGCCCAAACAAAAGGGCTTAAGTGCCGTGACTTCCCTATGAAGATACGACCTTTTTTTGTTTACTGTATTGTATAGTGGTCTTAAATGTAGATTAGGAGGTGTCGCTACGGGACGCTTCTCTGTGCGTGGCCCGACACGCACTTGGCCGGTTTTTTTTATTTGCCTCAATGTCATATCCACGTTATGTGTAAATAGGTTGAGGCAAATAAACGATTACCCGCCCAAATTAAAGAGATTGTTTATGGCGGGCCGCCAGGCGCCAGTCGTTTAACACAAGTTGTCAATTTACGCCTCGAACCTAAATGTTCGCGTACGGTACGGTTTCAGAGGAATTACCTCCCTCGGAAGCTCCTAAGATTGTTTTATGTTTTGTTGCAGAAAATTCATCCCGCTTCACATCATAGAAGAGGACAGCTACGAAAAGGATGTGCTCTTCTACGTCAACCTTGGCAACCCGGAGTTGGTCGGTGGTATGTACCATTAATATTAATGAAACTTATTAACTCAACTTTTATAACAATGTCGCTTTTTACAGTTAACAGGGTCCTAAATTCATTTTAAAGCATATTGTAAAAGTGCTTCTGGGTATAATACGTAAATTAGACTTACATTGTATTGTTGGATAACAATAACTAGGTTCCTGTGAGCATTACTAGTCACCCCAGCATACATAATCTCTCACTGTCACTAAACCCCATAGGCGTGTTTGTCTTACAGTATCAGATTTATTAAAAAGAATATTTATTGAAAATTCAAAAACATTGGCGGCTTTTTTTTTAATTGGCAGATATTCTTTTTTAATGCTGTCTACAAGAATGGATTGCAAAATTAGGTATATGGGTGAGCCGAAAGACGGAACGGGTGCTTTTCAAATTCAAAACTTAAGACTTCAACGTCCAAGTTTAGCGGTAGACCTGAATACTACCTACTCAATATCAGTGAATTGAGTTTAATTCTTCGTTTATTGGGATATTAAAAAATTTAACGCTTATTAGTTTCGGTGCATAAAAATGCGAAGCAAGAAGTGCGAAGTTGGTCGCAATCGCAAGAAACTAAGACGATATCACAGCCTTAAGTTTTGAATTAAGCCGCAGTTCCAATTTGAAACTTTGAACACGGCCCAATACTGACAACCTAACGATAACGCTCGCTCGCCTAACTTAACCGACACACTCGTGCCAACTCACGAATGTGAAACTTGGCCAACATACTCGTACAAACTTCGACCGTTGGCCCGTGAGGTTTAAACCTGACTTTCGCAAGGTCTCGAGTTGCACCACTTAAAACCAAACTTTAACAAAAAGAGTTAACGTTCATATCCGGTTAACTCAGTACAGCACGTACGACCTTACGAAATTTAGGAATTTTCAACAGAAATTTAAATGTACTAATTCTTATTTTGAATTTACTTGTATTTTACTAGTTTATTAGAGGATTAAATTAAAGCATGGCAGAGATCCAGTTAATGATTCGTCGAGTTGGCAAGTGCATTCACTATGTTTTATATTGCTCAGTCAAAATGGTAAGAAATTAGGTTTGCCTAAATAAATATAAATCAATCGTACAGAAAATAAGCTAAGATCCCGGACAATTAAGTCATTATAATTAAGTTATTATAACCATGACACTCGTCATTTTAATTCATTTGTAACCTAAATATTATTTACAGGTTATAAGATCTGTTAAAAAACCGGCCAAGAGCGTGTCGGGCCACGCTCAGTGTAGGGTTCCGTAGTTTTCCGTCCGTCACATTAAGTTGACATATTAAGTACAGAAACACAAAACCCTAAAAAGCACGTCATTTCATTGTGATTTTGTAGAAATGACAGGTACAATAAACACCTGTTTATACGGTTAAATTACAAACTTAGTTGAGAAATTATTTTTGTAATTTTTTCAAAAACTATTCAACCTGTCAAGTTCAAAATAATTTTCCTACAAAGTTTTTATAAAGTTCTACTTTTGAGATTTTTTTCATATTTTTAAAACTTATGGTTCAAAAGTTAGAGGGGGGACACATTTTTTTTTACTTCTGGAGCGATTATTTCCGAAAATATTAACATTATCAAAAAATTATTTTAGTAAACCCCTATTTATTTTTAAATACCTATCTAACAATATATCACACGTTAGGGTTAAAATGAAAAAAAAAAACACTCCCCACTTTACGTATAGGGGAGGTACCCTAATTAAATATTTTTTTCCACTTTATATTACCACTTTGTCGGCGTAATTGATATACATATTAGTACCAAATTTCAGCTTTCTAGTGCTAACGGTCACTGAGATTATCCGCGGACGGACGGACAGACGGACGGACAGACGGACGGACAGACATGGCGAAACTATAAGGGTTCCTAGTTGACTACGGAACCCTAAAAAGACGGGTATCTTATAATTTTGACTGAGTACTAGTTAGCTAATGTTTTGTTTGGTAAAACATAGTCGATGCATTTGACCTAGTTTAGATTTACTCGCTTCTAATACTAGTTTATGCATGAATTAATTTTGTTCCGGCAGAAGTATTTGAGACATTCCTGCCTGATGCATCGGCTACTGTCTCAGTAGCGTTTGCTCCCGGTAAGTTGTGTGTGAACTAGGTTACACTTCTTAAGAAGCTAAGTAAAATCAATAAAAAATGTGTTCATAGTAAACGACACGCTTCTTCGTCACGAGTACTGGCTGACCTACTCATATTACTTTCTTAGCCTAGTATACCAGTCTGTCAAATTATACACATTATTCCAAGATTTGAATTAAGATGACATAAAAATGCGTATTTGATCGTATTTAACAAGTGTAACCTGAATTTTGTTTTCTTAGCTACTATTTCTGTTTGCAATTTGTATACCTTATATAGGATTTCTTTTAAATCTCTTTTGTAATGTGTTTTGGCTATTTGATGTTGAATTTTATTTCACTGAGTGGAATTTTAATGCACAAGAGTTACAGTCCAACGTCAGCCTATTGATGACGGGTCGAATATTTTAAATTAAATTAAGTACGAGCTATAAAGTTCAATTTTAAACTTTAGAACAGATCGTCGACTAACTTAGTTTTACCGGGAGGATAACATTGATGATAATAAAATCATCTTCTGGGTGAGCTCGCTTCATCGTCAGCCTCATCTTTGCCCCCTGGCTAGATGCTGGCCAAGAGCAATCCCATTTTAAATAAAATAAAAAAATAGGTTAAAGCAATACGCAACGCAGAAAGGAAAAAGATTATAATACAATAGAAGTGTCATGTGTCCTGTGTAGGATACCGTTAAGAACGGGGTATTTACCATGTATGTTATGTTTTTTGAGTTCCCGAACAAAAACCTCAAAAACACAAGAATTTTAACCGGGAAGATGGATTTCAACGGTCGAGCGTCTGGCATCGAGTGATCCGAAAGTTCACGAATCGACAAGATACTGTAACCGGCAAGAACGCGTGAGTTGATACTTACTATAAGTGTTGGTTATCGTGTTCGAGTTTCAAGTGAGAGTGCGGACGGTGGTAGTAACGGTGACACGGAAAAAATGAACCTAGAAGAGGGTAGATCGCTATGGAGTGTGGGTAGACCACAACTAAAACTCGCAGCACGTCAGTTAATCCTTGAAAATGGTGCTTGCAAACAGAGCCGAAATTTCGGGAGCTCAAAAAACATAATATGTATACATGGTAAACACCTCGTCTTTAACAGTAATTCTGATGTAATGACCATGTTAGCTTAAAATCTTATATACTACTAGCTGTTGCCCGCGACTTCGTCCGCGTCTTCGTCCGCGACTTCGTCCCTTTTCGTCGCAGCGTGATGTTATATAGCCTAAAGCCTTCCTCGATAAATGGACTATCCAACACAAAAATAATTTTTCAATTCGAACCAGTAGTTCCTGAGATTAGCACGTTCAAACAAAAAAACAAACTCTTCAGCTATATAATATAGTATAGATATATAGGTAGGATAGTTGACAAATCGGAAACTAACCAGCATGTATTCTTTACTGAACCGAAATAATCATAAAAACGAGAACCAATCACACTTCCTCGCAAAATACGTATAACTCATCCTTACTAAGATAATTTTGCCGTTGGGAAACTCTCCAAATTCTCTAACTTCGTATATGTCGTTGGCTCCACCGTCGCGTAAATTTTGTCTTGCTCGCTCGCTAGCATAGATATCAGAGGAAAGCAGATCCGCTCATTAAGTTGAACGATTTCTTTACATCTGATCTATTCTCACTAATGCACAAAACTCTATGTTTGAGAATGACAGATGATTGATATCAGACAGGTCTTCACCTGTCAGTGTCTCAGTTTTCATAACTGAAAGTGTACTCAATTGACGTTTGTGTCGTTTTGGTTTATATGGGATTTGACATTTTGGTGTGCTTTAAAATGAAGACAATTCGTTAACAGCCGAAAATGATACTACTAATGGTACTATTCTCTCCCGTTCTAACTTATCTTGGATTCAAAGAGACAACTATTTATATGAAAAATAATCTTGCTTAACATCTCATCTTCTTGGATTTGTTGGTACGAGTATTCATTTTTGTTTTTACTAGTTAATGTTCTTGTGATATGGGTTACTTGCCTGAATTGAACAACTATTATTGCTGTTATGATATATGCTGTTCTCTCGCAAGGGCGCGGAAATTGCAAAAATCCGCATAAAAGTGTGTTGTTATAATATCGGATATTTATCTCAATAAAGTAAGACCCACGAATTTTTCTTTTAAAACATTCCAATATCTGACTAGACAAAAAGGATATATTATATTTATCAAACATGCTCACAAAATTGCACGAGAATCGGTTGAGAAATGTAACGTATAGAGAGACCATATTTACTATAAAAAATTCAGTAGTAAAATGGTTACAAGTGAATAAGACGGGTAAAGGTTGATAGGACAAATTAATTTATCTAATTTATTTTAATATGGGTTTTGAGGAAAACCAGGTTACTTAACTCATTATGTCCGACAGATTATGATATATTGTTTTCTAGTATACAAATGGTAATGGTCAATGCATAAAACGGTTACATAATTTGTTTGTTTGTATACTGTATGTTGTGTTACCCACCGTTTCCTCAATTAATGGGCCTTACGGAAGACCAGCGCTGGCTGTAAAGCCAGCAATATGCTGAGTTGGGTCCATTTCGTGGCACGGCCCTTTTTTGTTTATCTTTCCTTCTTTTTGTTATTATTATGTACCGTGTGTGTCACGAATAAACGTTTTTGAATTATTATTTTTTTAATTTTTGAATAATCATAAATTTTACCAGGGATGGACCTAAGGTAGTGACGCCTTACTCGACATCACTTTTAAGTTTGTCACATATTACCAAAAAAAAGTTATGTTGTTTGGAACCCGGAAGTACTTATACCTATATGTTTCAGGAGACAGATAAAGACAAAGTTTACTCAACAAGAACACACTGGAACTTTGCCATTAGAGAGGTTTTCGTAATTTGATGCAAAAGTTGGCATATACCGAGTGTGTTTAAGGCCGTGCAATGAAAATAATAGATTAGGAAACGAGGACTGATTTTAAGATAATATGATTTTTGACTATGTGATTGACTTTCCGATTAGAACTGAAACATGATTTAAAAATTAAAATTAAAATCTATAGAACAAAAATCAAAGTTGAGTCTTTATTTTGCTTTTTTCCTCAGCTTATCCAAAAAATATCTTATAAGTATAATTATAAACAACACAACTAAATTTAAATTGTAGTATCTAAGAAAGATGCATCTCGGTTTCTCATACACGGAGGGCGTAGGTTACAAAATCGAGGCAAGTTATTATATACTTCTGTAATAAATGATATCATCTTGTCTTTGTACGTGTCCCAGCCATTGGAGTATTCTGTGTTTTAGAGTGGCAGTGATGCTAACTGTACGAGTGATGTGTAGGACCTCCTCATTGGTCATTTTGTCCTCCCACGTGACTCCGATGACGATTCGCAGGCAGCGCATGTGAAAAGCGTTGAGTCGGCGTTCCTGTTTCCTGTATACAAGATGCTAACAGACTACCCCGTAGGGTGATGCTCGGCCAAATAGTTGACGCAAAGCGACCTGTCGGGCGTCCAATGCTCAGGTTTAAGGACTCGTGCAAGCGTGACATGGAGGACTTCAAAATCGATCCAAGAAATTGGGAGCTCCTGGGACTGGACAGACCGGCACCTACTACGAAAGGGTAGGACTAATCACGACGTCCAGTGGTTGGAAAAACTTAGAAGGAAGCGCCTAGAGAGGAAGCAATCCGCACCCCCACCCAACGCCGTGTTTATTTGCGACCGTTGTGGCAAGCAATGTAGAGCCCGTATCGGTCTGTTCAGCTACAAGAAAAGATGTGGCTCCTGAAACAGCAGCTGTAACAAACATCTGAAAAGATGAAAAGGCCAATGATGATGAAATGATATCATGAGTATCATGACCCTAACAAATGAAATCAAAATTTATAATTGAGACATTGCATTTGTTTTAAAATAGTGGCATTGTATAAAAATATTTAACCTCTATCCGATTGAATTTGTTCAAAATTCTTTTTTTATTCACGTCTCAGGCCTCAGGATATGCAAATGATAAAACAAAAATGCCGGCCAGGCCGGCTGACAAGGCGGACCCAGAGCATGACATTAGCTTTTCAGAATAGAATCGTCTTCTGCTGAGCATAGGGCTCTCCCGAAGTAACCCTCTCATCCCAGTCTTCATGTGGAATGATCCGCAATCTCACTTATATCGTGCAATAGAAAAATAATATTGTTTATTTTTATTATCTACTATACATTGAAGGCGCGATCAGTTTTACTCTTGGTTAAAATTGGATTTACTCTGTCTACAATTGAAAAATTATCCATCTTTTTATGGTTTTCAGATAAAAACATACAATAAACACAACTAAATACACTAATTAAGGTACAAATACTATCAGATAAAAATGTACTAACCCATCAGTTCTGTTTGATTGCATGATAAATAAATAAATACACGAGATCAAAGTCAAATTACTGTGCTCTAAATAATAAAAATCCGCATGGTTAGGATATTGCTCTTACGAGTATAGTTATAATGCAGTCAATGCACATTACCAGACTGGCAGGCTTTTGCAAGAAATATGGGGCACATAATGTGCACATAGGGTAGTGGGGCACGCACATTGCACGTAGAACCGATGGCCGGTGGGCGGAAAGGTTGTCGAGTGGCGACCACGCACTGGCAGGCGCAGCATGGGTAGACCCCCCACAAGGTGGACTGATGACCTGGTAAAGGTTGCAGAAGTCCATTGAATGCGGGTGGTGCAGGACCGGTCTTTGTGGCACTCTTTAGGGGAGGCTTTTGTCCAGCAGTGGACGTTCATCGGCTGATATGATGATGATAATGATAAGATATCAAAGTAATTATTAAGTTTCCCTTTTTAACGATGTCTATATGCTGTGAAGTAAAATAGGATTCTAATAATAAGTGAAACATCTGACTTAGACATTTACCTACTAACTGTGCCTCAGGCATCCCATAAACAATCTTTTTAATAACGTTCCCAAAACCCTTCGCATTATTACAACATAACCGACGAATTAAACCCCCTTAAGCCTAAATATAAAATGATTTATAGCTCGCGCAACAATAATGATGCACGTGTCTCACGGGATTTTCGACTTTTTGCTCATACCTTTTGGTATACCAAATGTACCATATTTACCTCGTCTCGAACATAGCGACATCGGATATTACATGACATAATACAGCCTGATCCGGGTCCGGACCTTGAGGGCATTGACCTAGTTGCCTGATTAAGGGCCGATAAAGCTCGAGCAAGATTATGACGTATTTAATTTATTATATTAGGAAGCCAGGAAAATTGATAAGATTCCTGTCGGCGGACCAGAATAATTTTGGCGCTCGATAGCCAAACGTAACTACGTATCTCTTGAGGTCCAAATTATATAATAGCAAACCCTCCTCAGACGAGTTGAAAAGGTAAAGCAGATTTTATTTGGTTAGTGTGCATTAATTTTAATTGTCATTGAATGGTTCAAATCAATTTTAATCCTTCAAATTAGATTTTTGATTAAAATTATGAATAAATTTGTCAAGAAAAGATTATGAATTGTTTGATAAGGTTCAATTAACGTAAAAAATAAACAAGTTATATTTTTCAGGGATTCAGAATATACCTTTTACCAATGCATCTTTTTCAAATATTACCCGTATCTAATTAACTTTTTGATGCCTTAACTTAAAATACAACAGCTATACAAGGTGAATTATTCCCTCAAATGTCGGACGCTCTTACAAAATGACAAACACTTATTGATGAAAGTATAAAAACTACATTACTTAATGCCTTCTTAATGCTAAAAAACCATTTTTACCAGCCTAAATTTGAAGTGAAACTGTGCAATATAATTGTTGAAACAGAAATTGCTCCGTATTTTTCTGAGTAAATTTCGTGAGTAAATTTGTTGCGAGAAATTCACAATGAACTTTTAATCTCTTTCCGGTCTTATAAACTACTTTCCACAAATGTCAAAAGCAACCACAAACTGTATAGAGAACTATTAAGTTTTTATTTTCTTTTGCATTTCGAATGAAGTTATGTACCTACTTTACTAACTCTATCATTTGGCAGCCTATCAAATAATAAACACAATTTTTAGATCCGTTTTGCTTTAATTTTTTTTAAAGATTGTTTTTTTTATTCCATAGAGTGCAACCCACATTTTTTTTTATTATCTTCAAATCAATACTACTTACATATCGTTCTATCACCGCATATACCTAGTAAGTGCAATGAACGACATGAGAAACCAAATTTTAATTCACTCATAAGTAACAAAATAATTAAATACAAGCTGTTTTTTTATAAATTTATTAAGTTACTATTTTTATATAAGAGAAAAAGATTCAAATATTGTAATGAAATATTTCTTAAATGTATACCCAAAAAAACGACTCCAATTTTGTACTTCGCCATGCCACACACGTGAGATTTTTACATATCCTTCCTACTTCACCACATGTTGCTTTCCGATAGCAAATGAGGTCTTGACTACCGATCCCAGCCAAGACACTTTATATTATACGGCCCGATGATATTTGAGGAGTTTCGTCGATTCCTCAAGGAACCCATACTGACCTTCAGTTCCTCATCATAAGTTCCACTTCAAAATGTGTATTTTGAATAGCTTTAGTTGCTACTTCAACAAAATTTCATCGGAATCTGTGAATTTTACCTAATTGGTGGTAGCTGTTTACGTTGCATGAATATTGAGATAGAAATACAAACAAAAACTAATAAAGCCATCTTAAGTTATTGTGTCAGTGTGATTTAGTACAACTTTACGTCCGAAGGCCCTGTGCCTATGGATCACCTAGGTCTTCTTTGCAACGGTACGTCATGTCGAAAAACGGACCTTACCAGTTTTTAGAACTCGGTAAGTAGATTCTCAACATGAAATAAGCTTATTTTTGAGATGAAGTCTCTTAGTAGGTATTTTCAATGGACGATGTCTTTTCCTTTAACGAACTTTTTGTAATTGACAACATTTAATTTTTTTAAGCAGGCTTTTTGCCGATGAAATCAAATAGGGGATAAAAAGTTAAGAAAAACCCTATTTTTGAATTCTCGAAAATATGCCCATTTCATATAAATAAATCAATTTCAAAAGTTCCTCATCCTAAAAGAGAGTATGTGACAAGTTAGGAGTCACAGCGTAATAATTTTGGGGTTTGGGGTTAATAAATTAACGAAATAAATTCGCCAGGGGGCGCTCATCGTGTCAACAAGCAATTTACGTCCGTTCCCAGTGTTACAGCTTATATTTATTCAACATTGATCGAAAACCGAGCTTAAAGTGAATAAAAACAAACTTTGTCATAGTGGAAGTATGTGCGAATATTATCTAACTCTTTTAAACGGCATAACATAGTTAAATCGTACGAAGAAATGATCGATTCAACTCGGACACAGTGTAATGAACGTTTGGAGTCTGTGCAGTTTTAGCAATTTAAAGTGGTGATATTGGTGTTGAAACAATTAATTACGATTTGTGAGTCTTTACCTATTGTGTTTTAGTACTGAATTTTAAAGTGCAATATTTGTTATTTGGAAGTGCAAAAAATTACCCTCAGATATTGACAATAAAACATGAACACTACCCATACCCATACTTGGTTATAGCGACATCTATGATCACACTTGCGAACTGTTTGAACTTATCGATCGGTGAACGCTCCTTTACGTTCGATTGTCCGAGTTTACTTTTATCGCTACGAGGTCAGCATTAGTGTTGCGTTGACTTGTTCATAGAGGGCAGCTCCTGTCACAAACCTTGCTTTCTGTTTGTTTACATTTACGCGCAATGTCATAAAACAATAAATTCTAAAGATGATATCATGAAATGCAGCCAATGCGCGGGTGCTTACCACCGGGAATGCCTTAATATAAAAACAGAGGATTTCGTCTTGTTAAGTCGTTCATATTTAGCTTCCTGGATTTGTCCGGGTTGTACTAACATAACTGCGCGGCGGCAGAGATCGAAACAAGACACTCCAGTACGGCAGCACCAGGTCCCGTTTGCGGAATACAGTATGAACATGTCACACGACGGCAGTTTCAAGGATGATAGCGAAATCGTCACAATGAATAAAATAAGTGTCTTGCTGGAGCAGAAGCTGTCCACCAGCCTGTCCACCATAATCGAAAATAAGATTGGGGACGCCTTGACTCACTTTCGCACCAACTTACAGGAAGACATTAGAAAGCTTGTCAAGTCAGAAATAGGAACTGCAATTCGGGAGCTGGAAAATAACTTCACAATAACAACTGACTTTATATGCGCCGAACAAAATACTATCAAATCACAAATCTCTGAAAAAAACAAAACCATAGAATTATTGGAAGCAAGAAACAACCAGCTACAGTCTGAAATCCGCAATCTAAGCAACCGCATCTCAACCACGGAAAAAATATCCCGTAGTCATAACATTGAGCTTCAAGCCGTCCCAGAGACCCGCAGCGAGAACGTGGTTTCGCTATTCAAACAGCTCTGCGCCGTCGTCGGGGCCGACGTCGATGACTCAAACATACTCTCATGCCGCAGAGTAGCCAAAATGGACCAGAAATCTAAAAGACCTAGAAATATTTTAGTAACCCTATCGTCCCCCCGGCTGCGAGACACGGTCTTATCCATGTCGCGACGGTACAATAAGGCCAGAGCCAACGATATCAGTTCGATGCTTAACAGCACGCTCCTTGGTGTCACCGGCGAAAAGTGTAGAATTTTTGTTACTGAACACCTCTCACCAGAATGTAAGTCATTATACGCCGAGACACGCAGGGAGGCTGCTGGTAAGCAGTATAAGTATGTATGGGTCAAGTTCGGTCGCATCTATGTACGCAAGAATGATGAGTCAAATGCCATTCTGATAAAAAATGCCGAGTGCTTGAAGAAATTGTAAAATCTTTAGTTTGCTTTCCTGGATCATTCAATTTGGAGTTTCACTTCTCTTTTATGATAATATATTACCAAAATGTCAATAGAGTTAGAAGTAAGTTAAAAAAATTGTATTTAAACATTCTAAATAGCCAGTACGATTTGATTTGCTTGACTGAAACTAATTTGAATAACGGCGTTTATGACTCAGAATTCCTTGACTCGCGCTACACGCTGTATCGCAGAGACCGCTGTACGACGTCTCTGAGTAAAACAGAAGGGGGAGGGGTGGCGGTTGCTGTAAAGAGATGTTTCTCTGTTACTCGTCTTGCTACATGGGAATCTGAGGTTGAAGACATTTGGCTTAGTTTAAACTTCGATAATGATTCGCTTAGAAAAACTGTAATTTTATGTCTGTGTTATCTGCCGCCTGATTTAGAAATAACAAAGGTTAAGAAATTTTATAATAATGTACAGGAAAGAATGCTACACTGCGATAACAAAGTCAATTTCGTGTTAATTGGAGATTTTAATTTACCCAAAATTACCTGGACAAAATCTACTAACCTTACTTATATGTGTCCTACCCCATGTTATGATCATAAATCTGAGCTTTTTCTACAGACCATATCGCTATGTAACCTTTCGCAGTACAACAATATACCTAACAAGAACAACCGAATCCTTGATTTGGTTTTGTCTACGATCAGTACGACTGTTTATGGCGCCACCCCACTTAGCCGTGTGGATGAGCACCATCCACCCATACTAATTGATTTATTGATTCCACATAGCACGCCTAAAAAATATATAAGAGCTCATGTAGGATGCAAACCAAATTTCAATAGGTGCAACTTTGATTTGATTCGTAAGGATCTCGATTCTACTGACTGGAATCAACTTTTTCTAGGGTTGTCACTTGATGAAGCGGTCCATTTATTCTATGAAACCTTAAATCATATTATAAAAAAACATACACCTATGAAAAGAATGCGGTCAAATACTTACCCTCCATGGTTTAGCCCCGCCCTTATACGCTCTCTAAAAGAAAAACTCAAATATCATAAACGATATAAAAAATTTGGTAACCCTTTAGACTATGACTCATTTGATTGTCTACGTCTCCGATGCAAAACTCTCATTGAAAAATGCTATGATATCTACTTGACTTCGGTTCAGGAATCCATAAAACACGATATAAAACACTTCTGGAGATACATAAATGATAAGAAAAAAGGTTCTAGTTCAATACCAGTGACAATGAGATATAACGGTGCTGTATCTTCAAACACTGACGAAGTCTGTGAGATGTTCTCTAGCTATTTTGGTTCAGTTTTTGAGGAACACACTAACTCTACCCTTAATTTTAATCATATTTCGCCTCATAACGTGTGCCTCGGTGACACTATCATTAGCAAAGACTGCATAAAAAACAAACTTAAAAGTCTAGACGCGAGTAAAGGTGCCGGTCCTGACGGGATACCTCCCTCGTTTGTTAAGAATTGCAGCGATGAATTGATATTACCATTGCACATACTGTTTAACAAGTCAATTAAGTGTGGGACCTTCCCATCACTTTGGAAAGTCGCTCACATAATTCCAATCTTTAAGTCTGGGGACAAGGACTTATGTAATAATTACAGGCCCATCAGTATTCTCTCAACTTTTGCCAAATTATTTGAATCTGTGCTTTACAATACTTTTTATTCTCATTTTAATTCCATAATTTCTTTTAACCAACATGGATTTGTGTCTAATAAATCGACCATTACCAATCTTCTAGTTTATAAAAATGATCTCTGTAATGCTACAGCCAAACGAACACAAGTAGATTCTATTTACACGGACTTTTCCAAGGCGTTTGACAAAGTTAACCATTCGTTGCTTTGTCAGAAGCTTGAGCACTATGGTATCCATGGGAATCTATTAAGATGGATAATATCTTATCTGAGTCAGAGAAGTCAATTAGTCAGTATCAAGGGACATCTCTCTGCTCCAATCACAATCACCTCTGGAGTACCCCAGGGCTCTCACTTGGGGCCTCTCTTGTTCGTCATGTTTATAAATGATTTACCACAACTATTAAAATGTCCTTGCTTACTATATGCAGACGACCTAAAAGTATATAACACAATCGCAGATGTTACTGGCTGTAGGGCCCTGCAGCAGGACTTATCTACTATTGAGGAGTGGTGTGTTGCCAACGACATGTTTTTGAATATAGATAAGTGCCTTGTCATATCATTTGGAGCCATGAAAAGCAAGATAACTTTTGACTACTCAATTGCTGGTGCTATCCTGCAACGAAAGCCGGTTGTGAAAGATCTAGGTATATACTTTGACGAGAAAATTACCTTTCACCATCACTACGACTATATAATAAATAAATGTTCCCAACTATTAGGGTTTATTTCTCGCTCGACACAGGACTTTACTAATCAAAAAACCTACATGCACTTATATTGTTCTTTAATAAGAAGCACACTTGACTATGGCTCGATTATTTGGTCACCATTCTATGAAGTTCACAATAATAGAATTGAGCGGGTGCAAAAAAAGTTTCTTAATATTGTCAGACACAGACTCAATCTTGGTCGAGAATACAAATCTTATGTTAAGAAGCTTGAGCGGTTCCATCTATCATCGTTAGTCTCGCGTCGAAAACGCACAGAATTACTCATTTTATACAAGATTGTGCACTCGCACCTGGATTGCCCTACTCTTCTAGCACTACTCACTTTCAGAGCCAGGTTCAGAGCGCGTAATCCCACCTCGAATATATTTGTACTCCAAACATACATTAACAATACCTCATATTACAACCCCATAACCAGAATGTGTAGACTATACAATGACACTGTAGCGGAGCATTCTTCACTGGACATATTTAACAGTAGTTTTCCTGTTTTTAAGAGACAAATAACCAAAATCTTTAGGTGAATAATCTTGCCTTACCTCAGATTTATGTACTCTACTAATACTTCCTTTATCACTTACTCTTTATAAGAAGAAAATCAAGTCTTGGACTATAATTATATTGTATAACTCAATTACACGACTATAATGTCCCTCAACTAATGTAGAAATTTCTATCTCACTGTGTACACATAGTTTAGAGCATCAGTCTAGTTTTATATAAGAAAAATTATGTATGGTGTATTAATGATTGATACTTGTTTTGTGTGCCTATTTAATAAAATAAAATAAATAAAATGAAATGAGTTAAGATTTCATTCTACTTAAAATATGAAATGTTGTCAATTGTACCAGATTAGAATAGAAGGTTTTCCCTAAATACAGGAACCACAAAAATCTATTACCCACGGATTGCAATTTTTACTTACGTACTTATTTACGAAATTAATTATCATAATTGAAAAGCTAATTGATGGTTCGACGGCGATCTCCACACCTGGCATAATTCAAATTTATTGATGTAATTATATTTTTTTCATTTATTTATTCAATTTAGATAAAAAGCAAAAATTTTTACAAGCATGCCACTATTGAAAACCTCTAGGGTTTATGTAATAGTTGGCGAGATCCCGCTGTCCGATCCGCGTTTACTTAATACTATTATTACACGCTTGGTTGTGATTTTCAGTAAACTTAAATTAATCTATAAACATCACATCTCTGTATCAGTTTTATACATTAATCTAGACTTAAGTAGTATTTTTTTAGTATTGGCATACATTTGCCGTGGATTTCAACAATTTTAATAAGATCACACAGTAAGTTTTTAGGCAAGGTTTTTAGGGTTCCGTAGTCAACTAGGAACCCTTATAGTTTCGCCATGTCTGTCCGTCCGTCTGTCCGTCCGTCCGTCCGCGGATAATCTCAGTGACCGTTAGCACTAGAAAGCTGAAATTTGGTATTAATATTTATATCAATTACGCCGAAAAAGTGGTAAAATAAAAAGTGGAAAAAAATATTTTATTAGGGTACCTCCCCTATACGTAAAGTGGGGAGTGATTTTTTTTTTTCATTTTAACCCTAACGTGTGATATATTGTTAGATAGGTATTTAAAAATAAATAGGGGTTTACTAAAATCATATTTTGATAATGTTAATATTTTCGGAAATAATCGCTCCAGAAGTAAAAAAAAATGTGTCCCCCCCCTCTAACTTTTGAACCATAAGTTTTAAAAATATGAAAAAAATCTCAAAAGTAGAACTTTATAAAAACTTTGTAGGAAAATTATTTTGAACTTGATAGGTTGAATAGTTTTTGAAAAAATTACAAAAACTACGGAACCCTACACTGAGCGTGGCCCGACACGCTCTTGGCCGGTTTTTAATATATATGGGAGTAGAAACTCAGTTACTCTCTTACCGTATACATTGTTACTTTTGGGAGCTGTATATGAAGGTAGGTAATCTAAGATACGTAATTTACTGGAGCGAGTATTTTTATCTAATGTTAGTATGATTTCACACTCCTCTGTTATTAAGGACAAGCAAAACCTATCAAAGACGTTAATCACTTTGCAATGATTAAATAAACCCTTTTTATAATTTTTATATTTTTCTTTAATTTATTTCGGTACAATTGTTTTTAAAAGTGCTGATTGTAGGTTACAGATTTGTTCCAAGTAGGTTTTGAGTTAAAAAGTGTGCTGATTCGGTCAGTGACGAATAATATAAATGTACACTTCCATCAAATATCTCTCGAGCAAAAACAGCAGCGGAAATGGCGCCAATTCCTGAACTACGTAACTTATACTCAAAACTGTCAGAGATAAATCTTGTAAAGTCGATATAGTTCACGGTACGGGCAGAAACTCCGCAAAACCTGAACAACTTAACATTATGAAAATTTTAAGACACATAGGACGTTCTGGAAAATGTAATGTTTTATGTATCCCCGAATCTCGATTCAAGCACGAGCTAGTTTATTTACATTCGATCATGGGATGGGCAAGTTAGTAGCCATCTTGGTCTGAAAAGATTCCAAGATATGTTGGTAAAAAGTTTTTGAAATGTTTCGTTGAATACGTTTCTCGGTATGAAAGGCATGTTGGAAATCGCCGAAAATGCAAAATGTGAAGCGAAAATAGACTTGTTAATGCTGGCGGACGGAGGTATTTTTGTGTGGCAAACAAATTTTCTACATTATTAGTATATTGCGTTAGCGACGTAATATGCTTTCCTGCTTCAATATGCATATTCAAACTTAATTGAACAACGAGTAAGGATTTGTAAAAAACTCCGAAAGGAATTTATAGATCGTCCAGAATTTACGATGAAGCGCGTTACTCGTTCCTAGGTCGTAAAACATAAACTACACGCAGTAAGTAGGAATGAGTGAGGCACTACTTCTTGGATTAAGAGATGTAGGTATAAATGGAGGTAAATATTTTGAAACGTGTAATGTTACTTACACGCTGGAAAGAAACCCCTTTCGGCCAGTCCTACGGCAACTCACTTCACATCAATCAATCAATCACACTTCCATCAATAGGTAAAATGGAATACCTACTATTACAATTTACGGGTACAATGCGATGTATTGATGTACCTATTTGTCCTTATCTTCTAAGTCTATTTGTTCCTGTTCATCTGATCCTGATCAGCGGGTGGAAAATTGACAAATCGAATCTATCTACCAATGACACCGGAGTGACATTGCCTTTTGTTACTGTCCTTTCATTTCTATCTGGATACGCCGACTGGACATTGTATTGTGCCGCCATTTTTAATACCTTTCATTGTTGTTCTGTTCCGTATAGTAAGGGAGCTCATGGTTTAATCCTATTGTGTGTGAGTTCAACAATATCTTGCACCACCGTAGTTATTTGTTTATTTAATTAAATTTTAAAACCAATTTAAAAGGAGTATTCAAATATTACATGATAAATGTGACATTCAAAATGTAGTTTACGTTTAGATATCTACTGAAATAAAAATACAATAAAGTTACTTATCTGAAAAAAGCCAACCAGAATGCCGCGTAGTTTGACAATATTTTGTAGCTAACAAAACTTGCATTTCATCTATTCGGAATATTTTTCCTAGTACTAGGTATATACGTATAGCAACAAAAGCCTGTATTTGTAAGAACCTTATCGAGCCAATTTACTGCGGGTTTCCGCAGGCCAACGTCAATTTTGTATCAATTTTGCAGCCAAATTTACTTTAAACTAAAAATATGGACCGTTAGTAGGTAGAGGAAAATTGAAAATACTCATAAAAATTTAAAAGAATTTCGTTGATGACACCGTAGCTTGTATGTGAAAGAAAATAGAAAAGAAAAAATAACCCTAAAAGTTAGCGTTGTTGAGATTTTCTGCTTTTGTCACCCCGCTTTAGTTATGAAATGTCTGCTAGCGGATAAAATAATTGCTTCATTTTAAAATCGAATTAAGTCTGTGTTGATTTTCGCTATATTGTGGAACATGAAAACGGTAAGATTTTTAAGTAGGATCATCATCCTCCTAGCGTTATTCCCAGTACAGTTGCATCCTGAAGGATGCCTGGGGTCCACTACCTAATCCCAAGAGTTGGTGTAGGCACTAATTTTTACGGAAGCGACTGCCATCTGACCTTCCAACCCGAGGGGGAAACTAGACCTTATTAGGATTAGGCTTGTCAAGTGAGTGGGCAACGTGACTGTTAGAAGTTCTCAAGCCGCCCGGTGGCCTCTAACTTGGCTTAACGACTGCTATCATAGACAGCAACCGGGATCAACGGCTTAACGTGCCTTCCAAAGTACGAGAGCGCTCAGTTAGTAACCACTCAAAGCGGTCATCCATCCAAGGACTGACCTCGCCGGACATTGCTTAACCTCGCATACCGCACGCGGTACGCGGGCGCCGTTGGGTCACGAACGCTCCAAGATTTTTAAGTAGGATATTAATGTTAAATACACGATGCAACCATTGCTGTATATATTATAATACTTGTTATCTTTACCTATATACATTATGTGAACCATTCCGTATATTTTTAGGATTGTGTACCCAAGGGTTGCTAAGGGAACCCTATTAGTAAGCACCCGTTGTCCGTCCGTCCGTGAGCGAACTTTATCGACATTTACGTAACTAAACATTAACTGAGTATTCCGACTTCAGTGAAATTTCAGCTCAATCGGTTGAGGATGTATGTTTTACAATTCAGAAAGTTTTGACCCACACCATCATACAAGAGAGTATCTACTTTATTCGCCAACAATCTGCTCCGCGGTTTGGTGAAACTTTGTAATAGTTTTAAGTCTATTTAATGTATGAGCAATAAATAATACAAAAAAAGACATACAAACATGCAAGTTGCCTGTTTAAGTAAATAGTGTTTGGCCTGGATCGTTTTCTCTTCAATAGATTGAAATCAGGAATGGAACTTAAATAAAATATATGGGAGTTCAAACAGACAAAGCCGTCGCCCAAAGTACTGGATTTTTGGCAATCTTATGAACACATAGTCAGTGGTTAGTGTGGTGTCGGGTTAGAATAACACCACCCCCTTTCTTCTTAACTCGTCGACTATGGGAAGCAGGTTGAGGTGTGTTGTGGGCGATGGGCTGGTAACCTGTCACTGCAATATCACATTTTCTCCATTTGTAAACATACAGTTGCTAAAAGTGGCACTGAAATTCATTTTCGTGTACTCTACCTAGTGCCTACCCCTTTTGGGAATGTAGGCGTGAGTTTATGTATGCATGTATGTATGTATTAACACATCACTGTCTCTAAAAGCGTCAACAAAAATAACGACTTTGCACTTCTCGATTCAAATAAAAAAATAATCTCTTGCTTCACGTTCAAACAACACAAATTTTTTCGTTCAAAGCTTTTGCACAAAAAGTTATTCACCTTTGCTTCGTCTTATAAATAATTCAACCAGGCTTTGGCAGATGAGAATTGACACCCGGCGTTACATAAATTGAGATAAATGTTGGGATTCCTATAACTCGATATGGCTGTCCCTGGTTATGTCTTATTCAGGCGTTTTGTCTGACTTATATGTATGGCTGAATAGTCACTAGGCATTTTTGGGAACTCGACAAACACTATAAGAGCGCGTTCACACGATAACTATTTTGGATAAACGCTCCCATTCCAACCAAAAAAAATTGACGACCGCTTTGGCTTAGTTGGTAGTGACCATGCCTACGAAGCCGGAGGTCCTGGGTTTGAATCTCGGTCAGGGTATTATTTGAGTATTAGCACGAATATTTTTTCAGGAGTCTTGGATGTTATCTATGTATTTATCTATATCAGTATATTTATTGTCGTCTAGTACCCATAGTACAAGCTTTGCTTAGGTTGGGACTAGGTCGATTTGTGTAAGAATGTCCCCCAATATTTACTAATTTATTAATTCCAACCAAAAAATTTGACGACCGCTTTGGCTTAGTTGGTGCCTTGCCTACGAAGCCGGAGGTCCCGGGTTTGAATCCCGGTTAGGGCATTATTTGTGTTCCTTGGTCTTGGATGTTATATTTAAGTATGTATTTACCTATATAGGTACATACCTATATAGATAAATACATACTTAAATATAACATCCATATATCGTCGTCTAGTACCCATAGTACAAGCTTTGCTTAGTTTGGGACTAGGTCGATTTGTATAAGATTTTTGTCACTTTAATCCCTAATAGTTGCCACTTATCGATCACTTTTATTGTTATGAATGAAAGTGTGTATTGTTGGCACAAGCGGAGTCGCGATTACAATACTGTCGTGGTTAAATAGTTTAAGTGGCCTTATAAATTATGACAATAGTATTGATAATTACAAAAAAAAATTAAGAACCCTATGCTTTTATTGAAGTTTTTATCTACACTCATACAGTAAATCCTCTTTAATGTGTTCAAAAACCATCCTTAAATACCAGCTTAACAATATACTCGCCTACGGTTCGTTTAATAAAACCACACCCGTGTTTTAATGCCTCTTATTGTGTAATATTTGCATAAACTTCTATAAATAGTAACGGTGCATTTTTTGCATTTATTGTTGTAGTAGAATTTGAGGAAGGAAGCAAGAATAAAACTACTTTTACCTTGAAATTTGTCGATTTGACACGATATCTATACAAAAAGCCAAAAAATACATGTACACTATTATATTATGCTGCAATAGTCCTGTTCAAGGTATTAACAAAGAGAAAATATGCCATATACGTGTCAAAACACACTGGAAGTAGCCAAAATAAATGAGCGATTTTATTTAACTGATGAGGACCTTCAACCTATTATTTAACAAATTTAAAAACATCAATGATAATGCATTTCTAAAGCAGATTTTTTAAATGTTCAGAAAGAAAACAAAACATGTGCCTATTTTGCTTTTTACCAGAATAGAAACGGAAAAATCGCAAGCTAGTACGGTGCGGGACATTCATTCTCGTTCAAACTTTTTTAATAGGTATTGCCCTCTTGAGGATAACTCGGTCAAAATAAATATTTTGGTATCCTCCAGGGTGTATGTTCGGCTTCTTGCCGTTTTAGAGAATTCATACCGTATGCACTGTTAAAAATAAGACCATGAGCTATGCTTAGCCGAGAAAATTAGGCCATAAGCTGCGGTGACCGCTTACCATCAGGCGGACCGTACGCTTGTTTGCCACAGAAGTGGTATAAAAAGAATAATTGAAGAAATCATGGATATTATGAAACTTCAATTTTGCAGCTTAGACAGCTAAAGTATATAGAAAGTACAATATATGTACATTACAAGTGCATTCTACACTAACGTTGTTTTATTAAAAAAACATAAAATAATTACACGCGCTTCCTTTCACACATTTTAAATTTGTTAATATTTCCGCGTTTTATTTGAATTACGTTTCACTTGTTCAAACCATACTCGCGAAGGCTATGACAGAATAACAGCGTTGCGACTTGCACTCCTTGCAAATTGCAACATCTTGCCGAGTCTTAGCCTGTTCTTTATTGCACACAAAACATTGCTGGATTTACCTTGTGACCACGTGACATCTATGGGCGATGAACCTACAATTATTATATTATACTATATATTTTAAGCGAATGTGATACAGTTGTGTATAAGTTGTAGGTAACATTTATATAAGTATAAGTCTTGTTTTGTGTGTTTTATGGGAATAAATCATTTTTCTTTCTTTTCTTTCTTTTATTTTTTTTCTTTCTTTTCTTTCTTGTAGTTATCACATTTTACTTCGCATCATTTTTCGAAGACAAACCTACAATATTAATTCTATATTTTCAATGATGTGGATCAGCCTTTTGTTTATGTTCTAGCAAAACCTTTCAGCATTTCTTAGACCAAATAACCACTTAAAGTCATAAATCGCAGGCTGCCACGTACCTATAAAAGCACCCGTTAACATAACCGTACGAAAATCACACCCTAAGAACTATTTGCTGGAAAAACGTTTTTCACATTCGTTCAACTGTTTGTATTTTTACGTAGAATGCTATGGAATTCTGTGCACCGATTTTGTCCAGATCCGTCCGTACCTAACTTTCGCTTAGTTTTAAATCTTTTCGCACATTTTTCACACAAAGGTTGACCGAACAAATAAATGGAAAAATACTTTTTGACCGAGATATTGAAAACGGTTTTGGTTTACAATTGTGTATCCAGTTCTGTGTAAATATAGATAGTTCAAGTATTTCAAAAGAATAGGTATTATGCACGGCACTAACACTGGTAAACAGATGTATGTCAAAATTGTCAAATAAGGGTTATTTCTAATTGGTATTTAATACAAAATATAAAGATGTTAATCTGACCATGATTTATTAAAATAAAACATAGAAGTCATACATATTAACTAGGAAATCAAGAAATCTATTTTATTTGCCAAGATTTTGAACAACTTTTACTATAGGACCAACTTTGTAAATGTAACAAAAAAATCTGCTGTTTCATAGGATAGGTCTCCAATCGACAGACCAAACTGTATGAAATAGTGTTTTTGTTTTTCACACGGACAACGTTGGTTTCATAATAAAAGTTGTCGTATGGCAAATATTGGCAATTTAATGAACCGTAAGATATTCGAGAAGTACGGTTGCCAGTTTGTTGCACTTTTAGCACCACCCAGGTCACGTGTAGGGTAACAACGGTGGGTACTTCCTACGTAACGTGACGTACGAGACGTGGTGCAACTTACCCCCATATAAGCCCCATATAAAATTGGTTCAAAATCATGGTCAGAATGTCATTTTTATATTTTGTATCACCAATTAGAAGTCACCGTGTATATCATAGGTAGAAAACAATAGTAATTATTTATAATCGTACTTTACAGGACAGTCAATTTTTTTATCTAAAAGCAAGCATTACTGGAATACTCGCATACTTGATCATCACTCTTCTATAAATAACGACACCAGTGTAGGTACAGTCGCGAAATGAAAGGTTCGTCACTTGTGACGTGAGTGACAAGTGACGAACCTTTCATTTCGCGAGTATACATTCGATTAGTCGTGAAACTCGTAAATTAGTAAGTCTACTGGAAAACTAGATACAACCTCATTTCGATTCTCCGAGTCAGTAATTTACGTCATCTTCTTGACTAGTAAGTAATTGGCAGGGATACAGAGGGCCTACTCCGAACTTCGAAAATCGAACTTCGTGTCGTGCCCTCCCTTTCACTCTCGTGTTATACACTATATGACGTAAAGGTACGGCACGATACGAAGTTCGATTTTCGAAGTTCGGAGTAGGCCCTCAGGAGATAAGTGACGTGTTCTCTTTGTACACCCTTAGAAATCGATCGTTCCAATTGACAACATTTCATTTTTTTAAGCAGGCTTTTTTCCAATGAAATCAAATAGAGGATAAAAAGTTAAGTAAAACCACTATTTTAAATTCACGATTATATCCCAATTTCATATAAATAAATCAATTTCAAAAGTTCCTCATTCTAAAAGAGAGTAAGTGACAAGTAAGGTGTCACAGCGAAACAAATCATACAGAAGCACTGTTACCACCACCACCACCATATTAGCCCTAGGACGTCCACTGCTGGACATAGGCCTCCCCCAATTTCATGGGGGGTAAATGCCATAATCGCCACGCTGCACTGCACGAAGCACTGTTACTAAGACAAATTTACTAAAGAAAGTGAACTGCTGTTCTTTTTGTGCGCTGTGACTGTCACAATTTCGTAGTTATGACGTCATTACAACGATATGGGTTTTCTTTACATTTTTGTGAATATTATAAAACTAATAGCTATAAAAATATAAAAAATATATTTTAGGGTTTCTTGTTACCAAATTAACGAAATGAATAAAGATTTCATACTACTTAAAAATTTGAAAAGTTGTCAAGTGTGTGTGTAGTGAGGCGTTTTTTCAATAATTAATAATAATTTAGAACTCTATTGTTGAAATCTGAAATAATGTTAGCGGGTAGTTATTTACTTTACTAGTAAAGAAATAAATGAATATTCAACTTTGCAGGACTTAACTGTATAGGTATCATCTTATTGCTTTACCCCAGTTGCTACGCTGAAGAAAGTTGTACTGCCCTAGAGATTAAGGTTTAAAATACATTTTTAATTATATGAGCTTTCCACACAACAGCCATATCCAGGGGCTAGAAGGAGACAGTTATATGAATATCTCGCTTCAAAGTTTGCAAAGTAGACGTGGAACAGCCAAAAAATCACGACTTTCCTTCGGTTTTTGTATCCAAATTATGAAAATTTCAAATTAAAGGGAAAAATTGAAAAATTTAATGCTCCGAGCAGGATTCGAACCTGCGACATCTGGCATACGCGGCCAATCGCTCTAGCGTCTGAGCTATCGGAACAACCAAGCTCGTCCACGAAATCCTTCAATAGTTCCCTCTTACAACGCCTTAGGGAGGCGTACAGCGACATCTACCGTAGAAGAGTTAGGCTTCTATGAACGGCACCAACGTCTCAAATTACATTTGAGAAATCGTCAGTAACGATGAGCCATCCCATACGTGTACTAAATTAATGTTGTACTAAAGCAGTAACGCTGCATTTTCGTTAGCAGCGTTACTGCTTTAGTACAAAATTAATCCAAATTATGCTTTAAAATAGGATTTTAAGTGTTTTCTTTACTATGAATATACAGTAAATAAGTAACTTTTTATTTTTAGATATATAACAGTTTAATCCAATATTTAACGGAGAAAAAGTACTCCAAAGTCATGTGACAGCGATATTTGACCCAATTTTTTTTTTTAAAACGCTTGGTTAAAACACATAACACATATGACAATAATGGTATTCATAATAAATATAAGGATTTTCTCAAGTTATAAATGGTTAAATTAAATTGTAATGAAAAATTACATTTAGTACTCATTAATGGGCTGACATTTTGTTTACAACCTTTACTATTTCTCCTTTTCTACTTTTATTAATTGTATTATTTTTCTTGTCTCTTCTTTTCGGCGGATTCTTCTGTTTTTCAACAAGTAAGACTCACTTGACTCCTGTACTTTGTTTATTGTTTGCTAGTTACATTTTTAATCTATTTAGCATTTAATAGTTTGTGTATTTGCTAGTTGTTCTTCTTGAAGTTTGATTTGTGTTGTCTTGTTTGCGATTTAATGCTTTACCTTTATCAGGATTTTTTTTTCAATGTTGTCTATTTATTTTAGCAAAATTTGTAGCCGCAAGGTACGCCATCTGGAGGTCCGGATCCGAAGTCATGAACTTGGAGTTGTCCCTTTAAAGTAAAGAAATGTGATTTGTTTACATGAAGTAATTTAATAGTATTTTTTGATGTAAAGTAATATGTTAGGTTCTAAAGAAAATAATGACTAGCGATCATTCATAGTGAAAAATAAGTGTTCTGTGAGACCAGTATGGTACGCCATAAAAATCTTTTCAACAGGCCACAGGAAACTCAGCTTTATGTCAATGCTAAAAAAACTTTAACATATATTTTTTTATAAAGATATTTTTAGTATAACTGTATTGTCATAAATGACCACTGGATTAGTTAAATAATTCTTACTATTTTCGTCATTTTACTAAACATTCAATAAGTAAAGGTAACGAGATGTATAATGATAGCTTTTGTGGCCTAGGATGCAACCAATTCAAACCACCTGCGCGCAAATTTCACATTACGATGCAGTCTGTGTGTTATAGGTTACCCTCGCTCGTGTCACAGTAAATGTTATCTTAAGCAGTACGTCAACTAGAGACTCTTGAGCTGTTTAAACATGTGTTCTATTGAAAACCAGTTATATGCACACATGCGCGGTAGGTACAGTCAAAAACTTTTTTGGGACCCCCTTGAGGTTGAAAGTCTGTCAAACTGTATAGATTTTGTTTGCAAAATGTGTCCCGAATTAAAGAACGCGACCGTACCGTCATACACGTGATGGATTAACCGCCACGTCCTGCTAAGTCTTCTTAAGGCGACTGCCGCGGCGCGGATGCGTTACGATATATGAGAAAGCTGTCAGCTGTCAGTGTCAACTGTCAATCGAGTCAGTACTGCTTCTTCGCGCCTAAATTGAAATGAGTACTTTCTGACTGGCAAGCGATGCGCGAAATCGGGGTGATACGCTTCTACGCAAGATATTATTTCTGCGCAAATGTAATACTGACAGTATACCGTCAAGTGAGGAAATCTAAGCAAGATCAGTAAGTTAACATCAAAGAACATAATATTTCAGGGATAAACTCGCCTTTTTACCTATATATTTGTATAAGGTTGGGCCATGTTGTATGGGAGAGATAAATATTTACCAGTATGGCCATTCGTTTTTACCTATAGTTTTATTTTATATTGTTTTGCAATAATTATTCTTTAATAAAGTGTGCAATAGTGGTGATTCAGATTTATTTATTCGCAATATATGATGTAACTTGTTTTAACATGTTATTGTGTACAATATAGTGCTTACATATGTATAAACATACATATAAGATTACAATTATAAATTACATACCAATTCTCTATTGTCATCGTTAATAACATTAATTAATAAACAAAGACAATTTAATGTAACGAATTAAATAAATCATATATAGTGATGTCAGCTTAATCTAAAAATTATACAAAGTAAACAAATAATTTAAGACATAGCTAAGTTCCGTCTAAAAAATATTAGAATTTCAATTAAGTATGTGTATTTATATTCGTGGAACCTCCCTATTTTGAAGTCTGTTAAATATCCATTCAATAATTATTAAACACGTTTAATGTTCCTTTGTTTTCGCGAAAACAGGTCGACATCTAATAGCAGCGCGACTTAAAACGTAACAAAGAACGTTCAAACGCTTTAGAGGTTTACAATGGTTCGTGATCCCTTTCATAAAGCCAAAGGTATCATTAAAGTTAGTAACGGAAGCCTTCGCGCAGTGAATATTGTGTTAACAGTAGGTTTTGAATGAGTTCCTTTTATTATTTTAATCAATTTACACTCGATTTCCTGAACATTGATCCGTACATACATCATGTGCGTAGTACATACACGATGCGTCTACATTTAATAACACAACTTATGTTGAGTTTAGTGTACGAAATACAATAAGTGAAAAAGAAAAGGAAAAGAAAAAAATAATAATTACATTAGTTACAGGTCGTCGTTAAAAAACTTATATGTCGTTCAATATATCTACATCTACTCATACAATCTCTGTTCAGTGTACACAGGTAAAAAGTAAATAATTATAACACACTACAATATAAAATGTTCTTCATTGCTCACCAAAAATAGTATAACATAATTGAAAACATATTAAAATTAGATTTGTTATAAACAGACCTAGGATTCCGTGGGGCAAATCGTAACAAATCTAAACTCATTTATCGATACTAGTTCTAAATACTAGTAACCGCCCCCAACATTGTGTGTTTTTTTGTAACTTTAATTTAGTTCTGAAGACAAGTATGAAATTCACACGTAGCATCTTTAAAATAATCGGCAGGTTACATATAAATAAGGCGTAATACCGATTGCACTATAAAATAGTTGATACATATTATCTTAACCTCTTCAGATAATTAAATAGACGTAACTTACCTACTTAGACACTATCTACGAGTATGAAACAATACTTGTCAATGTCATCGGACACTGTCATTTGTAAAGACGTGCTATTTCATACATATTTTATATTTGTGAATGAAAAATAAATAATGCCTCTTCAAAAAATGACTTGCTTAAAAAGCATCCAGAAAATTATTTCTAATTTTTTTTTTCGCGTTTAATATAAACGCGGGTCTAAGCTACACTGTAGCAAATGTCAAGTGACCTTTCATCGCAAAAAATATTCTCTTGTTAGGCACATGAAAACCGAAAGACATACAAGTATTCAAGAAGGAAAATATAAATATAAATGAGTTTATCGATATAGGAAGTCCCTAGCTGTCAAGACGATTTGCCCCACGGAATCCTAGGTCTGGTTATAAACAAAGAATACTATACGCGTACAATTTCAATAACAATTTTTTTAGAGTGACCCACTTTCTTAAATGGGTCAATGACTATTTCTTGTTATGATTCTGTCCCGTTAGCCAGAAGAAAATATGATAGTATAACTTTAAGCTTAGCGGATCTTCCCCATACGAGTATTATTTATGGTATAACATCAATGTCCTTTTATGGGCGCGTGCGTAATGGGCATACTGGGCATGCGTAATTACCCGTCCTATTACAATATTTTTACAAATTTTGTTACTTCTTAGATAATAAATGGAACTATTGGTTTGTTATATAAGTCGCATTTTTAAGAAGTTAGGAGAGTCAGCCATGGCAACTAGCGACAGAAAAAAGTAGTTTTACCCAAATATAGTTGGGTTGTATACTGGTACGATTTGTTTACTGTACTAAAGTGCCAGTAACGGCGACTGCAATTTGGCGCCTTTAAGTTCTACTCCGAAATCGACAAAATTAAAATAATAAAAGTACCTGAATAACTTTAACTTAATTATACAGGTGCTATCAAGTATATCGCAACGGGCAACGCTTCAAATGTATCTGAACTATTATAATTTTCAAGCATTTGATACCTGTTTAGCCCAGCGGCCTTGCCTAGCTGACGTGTTTGGATCCTTGTAAAGAATTTACTTGTGTGATGAACACGGATATTAATATCATCATCATCATCATCATGTCAGCCGAAAGACGTCCACTGCTGGACATAGGCCTCCCCTAAAGACCCTAACCCTACCCTATATTAATATATCATTTTCTAATTTCCATTCCCAGCAATATTCCTATCGTGCACTATTGATAAGGCTTATGGATCCATGTAGTTCCAGGGACGCCCTTCTGGGGGTTATATCCAGGGCCACGAGCACACCACTGAATAACTTGGTTTCCCTCCTGGGTGCCACGCTAGCTAAAGTCGAGTCCAGAATTAGGCGAACTAACTTGACAGTTCATTGTACACTAATGTTGCCACAGTTTGGCTAGTGCTGTTAATATCGATGTTTAAAAAGTCTAGTTAATCAAAGTAATAATTTTAGTAAGCAAACTAATAATAATGAAAATTGGTTGGAATTAAAAATACATCGAACATCATTTTGGACATCGTTAAGGAAGCTGTCCGCCATTTTGTTTTGTTTAATTAAATTGTTGTAGTTCGTCCCTATTTGGCAAGTATTTATGACTGTGAAAGTTTCGACGATAATTACTTGATAAAATATAAATAGAATCAGATTTATAGAAGACACAAGGTTATATCGACATATTTGTGTCGACATAAACCTATCACTATTAATTTTTTTCTATGTCTGGCATCATTTTCGACTGTCAAGTTAGTTCGCCTAATTCTGGACTCGACTTTAGTGAGAGTTGGGACCTGCGTGACCTCGGGAGCTTACTCACTACCAGGAACACACCATACTTACAAAACAAGTGGTGGTAATCATGCATGCGGTATTTCGGTCCTAACCTTTACCGTAGGTTTATAAGGCTGGGTTGCACCAAACCGTCTGTAATCGTAAGCTGTGTTCGTTTAAATTTGAGTGTATAGAAAATTTGACAAGTTTCTATGGGATGACAGCTGCTGGCGCCATATTTAACGTTGATCAGTCTGTGATCGTAAGTCGGTGCAACCCAGCCTTAATTAAGAAGTCATATCGTTTAATTGCTCATGCAAATAATATTTTTAAAAGGAATATTTCAATAATTTTACGACCATTTAAATAATTCCTAGCACGGTCTTTTAACTTTCAGCAAAATGGTTTCGTGCATTCATACAATTTAAATGGTAGCGTTTTTTAAAGTATAAGTCAAATAATAAAGATTATTTATTTCGTTGTTAAAGTAGGTACCAGAACATGATGGTATGGGTGTTAGTTCGCCAATAATGAAGTGAAGTCATTAAATTTCTAAACTATTTCCTATTTCTCATCAACTCCGTTTACATTCTCTGCGGTCATAATTAACAACTAACTGGTTAGGACGAAGATTACACAATTAATTGTTAGAATACAATAAGGCTTTCAATACCTCAGTGGCTGCTTGACTCGCCAAATAAATACGCTCACTGCGTAACACTACTACGCGCTTCGCCAATACCATGGGTTTTCGTAACACTACCACGTGATTCGCCGATACCATGGGTTTTCGTAACACTACCACGTGATTCGCCGATACCATGGGTTTTCGTAACACTACCACGTGATTCGCCAATACCATGGGTTTTCGTAACACTACCACGTGATTCGCCGATACCATGGGTTTTCGTAACATTACCACGCGATTTGCCGATACCATGGGTTTTCATAACACTCCTACGCGCCTCGCCGATTCCATGGTTTTTCATCTTCAATACAGTTACGTCAGAATCTTACTCGATCTGTCAATTTGAAAATTAATTAGTTTTACGTTCTTCGAACAACTTGCTCTTAAACCTTCTATTTATAATTTAATTTACATACGCTCAAGAATGAAAATAAATTAAAGAAAGTTTACACTTTTGCCAAGACTTAATCCGATTCAGATGTAATATGAATAATTTCAAAACAGTGTGGATGCATTAAAATATCTGTTTTGTCGAGAAATTTCCGTTATTTAACCGAAAAATTCCCTTAAATTTATCGGAAATGTAGAAATTCAGGTTCGGTTTGCAGCTCAGACAAACGGTATTTTACAACACTTAAAATTATTTTATTTACATCGTTACCAATAAATAAATCTTACAAATTTTCTCGAAAAAAAAAGACACTTCAGCTTATTCATTTAATTTTTTACATAAAAGGTATTAATATAAAAAAGGCGCAGTTTGACCGTGGAAAATGGTGTCATCCTTACATCAGTCATATTTCCCTACAAACTTCACGCTGACTGAGCATTATTGACGTTTCGTAAAATGTTGCTGATTTGACGAACCCATCATTAAATTACCGTATTATTTCAAGGGGCAAGTGTTATCTCTATATGTTACCCTGGACGAAACGCGTAGCAATTAGATAAGTCGTGTTTGTTGTGTTACGGAAAAACGCTACGCCGTAGCACACTTAACGTTCGATGGGCCTCGAACACTTTCATCGCCGCCTTTGCTACGGGCTACGCTCGTAGGCCGTAGCAATGTATTCCCGGTATATAGATAGGCCGTAGCACTATGAACAGAGTACCCGACAATCGGGTTCTCGGTGCCAAATGTTGTTCCAACGTTGTCGTATCGCTAGACATCTTCTGGGTGAGATCGCTTCATCGTCGGCCTCATCTTTGCCTCCTGGCTAGATGCTGGCCAAGAGCAATCCTATTTTTAATAAAAAATAAATAAATAAATTACAGGGGGAACACATAAATATACACTATCGGTCAAAAGTATTTAGGCACTCATTGTTTTTCCACAGAATTGTATTCAAAAAATATTTTCCGAATAAGACTGAAGTCAGAGTCACTTGACAGTTTTCGGAGCAGTTTGCATTTTTTTTATTTAGCTGACATATCGAGCTTTGAAATGGTATGCAGGATAGCCTTGTAAATATTCTACTTACCAGCAGACCAGCGTTTAAAATCCTTAAAGCTGTTTCTAGTAGAAAATTGTTTCATTTTCAATGAAACAGTATTTAATGTTTTTTTATCGCTGAAAAAGGAAACTATAAATTTAAAAAGGATGTCTTCGGTGTCAATGTCAGGCCCAGTATATTAAATAAATAAATAAAAAGACAACCAGCATCTAAAATAATCCATGGACTTTGATTAGTCAGAATCAATCTGCTGTGTAGGCATATACAATTGTAAGGAAATAATGTGTGCCTTCATACTTACAAGCGGTAATGTACGTGTGTCAGTCTAGCGAAAACTTTCGAGCAAAGTGCCTTAGCGGCACTTAAAGTGTTACCTGATAAATCTCCAGTCTTATTATATCTGTGTCAATCAAAATCCACCGATTGAAACTCTCGCCAAAGTTAAACGATTGTTACGGCATTTTAACCAAACTTTCGATGAGATGCATTGAGGTGGTGCTCTAGCTATTAACACAATGAATTCGCAAATAATAAAGGCTCAAAAATGGAGTTAAAACTTTCTTAGGTTACGTGTCCGCTTTCCATGGAATCTGACAAGCCATTTACTTTATTTTTTCACTTCACTGTTCCTTAAAAAGTCATCATGTAAAAGTATAGAAATGAAAAATGTTTAGCGTGGTTTTAAAAACTGGTGTTATTCAGACAGCTGCGTCCCTTTCAGCTGGTTAACTGTGATGTGTGATGGGTTATATAACAGCGCGCCCTCGATTCGGCCGAGCGCGTGATTTGTGTGCATAGGCGGCGTACAGCCAGAATTAGAAGTAGCTTTTCATTGAGGAGGTCAAAAACACTTATAAAACGATTTTTCTTAATGAAAAAACCTTAAAATGGCATGTTAAATGTATTGGTCGTTAACGTTCCATCTTTCGATGGATGATGATGGGAACGTAGTGTACAGTACCGCTACCATGAGATGCTATCGAAAATATACATTACGTTACTACAGTCGCTACCGAATAAACGCGTTTCGAGTAGATTTCGATTGTGCTCGTACCATGAGTCAACCGCGCGTTCACTGCGCCCGCCAGACGCTAACGTAATATTCGCTAGCGACTAACGTTTTGTAGCGGTTGCCGTAGATTGGTACCATGAGTCACCAATTTGACAGTCGCTATCGAAAAATACCGTATCGACTGTAGTAAACTATTTCACTAGCAAATTGGAGCGTGAAAGCTTATTAGAGATCTTGTTTCATAAATTATTGTAATAATTATTTATCTAAATAATATCGGCAAGGCATTATTTTGTGTGGAATATGTTAGCGACGGCTGCGTAAGAAGATGAACGACAAATAACAGAGATAAATTCAGGATGATATGAGTAATAAATGAAAAAATTCACTTCAACATACTATAAAATGAGATTAGGTTTATTAATTATATATAATCTATGTACATCTAATCACATGAAACAAAAAAAACATAATAAAAACTGGGAAGACTGCATCACTCAGTTTAATAATAATTAAAAATAACCAAAGCAAATACAAGATTCACTAACATTTGACCTTGTGCTACTGTTCTACGACACTTTAAATTAGCAGGTTTATTTCTATACTTTTTAAAGGAAGCCTTGGGTACTTAGCCTTTTGTCCAATATCGTCCTTGCTGTCTTTTCAGTATAGTTAGAAAGAGAGCGTTGTATGCTGTGAAGTTAGGCACGTCACTCCGATCGTAACGTAAACTACTCGATGAATCGAGTTAACGTTAGCGAGTATAGTAAACGTGTAATTGACTCATGGTACGAGTACCGATCTGTAGTTCTATGAGTGACCACCAGAGGCGCTGTACTTATTCTCCATACTGATTGTTTACGCAGTCGCTAGCGAGTACGGTCACTGCAAACGCATGGTAATGCTACTGTAGACAGCCTTCCTAAATAATGGATTACTATTGTCAAACTAACTCCTGGCAGTATTCTTTAAAAAAACCAGACATGTTACTAAATCCCCATGTCGTAGTGAAGCTAAAGTTTGACTACTAGTACCAAGGGGCACCAATCGCCCTACGGAGAAAACTTTTCTGAATAACCTGAACCAGCTTGAGCGACGTCATAGGCACGTAAGCAAAAGCTACACTTGCATAATGTCAGCTTATTTCTAAGTGACATTTTAGTAATCATCGGCCCAAGTCTAGCACGAACAACGCACGGTTGCATACCCTACGGACGTGTCTTTCTCTGGTTGAAAGCGTACTTACGATGATCCGTAAAGAGCGCGGTATCATCCCCGACCAACCTCAGATGCACTTTAGGGTGCCTGGGAATATCGTTCGTGAGTAACAAACAAATAAAGAGTGGGAGAGAGCACGGAGCCTTGCGGGACTCCGGCTTGGATGGTGTGTGGGTCCGAGTACGTTCACTTAAGTCTGTAACGAAAGCCTCAATCTCTGGGAAAATCTCGTATTGTGGCCGGAACACGAAACCTCTTGACAAGGTCACTGACTTCCTTAACCGACACCGCTAAAACGGGTGAAGTTACGAGCCGCGATCTCCTGTCCACCTCGGAATCTTCTCTCAGACCTGTGAGGGGTCTTGGGAAGCCTTACGTGGCTGTGCCACTTAAAGCGGAGTCCAACGCCGTCCGCAACTACGAACGGGTGGCTAGGGTGAGCGTTGTCAGAATTGATAATGGGATCGTCCGCTTCGTCCGTCGGCAACGTCGAGCCCTGCCGGGGTGAATCCTTAATAGGGGAAGCCCAGCGAGCGACGCTCGAGCCGACGGCACTGCAGGTACTCTTGTGTCCTGGACTAGCCGTTTTGGTGTAAGCAGGTTTACTTGCCGATTGCCGAGCAAACGGCGCCTTTTATAGCTTATAGCCTCTTTCCCATTCCCGTTCCATGCAGGTTGTGCAGGGGAGGGGAGGAACGATTTTGCTGTCAAATATTTCGTAGATATTTCGTGATTCTTGGCAAGTGTGCGGATAACAAAGGAAATGTTTGTTGTAAATTTAAGCGTTACTAGTTGGCAGGGCACATTAACTAGTAAGAAATATTGTACGAAGTGTTATTGTCACGGCGTTTTATGGTAGGTATTTTAGGCCCAATTCTACTGAGCTGCAATAGTGACTTAATCTGCATTGCAAGACTCGTCACCGCGAGGGATCCCCGCGATAGCTTAGTTGGTTCAGAGCAATGCATTGAATTCAGAGGTCGTGTAATCAAACCCCACTCTTATATTCTTGCAGTGCAAGTTCAGTTCAGTTCCGTTCTTTATTTGCTCACAATTAGAGAACAGTCATACAAATACACAGTTCACATACAGATTTAACAAACACAAATTTTAGAATATTCTACAAAAGCTAACAAATAATTAATTTAATTAAGAGTGACGCGGTACAGTCAGCGTCAAAGAGACATACAAGTTAAAATTACTAGAATTTAGAAACCAATAATATCTCTTTAACCATCATTTTACCGTGTCTAATTATAATTTCATTTCACGAGGAAATGCGTAGTGTATCTAACCGTGGCCGCAATTCCATTCATCTTGTCAGAATGGAATATCTTAGGCGAAAACGTCAATGATATCTATACGGCGTATAAAAGCGAATGTTCGTATGACATACCGGAGATGTAACATTTTGTAAGTCGAATCGTGTCCTTGATACAACCTCACTTTAAAAGCCCACTAATAAAGTCCCCTATAGTAATGTGGCGTATAAACATCTACACTCCGGCCCTTTATTCAAATAATGTCGTTACAGCTGACCCCACTTGGCTTTGAATAAAAAGATTTTGTGGGTCAGTAATCGAACCGGGAACTTTTCGTGATAGTTCAGGCTCCATCGGGATTTATATCAATGCAAACATTCTGTAACTTTGTAGGTTACATTAAAATGTTTGTGGAAAGAAACTATTTCCAATACGCTTTTATTGGTAGTTTATTGATACGGTTAGAAGTTCAAAATAAAGTGTTCCTCATGATGAAATTAATTGAGCCATTTTACTAGTTCGGATTCCACGCGAAAATATTAACGTTAATTGATTTTGAAGTGTGACTATTAGGTTAAATAATCCACACCATACTAATCTAAATGTTACGAGTATAAATAAGAAAGTAACTTTGTCTATTTGTCGCATTTTTACGCTTAAACCACTAGATGGATTTAGAGGAAATTTGTCATGGAGGTAGATGACCCTGGAAAGGACAAAAAATAGCTTTATCCCGGAAATGGGTGTAGAAAAAAACATCATCATCAACCTCTTAAAAACGCATACAAAACGCCGGAGCTTAAAATACCCATAGATGTCGGACTCTTTTTACACACACGTTTTATGTAAGCGCATATCAAAACAGAGATATAATCACACTCTTCGACCCTCAGTCAAAAGAAACACGTAATGCTCTAATTCCCGCAGAAACACCGGCATTAATAAAAAATCGCGTTAACACTCGGAAAAGCGAGGAAAGCGCCCATAGAAAACCGTCGGAATTTCCACAGCATTCCCGGGAATTATTTCCACGGCGTACCCGGGAATTAAGAGCGCTTTATGCTTTCATTTTTATCTAGTAAGTGTTCGCCGTGTTTATTTCTGCAGAGATATGCACGCCGGTTATGTTGTCAAGCTTAAAGTAAGATTTTATCTTGGTATCTTTTAAGATATTCTTTCTAAATGCATCTCTTTTTACGCAAAACATCTCCATCGTGTCCCAGGCTCAATTTTTTTCTTGCCTATCCTCTAGCGTGGGGTATTGTTGTATATGTCGTTTAGGATTAGTATAGGTAGGTAGTAGAATTCTGATTGCGTGATATTTAAACTTTAAAGTTGCTGGAGTCATTAAAAGGAAAACTATCACAGGCTTATGAAAAATACTTGGAAACACAAAATTTTCGTACAATTTCTATTGATTGCTTAGATACAATTGTTAGTTGTGTCAAGTCAAATACACATAGTAAATATAAGTTTGTGAACTTTAAAGTCCGTGTAATTTATTAATTTATTTATAAGCTTAAATATTTCACACAATGTAATTGTACAAATGGCGGGCTTAATGCCAAATGGCATTCTCTACCAGCCAACCATTGGGCTAAACAGAGATTTATGAAAGGTGCAAAGAAAAGTATGATAATATCTACTAAGAAAATGTGAAGACAAATCAATATAATAATATTTAATAATATTTGTCGGCCTGTTTAGCCTAGTTGGTAGTGTCACTGCCTTCGAAGCTAGAGGTCCCGGGTTCAAATCCCGGTAAGGGCATTTGTTTCTGTGGTGAGCAGAGACATTTGTTCCTGAGACTTGGATGTTTTCTATGTATTTAAGTATATATCTATTAAATATATCGTCGTCTAGTACCCATAACACAAGCCTTATTGAGCTTACTATGGGACTAGTTAGATTTGTGTAAAAATTGTCCCCTAATATTTATTATTATTATTTATTATTATTATTATATAAACACTGTTCGGAGTGGTCCTATTTAGTTGATAAGTTCAGGTTAGTTGACGAAGCCTGTTGCGGATTGCTTTATTGTTGTGTGTGACGACGCCTATTGCTGATTTACAGTTGTACCCACCTGACGAAGCCTGCATTGCGGATTAAAATTGCATGTTAAAATTTTGTACTGAATATTAAATAAATTGGACTTGGACGTATTTAAGGAAGAATTCTTGTTCGACATCGTACACTGTAAATAAACATACATAAATACAAGATTTATATAAGTAACATACATACAAGAATAAATATACTACTTCATATTAAATACATACTATAAGTATAATTAAAGGGATGGATTCTACTCGAATTATTGTTTAGGCATATGCTTACGCAGCATTCGCTTGAAATAAAATGTTAGTCTCTAAGGTACTTGTAATATGGGCCTCAGATGCCTGAAATAAAGGATTATTATTATTATTAACTGTATGGAAATGACAGGTTTCAGTATTGACTTCTTAACCTCCGAAAATTATACAGAGCCCTACATTGTGCGTTGTCTGACATGCATTTGGTCGATTTTTTAGTGGAAAATTGCATTCACAGCTTTACGCACACACGAAAGCATTTCTTAATAATCCCTCAGTTTCTTTGTTTACTATACATGTCATCGTCATCATCATCATACTGTCGATATCCCAGTACAGTTGCATCCTGAAGGATCCCCATAGTCCGCTACCTAATCCCAAGAATTGGCGTAGGTAGTAGTTTTTACGGAAGCGATTGCCATCTGACCAACCAAGCGGTCACCCATCCAAGAACTAACCTGCGCCGATTTGTTCACTATACCTATATTGTATGCTATATCATTAATCATACTGGTTGGGAGAAAGACTATTTATTAAACGATATCACTCGCAATATACTCACAGATTTTTATCAACGTCGTCCATATCAAATGATATCTACACTTTAAGGAGAAACTTTGCCTCATTATGCGTGTTCTGTCGCTTGTATAATGGGTTGTGCTCCGAAGAACTGTTTGATATGATGCCCACGGCTATTTCATATCGTCGCACCGCTCACCGTCGGCAGGGCATTCATCCTTACACCTTAGTTTTTTTTTTGGCGCCGTGTGACGAGATAGATAGTTCTAAATATTATAATAAAATCCTATTGTTCTCTGTCTTATGCGAATAAAGATACCTACTTACTTACTTAGTACCTAAATGGTCGCGTACGGTACGGATTCAGAGGAATTTCCTCCATCGGATGCTCCGGTTGTGGAATGAGCTCCCTGTCGAGGTTTTCCCGAGAAGGGGGGCGGGGGGTTACAGTATGGGCTTCTTTGAGAAAAGAGTGTATACATTTTTAAAAGGTTGGCAACAGACAGACAGTTGCAGACGTCCGTAGGCTGCGGGGACCATTTACCATCAGGCGGGCCGTACGTTTGTATGCCTCCGACGTGGTATAAAAATACATCAATACATTGTACTACAGCGAATATTGATCACATTCAAATTTAAACATTCATAAACAACTACAATGTATTTTACTCGCCTATAAAGACACCATAAACTCGTGGAAGTGGTTTCTATTATCCCTTTTATTCAGATAGTTTATTCTTATGTTTAGAATGTAAGATATTGTCCTGATTTGTGTCAACTGTGACAGTTTTAATGTAATAAATGTCTAGAGTATTATACGCTGAGGTTAACTTTGAACCCCTTCATATTTGAATGAATTGATCACTCAGACGCCAAGGTATCAAAAATTGATGCCACGTTTAAACCAATAAAAACACATGATAATATATTTTTTTCATGATCAAAGTTGACCTTCACTCCAAACTTTTTAGTGGTTGTTGGCGCGGTGGGCACGACGACACTCGACCACTTTATAGGTTCTTGGCGTTTAAAGGGTTACAATTGTATTAATTAAGGCGCTTTTTTTTATTGTTGGACCTCATTAAAAAATATGCTTTAAATTCAATCAATTTTAGACACACACTGGATCCAGTCGATAAGTTAGGTAATTTTTTTTCGCCCCACCGGTTAGTATTAAAAAAATTGTTTGATCATTTGTAGGTATGACTTTGGACAAGACGCTTATAAATTAAATTTGTATTAAGCAGTAACACTGCTAACGAAAATTCGAAATTTAGAAACTAAAGGGAAAAATTTAATGCTCCGAGCAGGATTCAAACCTGCGGGATCTGTCATACGCGGCCAATCGCTCTAGCCTCTGAGCTATCGGAACAGCCAAGCTCGTGCACGAAATCCTTCACTAGTTCCCTTTTAGAGGCTAGAGCGTTTGGCCGCGTATCCCAGATGTCGCAGGTCCAAATCCTGCTCGGAGCATTAAATTTTTCCCTTTAGTTTGAAATTAAGATGCTTGTACTGCAAAAATTCGAAGACTTTTAGCTCCAGCCGCTTGGCTGTCAAATCTGTATGACAGGTGTGACATACGACGGAAGGACAGACAAGTGCACGACATCAATAGGGCTTCGGACCCTTTGGGTACGGAACCCTAAAAATACTATCAATCATTTTTAGACATGAATGTCGTCTTCAAGCGTCAAAATAAAATAAAAGTAATGCTCGATTAGGAACATGGCTTTAAAGAGATTAGAAATGAACCTATTTTCGGTTTGCCGACTTACCCGGGTGGCTTTCTGGCTTAGCCGGCTCCGCGTAATCGTTTATGAAATATATCTTTTCTAGCGTACCAAAATACAATGACGTCTTATTTTTGTATCACAGTGAATACTATGATTGTACGACTGCTTAAAACTGCAGTTGCACTAAAGTTTTATATATCACCTTATTATATCACTTGTATAGTTTGTGATCATCATCATCCTAGCGTTATTCCCAGTACAGTTGCCTCCTGAAGGATGCCCGGGGTCCGCTACCTAATCCCAAGAATTGGCGTAGGCACTAGTTTTTACGAAAGCTACTGCCATCTGACTTTCTAACCGATGGGGGAAACTCGACCTTATTGGGATTAGGCTTGTCAAGTGAGTGGGCAACTTGACTGTTTGAAGTTCTCAAGCCGCCCGAAGCCATCTAACTTGGCTTAACGACTGCTATCATAGACAGCAGCCGGGATCAACGGCTTAACGTGCCTTCCAAAGCACGGGAGCGCTCAGTTAGTAACCACTCAAAGCGGTTACCTATCCAAGGACTGACCGCGTCCGACATTGCTTAACCTCGCATACCGCACGCGGCACGCAGGTGCCGTAGGCCACGAGCGCACTTGTACAGTGTGTGATATTGTAATAAATCACATTTGACAGTTGACGTTTCTAGTGATTAATGAGGCTAGATGAATCGTTTGCTATCATCATATTAGAAGAAGAACGCCCACTGCTGAACACAGGCCTCCTCCAGGGATATTCACAAAGACCTCGTCACATGGCAACCCTGCCAGGATCCATAACTGTGAAATATACTTATTTTTGGCCGGAATTTCGATATGATTTCAAAAACAGTTTCATGGGCTGATGTTATTCTTAGATTTGTGCCGTTTAAGATTTCAGGAGACAATAAATGAGTGGGATTAAATATTATAACTATTACGTGCTATTAATTAAAAATATTTGTGTCATTCGCAAGCGAACAGAACGGAACAGAACGGAACCTTTTAGCTGTGTCAATAGGGCGCTATTAACGTAACGTCACAGTACGGTATTTAAAATCATTAAAATAATTAAATAAAAGTTGATGTTTGATGTTCATCGAATATTTCGTGAGTTCTGTTTATTAGTACCAAAAGTCCTAAATATTTTTACATAATATAACATATAACATACATAACATAACATAAACTCACGCCTATATTTCTAAAAGGGGTAGGCAGAGCAGAGCACACGAAATTAAGTTCAGTGCCACTTTAAGCAATTGTAGGTTTATAGATGGAGAAAATGTAACATTGCAGTGATAGGTCGCTAGCTCATCGCCCACAACACACTTCAACCTGGTTCCCATGGTCAATTCTTACGACACCCAAGGGAAAACAGGGGGTGGTGCTATTCTAAAACGGCACTACACGGAGTTACTAAAAAACAGAACTTACGAAAATACTTGAAAAACATCAAACTTTAACTTATTTACGTATTCTAATAGTACATCACGATACAAGTGCAGAGAACAGGAAATTCGCAACGAGTGGTGATAAATTAAAACACGACCGAAGGGAGTGTTTTAAATCGACACGAGTTGCGAATTACCTGTTCGCACGTGTATCGTACAACGTTTTACAGTACATATGGCTCTTTAAAGTTTCGACATATACCGTAATCTGCTGATTACCGCACTCGTGCTGTAATGTAGCACCATATGTACTGTAAAGTTTTTTTTAAATATGTCCAAAAAGAGAACCAAGTTTGACCACGGAAAACTGTGACGTCATTATTCTTGCGAACTTCATGGCATCGCTAAAATATGGTGTTAGAAATCGGTATTGACATCGACAAAGATTCCTTTACTTAAAAATTCCACTTTTGACACAGTGTATGAATTAAATTAAATTCTGTACATATTATACCTACAACTATATATAATTAACACAAATCGAACTAGTCGCATAGTATAAGCTTAATAAGGCTTGAATGGCGAACGATGAATACAATACTTATATTCTTATCTACGCCATAACAAAATTACAAAACAGTTTATAAAATAACCTAGGTTATTGGCATGTCATTTCAGACACAATGTTTATTGTTAAATAAAATAAATATATGAATATTAGCTTATCTTCATGCTGCAAAAGATATGGTTTGTATGTAATGATTATAATAACTATATGTCTGTTCGTTTTTGTGTCGTAAGATTCGCTATTGTTATTTTGTGATAAATGTGTTCGTGTGTGCCGTATAACAACTCTATTGCAAGTAAAAACTACAAAGCTGCTTATTAATTGCAATAGGGTTACAAGTTGTATAAATATCACGATGTGTAGCCCTGTGTCACAGTAGATGTACAGTTTAAAGTAGTAAAACAAATCCCCATGAACATCCGATTTGACGCACTCACACAGACACGTGTCGCTATACTATTTAAATTTTGAACTGATCGAGATGTATTAAATTAGTCTGCTTAAAAAGCGAGTTTACTGTCCAAGTAAGACGATTCAAACTCTAATGGCAATTTTATTTGAAAACGGACATATTAATTACTTTCAACTATACAATAACACAGGTTTCGATGGTTTATCAGTATGTGCTACGCATGTGGTGCAACTGGTTTTCTACAAAGCTTAGATCTAAGGGTATTAAGAGACTCAAGTTGAGATACCTACTGCTTTATCTAATGTATTTAATGTTCCTATGACATTTGCTAAAAGATCTCATTTTACTTAGAATCGTCTTGTTTTTTTCTCACAAGTAAATGATTTATTAATATAAGAGTAACAGACGAATATTTAAACACAATAATAATATTTTTTTTGTTTTCACTTGTCCTGACATGGAACACTAGAAGCGTGTAACTGTGTAAATTTTAAGTCCCACCATTTGTAAGCACAAGTCGATACATCCAGTTCACAAAACGTCTTGTTTCCAGATGATGACAACCCCGTCCACAACGAAGCTAACCACCTGGCGACCCTGCCCGAGGAAGAAGCAGCCGTGGCCATGATGGGGCTGCCGAGAGCTGGCGAAATCACCAGGGCGCAGCTGAGGATTAAAGAGAGCAAGGAGTTTAAGGTACTTCCTTACTTAGTCCGTTGGCAAAAGCGATCCAAAAAGAATCTTGACCTCTAACACGAGGATGCGCTACTTTTCTCGGTTCTGCGCTCTTGCCAATTGCTGATTTGGTGTTCGTGTCGATCGGTCTGGATCACGTCACTCCAGCGATGCCTTGGCCGCCCGACAGGGCATAGACCTTAAAGATGACCACGGTAACAACACAGAATAGATGAACAATGTAGAGAATGATCACTGAGTAACAAACCTGATGTTTGGTTTGATAATGTCACACGCCTTTCTATTTTACCTAGCCGAGTCCCATTACGTTAGGGTTTTCAAAATCATCTACTAGTTAAAAGTATTCGTTTCATATAGATAGATAGTAGCAGCCAAAGTAGGTAGATATATCATAATATAATAATCTTTATTACTATAGGAGTAAGGTTGTTGAAAATAAATATTGGGCCCCTTTATATAATCAATCTATTTCATGCTGAATGCAGCATGCTTGCTACATTTGCCGTCCCTTGTCTAAATCATAGCAAACAAGTTAAAATTAAACAGCAAGAGCAGTACAAACTACTGAACATGGCTTGAAATGTTTGTGTAAACATAATTTAGTATATACAACCGAAAAGAAAAAAAGGAATAACAAAAAAGGTCACCAAAACTAAAATACTAAAGTGAAAGTATGCTATAAATTTTAAAAATTTAAACAGTATATAGCTCGAGCCAACTTTCAATTTGTAAAAATATTCCATATAGTTTATAATATACATAGCATATGTTTTGTTGTTTGTATATATATAGTTTGGTAATATAACTCAAGTTGCCATGACTGTGAGATGATGTTTGCAAAATCTGAGTAAATACCTATTTTTATTCCTCAGTAAAACGAACTTTTATCGACAAACACTTAAAATCACTCAAGCCTTGAGAAACTCGAGCTGAAGTTATGAAAAGAAAGCATATGATGACGCAATCAAACTGAGCGAGATATTATCCGTTAGTGCTGACATCGATCCTTTAGAGCGCCATCGAGAACTACTCTGCGTCTAGTGCCAATAATTAGGCTTTTAAAGCTTGAGGTTCGAAAATTTTACTATCAGCTTAAAGTGAGGTACGTGGCGTTGTAAAATTTTATTAAAATTAAATGGTGAGATGATGATGATGTTGGTTTTGTCGTTAGTCAAGAGTGAACCGGTTTTTACTAGGTAAGCGCACTCCATCGTAGACCACAACACCACTTACAATCGGGTGATTTGTAGTCAAGCGCAAACCTTTCTAGAATGAAAGAATGTTGATATCGCATGCGTAATTAACATAATTGACCGTGTGAAAAGGTTTCCGTCTCAGCTTCGGAATAAATGCTTTCGTATTTCCGGATTCCTGGATTACCGGCTGTTCTCCTCTACAAGTCGCATTTCTTAAGCGATTTTCGTAAAATTTTGCGAGCAGGTTCTATAATCCTATACATTTTTTTATCGAGTCAGCTCTTGGAAATTATGTTAATTGAAAAAAAATCGCGTCTACGGGAGGCGTATGAGATAAGACGCCCGTCACTCTCGCACTCGCATACTTGCCGAAACGTGACGAATGCCTAATCCACTAGGATAAGTGATAAAATGGCAATCATCATACGCCCGCTGCTCACAGAGCCACTAGTAGTAATAATAACCGTATGGTATTTCTTTTTTGAACCGTGAGATCTTCAAGAAAACAATAAGGTTGCCAGTTTGTTTCACTTTTAGCACCCCTGGGTGGTCACGTGCAGGGTAAACGGGGGTACTCCCTACAGACTTCAACCCCCCCTTGTCAAGTGAGTGGGCAGCTTGACTGTTAGAAGTTCTCTAGCCGCCCGAAGGCCTCTAACTTGGCTTGTTCATAAACAACAGCCGGAATCAACGGCTTAGCGTGCCAAAGCACTGAACCGCTCAGTGATTAATAATTAAGAATATAATATGCAAGCAATGTATTTTTGATATGCATGATATAGTCATGTCATGATAAATTTTACATGCCTCAATAAGGCCGAATATATTAAGAGTAAACAATGTATATTTTATAACATCTACTATAACATATGTTCTTGTGAATAAATGTTCATTCATTCATTCAGTTAGTAACCACTTAAAGCGGTCACCCATCGAAGAACTGACCTGGACCCACTTCGATTAACCTCGCATACCGTACGAGCGCGTTATTCTATAATACTTATAGTGTAACTGTTGCATAAATCACTAAAAAACGAACACTGCTTACAATTACAATCTGTTAGGTGCTAAGGGTGCGTACCTTTAATCCGCATTTATTCGATTGTCATTCGTTGAAATGGAGTATTTTAAATTCCGAATACCGTCAAATGGAGCGATAAACATTTCCATCGCGGCTGGCCGTTAAGCTCGTTTGTATGGAGCAGGCATTCGACCTTCCTCGAACGGATATTGATAAAATTTAAATTCTGCCCGAGTTCTGATGAGCGTAGAGCATATTGTGAAAATAGCAAAACAATGTTACAATAAACACAAATTTAAAGAAAATTATATTTCTATTAGACTGGCAGACGTTCTAAAAAGCATGTCGCAACACGTGGACGCGACTGTGAAACATTCACATGTCCATGTATTATCATGTACTGCAACTAATAAAAAATTGAAAATAAGATTTATAGAAAAGTTTTTATTTCAAAGCTCAATATCTCAATAACGGTTGAAATATCTTCATGAAACATGGCTAAGAACACTCGGGATAAAATTAAAGGTTAATTTTCTTCATGATGCATTAAGATTGCGCAGTACGTTTGGTTCTCCATACAAACGTATTTATGCTCTCATTTTAAAACGCCATGCTAGAATAACATGAAACTTTGTATACACAATGGGATCCGGCATATCTAGGTCAGAACATAGTTTCTGTTGCTTGAAACTATAATGGCGAAAAAATACAGCGATTATTAAGGTTTTCATACAAGCCGTAAAAAACTCAAAAATCCGCTGTATTTATTTTCTTTTTCAATTTCTAGCAACAGAAACTAATTTTCGACCTAGGTATGCTAGATCCCATTGTGTATACAAAGTTTCATGTTATTCTAGCATGGCGTTTTAAAATGAGAGCCTAAATACGTTTGTATGGAGAACCGATCCACACCGATCGTACTGCGCCGTCTTAAGAAAAGATGATCAAATTGACCTTTAGGCTGTGTAAAAATTATAATATAAATTGTTAGTCATTTCAATGTATAAATCTTTCATCGTATAAGGCAAGTTTAATCTTTCTAATTGTCAGTAAAGAAATAATGGCGAAATATTTTAATCATGGTCACATTTTATCCTATTAATAATTTTAAAAATAATAATAGGTTATTATTTCTCCTAAGAACTTTGGTACCATGTATGTATGTATCATGTATGTAGGCACTTTATTGTACACAGGAACAGTTTAAAAAATAAACATGTCACATAAGATCAGAGTACAAAGGCAAACTTATCCCTAACCTTTAACCTATATTGAATTTATTATTCAATACTTTATTTACTATTTTTGTATCTCTAATCATTTCTAATCACGACTTCGTTGTCACCCTGTATATTGAATTGTTGACAGAGGATATCCGTTCTATTGGAAAACTGTTAATCCATAATCAAGCTTAATATCCAAATATAATCGTAGTACGGGACACTAAGATTAAATATTGACATGACTGCTTTAATTACTTTTAAAATGAACAATAGAACCATTGTAATAAAAATAACCTGCACCATCTACTATCAAGTGAAGTACTTTTCTAGCCAATATTATTTTATTCCTGTGGAAAATTTCATTGGTCTTATAGAACCTATTATCTGAATTTTTGTTGTTCTTTCCGGGAGTTCTAAAATTCGCTTCCCGAATCGGTCCTTGAACGATAGTCGAATGGCCAGTAAGAGTGGTGTGAAAATACCTGAGCCACTGATTTCACAGCCTGAGCAAAATCAAACATATGTTCTGCAAATAGTCCAAAAGTTATTTTCAATATAAGAAAATCTGACAATAATGACATAAATTTCCAAAAATACAGATACAAAGTTAAATGTTACTAAATTCAAAGAAACTTACAAGTTGTATTACACAATTAGTATTGTTAGAGATGTATAAGGTTTCTGTCAGAGTAAGCAAAGAGAATTACTTTACTTTATTTTAAATACAAAGAGCTACAAGGATAGTGGCATATAGTGGTGTTCCGGTTTCAAACAGGATATCCTAGTTGTGTAGGTATACAATTTAAATATAACACAAATTTACCCTTTGTATTATTTCCTGTTATTATTTATATGTCCTATTGTTGTCCCTATCTGTTGGATCCTGAAGTGAATTAATATTTCATATTAAAAGTTGCGCATAGCACTTAGTTCAGTATCATAAACTCAATGCATACATTATGTAAGAGGCTTGCATGTGAAATTATTAATTAAAGTAATGTTTAAAATCTAACTTCAATCGACTACTTTAATAATGTTAATTAGGCTTAAGTGAAATAACACTAGCAACCTTGCTCGTGATGGGCAGTTTTTTTTATTTTAATTTTCCAAAGTGAAAGTCTCATTACATAATTCACAATAAATTTCTAAATCGGTTTCTGAGCGGTCTTTACGTACAATACTCATTACTATTATTCGTCGGACTTTTTTGTAATTTTCTAACTAGCATTAAATTTCTGAATTTAGAGAGCTCATTGCTTATGCCAAGGTAATTATGACGAAAACATTTCAGAAACTTAAGTGAAATTTAACATGTTGCGTGTGTTTCAGGCACATTACAAAAATGTTTCTACAGCTGAAATGCTTCACAGTTTGGAAAAAATATGAAATGTTTCAGTAACTGCCCATCTCTAAACCTAAAAGTGCTATAAACCGAAGTTCACTTGACTGCTTATACAAATCACGCGACTCGCTTATAATAAACTATATAAAGGCAATTAACCAACCTTGTTACTGACACGCGAAAATTCGGCACACGATTACTTACCTTACTCTTTGGAGATACGGGTGAAAGCTGTGTGCACAAAGTCGTTAAGGTTGCTACATCGTTAGGCACAGGCTTCCACTCCAATCCTTGGTATAGTCCGCCATTCAACTGATTACAGATTGACGAGCAAGGTCGAGAAATATAACTCGGGAGTGTTACCAAGAAAACGTTCATTTACTTGCTTTTCATGTGTTCACATTTCTTTTTCTATGACTGCATAGTTTTGAATGTTGCAACAATCTTGTCTCATTCGTCTCCTGAAAAATCAGTACTGACAATATCAAATAACTGGGCATTTATTTTATTAACCCCCGACGCAAAAAGACAGGGGTGTTGTAAGTTTAACGAGTCTGTCTGTGGTATCGTAGCTCCCAAACGGATGAACCGATTTTCGTTTAGTTTTTTTGTGTCATACATAATTTTATCCTGAGTGTTCTTGGTCATGTTTAATGAAAATCTGTTCAGCCGTTTTTTAAGATATTGAGCTTTGAAATGAAAATGCCGCGGGAATCAACTTTTCTAAGTTGTAGTAATTTATATCAAACAATAACACATGTATAAAATTAGTATAGGTTTTTCAATTTATTTATTTATCGTATATAGCGGCTCAATGTCGGGTGACAGGGCAATGGAGAGAGCTATGTTGGGAGTTTCTCTGCGTGATCGCATCAGGAATGAGGCCATCCGCAGCAGAACCAAAGTGAACGATATAGCCCTCCGAATCGCTAAACTTAAGTGGCAGTGGGCGGGGCACATAGCACGTAGAACCGATGGCCGTTGGGGCGGAAAGGTTCTCGAGTGGCGACCACGTACCGGAAGGCGTAGCGTGGGCAGGCCCCCCACACGATGGACCGATGACCTGGTGAAGGTCGCGGGTGTCCGCTGGATGCGGGTGGCGCAGGACCGGTCATTGTGGAAGTCTTTGGGGGAGGCCTATGTCCAGCAGTGGACCTCTTTCGGCTGACATGATGATGATGATGATGATATAGCGGTTACACACTGGGCACTTACATTATTACATCTAAACAGATTTAGACTGAAGGTCCGACATTCATTGCCAGCGGGCTCTTAGGAGCGTCATTTTCGCATTATTCTTATTTATTTTCGTTGACGGTGTTCCAGTGAGCGCTGTGAGATTCAGAAGGAACAGTGGAGCTTCCAAGCTGATTTAAGTTGTTGGTTTTGCTAAATCTTTAAAAAAAACCTTACTTTTTAGGGTTCCGTACCCAAAGGGTAAAAACGGGACCATATTACTAAGACTTCACTGTCCGTCCGTCCGTCCGTAAATAGTTGAAACTTTCACAGATTGTGTATTTCTGTTGCCGTTATAACAACAAATACTAAAAACAAAATAATAATAATAATTAAATGGGGCTCCCATACAAAAAATGTGATATTTTAGCCCTTTTTCATGGCTACCACTCGCCGAGCTAGATCTCAAGAAGCGTAATAGCTAGACAGTTGAAATTTGCACAGATTATGTATTTCTGTTGCCGCTATAACAACAAATATTAAAAACCTGCCAAGTGCGAGTCGGACTCTTTTTATAGATCATGCGGTACGGAACCCTTCGTGCGCGAGTCCGACTCGCACTTGGCCGCTTTTTAAATAAGCAAACTAAAGAAAGAAAGATCCATTCAATCAGCTTTAAATTAGGAAAGCAGCTTCATTTATTACCGCGGCTTACATTGTCCGCAGGCCTAAACCCGGTTCGCTTTTTATCGGGTGCCCAAATTTATCAAGTGCATTGCCTACGTGACAATTTGAATACGTAGTATTGTAATAAATCTTAGTGTTTTAAAGCACAGATGAAATACAAGTTAAGTTCTGGGTTAATTGTATCTGGAGACCATACATAGCTATTCAGGAAGAATACATTTATTTCACAAGCGCAGTTGCGTTTTAAGACTTCTAAGTAGTTCTCTGTGAGCTGTAGACTTCGCGGTATTTTTTCAAGAATAATCTTTTTTCAGAATTCAAAAAAGAAAGAATGCATAATTATCGAACCTGCTCACGAGAATCGGTTGAGAAATGCGACCTGTAGGGGAGCACAGCCGGAAATCAGGACAAACGAAAGCGTTATACTTACCTCCTACATATATCTTAATAACAATTTCGTTGTTTGGATTTTTAAAACAATACAATGTCAAAATAAATAACGGTGAGGCCCACTTAAAAATCGATACTGATTCTAAAAATATATATTTAGACCGCTTTTTCAGGAAAATAATCACTCCTTTGAAATACTCAATAATCCGTTTTGACAAAACAAAATACAGCGCCGATTTAAGCAATTTCCGCGTTTGGACAAGGAGCACACCATATCGAGCTTTATATTATAGAGCCAGACAAAATTTCTGTATGAAGAAATATTTCTGTATACAGGGAACTTAAACGACTATGGTTTTCTTTTACTTTTTATGGGCGCCCTTGTTTTATTTACACTGGAGCATATTCCTTGGCTTTCAAACTACGTCTGCAGTAACGCTATTGTTCTTTTGTTTCAGAACACAGTGGACAAGCTGGTACAAAGGGCAAACGCATCAATAATCATAGGCACGTCATCTTGGAAGGAGCAGTTTTCTGAAGCGCTCACAGTCAGTTCGGGTAAGAAAAAAATGTTGTAGGTCGACCAGTTAACCTCTGAGACGGCGCGGGAAGCTGGTAAGTAAGCATTATTCATCCTTAGATCTTAGAACCTGAATGGTCGCGTACGGTGCGGTTTCAGAGGAATTTCCTCCCTCAGGCGCTCCAACTGGAATGAGGGTGCTGAGGTTTTCCCAAAGGAACAACATTATGGGGTTCTTGAAGGAGTGTATAATAAAAGCAAAAAATGCGGTAGTGATCCATCACCCGCTACCCCTTACATAGGGGTAACGGGCGGCGAGCGGGGGTCGGGAGTATAGGCCCCTGTGTCTCCACCGACGCCGTCTCAGAAGAGTAGGTAGGCCTATAGTATATTTTTATCAATGCAAAACAATGACAATTTCACCGATGACAGTATAGTACATTTTCACACTGTCTTTTTCACACTCCAGGGTAGAAAACATGCATAACCTCCGTTAAATTAACTGTTTAATATTCCAATTGTTATTTATTTTAATCTTGTTCATTATGTGTAATAGTATAACAAGTTATGCCTTGTCATTTAACCTTGTCTCTTTAATAATGATAAAATGATGCGTAATATGTAGTAATGGTAAATATGTATACAGGGTGTGGCCTGTAATAGGAGCAATAAATTTAAAGGAGGCTTCCTTAGAGCACCTGCAGTAACCTCTTGTGTCCAAAAAAAATTTAATTTTTTTTAATTGGGAGAAATTTTGATCTAAAGTTATGACCTGCAAGTAATGGATCTTGGTACCCAGAGATTATTGCGCGGCAGTCAATGCTGATTTTGAGGTTGCTTCAAGTTATGACTCATAATCGTTGTCGCATTTTTGGTTTAAAATAATATTTTTATGATTTTTTTATTTTATTTTTATAAATTTTAGTGTTTTGTTGAATACATTGTTATTAATATCACTCCAGTAGAGTAAAAAAGTACATATAAGCTACATTTGCGAAAAAAAACTGTATATTTTTTTCAATTAAAATCATTTGGAAATAATTGCTGGAGAGCTCAATAGTGTACCGTTTAATTTTTTGCTCCTTATTCTTACTCTTATTCTTTATTGTATTCATGTTGTAACAATATTAGGTGTTAAAATTAGGTATAGCTCTAAACATGAGCTCTTTCGAGCATTACAATATACAAACTTAACTAATAGAAATAGGTAATTCATCATTATTCATTATCCTATCCTATTAGAGGAAACATCCTGTATAATATAGAGTAGCAGTTGACTTTTAAAAAATCATCATGGTTAAAACTCCTGTTTTGATGCTTTGCATTTATTTTTGAGGATAACATCAAAACTTTTCTTGTAACAGCCATTAGGCAGAAGCTTTTAACCTAAAAAGTCAACTCATAAAAGTTGTAGGCGCGAAGTTCGTTATAAAAGTTCCCAGTTATTCTAAAAACATAAACTTATTTAGAATGTCTGAGAATATTTCTTTGATCCTACTTTTATCTGAAGTGAGATATCATTAAAAAAAAAAATTACGCTGTTTTCTTGCGAAAGTTTTATGAGATTCATGGTTTCCCTTTTGGTTTAAATAACGCCTCAAGCTTAAAATACATCACAGTGTGGTTGCGGTTGCAGCTCGCTTACAAGCTAAAGTTTAATGTCTGTGGAGCAGAAATACGAACATTTACTCTATAAGGAGTTCTATTTTTATTCGTCGCCTCTCATTTGAATACTTTTTGTGTCACATCGAGCTAACATGGTGGATTGACTGACTTGAAAGTTAGAATGAAAAATTGAAGGATAAACTTGATGTTTTGATTCGGATATCTGAAAAAGGGTCTGATATTTCTTCAGTTTTTATGACTTGATTCCATTAACTACAAGTTGAGAATATGTTTACTAAAACAATGTAACTGATCAAGGCAAGTTGGAACTTATAGAGTCATATTTTAACACCTTAGCATCGGGGCTAGCACAATAATTCGCAAGGCGCCACTGACACTGGAATCCCTGAAACGCGTGTGACGCAATTTGGCAGTCAGTCACGATAGCCCACCAGGATGACTGAATCAATTAACAAACGCACGATTTAACTTGAAAGGTTATAACCGTCATGCGAAAAGTCATGGAATTCAGCACAAATCTTGGTTTTTGCCCTAAATCTGTATTGTTTCAGGTTCCGATGATCCCGACGAGCCACCGTCAGTGTCAGACTACATACTTCACATAGTAACGTTGTTCTGGAAGATCATTTTCGCTCTCATCCCACCTACAGGTAATGTCTATCATATCATGTCTCGTGTATTAATCAAAGAATGCAAAATTTTTTTTCGGATTTATACCGTCAATTTCATCTGCAGTTATTAGCTACCTACTTGTTTATCAATTGTATAAACCTTACTTGTAGGTAAATAAATAAATTAAAAAATATATATATTAGGGGACAATTTTTACACATATCGAACTAGTCCCATAGTAAGCTCAATAAGGCTTGTGTTATGGGTACTAGACGACGATATATTTCATAGATATATACTTAAATACATAGAAAACATCCAAGTCTCAGGAACAAATGTCTCTGCTCACCACAGAAACAAATGTCTCTGCTCACCACAGAAACAAATGCCCTTACCGGGATTCGAACCCGGGACCTCTAGCTTCGGCGGCAGTGGCACTACCAACTAGGCTAAACAGGCCGACAATATGTATTTTATAATTTCTGTCCTGTGTTTTCTCCAAAATTACCTTAGTGGCTATTGTAATAAAGTTGATTTCCCTGCTCTTTCTCATGATGCAGCAAGGTCCATTTTCATACAAAACAATACAAATTTGTTATTAATGAAAAAGAAACTCCCTTTACTCGTCGACCCTCCTCCCAAACGTTAATGCATACGGTTTTCACTAATCGATGCAGTGTTTCATTAGGAACATTTGACAATTTGTGCACAGTGAAAAAAATAGTTATGACGATAAAATGTCACCTTCTTTGACGCTATTCCCCAGAAACTGAAATCTACGCGTACTATGTATACAGTCGCGGGCAAAAGAAATTAAAATAAACCTACGAAATTGATCTACTAAAAAGAAAATGCCGCAACCTTATACATGCAATTTGCTAATTTAATTTGAAGAATCCATATAAGTTCCCTTTTGAGACTTCGACGTAGGTAATTCGCAATATTTATCATTTACATTTCAAAATTACGGACTTTATTAGAAAAAAGACGCAAACTTCATAACAAAAACGATCTTAATAAGTTTACGATAAAATTCAAAATTGTCAATGCCATAAAAAGTAAGTAAATTTGTGTTTAACTGATAATTACAAAAAAGGACTTTAGTATGTATGAGATAAAGCTCATAATTATATGACAGCGCTAATACGATGTGTCGATAAAGAAATAAGCTTTCGCGTGCGACCAATAATTTGTCCCTTGACAAAAACACGCTGTGGTCTAAATTAGACGGTAATCAGGGTTTGTCCCAAGGGCGCTATAAATGTGTTGAGGTTTCTAAAAGCGTTTTTAACTGTGGGAATTTGTGCCCTTAATGTGGTTTCGTTATCGTAATTTAACACTGCGCAGAACACTCTTAATGTACTTGTTGGTTATATTAGAGTTTTTGACATGTTTAATAGTTATGAAATATAAATAAATGTAATGTGCAAAACCTACTTCCCCCCAGGGAACATTTTGTTTCATGCGTATGTCATTCTGATTTTGAAACATATGTAGAGATATGAGAGATATAAAAGTTTTAATTTTCTTTATATTATTTTGGTTAAGTATTCTTGTGTATATTTTCGTTGTACATAAATAAATGATTACTTTATTAAAGTTGGCCTACCTTTATGTCATTTTGGGATGTCAATTTGGATCTTTTATTTTTACAAGCCTGTATTTAATTGGCACTGTTTGTATGTAAGTATGTAAATATATAAGAATGTAAGTTATATGATTTCAAGCTAACATGGTCGCTAACACTAGAATTACTGTTCAAAACGGGGTATTTACCATGTATGTTAATGTTGTTGAGTTTCCGGTATATCGGAGTATGTAAGTTGTTATTATACAACCTGTTTTTCAGCCACTTGCCGGTATCCAATTGAGTAGTTAAATACTAAACAAAAAGTACAGTCGGAAATAAAAGCTTGTACAAAAAAAAAACAGAAACTTACTTATTGTTACAATTATTTTTTGAAAACTGAACTTTTAGTACCTATAGTAAAGTAGGGAATAAAATAAGCGAATAAAAGTTATAGTTATATCTGTGACATCTGTGTACCTGCCGACGACCACTCTGATTGGCTAAAACTGAAATAAATATTTGTATGATCTATTCCAACCTTGCAACCTAGATTGTGCTAACTTTTTTGATTACCAATAAATCATTGTTTATTTTTATTTTTCAATTTAACAGGCCGTTATGGCTTACTTTCCGCTTTACCTCAAACTCTAAACTACATTTTTTGTTTTAAGCAATTTCGGTCATTTACCTCATAAAATAAGACTCCCTTTTTCAAAACTAAAATCTTTTACCTTTGTAACCATAAACTTTTTGTACCAGACATCGGTGGTGGCTACGTGTGCTTCGTAATCTCCATCATCTGCATCGGTCTAGTCACTGCCGTCATAGGAGACGTGGCCTCTCACTTCGGCTGCACTCTTGGCATCAAGGACTCTGTCACGGCTATAGTCTTCGTGGCCCTAGGGACCAGTATACCGGGTAAATATTCCCCTATATCAGTCTAGTAGATATAACACACTTTTTCTGTACCCTTCGCAATAAAGACTTTGTCATGGCTAGTCTTCGTGGCCCTAGGGACCAGTATACCGGGTAAATATTCCCCTATATCAGTCTAGTAGATATAACACACTTTGGCTGTACCCTTCGCAATAAGGACTTTGTCATGGCTAGTCTACGTGGCCCTAAGGACCAGTATACCGGGTAAATATTCCCCTATATCAGTCTAGTAGATATAGCCCACTTTGGCGGTACCCTTCGCAACAAGGACTTTGTCACGGCTAGTCTTCGTGGCCGTAAAGACCAGTATACCGGGTAAATATTCCCCTATATCAGTCAAGTAGATATAGCCCACTTTGGCGGTACCCTTTGCAACAAGGACTTTGTCACGGCTAGTCTTCTTGGCCCTAAGGACCAGTATACCGGGTAAATATTCCCCTATATCAGTCTAGTAGATATAGCACACTTTAGGTGTACCTTTCGCAAGAAGGACTTTGTCACGGCTAGTCTTCGTGGCCCTAGGGACCAGTATACCGGGTAAATATTCCCCTATAATAATAATAATAATTCTTAATTCGGATAACTAAGATCCATTGGTTAGTAATCATTGCAAATTGGTATCCTATAAAACTAGTGTTAGTGACTTGAATTACAACTTAAAAACTATTTTAATTATAAAATTAATAACTTCTGTCAACAACTTGACGATTAGCAGTCAGTTATGACTACTAATCATCAAATTACTGACACGAAGGTATATGGGGAGTCAGGTTTGCTGGCAAACATACCCAAAATTTTACTGGAGCTGCTCCGCATCCTACGCACCAGTGAGGCGGCTCTCTTCCGCATGATGGCATCAAACCCATCCGTGTGAGCCTCAGCAAACATTAGAGATGCGCTACAGAAGCGGGGCAGCTGCAATAGCGCCCTAAATCCATTATTATATTGGACTTTGAGGGCACTGAGCGATTGTTGAGTACAGTTAAGCCACAAGCTGCTCGTGTAAAAGCTCTGGCAATACGCTTTGAAAAGCGTAATTTTAACTGGATTGGAACAACGAGCAAACCTGCGGGCCAACATGTTACTACCTACTATCAGTCTACCTATATCAGTCTAGTAGATATAACACACTTTGGCTGTACCCTTCGCAACAAGGACTTTGTCACGGCTAGTCTTCGTGGCCCTAAAGACCAGTATACCGGGTAAATATTCACCTATATTGGTCTAGGAGATATGGCATCTTGGCGCCAAGGATTCTATCACAGCTATACTCTTCGTCGCCCTAGAGAGCAGTATGGCGGTAAGAATTTACCTGTATTGGTCTAGGAGATATGTGATTTTGGCATCAAGGATTCTGACACGGCTATAGTCTTCGTGGCCCTAGAGACTAGTATGCCGGGTAAGAATTCACCTGTCTAGGAAATGTGGCAGACTTCGGCTACACCCTTGGCATCAAGGATTCTGTAACGACTATAGTCATCGTGGAGCTAGGGATCAGTATGCCGGGTAAGATTTCTTCGTCTGCATCGGCCTGCTAACTACCTTCAATACCTTCATAGGTGATGTGGTACACCCTTATTGTACCAGTGCATCAAAGACTATCACGGCTATAGTGTTTGTTGCCCTAGGAACCAGTATACCTGGTAAAACTTTATTTTAAATATTGATTTTATATGAAAACACGATGTACCTACCCAAGAAAGTCTAACAATACAATAATACGGTCTCATATGGATTTAAGGATTCTGTCACAGCTATAATCTTCCTGGCCCTACGAACCAGTATGTATACTTGGTGATGACAAGGTAAGTACGTCCTATTTTGGTCTGAGTTTCAATGCCATGTTCCTAACTTTACCATAAAGTTTTGGTGTACCAATGATTGATATGTTGTTTTTTTTAATCTATCATTTTTGTTGGCTGTTGGAGCAATTTAAAGGTACTACCCTATCCTCGCGGAGGCGTTCCTCTCTTTCTCATTGGGCATTTCATCATAGATTTAACGATCTCTTGTAAATAAGTACTCAAAAATCTGCCAACAAGCATTTATTGGTGATTTTTCGTATATGAAGAAACTATACCAATATATTACCTACTTACGATTTAAGTCTATACCCTTATTGTCTTAGTGCCCCAAGGGACCACTACACCAAGTACTCGTAAGTAGTGTGAACGTGACTTCCTCAACTTACATCGTGTAAGCCTTCAGGGAGATAAGGCTTTTAGCTCTTTGGTACGATCTTACACAGCGCAGTGAGTCAAATAGCTGAAACGTTCACATGTAATGACTATGGCCTTGTATGACATAACATATGTAGAAGTGAGGCGATACTATAAAACTGCACCACCGATAGATATTGAACACCACGTATAACAATTAAATATATTGGTCACCTAATAGTGTATACAGCCCAGGGCAAAGGGCGTTAAAAATAGGCGTACAAAAGATCTAGCAGAACAAAGATTCGACAATCCGACAGTACGTTTAGCGTAGCGATAGATAACGGAATGGTTAACCTAGTGGACAGGTAATCCAAAGACACCCGGCTCGATTCCCAGTCTACTCCGCTAATGTGCACGTTTTTTTGTATCAATGGCATAATCTAATCCCTTCTGATCTATCCAGACACGTTTGCCAGCAAAGTGGCAGCCATCCAGGACAAATACGCTGATGCGTCGGTCGGCAACGTGACTGGCTCCAACGCAGTCAATGTGTTCCTGGGCATCGGCGTGGCGTGGACTGTGGCCGCCATCGTGCATTGGAGCAAAGATGAGAAGTTCCTCGTCGATCCTGGGAAGTAAGTTTTCTTGCGATCAATATTTTTAGTGTTCTTACCATCTCGACATGTGTACATTCTACGCTTTAAGCAATTAGCATCTACTCAAGGTATAAGCAAAACAAAGTCCTTGGGGCCAGTTTTAAAATCAAAATCAAATATTTATTCTGCAAATAGGCCACAATGGCACTTTTACATGTCAAAGCGCGAATTTATTCAATTAAAAAAAAAACTGACAATCTTACTTAATAATAATGATTAAAAATATATAATGAAAATAAATTTACAAATTTAGAATATTTTAAGATTTTCAATTGTCATTTTAAATTAATGTTATTCATAGGTGCATACAATATGCCTAAATTGACGAATAAATAACTTTTACTTTAATTTAATGATGCCAGAATATTTTACAAATTTGCTGTTGATTAATACTTGTACTGGTTGTTTAGTGATGACTTTTTGTTTAAATTTTCACAACTATTTTTATTTTACAATATTGTCATTTTGTTTATATTTTATTCTATTTGTCCTAAAAACAGGGCTGTGGCCCAGTACCGAGTTTATTTTGCTATTAAATACTTCCGTAGTGAAATACTCGTATTTTACTTACGCGTTCGCGTGCTACTATTTTATGCCAAAAAAATGCTTACTTTCCTTCTTTGTTATTTTATCTTAATTTGGAATGCTCTATTGTGGATTGATATAATTACGATAACTGTCCTCATACCCCCATTTCTCCCACAGCCTCGCGTTCAGCGTCACTATGTTCTGCACAGAAGCAGCCGTCGCGGTTCTCGTCCTGGTCCTAAGGAGACGGAAGTCCATTGGCGGCGAGCTCGGCGGGCCACGCGGCATCAAAATATGCACATCTATATTCTTATTCTCCCTCTGGCTCGTCTATCTCACCATGTCCAGCTTGGAAGCGTATGACATCATACCAGGTTTTTAATTTAAATGTGGAAATTCTTGGTAGGTTTGAGCAGTGAAATATAACTTGCATTGGTGGGGCGTGGGTTTGGACCAGTTAAGTTACTTTCGCATATTTTAAAGGTGCAGAATCAATACGCAGAAAACTGCCAGTGTTATTGTGAGCCGAGTTAGTACAGGTTCTTAGATGCGCCCTTACATTTAAATGAGTGCTTCCTAAGGCGACTTCCTGCTATATTGGCGCGGAAGAGATGATCATCAGAAAGCTATCAGCTGTTACTGTCAATTATCAGTCGAGTTGATACCGCTTCTTTACTCGCGCGGGATGCACCGAAGTGGGGCGATACGTATTAATATACGCATGCAGTACTGCCGCAGCCATGTATATCGACAGTGCACCATCAAGAGAGGGAATCTTTTCGACACCAGTAACTTTCACGTTAAAGAACATAATACCACATAGTGATCCCGCGCCGCCAAATCAGAAATTCGTCTATTTGTGCAAATTATAGGCTGTTGTCTTTAGTATTCTGCAGGAGTTACTAATGGCACTCCAAATAAATCTAAATATCTAATCCTTACTGTCTCTTGATCAAGATTCGATGTTAGAGTTAAAGAAGTCAATGTTAGTTAGAAAGAGAAAATTCAATGTCATGAGACTTCCATTTTGAGATAAAAAGGTTATAAATGATGTAAAGAAATTTAAACCATTACCGACTGCCTGAAAGATACATTAAGACATTAAGTCTAAATATCGCATAACTCAAAAATCGATCAATTTGAGAGAGTTTGTTTGGTATGTGATTCTCTTATATTTGGCCGCAACGCAATAGAACTTATGTAATAATACAGAACTTATGCATGCATCCAATCAGTAATAGATTAGGTGAAAATGTAAAATCTAACAAGGCAAGTCATAAACTTCAATGCATTTTCTTTTTAACTATAACAGCATGAAGAGTCGACTACAAAATGTTAAAAAATTACTAATACTTCTTAAAAATTATATAAATTAAACCTTTTGAATTTGTCATAATCTTTCTCTTCCCTAAACAATTCTCTCTATTTCAATTTCTATATAGGTCGCATTATAAAGCCTAGCAGGTGGAGATAGGTAGAAACTAAAAAATATATTACAAATATAATAAAAAATAATAAAAACCAACACATTGTGAGGTCAAGCAGGACCGCTCTGTTACACTCTCTGTAAACTCTAGTTTGAAAATTCTTTTAAGGCATCGGACTTTTTTCAATATGAATCATGGTTTCAATTTTGTTAACATCATGTAAAAATATTACTGAGTTACCTCAAAGTTCAAGACATTACAAAAATTATAATTTAAATGTACCATACTGGTCTGCTAAATTAAAACATCAAAAGACATACGACGTTTATAAATTATAATGCTATTTAATATGTAGGTGCATATAATTATTTAGTTATTTATTTTGTACTTAACAATCACTCTTATTAATCTTAACCTAGAAATGAATTTAAAATAATCCCATTAATAGATTATAAAAATCTAGAAAACATTTTCGGCAGCATAATAACATAAACACTATCCTACTGTATGTTATAAATGCAAATGTTTAGATGTGTGTTGCTCAATCACGCAAAAACGGCTAAACGGATTATGATGAAACTTTGTATACAAATAGTCTGTAGTCTGAATTAACATATGGGATAGGGAGTAGAAGATTACGCGGACGAAGTCGCGGGCAAAATCTAGTAGTTTATGCATTTTTCAAGTAAAGGTTTATGAGAGTAATTGTAAGTACATATAGGTTTATAAACATATAAGGAGCCGCGACTTATTTTTTAGAGAGTTTATTGTAGATAAAGCCAACTCAGTATCGTAACTTATTTATTTTAATTAGATTTTTGTAAATAAATTATGTAGGCATAAAACAATTATGTTCAAGTAACAAGTGTTCAATAGCATACCACGAAATAATTGATTAAATATTGTGATTATTTTGGACTCAAGTGAATAAATAATCACAATAATTAAGCATATAATCTAGATTAAATAGTCTGGAAAACACGTAAGTTACGAATGTAAATAGGCATTACGCTAATATTATTAATTTATTAATTTTTAGATGCATAGAATCGAGTTGTAAAATAGCCAAAGATTTTATTAGATACGATATTGGAAAACTTCTGCTTGTGAACAGGGACAAAAAGGGTATTTCTCAAAATGTATGATATAATGTGCTGACTGCTGACTGTGCAGTTACGTTAAATATTTCTTTTGCCATAGGTAGGTACGTTTTGAGAAATACATTTTTTTTGGAGATACAAGTTAAGCGAGGCATAATTTTATGATTTTGCTAATACTCTAGTGTGTACTAGCGCTTAATTCTGAATTTAAAGATTTTTACTTACTTTTAATATTTAATAAAAAGTAATTTGAGGATCTGTACGTACAATTCGTTTGCTGTCGAATTGTTAAAATAAGGTACCTGCGCGTAGGTTCTCGTAAAATATACATGTTGAAAATATGTTATAATAAAAAAATATAATTATGCCGAATTATAAAAAGAAAACACTGGCATCTTAGACATATTATTTTTAAATAGATGAACTGCCATTCAGTGATATTTATCTGAAATATAATTTTGTCTTAAAACAATTATTCATTAAGGAAATAGTGGCTTTCTATGACAGCAGCATGGTAATCTTTGTATTATAAGCATGCATGTACAGCCATAAGCAAAACATGTTAACATTTTTAAGACCTTATTAGTCCTAGAACATATACATTTTTATGGAACTGACTGTACATGACTTCATTGTCTAAACTTGTAAACAGTGGATGGTGATTTGAATATGATTCAATCTGCTACTTGACTGTGACGTAAGGCAAAGCAGTAGGAATAATACATTCGAAGTTATCTGTCGTGCTTCCACTTGAACACAAACAATGCGGGTAAACCGCCACGACTTGGGCCTATTGTTATTGGTAATGACGGTCTCAAGTGGAAACACCGCAGAATATTTTGAATCGATCAGGTATATCGATCGATCTTTAAATTCATCGATCAATCCAGTGTAATGAATTTTAAATGCAGTGCAGTTTACAGACAAGGAATCCAACTTTTTCCGAATGAAGTATGAATTTGTAAAGACGTGTTTTTGCTACTGTATATTTCGATACACATCGATATAGCCCTCTGAATTGCAAAACTAAAGTGGCAGTGGGCGGGGCACATCGCACGTAGAACCGATGGCCGCTGGGGCGGAAAGGTTCTCGAATGGCAACCACGTACCCGAAGGCATAGCATGGGCAGCCCCCCCACAAGGTGGACTGATGACCTGATAAGGGTCGCGGGTGCCCGCTGGATGCAGACGACGCTGGACTAGTCATTGTGGAACTCTTTGGGGGAAGCATAATAATATGTCCAGTAGCAGACGTCCTTCGGCTGACATGATGATGATAATTTTTCTACATTTCTACATTTTTAGTGAACATCGCACGAACATTGAGTCAATCGGTAATTAAATTAAATAGAAAAAGTAGCCATTTCATCTATTACATTTACGGTCATTTCAACTAATCTACTCTTTCTGACTTAAAAATACCTGCCTATATTTGGACCAAATTAATTTCGAATTTATTTTAATTAGAAATTTTCTACGCTGCTCTCAGTGAACTTTTTAGATTTTCTAAATTTTCAATACTTACTAGAATATGCTTTGATATTTCAGAAATTTTGAAACATATTTATTTTCATTGTAGAATATCAGAGATTATTAATATCCAACTAATTTTATCTCTATTCATTGAATCAACTTTCCCTAGATATAAATTTTATCTTAAGTGGAATCCAACTTCACTTACTGGCTTATTGCGATTCCAAATAACGATCCCATTTTCTTATTAAATACGTGACTACGCCACGAAAGACGTCTCGCTTCTTCTCATCATTTGCATCATTACAATACATTTTCACTTAAAATTGGCATAACTTACGACTTCGAAAAAATTTAATAGGAATAAATACATCTTAAATAATTTTGGCGAAATATTTTTACTCAGTATAAGCCGCGCTGATAAAGAATTAATTTTAAAATGGCGGCTTGTTCTATGAATGACTTAATGTATCGTGATAATTATAATAAATCTAGCAACTATATGGTGTGAGCGAGATGGCACGAGCGTGACCGCCATTTTAGAATCTGTTCTTTTTATTGAGCACTTTTAATAAGCTAAATAGCTTCGACTCTAAATTATATTTACACAAACCTTAGAAGGATTCTAAGGAAATTGCTCAATCAATATTGCGATTCAGGCTATTTACTTCTTTCATAGTACTTAGCCAAATTTAATACATTTTGGACCTTCTAAGCTCTATCAGGTTTATCGATTTGATTTTTGTCACAATATTTTAGAAGTGTACTTTAATGTTGAATTAGGTACGTTCATAAATAATTAGAAATACTGTTATAATTATGACTTATAAAATCAGGATTTAACGTTGAAAAATAGTCTCAAAAACCACAACAAACGGTTAAGCACACGTACTAATTTTCAACGGGTTACATGTTCCAAACCCTTCGGAAGTCCTTCTCTAGGATGACAAACTACAACCGTGGTACCAATTAATTGAATAAAAATAATGCGTGAGTTTAATCCTTAGATTAATAATACCAACAGATCCGTAGTGTTAAGCAAGATGATTTTTCATATAGTTGTCTCTTTGAATCCTTATGGTTAACCAAGATGAGTTAGAACGGAACAGATAGTACGATCATTTTCGGCTGTTAACGAATTGTCTCCATTTAAAAGCACACCTAAATGTAAAATGTCATATAATCCAAAACGTCACAAAAGTAATTTCAGTACAATTTGCAGTTATGAAAGCGGAGACACAGACAGGTGAAAAGTGTGAAAACCTGTCAGATATCACTTATCTGTCTCTATCAAACTTACTAAATTGTGCATTAGTGAGAATAGATCAGATGTACAGAAATCGTTAAACTTAAATGAGCGGATCTGCTTTACGAGTTGACTGATGTCTGAGGTTTAATCATTTCCAGTAGTATAATTTTAAATGACTGATTTCGTTAAATTTAAAACAGAACTCTTTCAAAATCTGAATAAATAATTGAATAGTTATTAATGTATGGATGTTTAATGTGATAATATTCGAATCGATAAACTTTTCTATCTAATTGTCGTGAGTGTTTAGATTTCTCTGGATTCTTGTAACGTTATTGAATGTAGATATAACGAACTGATAGTTTAATAAAAAGGAGTGAAGTTAGTTTCAAATATAGCGATGTCTTGTTGGAGGGATTTAACACGACATTAGGAACTTAATTTGTTCTCAGTATTTTTGGAATAATTTCAACTAGCGTGATATTGAAATATCATACAACAAAATATTTTGTTTGTAAAACCGTCCGCTCTAAGGCATATTTTTATATTTATTTACTAACCTTGAATTAAAAATAAATTCATTATTTATTTCTATCTGAAATACTGTTATGTACATGTACAAATACAACGAATTATTTTCAGCTTATTAAATTGAAGCAAGTATTTATGTTAAAAATTAAAAGAATATATAAAAAGATACATTGGCGTTGTATGGTTTGATTGCACTGATAATTACATTTATATCATTCAAACATATTTTTTAATGTTACACCCGTCAAACGGTTGATTACAAAAATTTGCAAAATTATATAATAGATATGGAAAAGGGCAGGTTTTCTCAACGTGTTGCTTTGTCATAATTTTGCAAATGTTTGTGTATGCTAGCCAGAATATTCGAGGCTTAATCATTATTTATTAAGCGTTAGTTGCAAAAAACAAATATTTATTGAAAAAGAGAATCAATCAGCTTTATGTAGGATATTAAAAATGGAAGATATTGCCATGTATATTAAATTAATTGTAGTATAGTAATAATAATCGCCAGAAAATATGTGTTGTCGAAAATCTTCTGAAAATCTATGATCTGATGATTTCTATTATAAGGTAGATGTCTTAATCTAATTGAATCTAAAGAAATATTGTATGAAGAATTGCTATTACGAATAAATTTTTAATTTATAGCCCAGTGTTTTGAAGTATGTGTTATAATTATAAAATTAATAACACGATTATAAAATATACGTGTAAAGTATGTATTTGTTTATTTAAACTTAAACATAATTGTGTTATAAATACTTTAAATATTATTCAGTAATATTTATGTTCTAAATTTATTTCAAGTTTATTAGTGTAGTCACGTATATAAAATAAATCTTTGTCTACATTTATCCCGTATTCTCAGCAAAAAAAACCTAAAGCATGTTTGAAATTATGGCGGCCATAATAAAAGTTTATGCAACTGTGTTTATGCCTGATTATGTACAGTGGCATATACTAGTTTATCTGCATTCATATATAAATACTCTTTCATGAGTTTCATTATGCCACTAGTGAGCCGGCGGAAGCATGTTTACCGAGTCAGCCCGGCGCCCCAGCCACGCCTCCCCCCGCGCGGCCCCGGTACTGTACTGTAAACTTGTACGTGATCTCATAACTTTATGATATACCATGTACTTACAGAGCGCGCGCGTGCGGAGGGCGGGCGGGGGCCAGGGTATATTGTTAAGCTGAAATTTACGGAAGGTATTTGAACACATTTAAGGAGATTTACTATAAAGGTGTAGATAAAACATTTTACGTGCTTGTAGCAGCAATTCTCAAACAATATTATGATTGTACGTTTCTCCTGTTAGTATTAAACATACATTTATTTTAGATCTTGCGGTTCCTATAAATGCTCTACAATTTCTGGCCTATGCTTTAACTAAATGTCATTCACATAATAAGTTTACTTTTTAATTTACTCGTTCACTCGTTAAAAGCTCTATGTATTATTTGTTATTATAGGTGTAGTGTTCATAGGTTATTTTTTGAGACAGTGTCACCGTTTTTTAGTAAAAACTACAATAAGCATTTGAGCCCCTACCTTTTTGTTATTCTTACAACTACAATCGTTGGAGTTCAAGTCCAACCTAGGTTAGCGGGTATAGTTTCGATATTTTGAAAGACGGAGACTTGAAAATAGGGACATGTCTTCTTCCGGCAAATATAGCTGTTAAAATACCGACCCTTGAGGAACGCTAATTGAACTTATATGTACAGTCTGCTAGCTTCGCGGGCCTGGTGCTCAAAATGAGCTACACACAGACTCTAACGTCAAAAGAAAAAGGCTCTGTGTAGATAATTGTAAATGTGTTATTGTGTTTAGCTACTTCTGCTGCTGACTTTATGTTCATGTTTACGGATTTGCATATACAGGTTGTAACAAAAATGCCATTAATCCGTTAATTGGTATCGCATTATAACTAAAAATAAATAAGTAAAAATTAATTTTTACTCAAAATTTGTTTAGTATGGGAGTTTCGTCAAAATTTTCCGATTCCCAATACAAAGCCAAAAAATACTTGTTTCTGGTTAGAATGCGATACCAATTAACGCCTTTATCCACGGCATTTTTGTTACATCATGTTGATTGGTGTTACCGTTTCTTTCGTTCATCATGTTATAGAAAGCGACAAACTATTAAATTGTGACACTGTTTGTAAATGTAATATATTAATTTTATATTGACAGCATGCCGGACGATAGATTATTGTGTTATTTTGATATATTATTGTTATATTATTAAAGTGTTTGTTAAGTAATAAATTATGTGTTTCATTAAATCTTACACCTGCGTAAAACTCGTACTCTCCGGGAAAACGCGAGCAAAGCTCGGTCGCCCAGGTACCGATTTAGTTATATAGCCATCAAATTCCAAATTTGAACGTTATCGTACTTAACTATGCGAGAAACCATCCTCGCAACCGGAGCACGGCGCACACCACGTGACTCGTGCATGGCAGGCGGCGCACGCGGGCGGCGCGCGGGGAGCGGGGGCCGCCGCTGGCCCTGGCCCGCGCGCACACCGGAGCCGGCGGCTATATATAAGTAAGGACGCGAGCGCCGTATCCCACCGGCGGGGACGTCCACCGCGCGATCGCGACAACACAGACACACATAGTCCTTATTCGTCCCGGTACCGCCGCATACCGGGTAGAGTCAGTCCGACGCAGGTCGGGCCTAGCTGAGTTTCTTGCTGGACTCTTCTGAGCTAGGCTAGGTTTAGTGAACCAGCGACAAAACTCCCAGTAGCTCGATTCCACTCACACCCCAGATTCGGTTGAAACCGTTCAACCAATCTCACTGGAGCGCAACTCTTAGAGTATTCCAGTGTTTAAGCCGCCCACGCGGTCGTGTCGGAGGTTTTCCCCTGGATTTTCCCCAGGCAACTCTCCCACCGCGTATTCCTGTCGCTTTAATGGGCTCGGCCTATAAAGCCACAGTCAGGTCAAAAAAAAAAAAAAAAAGAATGCGAAGAGTCAGTCTTTGTTTCGGCTCCGAAGCGGGAACAAGGGCTGACCAGCCTAGAGCGCGGTGCGGGCTACCGGATACGTGCCTAGGTACTGGGCCGCGTGTTCCTCGCGTAGTTAGCCCCTGAGGTTTTTCCTTCCTTCCTCCTCCCGATCACCCCTGACAGTAGCGGCGCGGGCCACCGGGTACGTTCTGCAGGGTTCCCCTGTTCTCCGGAGAACAATCCGCCATCCCGACTTCCTGTAGCTATCCCTCGTCGTCGTAACGTCCTACGGGACCTTTGCTATCCGCGTAACGATCCGTAGATATAAGGTTTTATTAATAAAGGGCGTAAAAGACCCATCTTTATCATCCAGTCAATCTGTGTTTGCTCTTTCACCTAGTAGAAATTCCCTCAAAACCCTGAGCTAGCTAGGAAACCTTCACTACGCCCTTCAGGCGGAAGGATATGTATGGCTCGCCCTCAGCGACAACCATCACAAGTATATAATAATTATAACATTTTTCGTTAAAAGCCAAGTAGGGTCGTAACAGCCGCTTCCATAAGTTCCGTAATTACCTTATGCGTAATGTATGTACGTATCTCCATAACGACGGCCTTTTATTTTCATTGATGATGAGATTTTTTTATGTACAAGCCCAAATGATGCTAATAACATTTAACCTACAACGACACGACGTCGCGTTGTTTACGATGCAAGTAACGTTTAATTGTCACGATACGCCGTCACCCCGCTCCAAGACGCTATGTCGTATCAAGTAACTAACAAATAATTTTTTCACACCTGCGTTCAGAAAAGGGGCATTGGCGCCCTCAATAGAGGGATCCTCCATCATTCGAGGGCAACAATGGCTCTTTTCTGAATAGGTGTAAAAAGCAATATAGTAATATGCCACTCGGTAGCAAAATTATTTGCGTCGTGGCCGTCAACACAATGCCTCGTTACGCTCCAGGTTCTACTTAGAATACCTTTATCTCTTTACTTAGAGTCCAATATACTGGCCTCGTACTCCGCACTCCGTAAGTAGTAATTTCACTCCCTTGAGACACAATCTATTCTTCTCTTTCTGATATATGCATCAACACGATTTTTTGCAGCCGCAGCCAGCCAAACTGGCGAGTTCTTACTCTAACTACAACACTCCAAAACTCTCAAGCCATTTCAAGAAGCTGCAACTAATTTGACCGGTGTGCCGTATCTCAGCTGCAACTTTGATGGCGAGTGGCCAAACGGTCTATCTGGCACTTACGTTTCGCATTTTCGGACCTAGTGCTAGTGCATCTGTCGAGACGAAAAAATCGAACCTCCTCGTTTTAATTTGCTGAGAGCCAGTAAGTCTAAAAGCGGCTGAGGGACCCCTTCCACGCGCTTCTTCTGAAATCTTAGTTTATTTATTTTATTTATTTGTATAAGGCAACAACGCCTATGTTTACATATATCTTACGGATTAACATGTGGGGGCTCCGCTACGTCGTCAGCTCCGATGTACATAGGTTTCGGTAGGTGGCCCGAAACTGCACGACGCCCTTCATCCAGAAGTCAGCACACGCGATGGTCCCCTGCAGCGGCCGCGGTACGTGCACAACAAACGAGCTGAAGTGCACAAAAGTGGCGCGAACGCAGCTGGAACATCTTCAGCGAGAAGCTTGGTTCATATATTATTCTCTTAACAAACTTATTACACCACCATGAGTCGTAGCGGTGTTATATAGGCGCATAGATAGAGCGCGAGCTAGTAGGCAAAGAGAATATAATACTCCTTACGGAGAAGAGACGTAACTGCCTATATACTGTCATCCACAGTAATTTGTATGTTTCTGAATATCTTTGATGTTCAACACTATAAAACTAACTGTCACTGTAGTGCTGTGGCGTTATCGATATTATTGAATAGTAAATGCACTAGTTATGTGCATGTCTTATCGATATTCGATAAAAATTGCTTACGTAGGTATTGCGATTAACATTTTGCCATTTTTAACTAAGTTTGCATAAGAAGTAACCAGCGTTAATACTTAATGCGAAAACAATCGACTTGTTTTCAACTGTTGTTGTAAATAGTAAATAAACCACGTCAAGCTTATACAATATTATTTATTTACACACAAGGAGTTATAAAAAACCCTTTTACTTCCATTAAATCTTATAGATATTTACATTATCTTGTTATTAGCTCATCTTTCGGAAAATTGGCAAAGAATGCTCCCCCGAGGCTTTCCCTGCCGCCACATACTTCACAGCGTCTATTTTTACGTCTATTACCGCCCATTATGAGTCACTTATCACTATTTCGAGTCTCTATCTCAGAAATATCACGAGCCCACGTATCTAAAATAAAATAACACACACACACAAAACAATACGAATCCCTGTCTCTAAAAACCGCGTGCATACGCGATATAAGCGGAGGAGCAATTTTTGCTCAACTCTATGCCACTAAAGTTTCAAAAGTACAGCGAATAAAACAACTATCATTCATGGACGTCAGTATTTCAAGTGGTAGAAATATTTTTAATGTACGTATTTGACTTTGTCAAGATTGTCAGATTGCCATGACAACCCATTATCCTGTAGGTTGGCATGACAGGCGTTCGATGGCCATACATTGTTTTTTTTTTTTTTTATATAGGAGTTGTGACTGACTGCTGGTGGGTGCAACACTGATAGCAAATTAGAATGCAAAACATTACTGTCTGATTGACCTTCAGCTGTTGGTTCGCTAATTAAGAGGCTGCATTTTAATTATCCTTCCTCGCAGGGAGTACGTCTAGCCGTCGTTATTAGTTTTGAACCATAGTCTAAACGGATAAATCAAATTTTAGGTGACACATTTCATTTCACAAATCAATTTATTTTCCTTCTAAGTATGTCTATTTGACTGAAGTATATATACAATCCCTTTATTTCTATGGATATTTTTTATGTAATAGAAGGCCAGCGAGCAGACGAATCGCCTGATTGTAAGCGATTATCGCCGCCCATGGACACCCGCAACACCAGAGGGGTTGTAAGTGCGTTGCCGGCCTCTAAGATGGGAGTACGCTCTTTTCTTTAAAGTTTGAAGGTCGTAATGGTACGGACTGCGGGTCTGTCGACAAGGTGACTACCAACTAGGCCAAAGTAATTAAATGTTTTGTCGTAACGAAAGTAAATCCCGCTCGTGGCGACTTTTTTTAAACTTTTTCAGATCAATGATTCCATGAAAGGCTTAATACTCACTAATTTATATTTCTTAACCATACCAATGTCTTTGGTAAATTTATATGAAAAACGTATAGCTAAGAGAATAACGCACCACATTTATAATAACAAAACAGCAAATCCCCAACAGTACGGATTTAAAGAACAAAGAACGCAATCATAAATGCAATAGAGACTATGAAACAAGCCAAGATTAAAAAAAAATGGTAGTAGCAATATGACTGGACATCCAAGGTGCCTTCAACCACGCATGGTGGCCTACATTATTTAACAGACTGCAACACATTCAAACTCTGCCATATAATTCGACCCACTTGGGGAATACATTCCGAAAATTTAACTATCATATATAAGCTGCTAATCGAACCAATCGTAACATACGCTGCCGAAGTATGGAGTAGCGCCCTGAAATACAAAAGAGTGACTAAAGCTCTATTTGGCCTTCAAAGAAGATTCGCTATAAAAATTGTTCAAGGCTTCCGCACGCCACCTACTATCGCTTCCATTGCATTAGCCGACCTTACACCACTCGACCTCAAAGTTAATGAAGTAGCGGATATTGAGAAAACCAAGCGCACAGGCGTCAGTAATCACTTGCCCCCAAGCTCAACTCTGAATACGCGGATACAGCCATCAAAACTTTTGCACCCATCTGAAAGAATTTCAATAAAAAACAATAAATTAAATGACACGTCGATCAGTAGATCTCGATTCATATGATACAACAGACGTGCACAAAATGTACACTGACGGAAGTAAGCATGACGATGCGGTGGGAGCAGCCTTTATCATACACCACCCTGATGGCACACACACAATAAATCGCCTAAAATTGCATAAATGCTGTTCCGTGTTTCAGGCTGAATGCGTGGCGATAGAAACAGCCTGTGAGTCGTGCATCAAACTTAAAATAACAAAAGCTACAACTGACTTCTTATCAGCACTGCAAGAAATAGCCAACCGTAGCAGCACTAACTATGTTGTGAACAAGATACATAGCAAAATACACGAACTAAGACTAAAAGGAACAATAGAATTCTTCTGGATAAAAGCACATATAGGAAGTACCTGGAAACGAAGAGGCCGACAAAGAAGCCAAAATTGCCGCCACCCTCCATAAAACACCGGACTTTCACCAGTGCCCCATCTCATACATTTAACGACTTCGCAGGACAGAAACCTACAAATCGCGCAGCAACTACTATCTAACCTCAACCACCGGGTCACATCTGAAAAACTGGCTACCGTCACTATAACACATTCAAGAGCTCCGAACAAGACCCATATCTCATTCCACCTCACTCAAATTCTCATCGGACATGGCTACCTCAAATCATACCTATTCCGCTTTAAAATTACACCCGACGACCATTGCCCATGTGATGGAAGCACCTCTCAATCTATCGATCACCTTCTAAAACAATGTCCTAAATCTACCAACCCGAGATTCGATCATGAAATCATCTGTCAAAATCTCCATATACAACCATACAACCTGCAGAATCTCATTCGTTAAGAAAGTACACTAGCCTCATTTTGTTTTGTAACCATCATAGTGAATAGCTTAAAAAGTTCAACGGTACATAGTCTTATCCCCTTTTCACATATTATCATTTATTTTTAACTTTCAGTCATTTCATGCAATTAAGATTTTTAAAACTTCTAGTCAACAAAAAGACTAAAAGTAAATGTAAGACAAATTACAATAAACTTTTTAAAATATGTAAGATTCTCCCAGTAAGCCTTAAGCATAAATTCATCCTAGCACTTAATCACCACGGCAGTCGAGAACATAGCCTACCTCATATATGCCACACTTACGGCACCAGGTCGGTAGCTGCGGGCAAGTACGATATACCGAGGGTAACCAACTACTACGGCGATAGATGCCTGCGGAAACGCCTACCCTACATTTTAAACTGCGTGCCGGCAGATATCAGACTGGACACCAATAGAGCAACATTTAAAAGAAAATTATTTAGTTATTTTTTAAATAGCATAGTAAAGAATAGAGTCTAAACTATATGCAAATAGTAATAAGTTGTAATAGATGTTATATTATATTAATTATATATGTGTAGTAATAGTAGTCAGCGAAGAGACTCAGATCCCACAGTCAAACTGTGTAAACCGTTTTGTGGGACATACACCAATTGTAAAATTGTATCTTTTTATAATAATAAATAAATAATAATATCATTAGGTAATTGAAGCACAGAATCATTTAATTTAGTAATATGATATGATGTAACAAGGATATTAGAGAATTCAGCCGCCCGTACCCTTTGCGGGGACTGGATTTATTTCAATACAGATAGTTAAAAAAAACATACCTAGGAAAAAGTCCACATGTATACGAAGCTTACGAACTTTGAGCATTTGTCTCGAGCCAGTGAGCACGGACACTAATGGAGTCTTCAGTCTAGTCCGTATAATAATTGAGTGAGACCCGTTCCAGACAGTGCGGTACAGCAAAAGGATTAGGCTATTGATTGCTTTGCTACCCACCACTTACTAACCCACGCTGTAGTATGTGTACTAAGTAGGAGCTCGATATACGGATTGATATACAAAACCTAAGTTACATCTACTTTTTTATATTTTTTATACAACGACCCTGGGGGCCAATTGTCGGTCCAATCGAGATGCATGTCTATCGTGACATTGTATAGAATGGTAGAGTCACTTGTATGGAATCTCTAATAGAGATCATCTCGATCGAACCCGAGAATTGGCCCCCTGATGGCCTGCCTGATGGTAACCAGACACCGTAGCCTATCGACACTTGCGACAGACTACACACTGCTTCTACTACAATGCATAATGGACACCTCAATTCAATTTTGAAGGTCAAGGCCCCTGCTAGATTATGTAACTAAGTTAGACATAACTTAAGCTCGTTAAATTTCTCATTTAAACGAACCTTGGGAGTTTGATTGAACATAGTGGGAACAAACCCTGAGGCAAATATACGAGTACGTTTATTATAATATTTGTAAACCAGAGGGAATGCAATAGTAAAAAAAAATTACATTCATTCCCTTTTATTGTTTTTATTATTGTTAAATAATGTTATAATTTTTAATCCTTAATATAGTTTATTAATTGTTTTTATACATATTATAGGTACAAGGTATTACAATCGGTCAAATAATTTTAGCCTAGTAAAAATCCATTATTTCGTTGTAACAAAAAAAAGCTGTACTTATGACCCGATTAGTTACAGGGGTAGTTTAGAAGGCACAAACGTATCTTAATCCGAATATCCATCCATACATGCTCAAGTTTTAACATTTGTTACATATTTTTATTTATTTTGACGATACTCATACGAACGACCAGTTGTTTACGTGTCGCGGACATTATCAGACGCGAAGAAAAATTACTCGCAGATACATCGAGAAGCGCTGGCGATAATCTTTTGCGTGAACAAGTTCCATCAATACCTGTATGGCAGACATTTTACGCTTAGAACAGATCATAAGCCTTTGGTGTCTATTTTCGGGCCCCATACCGGTATTCCAATGGCTGCAAGTCGTATGGAACGTTGGGCTCTAATTTTATCGACGTATACGTTTACAATTGAGTATGTCCGAACTAACGAGAATGGAGCAGACGGGTTGTCGCGACTGCCAGTGAGTCAAAGCGGAAAAACTTGCCCCACGGTACCCGAGCAGACGTATTTGCATTTCATTTAGCAGGCATTGTTGCTCGATTATAATGAGATTTGTAAGCAAACAGCGCGGGGTCCTATAGTAGCGAGGGTTTTAAGGTTTATTAGAGATGGATGGCCAACGGAATGTTATACACGGTGCTCTTGAGGAACCCAAATAATTTAGGCAGCGTATTCCTGCCCATATTTACAAAATAAAAAGTCGTATAAAGTAATCTGGATTCGGCATAGTTTTCGAGTAATTCAAAGTCAAAGTCAAAAGTCAAAGTCAAAATATTCTTTATTCAAATAGGCCTAGCAACAAGCACTTTCGAATCGTCAGTTATAACATGTATTAACATATATATTAATTAATTATTTAGAGCAATTTATTGATGCTATTATTATTCTTTAAAATAAATATTGTATTGTTGTAGACATGTCAAAGTAAGAAATTATTTTGTAGTAAAATTCACAATAGGATCGTCAAAACATAAATAATAATAATAATAAAAAATATATAAAAAATAGAAATCTAGACAGTTTCTAGGATAAAATCAAAATATCAAAAAAAAAGATCATATTAATATCTAATTCCATAATGATTAATTCATTAATATTTCAGTCACAATTAATCCCACGGTGTTTTATCATTCATGTAGTCATGTGTGCTATAATATGCTTTCGATATGAGTTGACGCTTTACATAATTTTTAAATTTATTAATAGATAATTCAGTTACGTTTCTTGGAAGCTTATTATAAAACTTCACACCATTACCCATGAATGATTTTCTAATTTTCTGGAGGCGAGTGGTGGGCACCGCGAGTTTGTGTTTATTTCGAGTATTAATATTATGTATGTCACAGTTCTTCCTGAAATTTACAATGTTTTTATGTACATACACAATATTATCATAGATGTATTGACAATGCAATGTCATTACATTAATGTTCTTGAACTTATTGTATATTATATTATTAATTGATGATTTTTGTTTTAAAAATATTCCAGTATAATGCACCTTTATGATAGCGACGTTGCAAGACCGACACATCATCTGACTGACGTAGACTGCATAAATCAATTTCGTTCCTCTGTCACTATCATTGTTTAAGTGTCAACCGTTAGTGTACTTTTTTCCCAAAAGCTCATAATAATAAATTAATAAGTGGAATCTAAAAGTTCAATAGCAACATCTAAAGTATGATCATTCTTTTCGTTAAATCAACGCCTAGAACAGTATTTTTTTGTAAAATATTGATAAATAAAATGACTAAACGTTAAATAAACGAATAGATAAATTAAACAAACTAAAATTAAAGTATGTAATAAGTATTTATTCATTAAAATGCATGCATATTCCTTTTGATGATAATAGCGATGGCTTTAAGTTTTTGCTAAAAATTGGACATGGAAGTTCGAAGTGTTTTTGCTAACGATATTTTGTTATGTGAATTTTGTTATTGTTTAAATTGATTAAAGTTTACGATACCGAAGTATTTTGATATTATTTCCTGAAATAAATCAACACACATTTTAATAAAAATATCCATTTGGATGGATATTTGCACACAGCAAGCAAACAATATCACTGTCAGGAATTGCAATGCCCGATCTGTATCCAGACGATCAATCTCGCTATATCAGCTGTACAGCTACGTGCACTTCATTGAAATCCGTGACCGCTAAATAAACACCGCTAAATAACCGACACAAATAAAAAAAAGTTTAGACTAAGTAGTTTTCACTTAACATTTTCCTATTCGTATGATCTGTCAGCGATTACAAGAAAATAAAATTACAAAGCGGAAGAGGTTGTTGTCCACATATTCTAAAGCGTGTCCTACACTGGAGCGGCCTGCGGCCGCGGTCAATAGTAAATTTGACAGCTAATGCCAAGTTTGCCGCGCCAGTTTGTGACGGGCTTAAAACTTCGGAAAAAACGCCTAGTGTGTGGAAAGTTTTAAATCATGAGTAAAGAGTTCTGATTGCACTTTAAGCCAATCCTGCTTTGAAACAATTTGTCTGACAAAGAAATATCATTATGACTTTGATTAGTTTCTACTAATGAAAAGAGATGACAATAACAAACGTTGCCAGCTCGTCCTAAGGCATTGTTCTACTGGTGAAACAAAAATTATTTATTTATTATGTATGAAAACTAAAAAATATTTAATAGTTGTATTTGGACCTAGGTTCAGATAAACTTTTTACTCCTCACGAGCCCAGGAACACGCCGGAAAAATGATTTGGGTTCCTCAAGAGCACCGTGTATAGAAGGTTTGCAACTTTTTTATAATAGGAAGGATGAATTGTATGACGAACTGGGTTGTGTCATGTGGGGCCACCGGTTAGTGATTCCAGAAACGTGCAAAGAACGCGTACTACGCATGTTGCACGAGCCTCGCATGGGTATTGTCAAATCTAAAGCCCTGGCGCGGAGCTATGTCTGGTGGCCCGGGGTTGACGAGGCAGTGGAGCGGATGTGCCGGGAGTGCGCGGTGTGCGCGGCACAGGCGGACGCGCCACCTCGGCAAGCGCCTAGCATGTGGCCATGGCCAGACAGGCAGTTGTCTAGGATCCATTTGGACTTTATGGGTCCAATTCTTGGAAAAACATACCTCGTAGTCGTGGATGCCATGTCCAAATGGGTCGAGGTTTTCCACATGCCTAGCACAACAGCCGGGGCACTGATTGCAACCTTGTGTGAGTTATTTAGTAGGTGGGGTTTGCCCAAGCAGATTGTTTCTGACAATGGACCGCCGTTCTCAAGTACTGAAATCCAAAACTTTTGTCAGGGACTCGGTATAGAGCACATTTTCTCTGCACCATATCATCCTGCTTCTAACGGTTTGGCGGAAGTGGCCGTGAAGGCGTTAAAGCGGGTGATTAAGAAGGCTATTCTCGAGAAACAGGATATAAATAAGGCTCTGTGGACCTATTTACTTTATTATAGAAATACTATGCATTCAACCACGGGTCAGAGCCCAGCAATGCTACTTCAGGGTAGGAGACTTCGTATACTGGGTGCAAGGTTCAAAAGACTCAGCAAAAACAAAAATTAGCGGCGGGGGGAGCTCATAGGGAATTAGATGGGAATGACGATGTTTGGTATCGGCAGTACCTGAAGGGGGAAAAGTGGGCCCCGGGTCAGATAGTAGATAGGAGTGGCTCCGGTGATTATAGGGTCAGGGGGACAGACGGGTCTATGATACATAGACACATTGATCAATTAAAGCGGAGGTCAGGTAGACAGTCACTTACAATTCCAACATCAGGACCCATAGTGTCTGAAGTCCGCACAAATCCTAGAGACTTAGGGGTTCAGGAACCGAACGTGGAGCCGTCCGAGGAGACTCAGGAAGGTCTAGTGGAACGGCCGGGGGAAGCGCCTTCGGGTACGGCTGTGGTGCCGCAACAGAGTCACTCACCCTCACCGCCCGGGTCACCTGCTTTCCAAGACGCTCTACCTAGCGTATCGCCGCCGCCCCTAACTCGTCCGGTTAGGCAATGTAGGCTCAGGGGTATCTCTAGGTTAAATTTATAGTTTATCGTTAGCTGTTAGTTTTGTTTATTATTATTTGTTATTATTAAGTATAAACCCAGGGTGGAGGAGTACAGTGTAGGCTGGTTAGAAAGTAACTTTCATATGTCAGTCGGAATTATGCCAAATAATTCAGAGCTGCTCTATCACATTGGGCTGCCTTATTTCTCGTCCCTGGACTCCATACTTTACAGTAGGTAGTTAAGTAGGGTTCAATTAGTGTTTAACATTCAATTGATTATTACATCTAGTAGATTTCTATGCCATAGTTCGGGCGTTTGGAAGGTTTTGCGAAATCAAACCCGTTTAAGAGAAGGATAGCATGCCAGCCACATCACTGATACTCAGAAGATACCATGTGGATAATCGATGAGTAGATCCAGGCCACCATCAATCTACTGCTGCCATGACAATGTGACATCCGCCACGCATCCACCAAACGCTATATCCAACGGCGTTCCTGCACAAATTACCATATGTTTACTTGAAGTTTCCGGCGCTGCGAACACCTGTCTACTAATGAAGACCACCGCGAACTACACCTGTGCCATGACGATCTGCCATACCTCCAATGCTCAACCTGCGAGGGAGTTCCTGAACACCATACCATTCTATCTCTGGGTTATCTCCTACAACCCTGAGTGGCAATCAACGGCTTTCCTTACCACTGCTAGAAGATGGTCACGAAGATGTGCTGCAACATCGAGCTGGTTGGTCAAGGCTTCAACAACTACATGTGGGAATTGTTCCGGCATGACGGCTTTGAAGAATACGGCTGTACACGCACAGATGAAGAGATCCTTGGATGGTTTTCTAAGTTTCGCATAACTTTATGACTGTGTGAGCTATTGGTACTTATTTATATTCTCTTGCTATTTAAATGGCATAAATGATAATATCTTTATAGCAAGCCGAAATGCTATTGTTGCGTTGTGTGTTCTGATTTTCTTAGTCACTAAAACCAATTTCTTGTGCGAGCTATGATACTTGTTTATGTTCTATTACGATTTAAATGGCATAAATGATGTTATCTTTATAGCAAGCCGAAATGCTATCGTTGCGTTGTGTGCTCTGAGTCTATTATTTTCTTAATCTTTTGATGGAACTTTGTTTCCAATTGCAAATCTATCAGCTACGCAATTAATATTACGTCAATATGTTCATCATTATTCTGATTTTATTACTCAATTTATGATACTTATTTATGTTCTCTGGCGATTTAAATATCATAATTATTGTTGTCTTTACAACAGGCCTAAAATACTATCGTTGTGCTGTGTGATCTGATTTTGTCTAACAACTATATTTCACATACGACCAATGTCTTGAGTTATCTTGACTTATTCATCTTGATGGAATTTGATTTCCAAATACGGCATAGTCTGTCACACGTAATTCACATTACGTTAATATTTTCATCATTATGACGTCACCCTATACGATATGTACATATACTTACTCGTGTTACGAGTAGATACTGTTTCAGTATTCTATATCTATCTACCAACTGACATATTACTACTAATTTACTGTAGTTGTTGGAACTTGCCGCAATGGACTTTATCCGTGGCTATTTCTAACAATGAGGTAACGTCACAGCCTGAACTGCCAATCGTTTGATACGATTAAGTATGGTTTGTTTCAGCCTATGACAAAAGGTTTTGGTTATATTGTAGTTGTTGGAACTGGCCGCAATGGACTTTATCCGTGGCTATTTCTAACAATGAGGTAACGTCACAGCCTGGACTGCCAATCGTTTGATACGATTAAGTATGGTTTGTTCCAGCCTATGACAAAAGGTTTTGGTAGTATTGTAGTTGTTGGAACTGGCCGCAATGGACCTTATCCATGGCTATTTCCAGCAATGAGGTAACGTCACAGCCTGGACTGCCAATCGTTTGATACGATTTAGTGTGGTTTGTTCCAGTCTATGACGAAAGGTTTTGGTTATATATGTAGTACCCAAATATACCTAATAATAACTATTTTGCTAAAGAACGGTTATTCTCCAGATCGATGAAATACGATCATCAATGGGTGTTAGGGACAGTCTTTACAGATTCTTAACGACAGGCTTTCTTCTTTGGTCTGAACCCACGGGACGGGCTTTGAAAAGGGCTACTGACCCGGTTAGGTGCGGATTCTATTACTGTTTGTCGGAATCTTTGATTCTTACAAGACCTTTTAGATCCGCCCGGACGTGAAACCTGTATTGCCGTTTGCTGAAGCTGATCATTAAGGATCCCAATATATATGTACCCTTATATACTCTTCTATATGGGCGAGATGGGATTTGAAAGTTCAACGGCGATACAGACTATTGAAGACTCGAGCAAAACTCCTTGCTGTCGTGAGAACGCTGGTCAATGCTGAGGTCTTGCGGTTGCATAACTCAGTAGTGATACTTAGCTTATGGGATGACTGTATGATTCGATTTGGACACTAAACCTGAATAGTAATAGCTTTGTCTTGGTTGCACAATATTTGGGTACGAGGTAATAGATTGATCATCATCTTATGATCTGATTGACGTCCCCTGCTGGACGTAGGCCTCCCTCGCAGAGTGCCATACTAATATATTTATATTTCAGCTGATCTCTAATGTGGATCATAGTAGTTTATACTACTAATGCTTTATGCATTTATTCCAACTGGCTTCTTATTTTATTTCAGTTGATCTTTGTGGATCATAGTAGTTTATACTACTAATGCTTTATGCATTTATTCCAACTGGCTTCTAATTCAGATCACAGTTATGTAATAGAGTGATCATCATCATATGATCTGATTGCCGTCCCCTGCTGGACGTAGGCCTCCCTCGTAGAGTGCCATACTAATATATTTATATTTCAGCTGATCTCTAATGTGGATCATAGTAGTTTATACTACTAATGCTTTATGCATTTATTCCAACTGGCTTCTAATTCAGATCACAGTTGTGTAATAGATTGATCATCATCATATGATCTGATTGACGTCCCCTGCTGGACGTAGGCCTCCTTCGTAGACTGCCACTATAATATATTTATATTTCAGCTGATCTGTGGATCATAGTAGTATATACTACTTATGTTTTATGCATTTATTTCAACTGGCTTCTAATTTAGATCACAGTTGTTTATTTTGCCTATGCTTTTATGCATTATAAAATGGCTGGTCTCATAATATTATGGGCTACGCTCTTATTATTACCATGTATATGTTCATTCATCAGGCGCTATTGTCACATATCTCTCATAGTCTCGGTCATGTGCCTTGTGCCTGTACCACCTGCGAGGATACTCTGATTGCTCGTGTTAGGTGTTAGGTAGGGACATACCCAAGTGGCTAGCTTACGCACCCAGCGGGTTAGCATCAGGTTCCTTCGCGAGAATTCTGCCTCGACATAGTTGCCTCATCATGTCCAGAAATGGCTTGGTGGTTTATATGACTTATGCATGGTTTCGTGCAATCAGCTATTTTATGTTTACAATGTTCTCATATCTTTTAGATTGAGATTTATACCGTATTTGGTAAGAAGCCAGATCTTACCTATCATATCCTACTTTGTAGGAAACACTCATGTCCAGAAATGGCTGGGTAATTTATATGACTTATGCATGGTACTTCTTTGAGCTCCTGTGACTTTATGGTTGCTTGCAATCAGCTATTTTATGCTTACAATGTTCTCATATCTTTTAGATTGAGATTTATGCCATATTTGGTAAGAAGCCAGACTTTACCTGTCATATCCTACTTTGTAGGAAACATTGGTGCTATCTCGACATAGCAAATCGAGTTTTAAGGTTTTAATTACTATATGGTTTACAGGAATTTACCTACGCTCATCCACTACCACGTTTAACCATATATGCTTCAATAACTTATATTGCTCCATTAACTATTTTCTACCATATTTTCTAAACACTTAATCTTCTAGGTACTAGTTTGAAACATCTTATTACTACTTCGGATCATTTATACTTGTCTTCATTTAATTCTAAACAATTCATTTAAACCTTTACTGATCACACAGCCAACGACGGTATTTAAATAGTAGGCTAGATTCTAAACTTGTTCTAGTTCATATAGCATTGTGTTGATAATTTAGAAATACTTCTTAATAATGTTGTTTTATTACTTTTATTATTCTCATGAGAATAATGTTTTAATTTCTAGTATGTGTATGTTATAGGTTTCATAGTATTGTGTTCATGGTTAGTAATTGTTTATTAATAAGATATTATAGGATATTGTTGTTATTCGTTTAGGCAAGCTTATCCTAGTTTTAGGTTATGTTGTAATATTGTTTAAACATTGTCCGATTCTCAATTGTTTATACATTTCTCACACTTCAGTGAACTATGGTTACTGCGTTTTATAACAAGGTCTTAAATATGCCACTAGATGATCATGCCATTAATCTTTCAATTATTTAGCTGTTGAGTTATTTAAAACTGTAGTAAGTTTAGTATTTCTTATGATATTATAATAATAATATTGGGGGACAATCTTACACAAATCGACCTAGTCCCAAACTAAGCAAAGCTTGTACTATGGGTACTAGACGACGATATACATACTTATATAGATAAATACATACTTATATAGATAAATACATATTATAAACAACAAGTTACTTAAATTACTCATTATTTTGTTGTGTTAATTGTATTATCTTTATGGCAACAAGGGTTTTTGTGTGTCCGCCTGTTTTCCCTTGTCTAGGTTGGCCTAGTAATCAAGCGGATGTCTAATAAAGTCCTCCCCAGACTTTATTAGATTCGAGTTTCGAGTAAATTCATTTTTATGAAATAAATGTTTTGCCTGTTTATTTTCTCTCTCTCAACTTTTGTTTGATTTATTTTCTTTCCCTATAGTAGGAACCCTATCATTTAGATCTGAGAAACTTTAATAAAAGCTTTAGAACTTCAGTAGATATTAGCAACTTAAGGAAAATCCTGGTATCAGATTTTCTGGTAAAGTAAGTATAAGGCTTTAGGTATACTTTAGAAACTTTAGGGAAATTTTAGTTAGGCTTTCTTTGGATAGACTTTCCTTGGTTTTCCATAAGTTTTCATTAATTTTCTCCCCTTAGGGGTTGTTACAACTCGAAGTAATGAGCGAGATGATATTGCGCAGTGCCCTACCTACTCTTAACTAAATATGTTTCGCGTGTCTCATCATCATCATTCGAGCGTTATCCCTGTAGGTACAGTTCCTGAAACCATCCTGAAGGGTGCCCGGGGTCCGCTACCGAATCGCGAAAATTGGCGTACATGCTAGTTTTTACGGAAGCGACTGCCTTCTGACCTCTCGAACTAAGGGGGAAACTAGATCTTATTGGGCTTGTCAAGTGAGTGGGCAACTTAATTGTTAGAAGTTCTCAAGCCGCCCGAAGGCCTTTAACTTGGCTGAACGACTGCTGTCATAGAAAGCAGCCGGGGTCAACGGTTTAACGTACCTTCCAAAGCACGGGAGCGCTCAGTTAGTAACCACTCAAAACGGTCACCCATCCAAGAGTTGCCTTGGCCGACGTTGCTTAACCTCGCATACCGCACGCGGTACGCAGGCGCCGCTGGGACATGAGTGCTCTTAATCTTCGGGTGCTCGTACTAATGCTAAATGTGAGTGTAAAACAACACGCGCAAAATTGAAATGTTAATCGAGATCAGAATCGTCGGATATGAATTTGACTCCAGTTCTGAAGATGTTATGCGACGGAGCGTAGCCATTTGTAATTTCATTTCAAAGTTCATTGACTCAATAATTCGTAGTATACCTATCTTAATTTAATTTAAACCAACAAATGCAGTGGTTGCTTTTGTTTGTTTAATTTGCTTGAACGCTTCTGAACAAAGGACGAATTTAATATGAATACGGTATTACTTTTCAATGCAATGCTTTTGTGGATGTATTGTGTTGTATTAAGTAGAAGCATTTGCATTGTTTATTATATCGCATTGTAAAGGAATACCCAAGTATAGGCGACTTGTACCTACCCATAACACAAGCCTTAATTGAGCTATTTTTGAGAATAGATCAATTTGTGTAATAATGTCCACTTAATTTAATTTTTACGAGAGGGTACAGCGGACTATCGTCTCGCCCATACTTGGGGAAGCCCAACTGGAGAAGTCTCCACCTTACAGAAGACCGCAGTCATAAATAACACCATAACTTGCTCTTTACCCTTGTTAATTGGTGTTGTGTTCCTGGTGGTGAGTCGCCAGAGCTCCCGAGGATGCGCTGTGTTACGAATGAAGGACCTGAATTATGTCTCTAGCTGTCAACACAACACAACCTCAAGTCGTTAAAGGGTCGGTAACACTATGAGGACAATGCGGCATAAGGGATCCTTTTTACCATTTTGCTACGGAACCCTAAAGACGCCCTAGAGGCCACGTTGTACGGAGAAATCGCAAGCTCTTCGGTCACTAATTACGTCAACCAGACGCTTCGTAATTTCATTGTCAGAAACTCGTTCTGTGTATTGCGCCTTTATGCTTACCTCAGATGTGAGGACAAACAAAAAAGGCTTATTTTTCCATGTATGCACATTATTCAACGACAATTTTATGCCGAATTTAAAAACTAGCAATTTTTCAATTGAATTTATTTCCTTAAATATTGATTAAAACATTATTTCAACAAAAAATACAGTTATTTTTAAGCCTTGTTTTCCTTTAGGTTTGCTTTTTAAAGCCTTTCATTCCTGCCAATGAATTGTGTGGAATCGGTTCACTCGGCGGTTATTCATTTCGTGCTGAGACATTTAATTTCGAGTGAAATATGAAAGGTGATTTTTGCCAGCGAAGGAATATTGAACTACCCCATAGCACATTTAGTAGACGTGGTACCTACCTACATATTTTATAACAGATCTAATAGAAGCTAAATTTGTAGGTCATACATATCAATTTTTACTATTTGACCAAGCACTAATTTGATAAATGTCATAAAATGTTTCAAGAGTTGATATGGTTGACTAAACATCAAAAAATACTTTTTAGTTTCGTATCTAATTGTTTTCATATTGCAAATACTGTTAGTGTTTTACCACGTGCAGATTCATCATAATTTCTATTAGAACGTTAAAAATTTATATCACTTTAAAAACCTTCTCTATTCTGGGGTTTACCACCACATCTTAATGTACTTTTGCACCGTAGGTAGTTTAATGTTGTGGTTGGAGCAAATTCAACATGAAATTAATTGTCATTTTATTTCATTATCGCCAACATGACAGTCAAAAATTATTTATGAACGCGGAAGAGCTGTTCTATGCAGCTGGCATTACTTCTTCCAAAACTATGGTTTAGCGAGCGGCGCGCGCGTTTATATTCAATAAATCCATTAAAAAAGAAAAATTGCGGATGTTCACAAGTCAAGGCGTGTTATATAACGTGTAAAACGCCATTAAATAAGTGTAAAAAGTACACGAGTGAAATTCAATGCAATCACCGAATTTGCACGGCGTGTTGACTGAACAATCCGTGGAAGAAAGTGTGACCTGAGATCTTACAGCCAGCACCCAGGACTGGGGCAATTTACATCAGTGGCGTGCGGCGAGCATCGAGAGGTCCCGAGGGGATTACTTAAACATTTTGGAAACCCATAGATTCCTACAAAGTTATACTTAGATGGGTACCCGGGCATTCCGATATTGCCGGAAATGACAAAGCAGATGAACTTGCCAGAAAGGGCGCAGAGAGACCCCTGGTCGGCCCAGAACCATTTTTCGGCCTCACAAAACCGAAAGCATATTCTCTGCTAAACAGCGAAGAAAAGTCAACGGCTGTCGAGCTGTGGAAGTTCGCAATAGGACAAAAACACTCGAAGGTCTTGATTAAAGGGTTTAATAATAATGTTTACGGAGCTATTACAGCTCAAAAGACATAAAACCTGTGCAGTGACAAGGATCCTGACAGGCCACTGCAAATTGAACAAGCACCTGTTCCAAATGGGTATGAAACAAGACGCATCATGTAGGTTCTGCCAAGACTCAGAAGAAAAAGCAATGCACATTCTTTGCTTCTGCGGACCACTGATGCAAAAAAGAAGTAGCTACCTAGGGCAGCACATCGTGCAACCAGAAGAGGTACAACACATCTCCGTCCAAAGAATCTGAAAAGTTTCTAGAATCGACGGAGACGGGGCTTAGCGGTCAACCCATATATAAAGAGCTTACAATCTAATTCTTAATTTTAGTGGCCCTTAAAGGGGACGCTAAAAGCCCGGGAATTCTATTATTAACATAAATAAACACAATACACACTCACTCGCTATCACTCACAAACACTCAGGTACTCACTTTCACAGATTTTTATTTTTATTGTATGAATCATTAATTTTAGATTTCACAACTTATGCTGTAGTCTCATATTAATTTAGTATTCTGCTGATCTTTTTAACTTTTCGCACCAACGGACTACGGGACAGGATGCAAACGATCTAGTGCCAGTCTCAGCACCTTTTCAGATAATCTACGGAACTTGGCACCCATTTAGATCTCAATTCTTTTGTCGGTGAAGATGACAACCACGCATCGCATACTCTTAATATTGAACTTAGCTCCCATTTTCACATTTATTGTTTTGATGGGATATTAGATTAACACATTGTATACATTTTTGTCGCAGAATATTGCCGTTATCATATTACATTTTTTCGTGTTTCCGCATCTCGCTCCCCGTTCTTTGTTAAGGCTCGTTACATTTTAGATGTTTTCTTTGTCTGTGAACGATGTTCTTATTGTAGGTAAAACATTCTTGACAATATAATTTTGGTATATTTTTACATAAACACCTTCTATTATATTAAAGAGGTACAAAACGAAACAAATCTTGACAAGACAGCTCTCCTAATTTTTTCTGGAACAAGTGAAAACAAGAGAGGTGCTTTAAGCCTTTTTAAACTAATTTTGTATTTAAACAGTAACGCTTGCTCACCAAAAGTGCAACGTAGAGAGCTATGCTGGGAGTAGTTTCGTGTTCGCAAAGTGTACAAGTCTTTTTTCGGTCAATGTATCCGTTTCTATAATAAGTTACCTAATGAAATTTCTAATTTACCCTTTCCAGCCCTTAAAAATTACTTGAAAATATCGTTGATGTCAAAGGCTTATTACAGGATCGAGTACTGTCTAACTGACAAAAATGCATGGCCCAAACCAGAGACCTAAATAGCATTAATATTCATATATGTATATTTTCATTGTACCACGTATAGTAAATTAGTAATCACATGTTGTCATCTTGAACTTTACATTGTAAATATTCTTCCTCTTTTGTTTCTATACTCAGATTTATTTATATTAAGTAGGTTAAGTATTAATTTTGTATTAAACAGTAACGCTGCTAACGAAAATTCCAAATTTCAAATTAAAGCACAAAAAGCAAAAAAGCAAAAGCAAAGTGTGCTCGGAGCATTAAATTTTTCAATTTTTTCCCTTTAATTTTAAATTTGGAGGTTAAGTATTATCATTCTAATAAGCATAGTCTTGGGAAAAATGACTAACTGCCGAGATTCTTTCGGCGTTTCTTCTCGGCAGTGGTCTTCTTTTGCAGAAACGCTAGTAGATTTTGACTTGTAAAAGTGCCATTGCGGCCTACTTGCAGAATAAAGTTCATTTATTTCATTTATTTATTATCTCTGCGTGATCGTATCAGAAATGAGGCCGTCCGCAGTAGAACCAAAGTAACCGACTTAGCCCTCCGAATCACTAAACTTAAGTGGCAGTGGGCGGGGCACATTGCACGTAGGTAGAACCGATGGCCGTTCGGGCGGAAAGGTTCTCTAGTCGCGACCACGTACCGGAAGGCGCAGCGTGGGTAGGCCCCCCACTAGGTGGACGGATGACCTGGTAAAGGTCGCAGGAGTCTGCTGGTTCCGGGTGGCGCAGGGCCGGTCGTTGTGGCACTCTTTGGGAGAGGCCCATGTCCTTCGGCTGACATGATGATGATGAGTAACGGCTGCTAATTTCTAAATTTCTCATTAAAGGGAAAAATAGAAAAAAAATGTACTCCGACCAGGATGCGAAACTAGGATAACTGGCATACGCGGCCAATCGCTCTAGCCTAGCTCTAGCTAGTAGCTATCAGAACAATCAAGCTCAGGCGCGAAATCGCGTACAGCGACATCTACCTAGAAGACTTAGGCTTCTTTTAAGGGCACCAATATTTCAAATAACATTGAGAAATCGTCAGTAACAAAGCGCTATCCCATACTAAACTATTTTTGTAATAAACAGTAACGATGCTACTAAAAATTCTAAATTTAAATTAAAAGGAATTGCTATACTGTTGGTGGGGTATAGGTACCGTCGATCTGCGTTATTTCACCAACGGTGTCAACCTTTCCTTGCCTTTCATTATCCTTGAATCACCTGCGCTGCGCTCCTACCTTCGATGTACATTTAATCTTAAAATATCACGTGCTAGATGGTCGCAGGGGTAACAGAAATAGATTGGTAAGCAAAGGATTTTATGAGTATTACGGGGAGTATAAAAAAGCTTATGTCTAGGGAATAAGACTCAAAGTCGTGCTGCCACAGTTCACTCTCGTACAAGCATTAAATACCAGTCGACTAGCTGCAAATCAAGGGCGCTACCGCGAACCTAAAACGAAATATCTGCATCTCGGTTGCACTTGTATATTCGACCGACAGAGAGGGAGATACTTCGTTTTCGGTTCGCGGTAGGCCCTCAGTGCATAAGCCACAACTTCACTCTCCTGTCTAGTGTGTACTCCATGATTTAGTACTCGTTCGAGTAATAATTCATCTGACGTTATGTATGACTTCGAAACCTAAACTACGAGTATTTGATTGTGGCTAGGACGAATACTGTCATATACAAGGTGGGCCCTGTAACTGGAGCAAATATTTAAAAGGACGCTTCCTTAGGGCATCTGTAGTAACACCTCGTATACAATTTTTGTTCAAAAATTTTCGTTTCGGTGAAATTTTGAAGTAAAGTTATGACCTCCGAGTAATGGATCTTGACAGCACGAGATTATAGCATATCATTCAATGCATTTGAGGTAGTGTCAAGTTATGAGTCATAATTGTTTTTTCATTTTTTTGTTTTCAAGTATATTTTTGTTTTTTTTTTAATTTTATTGACTTTTTAAAATAAATTAACATTAATGTCACTTCAGAAGAGTAATCAAAATACACGTAAGCCGTCTTTGAAGAAATAAACATAACAATTTTTTTTTTTAACTGAGACCACTTTAGTTAGTACCAACCGTAGGAATCCCACTCACATTTTAGTGCGAATTGTATTTTTTTTAAATACAAATTAACATCAAGTCAAAATCAAATGTATATTTTAAGTAGACTTCATGGGCTCTTTAATAAGTCATACAATAAGAAAAATGTATATTAATATAAATACAAATTGGACAAAAAAGCAACACATTGGGTACCAAGAAGGTTAAAAAACTTTAAAAGGAAACGTGGATGTCAAAGGATAAGACACGCAATTTTTTCTTTAAATAAGCTAGACTGGATGCAGAAGGCCAGAGATAAACGGCTGTGGAAGAATATGGGGGAGACCCACGCCAAAGACAGTAAAGACACAAAGGCGACTTTTACCTAGTTAATTAAAGAAACATAGTTTATAATGTATTGTAATGTTAAGAGTCCGCAAGAATATCGATTCTCCATGCAAACGTAGTTTCGCTCTCATTTTAAAACGGCATGCTGGAATAACAAGAAAACCTATACGCAATGGGATCCGGCATATCAAGGCCAACAATTAATTTCTGTTGCTTGAAATTACAATGGAGAAAAAATAAAGTGATTAAGGTTTACATACAAGAACTAAAAAACTCAAGAACTTGCTGTTTTTTTTTCTATTAAATTTTTTAGCAACAGAAACTAATTTCCGTCCTAGATCTGATGGATCCCGTTGTGTATACACAGTTTCATGTTATTTCAGCACGGCGTTTTAAAATGAGAACGAAGCTACGTTTGTATGGAGAATCGAGTTCAGTCGAGCGTGCGGGAACGTAAGGTTGATCTCAATCCATCTTAATGTCATTTTCAGTAGTAAAATTGTCAGTTAGATCTACCTATAGCTATTTACGATACAAGGGTTGTGAAACAAAGAAAGGCCGATATCGCAGATGTTTGAGGCCCGAGCCGCAGGCTAGGGTCATAAATATGCGAGAGTGGGCTTTCTGTTTTACGGACCGTGTTTTGTACACAATTTTACGTCACCACTAGGCCAAAAATTGGGTTTTACCGGACGCGCAGCGTGCGGAAAAACGCGCTTTTTGGCAAGGTGTGGTGTAATAGCTATTTACGATACAAGGGTTGTAAAATAAAGAAAGGCCGATATCGCAGATGTTTGAGGCCCGAGCCGCAGGCGAGGGTCACAAATATGCGAGAGAGGGCTTTCTGTCTTACTATCCGTGTTTTGAACACAATTTTACGTAAAAGTAATTTTGACACATTACATTTAGGTGACTTCCTGATTTGTCGATGCGGTGGTACGATATGAGAAAACTGTCAGCTGGCAGTGTCAACTGCGCCCCTTAATTTTAATGACTGCTTAATGGTACTTAATGACTGGCGCGGGATCTTAGATTAATAATACCAACAGATCCGTAGAGTTAAGGAAGATGAATTTTCATATAGTTGTCTCTTTGAATCCTTATGGTTAACCAAGATAAGTTACCACCAACCGGAGGCATTCTGCAGAAAGGCCAGGTCACGAGTAGGTACCCTAAGTCGGCGCGCATGCATGAAGAATGTTATGAGAGTTCATCAAGCGAAAGTTGTATGTCAGGATCGTAGCAAATGGAAATCCGTGATCTCTGCCTACCCCTCTGGGAAATAGGCGTGATTATATGTATTTATATATTAAAAACATAATGAAAACTGAAATAAGTTGAAATGCCGTGAACCGAGCAATACCTCAAATATTTATTGAAATCCTGACAGTTTACCATTTTGGCTGCACACAAAGTGATAATATACACCTTGCGTCATACAGCTAAAGTTTAATTTGCTATTACCCACAAAACCTGCATACGATCTTATTAAATTTACTACCGCAAATGTCTCTCATCCAAAATCGCTTTCACGTTAAAGCTTACTTCAATAGTGATGTATCTCAATAAACAAACACAAGGAAAAATAAACTCTAACGTAAAGTAAATTAGGTTGCTTATTAGCTGAGTTTAGGTTAGTCGTCCATTTTTAAGGAGTCTATATATCTTGAAAACGTGACTTCATTCTGAACTCAAGAAAAATCGCATAGTGACTTTGCATTCGAAAGTTGAACAAGATCTAATTTCTACACAAATTAGTTCAACAGGATTAGGAAAGAAGTGACGCGTAGAAATACTTAAACTACACCTTATACCATCGCAATACAGTAAATGTGGTGACTTCGTTTCCTAAGTGAAGCGAGGAGCTCAATCTGACACAAGTTTTGCATATCAATTAGATTTATTTTCTAGTCGCGTTTGGACAAGTTAGACTATATGTGGTGTAGGTATGTGTGTGTGTGTTGTTTTGCATATGTGTATAAAGGGAATAATGCCTTGATTCTATAAACCACGCCTTGTGAGAGACACGCTTAATGTATTTCTTCCGCTCGTGAGAAGACGAGATGCAACACTCTTGGGTTATTGATCCTCTGAGAGTCTAAATGAATTAGAAAAACCATAATTTTAATCTAATTGTGTCGTTTAGTAGGTTAAGAAAAGAGAGGATTGTTTGCTTTGTAATCAAGTAGGTCATGCACCTTTTTATCACAATTCTAAAAAATATGATTCTAAATAGTTATGAGTTAAAATATGATTCTAATAGATTCGGTAAAAGCCTTAACGACAAAACCTGAAATACCTCAATTTTCTGAAGCACCCTAGTAGCAATTGTATCCCAAATAGTCCCTTACAAACATTCAACCAAATTGGAGGTGACAAAAGCAACATTTATCAAAACACCAACAAAGAAAAAAGTAGCACGTCCCTTTATGCAAATGTCGTGAAATAGAGACATTTCGTGAATTTTTAAGAGCGACTAAAGAAAACTCGTTGGTTTCGATGGCTCCCATAATATTCTGAAGTAGCACGCATTATTTTGATTTACAACCCCTAAGTATCGCGCGCAGAGATGGAGCGAGCGAATGTTTGGTATGTAACAAGTAAATTTTGTGGATCTCACTGTCTTGTGGTCGCTTTGACAAGTTTATCTTATCAAGTTTGGCTCTAGTTTAATATCTTTTAGTTGTATGAGAGCATAATAGATTAGATAAAGACTTTAATTTAGATTTAATGTTACACACCTGCACTTAGTTGCTATATTGTGAACCTAGTTAACCTTTAAAGCAGAGCGGTGTCGTCTGACACAGGTACGAGAATGTTAAATACTTAAAAAGAAGCACCAACCTGTTATACTGTTCCGTTTATTTAGTTAACGAATAATTCATGTTTTATTTTCATTTCATTTTCAACTTTGGCTGCTGCTTTCAGCTATGGGAATAGCTAGTCAGTTGAGAGTTTAATCGCCTACAGTGGTATAGACAGGTTTTGCGGAGGGATGAAAGTCATGGAACAGAAAAATTATTAGGCTTGAATGTAGAGGGATTTAAGAGAGAGGGTAAACAAAGGAAAAGGTGGATGGACTGCGTGAGAGATGATATAAAGGGGAGTAATGTGAGTGACGAGATGACGGGCGATAGAGAAGAATGGAATAACATTACACTCCTCCTTTTGGCAGTCATGTAAAAATAAGCTGCGCTGCGCTGCCCCAAATAAATGGGATGAGGGCAAAGCTAATGAAAATGACTTGTGGTCGTTTCTCCATGACTTTTCTTATCTTCTCAGATGGGAATAATTTTCTGATTTTCGGCATTAACTTTTTTGGTAACTATATATAACCCAAGGTCAGTCGAACTAAGTACATTACTCATTTAAGCCTCAGTTAATTAAACAACGCTTCCGCGTAAGAAACACAAATTACGTTTCAGCTGTAATCAGAGAAACAATCGCAATAAAATAGTCAAGAATAGGTAATATATATCTGAAAACTAATCCTTATTGTTTCAAAGGACGGCGTTTCAAGAACGTGATATTTTTCATTGCACGCTCTTAATATGTTTTTAAATCTGCAATCGTCCTTATCTTATATAAGGTGCTTCCAAATTAAATGCCAATACTTTAAGAGATGTAAACTAACATCAAAATAATTTACTTTAAGTAAATAGGAATCAATAAAACTTTTTATATGATTTTTTTGTTTTCATTTTTCGAATAAAATTCTGCCCCAACATAATTATACCGTGCTTTTAACTGACAAGGTGGTTATCAGTTATCACTTTCTGTCAAGTGAGCTACATATTGGATGCTTGAAGTATAGGTCGATTCACAAGAGCTGGCGCGGAAAATGTATGAAACTGCCGCGCCAGCTCTTGTGAATCGACCTATAGCCAGTTAAGTGACAGTCAAAAGAGGTTACACACCAAAGAAGTCTGAGGTTATCAAAGAAGTCTTAATTATTGCATACTGGTTATCTCATTAACAATGTGCTATTACGTAGCACAGTTAATCACGTAACTATCTGTCTATATTAAATATATTATTTCTCTATATTAAAAGTCCTGCGCCTTTCTGCTCGGCTACTGTGCTATTTCCCGAGGGTATCAAGTACCGTAAATACATTGGTACGCCAATAATGAACCTCAGATTTTATTCCTTTAACTAAACAAGGTCAAAAGGTCGGAAAATAACAGTGTACACCTATTCCCCACCAACTAAAACATTCACGGCTTCCATTTCAAGCGGCAACAGTGATTATGTGTAACTGCCTTAACCGGGCCTTAGAGAATTCTACCAACTTGTGCAATAAATAGCCATTTACTTCGGACTCTTTTCATGAACTTGGTTTTGTAAGGATTTACTTAGTTTGAGAATTATGGGCAGTTACGCCTTTGAGTGAAACTTCATCAACGCAGCATTTCTCGTTAGTATCAATGTTGGTCGAATTAGCCACTAGATGGCGTTATACCGTCCATGTCGATTCTTAAATCGCGGTGTTAAAAATTTTCCTAAAAACGCTTGAAATATGGTAAAAGTTGGTCAGACCATACATATTTCACCAGCATCTGGCATGCGAAATATATCATAACTTATAACTAAAACTAATCAAAATGAATTAAAGCTATAATAAGGGGTCACCCCGAGGCATGGTTCCGAAGATGCTGGCAGCATTTCCTCGCTGAATTGCAATACTGATGGGTTGAGCAACTTCTTGGGTGCAGCTTCCTCGCTGCTAGCTCTACGGTCTCTGGTAGTGTCAGCCAGCCTTTGAGATAACTAAAACTAAGTTTAAACAATCATAGTCAAGGTCTAGGTATATTATTATATTATATTACCTACGTCATTCAGTTAAGCTATTATTTCAGGTCAAAAACCAGGCCAACACCGCGTATCAAGTGGTATAACTTAGATAAAGCGCAAGGTAATGTAGTTAGGGTTGCCGTTGAGTCACATATAAGTTCATTAGATAATGTCGGGCAGAACCCAAACAAAACCTGGATAAAACTTCACAATACGCCTATAAAATCTGCTAAACAACACCTAGGCATAACAAAAGGCAAGCTAAATATAAATAAAGAAGCCAGTCGGTGGAATGAAATGGTGAAGTCCAAACTCAAGGAAAAGAAAGAAAAGTTTAAAGCATGGCGTAGCACCAACCTAGAGGTATACCGCAATAAATATGTAGAAAGTAAAACCTAGGCAAAAAAACTCGTAGCCTGCTCACGAGCTTCATCTAGAGAAGATTTCTACTAACGTTTAGAAAATGCCACAAATGATAAAGAGATTTTTAAATTAGCTAAACACGGAAATAACCAAGCTAAGGACATTAAATCCAATAAATACATTAATGATAATGGCGGTAGGCTCCTCACTCAAGATAAGAAATAAACGCTCGTGGGCAAGAATATTATTCAAAATTACTGAACGAAGAGTTCCCTTAAGAAAGGATGCCTGAGTTGGCAAATATAGCTGGCCCAATGGAGGTAATAACACCCGAGGAGGTCAAAAGTGCAATCCGGAAAATGAAGAAAACCAAATCAACTGGGCCAGATGAACTGCCTGTTGAACTTTGGAAGAAATTGGGTGATACTCGTAAAGGCGTAATTTGGTTAGTAAATCTGTCAAAATTGTAGAAAGCATCATATATACCCTTCTATAAAACAAAGCTGATGCTGCCGACAGTAGGAACTACCGAGCCATAAAGTTAACATCTCATCCACTAAAAATTTGGGAAACTCTTATAGCTAATAGATTAAAACAGATTACTGAACTAATGCCAAACCAGTGTGGCTTCGCAAGTGGCGTAGGAACCATTGTCGCAATCCACTCAATGAAACTGCTTCTACAAAAGTTTACATCACTTAAGAAAGATCTACATTTCACATTTATAGAACTAGAAAAAGCTTTCGATCGAGTACCAAGAGGTCTGATATGGGTGGCGCTTGTACTCAGCTTGTACCTGAAAAATATATCGATATAGTAAATGACATGTATCACAACGTCACCACTAGAGTTCGCAGTCCTGCAGGCCTGAGCGAAGCGTTTCATGTGAAGGTGGGAGTGATTAAGGGTTCCCTCAAGCCTCCCACTTTTATTCAATAAAGTCATGAATTTTGTCACAGAAGACCTACAACGTCCAGCTCCTTGGACACTCTTGTACGCTGAGGACATCGTCCTTGTGTCAGAGTCTAAAGAAGCACTACAGATGGATCTGTCTAAGTGGTGCAGCCGGCTCGAAAACGAAGGACTCAGAGTAAGCCGCAAGAAAACGGAATACATGTATTGCAACTTCTTGGGTGCAACTGTGGACCAGCCCCCACCGCTAATAGACAACGTCCCTATTAATAAAGTACTCCTGAGTTTACTTATGTAGAAAGTTGTTAGTTGTGTCAACCCTACATTGCGCGTAGCCCGACACGCACTTGTCTCGTTCTTTAGATGTCGATCGAGGCACAAGACGCGTCCGCGTGTAAATATATCTATATGTGAAAATGTGTATACACAATTTGGAACCTTAATCTTCTGAGATCAGTTCCCATATATGTCAGACTGTTGAAGATTTACTATACACTTTCCATACTGAGACGTGAGTTGATAGCTGCTATCACCCAAAATAGTCGGGTAGTAAGCCGTCACAAATACGTCAAGAAAAATATATTTTCGGTACATTTGGAGCTCAGTCACGTAAACTCTGAGCCCTTCCGTTCCAACCTTATCTTTCCACCCGCTGGGTCTCGCTATTGAAATTTACCCTTATCTTCTGGGGATTTTATTTGCGTAATTTTTAGTGTAGCAAGAAATATTTCTCGCCTCAGTAAAGTGAATTTAATGCTACTCGTAGTCGGCTCATACACAGTTGAAAAACTAAAATTGGTCTCCTATGGTCAATAGCATGTAAGTATTGTACGCGGTTTACGCTAATTAGCTAAAAATTAGGCTTTATAGCAACTCCAGGGGTGTTTTTACGCGTTGCCGACTCTTTAAAGATCTATACACCCCTTTCTTGAAGAGCCCCATGTTGTAGTACCTCGGGAAAACGGAAGCTCATTTCACAACCGGAGCGTCCGAAGGACGAAATTCTCCTGAACCCGTGACGTACGCGACTTATGAGGTTTTAGGGTTTAAGGATGAATGTCCTGCCGACGGCGAGCGCTGCAATGGTAGAAAGCGGCCGTGGGCACCATGTCGAACAGTTCTTCGGACCACAACCACAGGAAAGACCTAAACTATCTGTATATGACTCGGACTCTAGTTGAATATTGATAATGATGCACTGATACTGGTAGAGCACTTGGTTTTATTATGACTGATGCTCGACAAAAAGGCAGACCTAAGTTCAGGCACAATTTTTTTATACAACGGCTGTGGCAACTATGTTATACGCGGTGCGAGGTGGTTATTTTCTACAGGTGGTTATTTTTTTAAAGCAGGAGTACCTACAGTCAGAGAATATTTTTACAACGAGAGCTGATACGCCTTCATTACCGTGAATGTATGAGCGGTAGGTGGGTATTCTTAAAAAGTAAAAGGTAAACAGATTAATCTTAATAAGACAAAGTGTATGGAGTTTAATGCAATTCAAGGCAAACCAATTCAAATCGAAGCAATGTTTAAAGGTTTTAAATTAGAAAATGTCAATTCCATCAAACTAGTTATAACGATTGATTCGCACTCCAACTGGCTTGCTGACCAGACTCGTCCATAGGCTCCTATTACCTGCCTTATTACATAGCCTTGTGCAGATGCAGGGGTGCATTGATTTGTGTGCTCCATCCATCGGGTGGTCTGCCCCAGGACCTCTTTCCCTCAACTTTTCCCGTCATGATTATTCTCTCCAGGCTATCTGAAGAACATCGTGAGAGGTATCCGAAGTATGTGAGTGAGGCACATCCTCACATATTTTTGCGTCCTGGCATAGTGTCGACAGTCGGTGACCTATGCGCTGTTCCACCGGGATGGACTGGTTTGTTCGCTTTGCAGTCCAAGGTATATTTGCGAAATTATTGGCATGGAAAAAAACACTGTATATTTGGGTCATTATACAGATTAAGGTTTGCGTTTTCCTGTGAAAATAAATAAGGTTAAAGGCTACTTAAAGCCTAATTCTTGTTCGGACTCATAATCACATTAATGGTGTCTCCGAATAAAAAGAATAAAACTTTTGTTTTATCAACTTAGTGGGAGGTCTAATTTGACCAACGTTCAGATGTACTCTTTGAGTAATGAGTTGAATAAAAACGATACCCTCCTATAACTGTATATTTATTTATTTATTTATTTAATTAATATACATATCAGTTACAGACTAATCCAACACGTGATACATATTACAACGCTAAGAAGAAAATATAAAATTCAATAGGTAATAATTACATAAACCACTCAATTACACATATAGTACTTTTTTCTCAATTTTTATTTTATTTGTCTTAAATACAAAAGCATAGTATTCTATTTATGACCTCTGATATGTTGAAGTCGCGTTCAGCATTTTTATTGCTCTGACAAGTGGCGCGTTAGCGAGCAAGTTGGTACGTGCGGTCGGGCGCGCGAGCAGGCGCGGCGCGCGCCGCCGCGGCCCGCGCGGCACCGCCAGCTCCAGCGACTCTAGCACGGTAGGGTTATGTAATTTACCCCGTAACACTTTAAATACATAAGAGGCTAACGCTACGTTCCTTCTTACCTCTAATTTTGTGTACCCCACCATACCGAGTACAAAAAGTGTAGGATACATCAGGGGGTAAAAAGGATATATCCCATATTCTTTGAAATACAAATATCTGATAAATTTGTTTTGTATTTTCTCCACCATATCGGGATATTCTTTCTCGTGCGAGTTCCATAATAATTCTGCCACTTTCCATTCTACTCCTAACTAGCGCATTATACAAAGCCCTTACTGCCGCGGTGTTATGAAAATTCTTTGTTTGGCGCAATATGAAGCCTAAGTTTCTAAAAGCTTTTTTGCATGTGACTATTATATGCTTCCGGAAGGATAGGTCAGACTCTACGTGCAGCCCCAGATCCCGTACAGCCGATACCCGCGTGACCGGCTGCCCAGCCACATTGTAATTGTGGCTCAAGGGAGACAGGGCTTTACTACATATCATTACACTGCATTTCGATAAATTGAAATATAATTTAATTTGTGACTCCAATCCACAACCCTATCAATGTCGCTTTGCAACCGTTCACAATCATTAATAGTGTCAACTTTCAAAAACAGCTTTAGGTCATCTGCGAATAGAAGGCAAGCAGCATGTTCAACTACGTCTGGGAGATCGTTGATCATGATAGTAAAAATTAACGGCCCCAAGTTGCTGCCCTGACTTACTCCCGAAAGCGTTCGATAACAGTCTGAAACATAGCCTCCGTAATCGACATATTGCTTTCGATCCTTAAGTTAGTTTGCATACAACTTGAGGAGTCTTGGTGTGAAGCCAATGGCAGCTAGTTTTTCCAATAATATGTCGTTATCGAGAGTATCGAACGCCTTCCTAAAGTCGAGGTACGCGACATCGACTTGCTCACCCAGTCGGTCCACCTCCGGGGCCGCGTAATTCATAAAGCACAACAGATTGCTCTCCGTGCTGCGGCCCTGTCGGAACCCATGTTGGGTATCGCTCACTCTATATCACCCATTTTCACTACGACGTGGCTCATGGCTAAAGGAAAATTTAATAATGTCCACCGATATTACTTTTTCCGCCGTGTTTGTTTGGAGAAGTTCGCCGCCGCGCCTCCAAAGGAAACTTTTCCATCGATTGGCGCCTCCAACTTTTTACGGCCTACTTAATATGCTTTAGCGAACTTTTTGTTTACCTTTGTGAGCGCATTGCCTTTTTGGTCGGTCAACAATACGTATTTTTATTGTACGGGCTATGACTTATTTCACTTAGGCAACTTCCTGATTTGTCAGCGCGGAGGGGGTACAATATGAGAAAGCTGTCAGCTGTCATTGTTAACCGATCGACTCATCGACTACTCAGGAAGTCGCCTAACTGTACTCCGCTATAGAGAAAATATTTCTGTAATAATTATTTTCTCGTTAGACATTTTCGTAGGATCCACCAATTCCTGTACAGTTTGCCCTCCGGGCATCTGAAATTTCTGCCCTAACAGGAATCTAACCAAGTTGGCATTAACCATGTTCCAATTACGTGGGGCCTTTTAATTATCTGACCTACAAGAAATCTCATATATCTACATGTATCATACTAAATTTTCTGTTGTACGTGAATACTTACATTTGTGTGGAGTCAACCTATACCTAGTATTTATCGTTAATCTACTCTTTTACTCTTCTTTTTTTCTTAATATCTGTTTACTTCGCCCGGTTTGACTAAACTTGAACGAGGACTTAGGTATTATGGAAAAGTTGTGATATTAACCTGTTTCTTACATTATTTTTCGATTAATGGTAGTAATCGATTTCAAACTTTGCTAGATTGAATTCGCTGTGCTGTATAATATACGTATAACCAAAGCAATAATTTTCCAACGGCAAAATTGCTGGGTACGGGAAAATTAGCAACGGCACAAGTGTCTGCGACTGCGTGCGTATTTACTACGAGTACAAATATATATAAAAGTTCAAAAATCGTTTATTGTACACAAAAATCAACACAAATAGGGAGAGAACAAAAGAATTTACATATAAATTATGGTGACATATATATATATATATATATATATATATATATATATATTATTAAAAATGGGATTGCTCTTGGCCAATATCTAGCCAGGGGGCAAAGATGAGACCGACGATGAAGCTCACTCAGATATATCATTCATGTTCATTGTTTCCTTTTTTTCATTGAAACAAAAGTCTTGAATAGGTTAGGTCTGTATTTTTGTGTTACGTAAGTTAGGTTAGGTTCTTTTCATTCCGTAAATAGAAATCACGAATGTGTAATGGAACATATATATTTTTTACTTTATCCGTAATTACCACCCAGATTAACATCGATTACAAAAACTATGTCAACGCTTAATGGTTGCGCGCCCTAATAACAGCGTTTCCTTCGCAATCATTAGCGTGATGGACGATCGGCCTTATCGTGTGGACGGCCGCATTATTAGATTCACGTCTTATTGAAATTAGATTCTGAAAGTGGTGTTGACCATTTTTGATTCTACAGTTCCTTCTAATTACATCCGAACATACAATTAAATGAAAACTTATTATAGCATAATATTAACATATTTAATAACAATTTAGCTTCATTTATTAAGAAACGATACGAAAAAATTATTTTGAAATGTATTTTTCGTTTATTTTTTTTACGATAAGTGCAAAATGGGAACGCTCCGTCTAGTTATATTTGAGCTCTACGTATGTGTACCTACTTCTGTTGCTGTTTGTACAAGATACCATAAAACAACAAGCTTTTAGGCGAAAAAAAAACATCGCGAGGAAACCTCCAATATACGTCTCGAAGAAAAAAAAAATGTTTTTTAAATTAAAAAAGATACATGTTGTGTCAAAGGTTTATGTTGTGTCCCCAACCCGCCCTATATTCTGCCTGTTCCCTTTCAGTTATAAGAGAAGGCTCCCAGCAGTGGGATGTATCGGTAGCGCATAACTTAGGAATTTATAAAGCACCTATGAAGGTTTCTTTTGAATATTTTGGTGTGCTCGTAAAAGCATATAAATCAAAACTTCCCAACCCGATCCATTTGAAAATTTCCATCCTATTGAACCGTCCGGAAGTCGAGAACATACGCATGTAACAAAAAGTAATCAATTTGGTTACCACAAAACCGTCCTTTCAGCCCGAGTGGATAAAAGATATAATAAATAAAGGCACCCTATGATGGAAAGGCACCTTTTCCATTCGCACTTGGACTGACCTGGAATCGCCGTCGCAAGTTTAAAGAGACGAGCTTATTTTAGTAATGGGGTGCCTGCCACATATTAATATTTATAGCATTGACGACCTGTTTAGCCTAGTTGGTAGTGACTCTGCCTCCGAAGCTAGAGGTCCCGGGTTCGAATCCGGGCCAGGGCATTTATTTGTGCATTTTTCACGGATATTTGTTCCTGGGTCTTGGATGTTTTCTATGTATTTAAGTATGTATTTATCTATATAAGTATGTATATCGTCGTCTAGTACCCATAGTACAAGCTTTGCTTAGTTTGGAACTAGGTCGATTTGTGTAAGATTGTCCCCCAATATTTATTTATTTATTTATTTATTTACTACACGAAGAGTGAACCATCAAATAATCGCAATAAACTGCAAATTGTTTTTCAAAATCATAAAAATATTGTTTTGCGACTTCACAAGAATTCGAAATTCAACAATTATTCGTAATCCCCCAATAGTAAATTAAAATTTCCAAAAGAATCCTTATGGATGAATAATATAATAATTACATGTACTTAATCCTTTGAATCGGATCGGCGTGGGATCGGTCATTGTGGAAGTTTTGAGGGAGGCCTATGTCCAGCAGTGGACGTCATTCGGCTGACATGATGATGAAGATAATGATGAACCCTTTGAATGCCAAGAGCCTATAAAGTGGTCGTGTGTCGTGCCCACCACGCCAACAACTACTAAAAAGGTCGGATTGAAGGTGTACTTTGATCATGAAAAAAATCAATTATAAATTGTTTTTATTGGTTTAAACGTTTCATCAATTGTTGATACCTCGGCGTCTGAGTGATCACTTCATTCAGGTTACACGCAGTTTTTCACGACCATAATCATAACAGCAATTAACTTATTTTCCCATAAAACGGTAGGTTCAGATATTACAACAATATTCATTTATAGGAGCCGTTTGCAAGGCCGCTGGCGGCGAACTACATTTTTTTGTGCTCTAATTGTAGTTGGACCTATATAGACTATTTATACTCTCTAAAAACTGGTTCAAATGGCACCATAAAAAAAATTAACAAAGTAGCCAATTTGTTCGAGTCTATTGGAACAATCTGGCGTTGGTTTGTCATCATCATCAACTCCTAACCGTTTTCTACTGAAAATCTGAGCGAGATAACATCCCACAGCGATGTCCTATAACGCCTTAAAAGAAAAATAAGATATTTTCTTTACCCTCCGCTCTCTCGATACATGGACACGCCTTGTCCGAATTCAATACGTGTTGCCGTCAAACGGGTGATGAATGGTGCACGCGCTGTACCGTGGAAAAAAAGTACCTCTACACGGTAACATCAACAATCGACTGTTAATGCTATCTTGAGTACATTCAATTTATTATTGTATTCCAGAACTAGTCCAAAACAATAGTCACATCAAAACATAGGTAATAAAGTCTTAAGTCCTATACGCCTAACTGATTCAGCCATCGACAAGTCGACAGATTTAAATATTTAAGTGTATATGTAAGTTTGTGTACGCAAGGGCGTCAATGTTGTACCTTTAAAACCTGTTCAGTGTGTTTATAGGAATAAATTCATTAACACTCTCGTCAATAATCTCTTTACCTCGACAACGGCGTGTTTCTCAAATTTATTTTCGTGCGAGACTTTTGGCGGTCGGAACCCGGGAGGCTGGTTACTGGCTACATGCCCATCCCTCGCCAAATACTGGTACCTTCCTGGATCCGACCTCCCTTAGATTGGCGACTGGACTGCGACTCGGCGTCGCGGTATGTACCCCACATATATGCTCTTGTGGTACGGACGTGGACCGCCGTTTTTCGAGACATGCGACGCTTAATGATATAATCCGCCGGTATCTTGCCACCGTCAATATGCCTGCTCTTCTTGAGCCGACTGGCATGGTCAGGGACGATGGCAAGAGGCCTGATGTCTTTAGGTCCTTGGAGCGTGGGACGGATGTTGGTGTGGGATGCTACCTGTGTAGACACACTGGCACCGTCTCACCTCCAACGGACTACAGTAAAAGCGGGCGCAGTGGCGGAAAAACGCCGAAATTCTAAAGCGTAATAAATACAAGGGCCTCGGCAGAGAGTACATGTTTGTACCTTTTGGTGTCGAAACTCTAGGTCCATGGGGTCCCAGCGCGCATAAGTTATTTGTAGAAATTGCGAAGCGTCTGGTTCACGTAACTGGTGACCGAAGAGCTGGCGGTTTCCTCGCTCAACGTATCAGCATTGCGATACAGCGAGGAAATGCCGCCAGCATCCTCGGTACAATGCCTCAAGGGCCCGTTTTAGATTTAAGCTAGTTTTAATTTTCTTTATATTATTTTGGTTAAGTATTCTTGTATATATTTTCGTTGTACATAAATAAATAAAGTTAATTTATAAACTTTTACGAAACTGTTGTTATATATATATACGTCGATACAAGAAATCTGGAAAGCGATGTGCAAATGAAGTTTTTACGGCGATGGATGGTATTTTAAAAATTCGTTTTTTGTGCAAATCCTTTTAGTCGGATAGATTTAAAACAGATTTGTGTGTATGTAATGTCACTCTCATTAATAAAAGCTTTCTTACGCTAAGCACTTGAGCCTCTCTGTACAGTTCCGTGATTGGATACCTAATGGGTTTTTTATGGGCTACTTTTAGGACCGCTCTTTGTGCCCTTTCTAATGTTAAAAGAACGATGTATGCTGATCCTCCCCAGGCTAGAATACAATAATTTATAATTGAGTGCCCTAAGGCCGAAAGGAAAACAAATGACGAGGTTTTGGATTTGGTAGGAGAGAAGATACTGCTTTTGAGGACGATTGAGAACAGAACGTGGAGATTAGCTCGGCGAGATAGAGAGATATTAAAAGCCTTTGAAATATGGTAATGGCGGCGAATGAAAACCATAAGCTGGACAGGAAGGAAAACAAATGAAGAGGTTTTGGATTTGGTAGGAGAGAAGAGACTGCTTTTGAGGACGATTAAGAACAGAACGTGGAGATTGGCTCGGCGAGATAGAGAGATATTGAGAGCCTTTGAAATATGGTACTGGCGGCGAATAGAAACCATAAGCTGGACAGAAAGGAAAACAAATGAAGAGGTTTTGGATTTCGTAGGAGAGAAGAGACTGCATTTGAGAACGATTGAGAACAGAACGTGGAGATTATCTCGGCGAGATAGAGAGATATTGAGAGCCTTTGAAATATGGTACTGGCGGCGAATGAAAACCATAAGCTGGACAGAAAGGAAAACAAATGAAGAGGTTTTGGATTTGGTAGGAGAGAAGAGACTGCTTTTGAGGACGATTGAGAACAGAAGAGGAAATATTTTAGGCTTCAAAACATGTCGTTGGCATTGTCATGTGAGAATTACATTAAAGCTTGAAACGCACAGAGCGCGGCGCAACGTCGCTGCGGGGCGGAGGCGGTTTTTGCGGCAAACCGAACACGGTCCAGCGCACGTCGCAACAAAAAAACCGCGCGGGATAGCGGAGCGGAGGCGACGTGTGTGACATATGAGGCAGTAACAGACACTATCGACAGTCGACAGTTCCGAAAAGATCAAAAATGCAAAACCTCTTCGGGGCTGCACCGCGCCGCGCCCGCTCTGTGTCTTTCGACCTAAAAACTGTGATCGAATGAAAGTTAGAGGGGGGCAGAGACGTGCGTTTATAGATCAAGACAAATAAAACTCGCTCTTACATACAAAATTCTACCCTGCTTTTCACCTTCTTGAAACGGTCTCCGGAATTATAACTACCATTTGTCCTTTTTAAGTTCTCAAACTATTTTGATGCCAAATTTCATCTACTTAAATTTGTTCTGCGGTTTAGCTTGAAAAAGTAAAAGACACACAGTCACTTTGGCGGTTCTTTAGCATTTAAAGTACTAGTACGAGTGTAAACTATCACTAGAGTGTCACGTCATAGTTATTCACTAAGTAGATTTATCAAATTAAATGTAATCTAGAATATGCAAAACGACCAAATAATTTATATACCAGCCGACAGAACAATTTTGCCTAAACCGTTTCATGTCTGTGTGCTATTACTATCATGTCAACGCATTTCATAAGAGCCACGCCTGCTAACCGTTGTAGGAATATGAACCTTACACAGTTTTGTTAAAATTCAAATCGGATAGACGGTAAGCATTTTGATAAGCGTGGAGACAAATTGGTTAAGGCACCTACTTGTAATAAATAATAGTGTGGGAAATGGGACGTTCAATTTAATATTAGTTTTACTTAATGCGTTTGAACGATAAAAACAGCGATTTTCATCGGGAAACAACTGCAAATTATATTATTTATTTATTGCAGTCATGTATGTACATTATGCAGTTATCCATAACTTAATACCAAAAAATACGTGAATCCTGATAGGGCGGAGCAATTACTACGTATATAGGGAACATGCATGTTAAGTATGATTATGGCACCAATGTGTATTAAGTGGATACTTCTAACTTTGCCTACTTGCTTACTCTCATTTTCGTCACTAAATAGAATTAGTACATTGCTTAACGAGGGGCGCAAGCGAAAAATTGCTAACGAGAGTCTATCCTTTTGATGACTCGAGTTTGCAATTATCTTACTCCCGAGTTAATCACAATGTTTGTCATCACATTTGCGAGGAAATGAATCCAAATCTAAAATTCAAAGTTGACGATATCTATAACTAACTTCACATCCAGTATCAGTGCATAATCGCCTGGGCGTCCTTGCGAGAGGAGCGCGCAGTTTCAATATTTCAACCAATCACAAACCAGTATTCTTGCGGCGCACGGCCAACTAGTTTTCTCAGCTTCTATATTTGAACGAAGCAGTAGTATTCTTGTGGAGCGCGGCCAACTACATAGATTTTTTTAAAACAATCAGATCACACACAAACTCATAACTGCCTCGGGAGTTACGAAAATCCATAACTCCCGCGGGAGGTAAATCGGCTAAAGCTGCTCTATACGCCTGCGTACAGTAAGACCTTTACGAGAGAGTGTGATGAAATAACCATCAATGCCAAACCATCATCATCATCATCAAACCTCTGTGTGCTAGCTATTCTAGAAACACTTATTGTCGTATCGTGTGGTAAATGTGTAGAACTCTCTACCAGAAACTGTTGTAAGTGCACCGTCGGCTTTTATAGTAGCTTAAGTAAAAAAATACAGAGAATAATAATAATTATAATGTTATAATGATTTTATGTTTTGTAAATATTGTTTTATACAGGGTGAAATAATATTCAGTGGTCAAATTTTCACAGTGGATTATTTAGCGAAAAATGAAAAGTACGTGTTTTTTCTTTTAGTATCTTACAGTACTAAAATATTGAGACAGAGCAGCTGAAAGATATCCTAAAAAACCATGAGTTCATGGATACCGCGGTGGTACACGTTGTGCGGGAGGTACAATAAAGCTCGGCCCGCCCCTACGTTGAGACGCCGAGACAAACTTACGCGTCGACAAACTGTTTTTTTAATGAAAGCTACAATGATATTAAATAATCATTGGAAACTAGTAAAAAAAAACTTAAGTTGCAAATTTATCATCAATCACGGGGTACTCCCAGGTCGTAAACATTGTTTTGTAAGTCACGTTCGCCATCGCGCGTCTTTGCGAGAGATACAACTCGGCAGTGCACAACCAGGCATTGCGCAGATGCGCGAGCGAGTAATTTGCAATTTTGGTCGAGATCAGGTAATGTGAGCGGGCCCCTCCCCCTGCACCGCTAACCCCTAGCGTAATTCAGCTCCCAATTATCCAGACGTTACTGATTATTTATTCGGACAGCACATGTTATTGTGAAAATTTTACCTATGATTTTTTTTTCAGAAATGACATCTTTTATTGATACCTAATGCCTGGGAAAAATTTGAACAGTCGCTAAAATTTCACCCTGTATTTAAACTTAACTTTTTATAGAAATATTGTAAAAACCCAAGCTAAGAAGGAAAATGAATAACATAATAATGTAAAATAAACTCAAACAATAATAGTAGGTTTGATAATTGATTGATTGATTGATTTGGTTGATAATCACCGATACCATAACTTGTTTTTCAGCGACTTTGACTTGAATTGAAAACGTTGAGTGTAGGTCTGCTAACACATGCAAGCTGCCAACAAAGAAGTATCCACTACAAAATTAAAGATCTAAACTATGGTCCTAAGTCTGAATTTCTGCATTAAGACTGCGCAGTACGTTCGGTTCTCCATACAAACGTATTTATGCTCTCATTTTAAAACGCCAGGCTAGAATAACATGAAACTTTGTATACACAATGGGATCCGGCATATCTAGGTCGGACCATAGTTTCTGTTGCTTGAAATTATAATGGAGAAAAAATACAGCGATTATTAAGGTTTTCATACAAGCCGTAATAAACTCAAAAAGCCGCTGTATTTTTTTTCTTTTACAATTTCTAGCAATTAAAACTATGGTCTGACCTAGATATGCCGGATCCCATTGTGTATACAAATTTTCATGTTATTCTAGCATGGCGTTTTAAAATGAGAGGGTAAATACGTTTGTATGGAGAACCGAGCCAGACCGAGCGTACTGCGCCCTCTTAAGTGTAAGGATAAATAGAGGTAGGGCACAGCGAAACGTCATCTTGCTCATATTTGGAACAGCCCAACTGGGGAAGTACCTCCACCTTACAGAAGAACTTAGGCTTAACTTCACAAATGTTTGTCTCACTAAAATAATAATCGTATGGCATTTATTTTCGAACCATGAGATCTTCGAGAAGTAAGTACGGGTGTCAGTTTATGTTGCACTTTTAGCACCACCCAGGGGTCACGTGTAGGGTAACGGTGGGTACTCCCTACGGACGTGGTGCAACTTCGACCCCGCTTGTCAAGTGAGTGGGCAACTTGACTGTTAGAAGTTCTCAAGCCGCCCGAAGGCCTCTAACCTGGCCTCACGATTGCTGTCGTAGACAGCAACCGGGATCAACGGCTTAACGTGCCTTCCAAAGCACGGGAGCGCTCAGTTAGTAACCACTTAAAGCGGTCACCCATCCAAGAACTGACCTGCTCCCCACATTGCTTAACCTCGCATACCGCACGCGGTACGCGGGCGCCGCTGGGCCACGAGCGCTCCAAGCTTCGTTTCACTGAAAGAATTAAACTAATACACACATATTTAATATCCAGAGTATGTTGTAGCACACGACGTTCGAATCTGCTACGAGGTTGCTGCCAGGGTCCTACGAGGGTGCTACAAACGTGCTACGAGTACTCGTAGCGCTACGAAGTTGGAATAGAAATCGACTGAGCACTTTCAGTGCCAGGAGCCCACCAGGTGGGCGCTTATCTCGTAGGCGCCTTCCGCTACATACGGTTTTTCGCATGTTATCGGCTACGCTCGTAGCGCTACGAAATCGTTGGTAGTGAGAGTAGGCGACTGTAGCTTCTAAATTTATGTCTTATTCGCTGGCTATTAAGTAGCTCGATATACCGTGCTCTTACCCAGCGCACGGACTAACTTGCGAAACATAAAAATCCTTATTATCAAATATTAGTGCCTTCCGCAAATTTCGGAATTAGGTAGCCGGACCCTGGGCATTCTTCAAAATGTACTGGAATATTGCAAGGATCTGGGATCATCATTATTCCAGATCCTTGCAATATTCCATTGTAAAATGAGTGATTATATTGATAAGTTTTTGATTTATTTATATTGTTTTAGTAAACATTTATTTGTTGTTATTTTTTTCATAAAAATAAAAATAATAAAAATAAAATATTATAATTTTATTACATGATACAATATGGGTACAATACGGGTTAATAATAAATTATTAACTTGGTCAAAAAGCCCGCCCGTTTTGATAATGATTATTTAGAATGAAGATTATCGTTAAAATTAAAAAAAACATTAAAAATTAAAATTTATACGACTGTAATATTTTTTACATATAAAAATCTTCATGCTACTTGTAATAATAAATTATTATCGAGGTTTGATTTTCTCTTTTGTGCCTTATCACCCCGTTTTACGGTACCATATATCAAGCTTTTTGACATGCTATTATTGTTTTTACAAAAAAAAAAACCGGCCAAAAGCGTGTCGGGCCACGCTCAGTGTAGGGTTCCGTAGTTTCCCGTCCGTCACATTAAGTTGACATATTAAGTACAGAATCACAAAACCCTAAAAAGCACGTCATTTCATTGTGATTTTGTAGAAATGACAGGTACAATAAACACCTGTTTATACGGTTAAATTACAAACTTAGTTCAGAAATTATTTTTGTAATTTTTTCAAAAACTATTCAACCTATCAAGTTCAAAATAATTTTCCTACAAAGTTTTTATAATGTTCTACTTTTGAGATTTTTTTCATATTTTTAAAACTTATGGTTCAAAAGTTAGAGGGGGGGGACACATTTTTTTTTACTTCTGGAGCGATTATTTCCGAAAATATTAACATTATCAAAAAATGATTTTAGTAAACCCCTATTTATTTTTAAATACCTATCTAACAATATATCACACGTTAGGGTTAAAATGAAAAAAAAAACACTCCCCACTTTACGTATAGGGGTGGTACCCTAATAAAATATTTTTTTCCACTTTTTATTTTACCACTTTGTCGGCGTAATTGATATACATATTAGTACCAAATTTCAGCTTTCTAGTGCTAACGGTCACTCAGATTATCCGCGGACGGACGGACGGACAGACGGACGGACAGACATGGCGAAACTATAAGGGTTCCTAGTTGACTACGGAACCCTAACAACTGTTGATAGTCAGATTATTAACAAATTATTGTGGAAGAATCGTAAAAAAATTGTACATTCAACAAAAAAGAACTTGGGGTGGGTCGATCTATTTGTAGTTGACTGTACATAGTTAATATATTGATTTAAACTTGCACGATTTTTATTGGTAAACAAGACCCGTTTCAATCGCGTACAAAAACTATTCACCTGAGGTGTGACCGACGATTCGAATGTATCACAATCGACTCGAATCGATTCAAATCGAATGTTTCGATGTGAGTCAGCTCGTGACCACGGATCTTGTGATACATTCGAATCGTCGGGCACTCTTCAGGTGAATAGTTTTTGTACGCGATTAAGTCCCGTTTACCAATAGTAATGTACATAGTTAAGGACATAATTATGTTTACATTTTAATTGATTCCATCATGATAGAGCGCTTGTGGCCCAGCGGCGCCCGCCTACCGCATGCGGTATGCGAGGTTAAGCCATGTGGGCGCAGGTCAGTTCTTAGATAGGTGACCGCTTTGAGTGGTTACTAACTGAGCGCTCTCGTGCTTTGGAAGGCACGTTAAGCCGTTGATCCCGGCTGCTGTCTACGACAGCAGTCGTTAAGCCAAGTTAGAGGCCTTCGGGCGGCTTGAGAACTTCTAACAGTCAAGTTGCCCACTCACTTGACAAAGGAGGGTCGAAGTTGCACCACGTCCGTAGGGAGTACCCACCGTTACCCTACACGTGACCCCTGGGTGATGCTAAAAGTGCATCAAAAACTCAACTTCTCGAAGATTTGAATAAATACCATACGATTAAATAAAAATTGATTCCATTGTGTTACGAAAGTTACCCATATAAATTGTTTGACTAATTTTCGTCACACAATGGAATCAATTAAAATGTACACATAATTTAGTTAACTGTATATATTTTTTTGAAATTCACCCTTTTAGTGCAACAACAAGTAACATTTTTAGTATAATTAAAGGTATCATTTTGTACCTTTTATTAATGTTGAAACCATTTAATTGCTTGCAATTCAAAGCCAAAAGTAGAACGCAGCCCTTGCTTACATGCATGTTCGTGCAGGCTGCTGTCCACGACGTGATGTCACGAAGCGGACATGTGTGAAATTGGACAACATTTGGTGTGCCTAGTGTAACTATAGATATATAGGTAAATAGACAATACAAACGCATTTGCGTGCTAACGATGATATACGTTTTTTACCAAAAAATCGTACGGGCCGCCTGATAGTGCACGGTTCCCTTAACCTATAGACGTTTGAGTTAAAATTTTATTAAACTCCTTTTTTACTAGAAAGGGAACCGCTTTGTGTTTTGTCGTCGTCAAAATAATATTTCCTGCACTTTAGCACTTTACTCTTTCATTATAAGGTCATATCAACTGTCCAAGTCAAAAATACTTTGTCATTTTTGACTTGGACAGTCCATGAATTTTCGGCACTGAAAAAAAAGTGATCCAATCAAGCTGACTTTTTGCTTGATTAGAAAAAATATAATTGTTTTAATTATTTAATTAATACAATTCATAAATTATACTTTGTAAGTACAAAAAATTTCAAATGATCAAAAGGTTTAATGAAGTTACATATTATATTTGATCAGCTTCTTAATTGACTTTTCATTTAATCATTCACTTGACACATGGAATTATGAAATTGTTTGAACCTATTAAGTATATTTTACTAATACTATCATTAAACTTAACCACAAGAATCATGTTAAATCATTAATTAATTTAAAAGCAACTGATTACATCAAACATAAAAGAGATTTAATTAAACAATCGACTTATTTCTATTAGGTTTCTACGTAATAAAATTAAACAATGTACTTGACTAAAGATATCAAGTAAACTTATTGCCGGTAAACATAACAACAATCCACAAATTTAATATTGCGTGTGCAAAAGGCGCCACTGTCGATATACTGGTACAGACGAACTATATAGTTCTTTTTTTGCCACATACAACAATAACTTTGTCGGGTCGCCCCACAAAATAGTAAACTGATATACTGGTTTCTTTTCAAGTTGCATACTGACCATGTTTGACGTTTTGCTACAACAGTGAAAGTGAAAATCAAAAAAAAATACGTTTTGTGTTGTATCTTGTAAGTGAGGCCTGGCACAGTGTGTACATAATTGTGTATTTGCTAATGCTTGTGTATTTGTAATTGTGTATTTCTCAGGATGTTATTGTGAAACAATTGGAAGAACTACTTCTATTTCCGTAAAACCTAAGAACACCTAATATAGCCCGTTAAATGCGGTCCTTCAGCCCTTACACTTTTGAAATTGATTTTCTAAATACAGTATTTTACGTATAAATTTGGAATTATTCCCTTGTTTTGTGTTCCTACTGTGGAGGCAGGGCAGAAAAGGATTATGGTAAATTAATTAAGAATGTGACAAATACTGTCGTTTTGTAAAGTAAGACTAAGTTAAATACACAGTAAGGTGTTTAAATAGATTATCATCAGACAGAAGTTTTCGTATCAGGAATAACATTGAACCAGGACCTTTCTGCTGATATGAATCTATAATTCTATACTATACTATATATTACTATATAATACTATAAGGCTGAAGAGTTTGTTTGAACACGCTAATCTCTGGAACTACTGCTGGTTCGAATTGAAAAATTATTTTTGTTTTCGATAGTCCATTTATAGAGGAAGGCTTTAGGCTATATAACATCACACTGCGACCAATAGGAGCGAAGACGCGGACGAAGTCGCGGGCAACAGCTAGTTTTTCGATAACTGCTTAGGAGGAACGATGTCTTAAGCAGTTATTGACAGATTAATTAATATGTGATCACTGGTCATCAGATTATCTAAATATTCACTACGAAATTTCAGGTGTATACAGCAGTTATCAATAAATTAATGTCATTCGCGTTACTCAAACTACTGTCTTATCATCATATTATTTTAAAAAATATGTAGAAATACATGTTACTTTTTTTCATAGCAATTCCCACTAGCTGAGAAGAATATCCCAGGGTGGGAACTACTGTTAAATACCCCATAAGTAACGTTTTACATTTTGAACTTAATGTACCTAGGCGTAAAATGTCTATAATAAAACAAATATGGTTTAAAAGTGACTTCATTCATTTATGCCACACAAGTTATGGGATATCCAAGCTGCCTAAATTGTGCATTCCAAAATTTAATATTGTTATTCAAATCAATTGTATTCTTTTGTTTTGTATAGCCACTTGCTATTATTGCCAGAGTCAGTGCAGTATGGCAAGCTCAGATGCATTTTCTATCATCGAAACGTTTGCTTCTTTCGATAACTTACGAAACAATGACAATTATCGAAAGAAGAAACAAGCGTCTCGCTATTAGAGAATGCATCGTGGTTATCAATACTAGAGCTGGTTAAACATACTAATAGTAATTGATTGAAATAAATAAGGCCAGTGCTTGGATTGAACATTACCCTTCTACCATTCCATTAGGTTTAATAATCATAGCAATAAAGTGAAATATTAATTTAATCGTGAACTATATATATTTCACAAAGGAGACTTGATAATATCAAACAGACAACATGAATACATTAAACGAATTATTTATAAATCTGATCAGAGTTCGTTTATTAAACCAAACTATTACTTTATTGACACGATAAACCTACTTGATTATAACGCTAAGAAACTTAATACTAGGTATGATATACATACATTCAATCAATTATATTAGTTTTTTGCATCAAGCATTCAACTTGATTGAATCAATGCGGTTGTTTATTGCGTCAATTATTGGGCCTTAATAACACTATTTAAGTAGCTTAATACAGGGTATAACATACATTCATCAATTTGTTTATTTTACTTGATTACATCAAACACTTCCAATAATTGTGTCTGTAAAGACGTTGATGGCATCTATTGTATATTCCTTGATTATATTAGTCAATAAACATATTTCGTACATTCAAACCATGGCTGGAATTATAAAGTTACTTTGTTACCTATTCCAATAATTTCAACTTGATTGCTGCAATTAGCCGACTTAATCTGCTCGCTATACATCAAGTTACTTTGTTATCACTATCAAAATTTTGATTTAATTAATCAACTTTTTTTCTCAGTGCGGAACTCGTACTTGTGATATCTATTTATTATAAATCTGCTGGCCGAACTAAATGACACAAAAACAACTATGAATCGCGTTGATCGGTAGAATTAGGCGCCTTCCTGATTTATCTGTGCGGAGACGGTACGATATTAGGAACCATTTAGGTTCTAAGGTTTTAGTTTTTTTTTATTGAAAATGGGATTGCTCTGACCATCATCTAGCCAGGAGGCAAAGATGAGGCCGACGATGAAACCAGCTCACCCAGAAGATGCCTATTCACTAGTGCCTTAAAAATGAACATGTGAGGATGAATGCCCTGCCGATGGCGAGCGATGCGATGGTAGAATGCAGCCGTGGGCATCATATCGAACAGTTCTTCGGCATAGATTAAACCGGTTAAAAAGAACCGACAGATAAAGTAAACAAACATCTCAATCCCAAATGCCATCACAAAATAACATTGTTTCGCGTTGCAGGGGCGCACAACCTGACACTCACATTTCGCATCCTAATTTCATATTAAAATTTAGCCGCAATCGGCAAACACGACACGCGACATACAATTAGGGTTGTGCGTTCGGGATCCTGACACTTGAACTACTAATTTTTAACCTAATGATTCATTAGACCTATAGTAGTCGGTGGTTAAGAAGTCAATACTGACACCTGTCATTTCCATACAGTTTATAACCTAAAATTGACATTTAGGTTAGTCGGCGGTTAAGAAGTCAATCCTGACACCTGTCATTTCCATACAGTTTATAACCTAAAATTGACATTTAGGTTAGTCGGCGGTTAAGAAGTCAATCCTGACACCTGTCATTTCCATACAGTTTCTAACCTAAAATTGACATTTAGGTTAGTCGGCGGTTAAGAAGTCAATCCTGACACCTGTCATTTCCATACAGTTTATAACCTAAAATTGACATTTAGGTTAGTCGGCGGTTAAGAAGTCAATCCTGACACCTGTAATTTCCATACAGTTTATAACCTCAAAGTGACATTTAGGTTAGTCGGCGGTTAAGAAGTCAATCCTGACACCTGTAATTTCCATACAGTTTATAACCTCAAAGTGACATTTAGGTTAGTCGACGGTTAAGAAGTCAATCCTGACACCTGTCATTTCCATACAGTTTATAACCTAAAATTGACATTTAGGTTAGTCGGCGGTTAAGAAGTCAATCCTGACACCTGTCATTTCCATACAGTTTATAACCTAAAATTGACATTTAGGTTAGTCGGCGGTTAAGAAGTCAATCCTGACACCTGTCATTTCCATACAGTTTATAACCTAAAATTGACATTTAGGTTAGTCGGCGGTTAAGAAGTCAATCCTGACACCTGTAATTTCCATACAGTTTATAACCTCAAAGTGACATTTAGGTTAGTCGGCGGTTAAGAAGTCAATCCTGACACCTGTAATTTCCATACAGTTTATAACCTCAAAGTGACATTTAGGTTAGTCGACGGTTAAGAAGTCAATCCTGACACCTGTCATTTCCATACAGTTTATAACCTAAAATTGACATTTAGGTTAGTCGGCGGTTAAGAAGTCAATCCTGACACCTGTCATTTCCATACAGTTTATAACCTCAAAGTGACATTTAGGTTAGTCGGCGGTTAAGAAGTCAATCCTGACACCTGTCATTTCCATACAGTTTATAGCCTCAAAGTGACATTTAGGTTAGTCGGCGGTTAAGAAGTCAATCCTAACACCTGTCATTTCCATACAGTTTATAACCTCAAAGTGACTTTTAGGTTATAAACTGTATGGAAATGACAGCTGTCAGGATTGACTTCTTAACTGCCGACCACTAAAATGTTTCACTAGACCTTATGCATTTTTCTTCGAAACAGAGAACTTGTTGGGTTTTCTTTGAATATCATTACATAGAAGTCATTAGGTTAGGTTAGGTTTATTTTGCAATAATCCTACCAAGTATACTATTTAAGAAAAAAATACATGCAAGTGAAGCATTAAGGCTAAAGTAGTTAGGTTTAACAAGGGAGAACCTGTGCGTTCGAACCCCAGCCTGGGACGAACAAAAAATATGTACGAAATACAAGTTACCAAGCATAAAAGAAAGCAAGTAGCAAAGACTATCATAAAATATCTCAAAATCTACATCCTTACTCATCTTAGTTTGCTACATGAATATAAATTCGCATTACATTACGCGCGGCGCGTTCAACCGCGGCAGCCGCTCGCAATGTAAGGCCCTGGTCTGCTATATTATGCTATAAGCGACGTCTAACTTCAGCGACAACATTTCTATGGACGCAAAACGCCGACGTCGATGTTTGAAAGAGACCACTACAGCACATTTTTAAAGTAAGCATTGTGACGCTGAAGTTAGACCGTCGCAAATAGGAGACCGGGGCCTAAGCATGTTTTGCACGCGCGGCCGTTAGAAAATTGCCACGCTCGAAAGTGCCGCGGGCCGAGTCAATCTTTGTCGGTTTACAGCCGTTCGGCAAAGATCAGCCAGTTCTCTACTCGCGCGCAGTGTGGGCGTGTGCGAGTTGGCTTATTATTAAGGCGACACAGGTGAGGCGAGGCGACAGCAAAAGTTGTCTTATTAAATTTCCTATAAAAAAAATACTCTGAAACAAAAACAACCGTGTTTTCGTAAGATTTCGTTTTGATAGTGTGTCCTATTAAGACTATCATAGCAAAAAAATACGAAAGCATGCATGGAATAACGTTAATGGTTCCATGGCTGTTACGAATAAACTGTGTTCGACATGGATCACCTACCGCGAGAGGCTGCCGCTCTGTAGTCAGAATCGTGCTTAAAATCAGCTCGCCCCACTAGTTTGCCGCGGTCTAAAATGCCGTGTGCGCCGCCCCGCGTAATGTAAACCCAGCTTAAGATATCGTAAGATGTATCATATCTATAATAAATTAATTTTATGGTAGCCGCGCTTATCCCGTTGGTGCACATACCTCGATTGACCTTTGTCAGTGCAATTTTCGATAATCTTAACATCAAACTAAAATACGAAACGGTCGTGTCAAATCGCCCTCGAGAGCACCTTCGATGTCTGAAACACCGCCGTCAATATTAAGTTAGAGCCCTCATTTCGCCGATCTCGCCCGTTCAATTACCGCTAAATACTTTACCGATACGTTCGAGGCCTAGTGATGGGACTTTGACCGTTTGGAAGGTGTTGGGAAGGGCAATTTTTTTTAAACCGAAACTGTTTTCGTCGCCTTTGAACAAACGAACTAGAAAATTTATTTATTTTAAAACTGTAAAGGACACCCTGCCAAAGCGCATAAATCCAAATTAATTCTAGTTGTTCTAAAACTTTTGGTAGATTGTGTTTAGGTTCAATTATTGAGAATGCAAGGCAAAGATGCACTGCAGTGACGTAGCGGTCTGGGTGACCTAGTGATATGGACACTGGTCTGGCAAACCAGAGGCGCGGTTAATTTTTTTGGTATTCGTTCTCTGTATCAAATAATTGAAAATTCGATCGTGGTGACTTGCACGTTAACTTAACAAGAATCGCTTGCACGAGTCCTTAAACCTGAGCACTGGACGTCCGACAGGTCATTTTGCATCAACTATTTGGCCGAGCATCACCCTGCAGGGTAGTCTACGTCTGGGGGTGCAAGCGTGATATGGAGGATTTCTAAATCGACTCAAGAAACTGGGAACTCCTTGGACTGGACAGACCGGTATAGAGGCACCTACTATGAAAGGGTAAAACTAATCACGACATCCAGTGGTTGGAAAAACTCAGAAGAAAGCGCCTAGAGAGAAAGCAAGCGGCACCCCCACCTAACGCCGTATTTATTTGCGACCGTTGTGCCAAGCAGTGTACATAGGGCCCGTATCGGTCTGTTCAGCCACAAGAAAAGATGTGGCTTCCGAAACACGGCAGCTGTAACAAACATCTGAAAAGATGGAAAGGCCAATGATGATATAATAAGAATCAAAAGACATTTAAAAATAATTTTATAAGTGAAAAAGAGTAGTGCTTTAATGTAGTTTAATTAATTAACTTATAAACTTTGTCTTTTTGTTTCGTTCGGTTTGGAGACCCTTGGCTCGTGGGGTTCATGACAGTTCACGTCAGCTCTACAAGGAGCTTTCCAAAAGGCTCGTTTACCTGGGGAAATAATTTACGCATCCCACCAAGCCGGGAAACTAGGACGGGTATGTGGGACTCCCGGCAATCGCCCGGACTACCGTAGCACACGCAGCATAAGTGGCGGTGACACGGGATCGCTAAGGCTGAACACTGCTTGCTGCGACAGCCGAAGCTGTTCCCTCTCTGCTTCAAGCTATCCGTCTCAGTCTTCTTGTACGTAGAAGACTAAGACGGACAGCTTGAAGCAGTTAATCAGCAGCAGCATTAAGAGATATGGGACATAATAGGCTCGGGAAATAATGATGATATTGATGATTCCGGATTGATTTCAATTTGTTGCCCGCTTGTTTCCACGTTCGCTGATCGAACGTCCGATATCGATTTTAATTAATCCGATCCGAATTGAAGGTAACATCACTATTCCAACATGACGTTAATCATTTGCCGATACCAAATGAGACTTCTTCTGGTTAGATGTGTAAGTATTGTTATAAAACGAGCGAGTACGAGTATAAAATATATTTAAAAAAAAGGGAAATAATCGTACTGCATTACAAAAGTTTTTTTTGTGCTACTTTAGAATGAGAAACGTTCATTCGTGACAAAACAAACTTAGGACGACATAAATACAGTCAGCGATATGTAAAGTGAGTGTCGGACATCGGAACATTAAAAATAATAGTTAACTATAATTTAAACAGGATAGATGAAAAAAACAATGGTTGACAATATAAATACACTCACACGTCACTTTAAAAAATGATAAACTTTTTTTTTAATATGATGTATGAGTTTGCGTAAGGAGGATCGAAATATCGTTTTCCAAAGTAATAAAGGTTCTTTGTTTACTAGTGAACCCAAAAAAGTACAGTTTAAATGTACCCATAAACCATGTTTTTTGGAGATTTTGTATACTTATATTTGTCAACAATTGTTTTTTTTTAAATGGCTAACATGTAACGGAAATACTGATTCATGATCATGACCCCGAAATCAACCTGTATATCGTCATCTGGTACCCATAACACAAGCCTTATTGAGTTTCCTGGGACTAGATCGATTCGTTTAAGACTGTCCCCCGAATATGTATCAAAACATTCCGGGTTGTATTCCCAGTAAGGGCATTTGTTTCTGTGGTGAGCAGAGACATTTGTTCCTGAGACTTAGATGTTTTCTATGTATTTAAGTATATATCTATTAAATATATCGTACCCATCTAGTACCCATAACACAAGCCTTATTGAGCTTACTGTGGGACTAGTTCGATTTGTGTAAAAAAATATCCCCTAATATTTATTTATTTATTTTATTTTTTATTTAAACAAAGAACTCCCTCACTTTCATTCCTCCCAATTCCCGCATAAACTGTAAATATCTTTCAATCCTTTTCCCGGTTGCAAGCTAAAATAGCCAGAATCCGCTTTGGCACCTAATCCTGAGATTTCACGAAGGCACTAATTTTAAGAAAGGGAGTGGCGCATCTGCCAACCTATAGGGAAAACTAGACCTTTTTGCGATTAGACTGGCTGCCACGATGTTTTCCTTTACTAAAAAACTACTGATAAATGTCAAATCATTTTGTACAAAAAGATTGTAAAACCCAGTGGGAAATGCTCGGGGTTTCAATCCACTAACTCTAGATTCGCATGAATTCACGCTCAGCAATAGTTAATTTTTCAACATTTACTAAAATAAAGCTAATAATTTAAACATAAACGACTAAATGCGTTATTATTCTGCTTCCATTAAAATTGCTCCAAAATGCAAACATTTGGCTTACCACCTGTCAAGTCCAACCGCGAAATTCGCGGCTAAATAAATCCCGTTATTTACGCGATTCGTATTTTGCGGATTACTAGTGCCTCCATTTTGGAACTAACAATTTCATTTCAATATATTTTATTATTGTTGAAGGTCCAAATAAATAAATAAATATCTGTATAGAAAACTACTGTCAATTTATATAATAGTATTTTTTGCAACGGTTACGTAATAAGGATTCTTAAAATTCGAGAGTCCCTGTAACAAAACGAACGTAGTGATTATTAAGTGTCTGCTTACCATCAAATATTTTTTGCCACCATCGTTGGATAAAAAATAAGTATCAGACGCGGAAACCGAAGACACTATTGAATTTTCATACATACATACAATACCGGTATGCCGCATACCAAGGCGGCAAGGGACAGCCCTGTTTCTATCCAAGAACCAACCAAAACGTTTCACATATCATTTGGAATACGTCTAAACACGTATCCGATTTGAGGCCTTAGCAAAAATCATTCATCTCAATTATTTTCGATTGATATAAATGTTTCATCCTGGAAGTTATTGACCTTGAACTTCAAAGTGATGTTAATTGTACTTAATGAAGGTAAATTACCTTAAGTAATTTTTTTTATGAAAATGAGTGATGTAATCCATAATTTATTTTTCTCAAACATGCAATGAAATATCGCTGTTATGTTCCTTATAATAGTCTGCGAAGTATGACGTTTCAGGTGCGGCTAGGACAAGAGGTCGTTAACGGAATTTCATACAAATCTTGCAGGCCTAGGCCGGCAAAGTCCTCTTTTTTAATTTTCATTCCACATAAATTTGTGGCACAGTCATCATGACATTCTGCCACTATGCGTATAAAAAATAAAACGTTGATTTTTTTGTTGTTTATTTCATTGCATGTTTGAGAAAAGCACTATACATACCTCGGCGGGAAATAAGGGGTTGCCCGCCTTAGACCTATCCTATCTATACTTATATGTATATGAATATGTATATGTCTTTGGCCGGCAACCCCTTTCGTCCCGGCTTCTGTAGTAATGTACTATTATATGACATTGTCCTTGCAAGTGCATAGTGTAAAGGCCGGTTTACATTAGCAGGAACTTGCATTTAACTATGACAACATTGCAGGTTTTGGTCCTACTCGTCGTACCTCGGTAGCCGGCAGTCCTGTTATATAATGAAAATTGCTTGCAAGTTCTTTCAAATTTAAGTCGGCCTTAACAATTCATTTAAAGGTTGCTGATGGGACTGCCTACTGCATCGCGTCAACAATGGTCATGGAAGCGCGCGTGGACAACTTCCTCCCATTATGCGCAAGAGCCGCCTCGCTACCAAACCCGCACTTAGAGACCCTTGGCCGGATCCCCTCGATATCGATAGTTTGATTTGCTATAACACTTGTGTTTGCCATAATCATACTTTGGCATAATTGGTTGTCTCTGAAACCGGTAAATATTAACTAGCGGCTCTGGGAGCTGTAACCCCCGCCTTTTTTTTAAATTTCGAAGTATCCAAAAACTGACTCGACAAAAAATTCTATATAATTATCGAACCTGCTCACAAATTTTCACGAGAATCGGTTGAGAAATGCGACCTGTAGAGGAGAACATCCGGACAGACAGACAGACAGACATACGAAAGAATTTTTGTCGAAAGCTGAAACCGAGATGCATCGCTCAATCAATAAAATCTAATTTTTATAAAATGTAACTAACAAATTTTGTTGTCTGAAATAAACGATTTTTTTGTATGATTTTTTTAAATATTCTTTGTATAAAACCGTGTAGGTCAGATTGGGTTTGTTTCCGCACTAAAATGTATCCTTTTCGCTGACCTTTCAGTTCTATATAAATATAAATGTATATACAAAAAACTTTAGTAACTATCAATGTGACAGCTTCAAATTTCAATTATACTATCTTGTTGTTAATATTCTCCTACATTAAGGTAAATAATAATGTCATGTATGTATTATTTTTTATTTTATTTTCATTTCATTAATTAATTAACTATTATTTTTGTTTCGTGTATGGATCCATGTTATCCGAAATAAATGAATTATTATTATAATTTTATTATTATTCTTGTGGGCATTTTAGGCCAACTGTACGCCCACTTGAGTTGTATGAAACTGCTGTAAAATTAGTTGTAAAGTTGTCATATCGATCGTCAGTTTAATTGAATAGAAGGCGGTGCCCATGCCCATTGAGAATTGAGCGCTTGAGACAAAGAACTAGTGCAAACGTACGGACGTAAATTGCATGTTTTGAGAAGTTTAAGACTTTCCTGAAAGTATGTTGTCATTTAAATGATATATATAATCAAGTTGTAATCATTGGAAATATTGTTGGAAAGAAAAAATAACATTAAAATAATATATTTTAATATTAGTAACAACCCTATTGTTTTAATAGAATATTATATTTCGAAGCATTGATGTACTATTATAGAACTAGATTCACAATCAGCCCACAAAAATGGCCCCCGTGAAAGTACCGCCCGGACGACTCGGGCGGTACTTTCCTGTTTAGTCGTGTTTGGACCGCAGACAGTGACAGTTGTCCAACAATGACGAAATCTGCTGTGAAAAATGCTTTAATAGGTACAAAAAAAAACAGGAAAAAGACGGAATATACTTCTTTAGGTTAGTTGTTTTGATAACGTTTCAAAATGTATGTAAAGTCCTGGTAACTTCATGGTTTTGAGTAAATAATTTTATTAGTTCAAATGAAAGGTTATCAAGAAACAAAATGTAAGGAGTCGCTATTAAATCAATATTTTTTTACATGAAATTAGTAAGGAATAAATTTATGTATCAATTCAAGATTTCCACAACATCCTCAGCGATGTTCAGAATGGACCGCTATTTTAGCGCAAAATAAACGTGACGCACTCTATAAACCAAGCCACACGAGTGTTGTGTGTTCGGCCTATTTCCCTATTTCCGACATATACAGCTTAAATCGACTAACTGCAACTGCTAAGCCTGTCTTGAACGTAAGCTCGTTCGTTCCCGACTCAAACTACATTATTCAAATTCTGTTTGAATATATAATTTTAGCGTGAAAAATTGATGTAATAAAAATCAATTTAACGTTAATACATTTAAATAATTTATCTTTCAAGTTCATAGTCGGTATCTTTGTTTTATAGATGTCACAGATAGATGACGATAACTTGCAAAGCAAAAGTTGTAAAACTGCAAATGCTGCTCCAAAGGCAGAAGTCAGTACTTTTGAAATAACTACCTATAGTCTTGCTCAGAGTTTCATGAAGGTAAACATCTTAATCTCTAACGCAGAAAAAGAACAATCACAGAATGTGTGTGAATGTTGAAATGGAATGTTTTATTCATATTTTTTTTGTTCAAAAATATTATTAATATAAAAAATATTTAAATAACCAAAGCGACTCCATTAGGTACTTTAACTGTTCACTTTTGACATTTATAAAGTAAACATTGGTAGCCTGTATACGACAGTGGTATTTTACTAAAAAGTTTTTACCATGTTGGTTCTTATGTTTGCAAATTTGACACTTGACGCTAATGTCTGTAAGTTCTTTTTTGTATGAAGTTTTTATCTTGACTCGCACTATAAAGAAGCGTTATTATCAGCTATTGAAATGTAACTGTCAGTAGCTTCTGCTTCTTGCGCCATATTTTTAGTTATTTATGTTCGGCATTGTGTGTCTATTTCTATATCTTATGTCAATGTTTCGAAGTGACTTATGTCACTAGCTTTCTTATAAGAAAGGTTTGAAACATGCTGTTTTTTTAATTGGTGTTTAAAATGATATAACTCGAAAACGGGTAGGAATATTAATATAGTTTATTTGGCAAAAGTATAGTACCAAGGCTGACCTATGCCCTGTTTACAGGAAAGTCCATCGCTCTGTTCCACCCAGTATGTTAGGGACTGCAATGGATTAGCTTCCAACGATAACGGCGAATCGTCCGCCATATTGGATATTTTAGCAGTAAGTGCGCAAGTTGTGGGGCAGGCGACGTTGAAGCAAAAAAATAGAACTTTGAGAACCATTTGTATTACTGACAGAATGGAATGAAGTTGTTACAAAAAAATATAGCTACATCACATCGAACTATACTGTCATCTAGCGGCGCTACTCAATATCACCAATAGTTGGACTTACCGTACGTCAGAATCTAGCCTTTCTTACGTTTTCTGCCATAATATTATAGGTATGTGTATGTGTAGAATAATAAAATGATTTGACCAGTAGATTGATTTACCATACGTCATAATCTAGCCTTTCTTATGTGTCCACAATGTGTATGTGTAGAATAATAAAATTATTTGACCAATAGCTTGACTCAGCTTACTTCAGAATCTAGCCTTTCCTACGTATTCTGCCACATATGTGTATGTGAAAAATAATACAATTAAATGACCAATAGCTTGACTTACTATACGTCAGAATTTAGCCTTTCTTAAGTATTCTGCCACATATGTGTATGTGTAGAACAATAAAATTATTTGTAAACAGATCATATTTCACGGTTACTTTACAAATCATCAACACTCGTTTCTTTTACTATTGAGGCATCCTTCTAAATAATCTAGGACCTGACTACAGTCCTGTGGGGAAGTTCGCGTATAGGAAACTTTTTTACGGTAAAGTTTAGTTTCAGCCAGTAGTTTCGTGTGAAATAAAAATACTTTTTAAAACACACTAAATTTGGCTCTTCCTGACCGAAAACGGTAGCATGACTTTTTCTAAAATATACGCCAAATTACTCGTTATATCCTCGTATGTAATCGTAATGAAAAAAAAAACCTTCTAAAAATAATAATGTTCACATTTTTTTTAATAGCACCACGTGTCTTTACAAAAAGACTACTCGAAACATTTTATGGACCGACTGCATTCCCGTGCAGTTTGCGTATGGTGTTTTTTTTTTTCAGGAAAGTTTATTCGATTGTTTGTATATTTAAACTTGCGTGAATATCCGCCACTTGGTACATTTTCCAGTTATGACGTCATCAATGATGGCGGTTGCTCGATCTCTGAACTGCTAATATTTTTGCATACAGGCATAATTATGCCCCTCCGGTATAAAATCATCACCACTACCACCATATCAGCCCAAGGACGTCCACTGCTGGACATAGGCCGCCCCCAATTTCATGGGGGAGGCCTACATATGTCCAAAATGCCATAATCGCCACGCTAGGCATGCAGTAAAATCATATTTCCTTTTAATTGCTCCCCGAATTCTCACCCGTAAATATTCAAAATGAGGTCATCTATTTGGCATTGGAACTGCCGGCATTGTTTTCAGTTTAGTATTGCTCCCGCTTTGTTTCTCTAATGATTTAAGATCGGCTTTTATCACTTTCTGTACAATTATTGTCTTTGTACTGAAGTTCAAAGATTTTACGCGTTTATTTAATCATTGATTTTACTTACATTTGAATAAGTTTTGACGGTTTTATTAATGTAAATCGAAGGTGGGAAAATGATATTTTTTTCTATAGTTGTCAGCATGACAAATCCTCAAATCAAAGAGAGGTCGGTAATGCGCTTGTTGCTCCTATGGAGTCGCAAACGTCCATAGCTTACTGTGTTTTCTTGTTTGCCTTGTCGAAGTATTCTTTTAGTATATCATAGTATTTTTTTCACTAACATCACCTTCATAGACAACCGAAAATATAACGATGTAAGCCTATAAGTGTAGATTGACAGAAAGCTTCATAAATCCGGTAGCTTTTACAAAGCCAGCGAGTGACAGCTTTCAAGCCTTCGACGCTACTGATTTATGGCCCAGATAAAAGCCAAATAAAAGAAAACCCACCAAACCTACAACACACACTCATTCAAATATAGACTTTAACTCAAAGGCATTTGGTAAAATTTTGTCAGGTTAATTGGATAATAGCTTCTGAATGTTACCTGCCATGGTGAGAAAAGCGGTTTTAAAAGTCAAGCGTCTTTTGTTTTAAGTGTAAATAACGTTACAGTAACGTCGACTAGCATTCAATATTTTATTTGATAACTTTAAAAAAAATAAGTACAAATGGGCAACCTATGGCAGATATTTAATTCGTAACTGGAAGAAATCAAATACAAAATGCAAGACTATATTTATATTGTTACGTGCAAACGTAAACTGCAAGACTATATTTATATCTGACAAAATGGACCTGAAACCTATAGAAATTTAACGTGAGTGAGACCCTTTTCTTTAACCCAGTTTCGGAAACGCGCATGTATCACCCCTGGAGTTTCAAGTGACATAGGCTGCGGTAACTGCTTACCATCAGGCGGGCCGTACTCTTATTTACCACCGACGTGGTATTAAAAAACCTAGACTTTGTTGGGATAAGGTTCCCTCACGATGTTTACCTTCACCGGAAAGCTACTGATTGTGATTTTCAAATGATATGTCTATGTCTAACATACCTAAGTTTGAAATACCTATTCGTTCTTTCTCATTAAGAGTCCCCCGTACAAACCAATTCTCCATACAAACGTAGATTCGTTCACATTTTAAAACACCATGCTGAAATAACATGAAACTTTGTATACACAATGGGATCTGCCATATCTAGGTCGGAAATTAGATTCTGTCGCTAGAAATTGGAATAGAAAAAAATACGGCGAGTTTTTGATTTTTTTATAGGTCTTGTATGAAAAACCTTAATAATCGCTGTATTTTTTCTCCATTATAATTTCAAGCAACAAAAACTACTTTTAGACCTAGACATACCGGATCCCCTTGTGTGTACAAAGTTTCAAATGATTCCAGCATGCCATTTAAAAATGAGAGCGAAACTACGTTTGTATGGAGAACCGAGCTTACTGCGGACTTAATCTAGAGGTATTGGCTACCTACCCTCTAAATTATAAGTAATCTGCTACAGTGAAGAAGCCTATTTTACTTACCATTCTAAAACTCGAAACGCAGAGAGCGGGCGCGGCGCGGTGCGGGGCGGACGCGGTTATGCATTTTTGATCTTTAAAAATATATAATCTTTCTTATAATATATCGATCTTTAATAATATATAAAATAAAAATAAAATTAAATATTGGGGGACAATCTTACACAAATCGACCTAATCCCAAACTAAGCAAAGCTTGTACTATGGGTACTAGACGACGATATACATACTTATATAGATAAATACATACTTAAATATATCATAAAACATCCAAGACCCAAGAACAAATATCCGTGATAAATGCACAAATAAATGCCCTGGCCGGAATTCGAACCCGAGACCTCTAGCTTCGGAGGCAGAGTCACTACCAACTAGGCTAAACAGGTCAATTATTGGGCATGTCCTTCGTATGGATGACCTCCGCTTGCCTAACTTCTTCTACTCCGAGCTATCTGAGGGTAAGCGGAAGCACGCCGGTCAGCATCTGCGCTATAAGGACGTGCTCAAACGACACCTGAACGCTTGCTCTTTAGAATTTGCCTGCTGGGAGAAACTAGCTGCCAAAAGGTCTTCTTGGCTGTCTATTATCTCTAAATATATAAAAGAAGAAACTGACTGACTGACTGACTGACTGACTGACTGACTGACATATCAACGCACAGCCCAAACCGCTGGTCCTAGAAATTCCAAATTTGGCACGTAGGTTCCTTATAAGGTCAAGGGGTGCACTAAGAAAGGATTTTTCAAAATTCAACCCCTAAGGGGGTGAAATGGGGGTCCGAAGTTTGTATGGGGAAACAAGATTAGTTGGACTATTTTATTCGAAACTTCACAGGAGTATTTCTAACGATAAATAAGTAAATACGTGTTTCAGGTTTTTTGAGAAATCAACCCCTAAAAGGGGGAAATCTGGTGACAAATTCTGAAAATCGACATGGGTATTGTTTTTATGATATACCGGGTCGCTGATAACGAAAACAACAATGATTTTAAAATCTCACGCTGAGGACGTGAAATACCATCCCCTCTGTTGGGGTGCGAGGGGGATGAAATGTCTAAATATTAATATGGGTGTCGTTTTTATGGTTTTTTTGGGACGTTAATTACGAAAATGACATCGGTTTTGTAATTTAATATTGTGGGCATGAAAAATTTTGAAAATTTGTGCCAAATTTCAAGAAATAACTGACTGACTGAGAGACTGACATATCACCGCACAGCGCAAACTGGTGGTTCTAGAGATTCCAAATTTAGTATGTAGGTTCCATATAAGGTCTTGAGGTGCATTAAGAAAGGATTTTTCAAAATTCAACGCCTAAGGGGGTGAAATGGGGGACCGAAGATTGTATGGGGAATCAAGATTAGCTGGATTATTTTATTCGAAACTTCACAGAAGTATTTCTAACGATAAATGAGTAAACATGTGTTTCAGGTTTTTTGAGAAATCAACCCCTAAAAGGGGGAAATCTGGTGACAAATTCTGAAAATCGATATGGGTGTTGTTTCCATGGTTTATTGGGTCGCTGATTACGAAAAAAACAATGATTTTAAAATCCCACGTGGAGGACGTGAAATACCATCCCCTCTGTTGGGGTCCGAGGGGGATGAAATGTCTAAATATTAATATGGGTGTCGTTTTTATGGTTTTTTGGGACGTTAATTACGAAAATGGCATCGGTTTTGAAATTTAATATAGTGGTCATGAAAACTTTTGAAAAATTGTGCCAAATATCAAGAAATAACTGACTGACTGAGAGACTGACATATCACCGCACAGCGCAAACTGGTGGTTCGAGAGATACCAAATTTGGCATGTAAGTTCCTTATAAGGTCTAAAGGTGCATGAAGTGCCGTGAGTTCCCTATGAAGATACGACCTTTTTTGATTCAATGTATTGTAGATGGTTTTATTGATCAGTGCCGTCCGATACGATTTCGACATAAATCGATATTTGAGCGTCCGAGAGGACTCTTAATAGGAATCCGAGGTACCTAAACTTTGAATAAAGTAACGGCCATATTGATTTTCTTAATTTCCGTCCCGATTTCGTTCAAAATCGATATCTGAGCGTCCGAGAGGTCCCTTATACGACTCCGAGGTAAAATGTGGAAAAAGTCGCAGTCATTGATTTTCTTTTTTTTTCGCCCCGATTTCGATCAAAATCGATATCTGAGCGTCCGAGAGGTCTCTTAATACGAATCCGAGGTAAAATTTGTGAAAGTGGTGGCCATATTGATTTTCTTCATTTTCGTCCCGATTTCGTTCAAAATCGATATCTGAGCGTCCGAGAGGTCCCTAATACGACTCCGAGGTAAAATGTGGAAAAAGTCGCAGTCATTGATTTTCTTTTTTTTCGTCCAGATTTCGATCAAAATCGATATCTGAGCGTCCGAAAGGTCTCTTAATACGAATCCGAGGTAAAATTTGTGAAAGTGGCGGCCATATTGATTTTCTTCATTTTCGTCCCGATTTCGTTCAAAATCGATATCTGAGTGTCCGAGAGGTCTCTTAATACGAATTTGAGGTAAAATTTGTGAAAGTGGCGGCCATATTGATTTTCTTTTTTTAAGTCCCGATTTCGTTCAAAATCGATATCTGAGTGTCCGAGAGGTCTCGTAATATGAATCCGAGGTATAATTTAGAAAAAGTGGCGGCCATATCATTTTTATCATTTCCGTCCAGATTTCGTTCAAAATCGATATCTGAGCGTCCGAGAGAATTCTTAATACGAATCCGAGGTAAAATTTGGAAAAATTGGCGGCATATTGATTTTCTTCATTTCCGTCCCGATTTCGTTCAAAATCGATATCTGAGCGTCCGAGAGGTCTCTTAATATGAATCCGAGGTAAAATTTGAAAAAAGTGGCAGCCATATTGATTTTCTTCATTTCCAACCCGATTTAGTTCAAAATCGATATCTCAGCGTCGTAGAGATCCCCTAATACGAATTTGAGGTAAAATTTGAAAAAAGTGGCAGCCATATTGATTTTCTTCATTTTCGTCCCGATTTCGTTCAAAATCGATATCTGAGTGTCCGAGAGGTCTCTTAATACGAATCCGAGGTAAAATTTGTGAAAGTGGCGGCCATATTGATTTTCTTTTTTTTGTCCCGATTTCGTTCAAAATCGATATCTGAGCATCCGAGAGGTCTCTTAATGCGAATCTGAGGTAAAATTTGGCACTCCATTCATACCTATATGCAAAAAAGTTTAATGTTACTATATAGGCGTGTGGGGTATCTATGGATTTGTTTTTAAAAACGACATAGAGGTTTCGATATTTTTTCCATTTAAATCAACCTTGAATTCTTTTTTAATCGTATGGCATTTATTTACGATCCGTGAGATTTTCGAGAAGACTAGTACGGTTGCCAGTTTTTGTTGCACTTTTAGCACCACCCAGGGGTTCTGTGTATGGTAACGGTGGGTACTCCCTACGGACGCGGTGCAACTTCGACCCCCCTTTGTCAACTGAGTGGGCAACTTGACTGTTAGAAGTTCGCAAGCCGCTCGAAGGCCTCTAATTTGGCTTAACGATTGCAGCCGGGATCAACGGCTTAGCGTGCCTTTCAAAGCACGAGAGTCAGTTAGTAACCACTCAAAGCGGTCACCCATCCAAGAACTGACCTGCGCCCACATTGCTTAACCTCGCACACCGCACGCGGTAGGCGGGTGCCGTTGGGCCACGAGCGCTCTAAATTCTTGATAGTTTGTGCCAAATTGCAATTCAATAGGTCCAGTAAAAGTAACTTGGTTGTAACAGACGGACTGACAGTAAGGAGTGCGAATGGAAGTGAGGCCATATTTTCTTTTTGGATGCTCCAATGGTAACTGGCAAAACCTACCTAATAAATTTAATTGTAGGAAAAATAAATGTTACACATGATATTGAATTAGCCGTATTTCTGTACTTCAAAGGACCAGAGTTTATGGCCGCTGCGCGCTGTTAGGTCGTTTACAGACCTATTGGTGTTACTGTAGTACACAGATACTTTTACTAAGAGCCATTTAAGACATGCTTTTATTTCATCGGCCCTTTCCCCTTCGGCCTCTCGGAAATGTATGATAATAGTTTTCGATCCTTATTTTTGCCAAAATCAAATGAAATTCAACAGTTTGCCGGTTCTCAGAATGTATACTGACTTTTTATCTGTTCATCTGTTCATGAATCACAATCACCAAACTTCGTATAGCGAAACCCCAGAATGTAACAACTACTTTTCTGGAGACCGCATCTAAATCGGTTCAGCCAAACGCGAGATAATCGTGGACAAACATACGAACCTGTTTTTTGTAGACGGTTAAAAATTTCGCTTAGTACGCGGGCGAAGCCGCGGGCAAATGCTAGTATTCAATAAAATCAAATTATTCGAGGAAAACCGTATCTCAGCTTTGGATATAAATCGCCAATGACGCAAAGACAGACCTAGGCTTTCATACACATACACATACAACTCGGCAGGGCAACTTTACTGTCTGGAATGCCATAGGGTTTTTAAGACCAAAGACCTAGCGAGCCATATTAGAGCTCACAAAAGAAAAAAATCCGTAATAGCTAGGGTCGCCGTCATCGAAATTGATGTGGAGGACTATAGATATGTCACACACGCCACCTCCGCTTTACCGCGCTACTGAATACCGCGCAGTTTTTTGGTGCGATATTCCCCTGACCGCTTACCCTCTACCGCAACGACGCTCTAAGCCTTTCAAGCTTTAAACTTATATGATTTATTTTTTAAACATTGTTATGTATGGTCTTGTTCTTAAGACTTGTGGTTTTGTATGGCAAGGTCGCCAAAGCTCCCGAGGATGCGCTGTGTTGAGAATGAGGGACCTGCAATGACCGACACAGCGAATCCTCAAGTCGCCCGTGATCCTTCTGAAGTCACCAGCGTCCATAGGCTATGGTATCTGCTTACCATCAGGCAGCCCGTAAGCTTGTTAGCCACCAATATACGATTTCAACACTAGACACATACATGAACATACATGGTAAATACCCCGTTTTGAACAGTAATTCTCAGTGTTGTTAGCCACCGTCGTTGTATAAAAACGTACGTATACGATTTAATAAACGAAGTTGTCCCATGCAATCTGCATGTTAATAAGAAAAGTTTCCGATCGGGCGCGCCGGTGCGCGGGCCAAGTTCGCACAATTTACTGTAATTCCATCCAGCAGTGCTGAGTTTACAAGCCAAGTTAACTCGAGGGGACATTATTGCATAATTTTCATATAGCTTGACACTGTAAATGTTTAAAAGTTTCTGGATTTTGTCGCAGTAACCTACTACAGAGGTTGCATTGAATAGTAAGTAGAATTTGTCCCAGTAGCTTAACTGCAGTCATATAATGATCGCTATTTGGAGAATTGTTTTATGTGCATTAGAATTACTGTTAAAACGGGATATTAAATAAATTTTATTTATTTATTTGATATCCCATTTTGGAGGACAATCTTACACAAATCGATCTATTCCCAAACGAAGCAAAGCTTGTACTACAGAAGTTAGCGGTTAAGAAGTCAATTCTGACACCTGTCACCTCCATACAGTTTATAACCTAAAAGTCACTTTGAGGTTAAAAACTGTATGGACATGACAGGTGTCAGGATTGACTTCCCAACCGCCGACCACTATAACTGACGTGCTGCGAGTTTTAGTCGTGGTCTACCCACACACCATAGCGATCTACCCTGTTCTTGGTTCGCTTTTTTACGCAAAATGTCACTCTCACATTCTCATTTGAAACTCGATCACGATACACAACACTTACAGTACGAATATCAACTCGCGCGGTCCTGCGGGAAACAGTCTCATTTCGATTTGTGAACTTTGCGGTCACTGGACTCGTGCCCCGTAGCTTAGTTTCTGTTTTTTTTTTTGTAAAAGGTCGAAATGTGGCATGTTAGTTTGATTAGGAAGCTTGTCGAGAACAAAGTAAGGGGCAAAAGCTAGTCCACTGTCACTTGGTATATCTCAATTCAGTTTTATTATATTTTGATATATTCTAGATCACTCCATATTTTAGCTGTCTATAATATTTGCAATGCTGATAGCTAACCTTTCTATTACAATAACAGCTACTGTGGATGTTAATTCTGTTTTATGGGTCCAGGACTTGGCCTACATTAACATAACTTTGTAATGGCGGATCTTAGGCTGGTATTAATATACTGTACTCTAGTGTTTCTTGTGTACTGGGAGGGTTTTAATGCTAATTTTGCGGCGCCGGGCAGTATTACCGAAGATCTGTTAAATGTTCCTTTTCAAAGAGCATTAAATATTAGTTTGAAAGAGAATAATATATGTAAGAACGGTTATATTTTTCAACTTTAAGGCATGCTTGGCGTGAGTTGGTGTTGATCTCATCTTAGTTGTGGAATTGACATGGACTATACTTATATACGTAAAAAGCACGCGGGTTTCAAAAATATTTGTATATATTTTTTAGTATGCTACAGAGGGTCAACCGGGATGAACATTTTGCATTCCAAAATGGTCAAGCTAACGTGGCAAAACACGTAAAATATCGAGTTCATTCTCAACACAAAGATTTTAAGTTACACAATACATATAATCGTAATCTGGTTTTCCGAGGCCCTAAGTCCGGGTATCATTAAAAGGTTTCGAGTTATACTTCAAGTTTCAAGTTTTGATGAGGGATTGTTGGTCGTATGGCATTTATTACGATACTTTTTTTTATTCATTAAATTGGAGTAGATGTTTTTGAGGTGTGCAAAAAGGAGGATGAGAGTTTGTTAACAATACGCCAGTGCCCTGAGATTTCTTGTGTCCTGCCTGTATAAAATGTCACATTCACAATACCATATGACGATATCCCCGTGGCAGTTCGAAAGGAATTGGTAACAACACACCAACAAACTGAGGCAACTAGTATCGGGTATCGCCACCGTCAGCATCCATCAACCGCGACACCGATTTATCTGAGCCGACACAAATTGAGTTCTGTCGTCCTGACTAAACTGTACACACGGGGGCAGTAGGCTCGTTTAATATACTTCGTAGAGTTCACTTGGGACGTATGAGTTTAAAGATACTTATCAAGCAATATCATGTGGCTGTGTCAATATCATTAGTACTAAGGCGACTTCCTGACTTGGCGGAGCTGTGGCGGTGCGATTAAATATTAAAATAATACTTTACTATAAAAATATAAATACTAAAAGAATACCCCACGAAAGGAAAATATGCCTAGCAAATTAAATAGCACATTGTTGTGTGTTAATTTTTTAGGGTTCCGTACCTAAAAAGCAAAAAACGGGAAACCTTATAGGATTACTTTGCTGTCCGTCTGTCTAGGCCCTATATCTCGGAAATGCGTGAAGGTATCGAGTTTAAATTAAAACCTTATACTCAGGTCCATGGTCCCTTGAAGCTGTGAAAAAATCAAACTTCAAAAATAAAATAATAAAGAAAAGATACGGCGATTTAAGCTGCAAAAAGTATAGGTATATTTCAGCCCTCGCAAGGGAATCAAAATTGATAGGGTACTTTCCTTAGGTCAACAACAAGTAGAACTATGAAATTTGGCAAGTATTATCATCTTACACTACAAATACAGGGAAGAGTAATAAAACTATACTAAACTATACTGTAAATTGTACTGAACTGACGTTTTGTATTATATGAGATTTATGTGACATTTTGGTGTGCATTTCAATAGAGACGATTCGTTAACAGACGAAAATGATCGTACTATCTGTCCCGTTCTAACTCATCTTGGTTAACCATAAGGATTCAAAGATATATGACAAAAATTATCATATTATTCTGACAAAATATCTGGTCAAATTGGAGAATTACAAATTACCATCATTTTTATTCTTTATGAATATATAATCTTATAGCTTATAATAATATTCAATTAATAAGCAAAAAGACTTGTAACAATTGTTATGAATAAATAATATCATTTCATTTTATCTTGCTTGTCACAAATTGTTCCAAGCCAGGGTCGCAGATATTTCCGACGGGTTGTACGGATCTGTTGGTATTGTTAATGTAAGGTGCGGAAGCATTACGATATGAGAAAGTGGTCAGTGTCAATTCTCAGTTGAGTCAGTACCGCATCTTTAGTACGGCCCTATACATTTAAATGAGTGCTTCTTGACTAGCGCGCGTTGCGCGGTAGCGAGGTGACATGTATGCAGTATTGTCCCGCTTCTGCGCGTGATATTACGCATCATCATGTCAGCCGAAAGACGTCCACTGCTGGACATAGGCCTCCCCCAAAGACTTCCACAATGACCGGTCCTGCGCCACCCGCATCCAGCGGACACCCGCGACCTTCACCAGGTCATCAGTCCACCGTGTGGGGGGCCTGCCCACGCTACGCCTTCTGGTACGTGGTCGCCACTCGAGAACCTTTCCGCCCCAACGGTCATCGGTTCTACGTGCTATGTGCCCCGCCCACTGCCACTTAAGTTTAGCGATTCGGAGGGCTATATCGGTCACTTTGGTTCTGCTGCGGATGGCCTCATTCTTGATGCAATCACGCAGAGAAACTCCAACATAGTTCTCTCCATTGCCCTTTGGGTGACTTTGAGCCTTCTTATGAGGCCCATAGTAAGCGACCACGTTTCAGTGCCATATGTCATCACTGGCAACACACACTGGTCAAAGACTTTTGTCTTGAGACACTGCGCAAACGTAATACATACTGGCAGTAGGTATCCCGTCAAGAGAGAATATCTGTGCGACATCAGTATGGTCACGTCAAAGAACAAAACACTACTTTGGTCCCGCCCCGCCAAGTCGCATTATTTGACCTCATCCATCCTACTGTAATAGTGTTAGGCGCGGCATAAACTTGAGAACGTAAATTGATGTTGTTAACGAAGCTGAGATTAACGGGCCACGATTCAGACCCGAGCCGACTCCGAGCACTATCGGCTTCGCATTTCGGTTATGATTAACTAATCAGGTCAATCAGACAACTACATTTCGCATTCTGTTAGACATCAATTGGCTCCGTGCACTCGCACCAAGTTTGGCGTGAAACATGTGGACATCGTTTATAACGATAAGCGATGAAGGCTGAAGAGAAGAGAGCCGAAGCGAAGCCGAGCCGAATCACGAAGCCCCGAAAACGTCAGCTGATCTGTTGATGGCTCCGACGACGATTCGACATGTAAATAAATAAAAATGGCATTTTCTCCTGATTGATTATTATTACATTATCAAATGATTGTCTAACCAAATATCTTAAATATAAAAACTTCAGCTGACCAATAAAGTGGTAAATAATATATCAGCTGGTCACAATACGCCATATGACTTTTTCAATGTGCCATTCGAACCAGACGATCAAATATATAACCCATCAAAAACATAAATGTGAAAATGGGAGCCAAGTTCAATATTAAGAATATGCGATGCTTGGTTGTCGTCTTCACCGACAAAAGAATTGAGATCTAAATGGGTGCCAAGTTCCGTAGATTCTCTGAAATGGTGCCAAGTCCGTCACTACATTGTTTACAGTAAAACTAATTTACTGCGGCTTAATGCATTTTGAGCCTTAACTGAGCAGCTCTTTCAAGTCAATAAAGGGTCGGTTACGCGCTTGTGATTCTTCTGGAACCGCAAGCGTCCATAGGGGACGGTGTCTGCTTACCGTCAGGCAGGCCGCAAGCATGTTTACCACCGTCGTTGTATATAAAAAAAACAGTATGCAGCGAAAAGCGCCTACGAAAATGTAAGTGTTAATACGACTATCAAAAAAAGTATGTTTGGAAAAAGTGCCTGAGCTGCAATAGTCGCCCAATGTAAAAGTGTTCTGAAATAGGCTAATAAAAACTAACAGCTCTCGTTCAAATTTGAACTTTATTTCGAGAGGTGTACAGTGGAAAACTTCATTCGTCTGTATTTCCAGGTGTGTTATTTGTTCAAAAATTAACTGAACGTAAATGCTTAAGTCAACATGTTGTTTGGGCTTGGCTAATATTATGAGGGCATTTCGTTTATGAAATAACATCTGTATATTTTAAACAGAAAGAAGGTTAAGCGTATAATAAATATCTACCTATCTAGATAATTTCATAACAAATGGCGCTTAGGGATTATGCGAAATGCACTTAAGGTACATTTTAGATGATATTCAATGGATTCTTCAAAGCGTGCAAATGTTCTATGAAATTTCTGTAACCCTGATGTTTACGATGACCACAAATCGATCCAGCGTGGTTACATTCCCGGAAAATACTGTCTCCTCCTGACGAGTAATTTTGAAAATTTTCGAACGAGCGTTAGGACAAATCAAAGTGTCATTTCCCCTTATAAAAAATATGTATTTTCATACATCTACTCAAAGTACATACAGTCAGCATCCGAAATAAAATTGAATCAAAATCGATTTGTATGAATGAATGAATGAAATGAATGAAATGAATGAATGAAATCGTTTATTCGTTCATCACAGGTGAAAAAAGATGAAAAAATTAAATGTAGTTACAAAGCCATGATGTGCCTTTTGGCGTACGAATTTCTGGTATTACATGTCGAATTTCAAAATATTAAATATAAAGGCAAATGTCATATCAATAATGTTAAAATACAGATTAAAAAGAAAAAAAAATTGAAAAACAACTATGCAATAAAATTATTCAATAGATTTAAATTAGGATATTAGTGTCATTAAGATAATCCTCTATATTATAATAACATTTGTCCAATAACAATTTATAAAGTAAATATTTAAATTTAGACTTAGAGGTTTCAGACTTCCATGTTTCAGGCAATTTATTATACAGCTTTGGGGCCATTGTTATTATACATTTTCTCATCAACGCTGTCTTGCTCCTATTAACTATTACTGTCGCTGGTCTTGGGCGAAGATTAAAATTATCTGTTTGTTTATTCTGCTCGAAAAAACCTGGATTCGCTTTTACAAAGATACAACACTCAAATATATATAAACTAGGGAACGTTAACAACTTCAGTAACTGAAAATAATGTTTGCAACTTTGCTGGGAATTTAGTCCACAAATGGCTCTTATGCATCTCTTTTGGGCTCGAAATAGTGTGACCCGATAAGAAGAGTTTCCCCAAAAAATTACGCCGTACCGCAGGGTTGATGACACAAATCCGTGATATGCTGTTAGCACTGTCTTGCGGTCATTAGTTTTTGCTAGTCTGTAGAGCGCATAGGAAAAACGATACAATTTTTTACAAACTTCTGCAGAGTGCGATTTCCACGACATGTTGCTGTCCAAATAAATTCCTAAAAATTTAGTTACATGTACACTTTCTACACTGTTGCCCTCGTATTTAATATCTAGTGTAGGAAGTGTTTTCCTTAATCTAAATTGCATTAATTTGGTCTTTTCTAAATTAACTTTTAAATTGTTACATTTTAACCAGTGAATAATATGTCCAAGATTTGCATTAACTTCGTGTTCATAGTCGTTATTGTTACTCTTTTCTATAAATATGGTACTGTCATCAGCATATAGTATCATTGGATATTTACTAGATTTTGTTATGTCGTTGATATATATTAAAAATAATAAAGGACCCAAAATGCTGCCTTGTGGAATTCCATATGCGTTATGTCTACTATCGGAGGCATATGTTTTTTCTTCCCTGGTAGTAGGACATAATTGAGTTAGCTCCGTGATTTGTAGTCTATTCGCCAGGTATGATTTTACAAGGTCCTGAGCATTACCACGGATTCCACAGTGATGTAGCTTGTCTACTAGTAACTTATGATCTACGTGATCAAAAGCTTTCGTCATGTCCATATATATGGAACAAGACGGATTTCCCTTATCAAGACTATTTACAGCTCTTTTAACCAGATCAAAGATAGCCACATTTATGGACGTATGTTTTCGAAAGCCCCGTTGTTCTTCTACGAGTATGTTACATTTCTCAAAAAAGTTGTAGAACTTGATACAGATAAGCTTTTCAATAACCTTTGAGAGTACTGGCAATAATTGTAAAATATATTGTATTACAAATACAGAGAGCATAATTTATTTCATGATTAAAATAATCTATTATTATCTGACTATATATCTATATTATCTTACAACACTAAACAAAATAAAACCAAATTCAATAAAAAAGGACAAATAAAACTAAAACTAAAGGTAAAAAAGTTGCCCCCGATAGCTGCCAGGTACGCCCAGAAGGCTGGCAGCATTGTCACGTTGTATGACAATGCTGTCCTCCGTAAATATATGTAACTACATCTGATGCTAGTTGTCATTCACAAAGCCAAATACGCGTTGAATAATTGGTAAATTCATAAGTATGACCGTTCATTAAACAGCATAATGGGTAGAGCCATCACTGCGAAATCTAAGCTGCTGTTGCTGCTGCTGTAAAGATTGAGACACTTGCAGGACATGGGCTTTGCGGGTTTTCGCATCCGCATTTTCAACAGAGAAGCTTCCGCATTAAATGCATCACTCGCATCCGCATCTGCATCCAGAAATTAATGCGGAGCTTATGCAGATGCGGATGTTAAGCAAGTCGGTACATGAACGATTTAGCGGCGGACGTGCTTGGTATTTTCGCCAATAATCAATAGGAATCTTGTTACGTTTTTGTTAATCGACCGCTTACGCCTTTGACAGTCAGTGGCAAAAAGCGACGAGTCTGTTTTGTTATGTTTTAAATTATATGATGGTCTTATGCACCTAATCTTACATCCGCATCCGCATCCACGGATCTGAGCCTCGTAGTGTCCGCGTCTGCATCCGCGTTTACGGATGTCGAATAATCTGAGTCCACAACCCCAACATGCCACTAGGCACCAACCAACCAACACCAACACGATTCCCGAAACAAAGAAGTTGGCATTGTGTGTTAACCTCTCGACAATGAGATTGTGATATTCGTTTTTAGTAATGGACTCCCAAGGCACAGGGACTAGGCAGTAGGATCTTTACGTTACATCACGAGCTGTAGCACTCTCTTTCTTTAGCGATAAGATAAGACAGTCTATTGTCTACCATAGTTTTAGTCTACATTAAGCTTAATGTATTTTTTTTGATGTATCATATTATACACATGAGGATCTTAAAAAAAGAGAGTTACGAATATAGGTATGCATTCTCCCCAGGAGATTTTGTCTGTAGCTCACAGTCACGATTATATTTCAAACTATTTCGCGTACTCCCACGCGTGCCAAGCTAACGTGTCAGAACACGCGAAACATATTAAAATGTAATTAGAACGTGAAAGAGACGAACCAAAGTGGGGCCTCCATCGAAAAAAAAAACCTCAATTTAGTTGCTCAGGAGAGTGGAGGCAAGTGGCACTCCATTAATCATGGTCGAGCAAAAATCTTCATGAAAAATGATGCTGGGCTTATTTTACGAAAATATCTTAATTACGCCCCTTAATTATGGTTTTCTTAATGACTCTGTATAAGTAATTTGGCTTTGTCTTAATTGAATTGGCTATAATTTGTTATACTCAAGATATGTACGTTTGTAAATTCTAAATTGGCTTGACACAATTTCTATCATGAGTTCTGTTACACCACAGAATAAGGAATAATACAAGTACAGAAATTTCACTTCCTAACAAAAACGGCGTTTAGGCATAAGAAACGTGCCTACTCTCTGCATCTCTGTCTATCCCATAACTTGTATTCATTCACGCGCGGCACGTGTAGCCCTAGGGTTGTCACGCCAAAAATACTTCAATGAAGCAAAACATATTCTACCTCACCAGATGTCGCTTAAGTACAGTGAACCGAAATTAATGAAGTACATGTTACTTCACATGAATAGAGCGTTCATGGCCCAGTGATAGTTTTTAGTTTTCATTGTATACCTATACTACTACCATGTTTTTTCCACATATTCTCTTGCTTGTGGAGAAGATATAAAGGGTTGGGGGGGGGGGGGGGGTTGAGGGGGACGCTTAACTCTAACAAAAATCGACATTTAATAAATTACTAGCTGTTGCACGCGACTTCGTCCGCGTCTCCTATTGGTCGCAGCGTGATGTTATATATGTAGCCTAAAACCTTCCTCGATAAATGGGCTATCCGATACGAACCACCTGGTTACTGTACTTAAGCGACATCTGGTGAGGTAGAATATGTTTTGCCTCATTGAAGTATTTTTGGCGTGACAACCCTAGGGCTACACGTGCCGCGCGTGAATGAATACAAGTTATGGGATAGACAGAGATGCAGAGAGTAGGCACGTTTCCTATGCCTAAACGCCGTTTTTGTTAGGAAGTGAAATTTCTGTACTTGTATTATTCCTTATTCTGTGTCTGTATTCCCTTATTAACTTTGTACTAACTGAGCGTTTTGACGATACATACATAAAATGTAGCTAATTTAAATATCAGTCCATATCAACCGAAAGACGTCCACTGCTGGACATACGCCTCCCCCGAAGAGTGTCAATGACCGAACCTTAGCCACCCGCATACAGCGGACTCCCGCGACTTTTACCAGGTCTTCAGTTCACTCCAGTGCAGTCATGTGGGGTTCTACCCACGTTGTCAATATCAGTCTAATAGTGCACTTATTGAAAGAAACGTCCCTAAGGTAGTATTGTTGTCATTTGAATCACGAGACTCGTGAGCTGATCTTCCTAAGTTCGACACACAAAGTGTCTTAACAATTGTTACATTAGTTATTTAAGACATGATAAAAATTCGGAGGAACATGGAAATCGGAAGAAAAACGAAAGTTAAACCACTGAGGAAATTAAAAAGGACTTATTTTCTCTATTTTCTTGCATGCTTCGGAGATTTGGACGCTAAAAGCAAGCACTCGAAACATGATTGACGCTTTCGAGATGTGGTGTTGGCGTAAGATGTTGGGCATCTCCTGGACATTATTGTTAGTATTAAGGATGGTTCACAGTAGTCCGTTCCGTGTCCGGGCCGGCCCGTTTTCTTCTAGAGAAATACGCCGGCCGTTGCGTTTGCTGTCATAGAAAACGGGCCGGCCCGGACACGGAACGGTCTATTGTGAATCATCCTTTAGCCGGTATCGGTAGGTAGCGGAATTCTAGGCTGAACTGAAACGGTGAGCTTTAATTAAACAACCTTTATGGTATTTTGTGTGCCGACTGATATTAGAGTATATTTGTTTTTGAAAGAGGTCTTGTAACTCAAACAAAATTAAGTACTAATTAATACTGCTTCGTTTAACTATTAATTATTGATATGCACTTCAAATTTACCTGTAACATTACGATGTATGATTAATAGTATTAATACGATTAAATGATTATGAATATTTGACTGTTTGTTGCCTAAATAAATAAATGATATACTTGAACTTACCAGCATAAGGAACAAATTTCTGGATCCCTCGCTGCCACCCAGTTAGACTGAGCGTAAGTGAATAAAAACCATCAAACGGAGGTCCTATCAGGGGATGAAATACGCAGCCCTATCTGCGGAACGCTGTAAATCTTTCCATCGGCGCTGCGGAGGCCTGGCGGCATGTAGTTGACAAAGATTTTTTACAAGGCGAAATGTATATTATTAACCCGTATAAGGATTCAAATCCTTATTTATTTATTTAGGCAGGTGAAGAATTATGTACGTATCAAAATACTTCTTTGTACACAGTACACAGGTAAAAGTATTGACAACTTTAGTTATATATAAAAAAAAGGGAATTTGGAAAGGGAAGGGAATTAAAGGGAATTTTTCGTTAATGCCGATTTTTCAATGTAATTTGAGACGTTGGTGCCATTGAACGAAGCCTAAGGCTGGGTTGCACCGACTTACGATCACAGACTGATCAACGTTAAATATGGCGCCGGCAGCTGTCATCCCATAGAAACTTGTCAAACTTTCCATACATTCAAATTTTAACGAACACAGCTTACGATAACAGACTGTTTGGTGCAACCCAGCCTGTCTTCTAAGGTAGATGTCGCTGTACGCCTCCTCGATCTCGTATCCTCGTGTAGTCTTCGGTAGGGTCGGTAGGGGCGTTGTAAAAGGGAACTAGTGATTATATCTAGTGAAAGATTTTGTGCCTGAGCTTGGTTGGTTCTGATAGCTCAGTGGCTAGACTGATTGGCCGCATATGCCAGATGTCGCAGGTTCGAATCCTGCTCAAAGCACAATTTTTTTCAATTTTTCCCTTTAATTTTAAATATAAATTTTCGTTAGCAGCGTTACCTCTTAATACAAAATTAGTTCGGTTATATCACAGAAAAAAGTGCACAAAGAAAAGTGGAATTTGTAGAAGCGTGATTAACAAAGTTCTTAGCTTACAAAGTCAATAGACATTATAGACACAAGGTTGTTTGCTTACTAGCAGTCAGGCCGTATGCTTGTTAGCCACCGTCGTGGTATAAAAACAGGTTTTATTCCAGTTAGTTACCTTAGCGCTTCACGATGTTGGCCGCGTGCCCCGGAAATGACGCCTAAGGCTCGCGCCAACCGAACAGAACTGCGCACTCTCAGACAGATACATTATCTCTTTGCTGTCCGTACGGTTTACTGAAATATTAAGTATTGATATGCAAATTGGTTTGAGTTACTTGTTTTAATTTAAAAAGGGCCACAATTTAAGAGTATACAAATTTGATAACACAAGATAGTTGGACAGAAAAAGGTCGTACAGAACTCTTCTTCTTTCGTTGCCCTGTCCTAGCGGACGTCGGCGACCACCGCTGCCATTTCTTCTCTATTTTTAGCCTTTTTCGCCAGTGTGGCTGCTTCCTTTATATTTGTCCACTTTTTAATATTGTCAAGCCAATTGGTCCTCCTTCTACCCCTTCCCCTCTTTCCTTCGATTTTTCCTTCTAATATTAACCTCAAAATGTTATACTTATCGTTTCTGTATAGATGGCCGAAATATGCTATTTTTCATCTTTTTATTGTAACTAATACTTCAGTTTTCTTCTTCATTCTCTTTGCAGAACGTTAGTAAGTTAATTGATAACGTGGCCGAGTGGAGTATTTCAAATCGTCTTTCATTTAATATCAGTAAATGCAAGCAAATCACGTTCTCCAGGGTTCGAGCACCCACTACCGTAGAGTACAAGCTTCTCGGCAGTTTGCTGGAAAGAGTTGAAGAGGTACAAGATCTCGGATTGACCCTGGATACTGGGCTTGACTTCCGGGCGCACATGACGGGAATTTGTAAGCGAGCCAACCGCATGCTTGGGTTTGTCATGCGCATGTCATCCCAGTTCTCGGATACAAGAATTTCGACCATTTTGTATAACGCATATGTCCGGAGTAGGCTGGAGTTCGGTGCCTGCCTCTGGGACCCCCGCGAGGCAAAGTATTCGCTAATGGTTGAGAGGATACAAAGAAAATTCGCAAGGTATCTCTATAAAAAGAAATACGGGTACTATCCATTCCTATATCCCTCTATGTTTGTTTCGGGCATGGTAGGGTTAGAAACGTTGGAGTTGCGGCGTAAGGTGCTTTTATTGGTACATTATTATGACCTATTCCGAAACAAAGTCAATAATACGGCGGTTCTAGACCAGATAGGGTTGTTTGCGCCGACACCTCGGACGCGTGTGTGGGGTGCGAACGGCGAGAGCCAGGGCGGCGCCGGGCCACCGCGGCGCCCGCGCCCACTGTTCAGTAGCGGTGGTGAGGGAGCGCGTACGAGGAGGGCTAACAACGCTCCCACCAATCGAGCACTCTCACTCTTAAATCAGTTGGCTATGAAGACACCTGCCGACGTCTTTCATGACTCGCCAGGTACATTTTACAGGCAGATATGTACATTTATAAATAATAGTCTAAGTATTTAATTGTATTATTGTGTGTTGTTAATGTTGTAATATTTGTGTTAGTATAGTTTCCTTTATTGATATTTGTGTTAGCATAGTTTCCTTTTCATGTAAATGTTTTGTGTATGTAACATGTGAGTGTCTTGGTTTTAATACTGTAAGCTTATATGTACTATATATATATATATGAATAAATAAATAAATCGATAAATGGTAGCCTCGGGGGCTTTTTCCAGTAACAGTGTGCAGAACGTTGTCCCGTAGAAAACAATATATCTACCGATTTGTTTGCTAATCGTATTGTAGTGCATATCTTGAAATTGCGGGAATTTTTCTGCAGGACAACGTTCGGAGGTGACACATTATTCTGCGACCTTATTAGAATGACACATGCTTGTTTTGTGCTTGTCTAATTGCAGATTGGGGTCATCACAATTCTGGAAAACAAAAAGTCAAAAATACAACGATGTAAAGATGTGAGGGAGAACAATCGGAGTAAGCTTGTGTATCTTTAGAAACAGCGTTAGTACATACTCGTACTAACTGTACTAATGGTCACAGCGGAAGACCAGCGCTGGCTCTGCCAGCATTACGCTGAACTGTGACCATTTCGTGGCAAAATGTTATAATGTAATGTGTTTGTTTGTAAATTGTATTATGTTTTTCATGAATAAAAAATATTATTATCATTATTATTATTTAAATGTTATAATTAAATGTATAAAAAAATATTATAAGCTTTCAAAATGAAAGTTAAAGGACATTCCTAAAACAATACAACTACTGACACTTGAAAGCGTATCATAATTCTAAAGGTTCAAATAAATATTTTAGATAATTAGAGTGTCGTAGGTATATTTTAAGAATGGCGTGATAAATAGAGGCCGTTCCATAGCGTGCCCAAACGTTTGTGTGACGTGACGCAATATTCTTATCTCACCATTTCCCAGAGCGATTTGTAGCGATTTTACGACACAAGAGTTCATTTCCAAGCGTGTTATGAAACCCAGTAATTGGCGTAAGTAATAAATTGGATTCGCCGTCTAGATTTGCAGAGCTGAGCGCTAGTTTTTACTATTCAGTATCACGGGACTTTATTTTGAATTTATTTTTTGAGGGTTCAACACTTTCTGTGTCTTACTTAGATGTCAAACGTTAACAACAACATAGATTAATTAATCACGCTTCACGCTTGACAGACTGATCAATTACATCCATCAACCACTATCAGGCATAACTAAACTGAAGTTTGACCCCGAGATTTGTACTCAAGATGACGAAGTGCGAGTGAAGAAAACATAATTATCTGCTTAATATGAAAGAAAAATCAGCCAGACAATGATAAGCCTGAAGGTCATTTTCAAATTTAAGACAGCCGAAGTCTTATAATTTATTAGTCTACCTCTGTCTAGACTCTGGCAAGATCTTCTCCGCCTGTCGAAAAGCGACTAAAGAGGGTCATTGGGGTTGTGAGTGCTCCATGTAGCATGGACCGCAGTACTTGCCTATCAACCCCAGGACGTAGTGGTCAAGAAGCAAAGTGCGAGGGGGGCCCCAGTGCTTTCATTATGGAGTCCTCAGCATGAGAGCGCTGATGGCGGTCACCGTGGAGTTTTTAGTGGGTAGAAACTGTGGTACCTGGTTTGCTGGTTTTTCTCTACGTACCTCTAAAATACCTCACGTGAAATAGTGACACGATATTAGGCGTCTAATTATCTAATCAATGCTAAAAATATCCGTGTACCCATAAAAAAATCATTGGTAAATATATCCACACCCACTTAATGAAAGTCATCAATTTACTTGACATAATTCTCGTGAATTCAAATATAAGTGGCGCCATTCCATCAACAGAAGGAGACATCCCTAAGATATCCTTTTTTATGTCTCCTTTATTCTTATTCTGAAAGACATGAGAGATGACAGTGTAGCGATATCCCGTGGATGCGTTGTGTTTAAAGTGCCTACATTTCACTTTAGCGGTTGACACAACGAATCCTCAATTCAATAGGGTCGGCAACGGGCTTGTTACTCTTCCAACCATCAAGCAAGCTAGTTTTCTAGTGTACCACATTTTGAATCTCAAATCTTCCCAACTTTGTTGATAACATTTTGCATTTCCCGCAGTACCCTACTAGGTTCGTTCCTGCCATATCTGATTAACTGGCTTCAAGGGTTTTAATTTCTGCAACGAAGCCAGACATTTACGGTTTCAAGTTTACTGCGTCCTTCCAAAATGTCCGCTATAATTAATCAAATTTCCCGATTCCTTTTTGGAATAAAATTCAACTTACTTTCTGATTATCTTTTAGGGTCAATTTTATGAGTGATTTCATTTTCAACCGACTTCAATAGAAGGAAGGAGGTTTTCAGTTCGTCTGTGTTTGCTTTTTTATGTATGCATGTTCCCCGATAACTCTTGACCACGTTGGCCGATTTTGATAATTCTCTTTTTTTCAAAGTAGGTCAAAGTGGTTTCATATACATTTAGCGAGGGTGTGATGATAGGATCCAGGAGGAATCGAGGGAACTACTCGAATTTGATAGGCACGCATATGTCGATGTCGGTATTTTCTGTAGTTAATCAAGCATTGGCTCTCGGAAACCACAAATTTGGTGAAGAGGAACTGGTGATGATGACCACAGATGCCAAAGAGAATATAAACACTACGTTACAGATGCCATATGGAACTCCTCAATGATATAGGCACTTCACAGATTCCGATTAAATTTCGTTGACGTAGCAATTAACACTCTTGCATTTTGAAGTGGAACTTATGATGAGAAACTGAAGGTCAGTATGGGTTCCCCGAGGAATCGACAGAAATCCTCAAATATCATCGGCCCATATAAAATGACTTGGCTATTTTCTGTAGTAACCACCTCATTTGCTATCGGAAAGCAGTACATGTGGTAATGTGGGATGTGGGAGAATATGTGAAAACCTCATATATGTGGCAAGGCGAAGTACCAATCTGGTGTCAGTTTTTTTGGGTATGTATAAATTTAAATGGGACTTTGTTGGAATTAGACTGGTTTCGTCACGGTGTTTTCCTTTACCAAAAAGCTACTGTTAATATCATATGATATATGAGTAAAAGTGAGAATTGAAACCCACGAGCACCGAACTTCTATTTCTTCTTACGAGCTCAGTGGCAAACAGATGTGAAATCCTAAAATAAATGCAAAACACAACGGCCTATATTCGAGGAAACGGGAACGGTATATAATAAATACATAAAGAAGGACAGATAGAGGGTCCTCAGTATCGCCGCAGATAATGCCCCGGCACTAATCTGTCCTCTCTGGCACCTGAGACAAGGGCCGGTAGAAATGCAGCTTAACTAAACTTTACAATAACATCCTGTAACTAGAAAGTACTGTACTTAACTTTACAATAACAACCTGTAACTAGAAATAAGTAGGTATAATAATTCTATATTTCATACAATTTTTTACACAAATCGAACTAGTCCCATAGTAAGCTCAATAAGGCTTTTGTTATGGGTACTAGACGACGATATATTTAATAGATAAATACTTAAATACATAGAAAACATCCAAGTCTCAGGAACAAATGTCTCTGCTCACCACAGAAACAAATACCCTTACCGGGATTCGAACCCGGGACGTCTAGCTTCGGAGGCAGTGGCACTACCACGGCACTACCAACTAGGCTAAACAGGCCGACAAACACAACAACACAATACAACGACAACACAATAACAATTTAAAAATTCAATTTCATTTTATTAGGGGACAATTGTTTACACAAATCGAACTAGTCCCATCCACCACCACCACCATATCAGCCCAAGGACGTCCACTGCTGGATATAGGCCTCCCCCAATTTCATGGGGGGTATATGCCATAATCGCCACGCTTGACATGCGGGTTGGCGATCGCAGTATCTCCACCGCACTCCAGGGATGCTGCTGCCCATCCCACGGTCGTCTTGGTCGTAGTTTTGACATACCCGGGTCCAATCCCACTAGTCCCATAGTAAGCACAATAAGGCTTGTGTTATGGGTACTAGACTACGATATATATTAGATATACATATAATTAAATACATAGAAAACATCATACATACCGTTTTCATGCCGTATGAGTGACAGCTTTTGTATTTGCCGGAGCGCAGTGTTGAAAAGTTTAAATATAACCCCAGGCCGCGTTCAAGTATAACAGTTAGTTAAATCTTAACCATTCCTTAGTCCCCTTGGTACCACCGGGCCCAACCCTCTTATTATGCACGGGAGCAGTGGCCTGATTCCAGAGAAATGACACGCTAGAATGGGATATACTTTATCGTCCACGAAATTGCACTGCGGCAGACCAGGATAATAATAAAGTAAAACAATTCTTATAATGAACACCACTCCACTGTTTTTTCGCACACATTTAGTGTAAGCATATACAGCGTGCACTTTTGATACTAGAAACTTTACTAGAATTTTATTTTCTTAAAATAAGTGCCGAATTAACCCATAAGCAAATTAGGGCATCACGTCTCGGGGCGCACAGCATCAAAAAGAACCTATACTAGCGAGCAACATCTTAGACCTTGTCATCGGTTTCCATCAGGTGAGACTAAGGCCAATCGCTAGTCAGTCTATTACTAGGTAAAAAAAATACTAGGTTACTTATGGATGGACAAGGGGGCCCCAGGCGTCGATTGCTAAGGGAATCAAGTAGTCTTTATCCGGCACTCCTTAAATTCGAGAGTAGCTGTAACAAACTCGCGTAAAGTAAAAACATTCTTATAATAAACTTGAGGCTTTAGGTCACTTTTTTTTAATTTGTGAAGTAAAGGATGATTCACAGTAGACCGTTCCGTGTCCGGGCCGGCCCGTTTTCTTCTAGAGAAATAGCCCGGCCGTTACGTTTGCTGTCATAGAAAACGGGCCGGCCCGGATACGGAACGGTCTACTGTGAATTATCCATAAATGATTAAATTTTAAAAAAATCTTTTTAAGTACACCCGTGCGAAAAAGCCGAGGCGGGCTGCTAGTTCAACAATAAAAATACCTGTTTTACGAGTAAAGACCAAATTAAGATCACAGTGTCTATGTGCGACCGTAAAGGATTTATCCCGTTTTATTCTCGTTTTATGTCGTTTAGGTATCGGTTTACTGCAGGATCACTCTTTTACTGCTCAATGGGCATTCAACTAGTGCTAAATCTTGACTATAAAAAAGAAAGTACGGGGAATAAAGTTTTTTCGGCGCGTTCGAAATGACCGTGTTTTAGTTGACAATGCAAGGCTGTGAACTGAACAAGCGGCGGTGATGTCCCGCCGTACCCTAATTCTTCTTTCTTATTTCATCTTACTCTTCACCCCCCCCCCCCCTCATGAAATTGGGGCAGGCCTATGTCCAGCGGTGGACGTCCTCGGGCTGACATGTTTATATATTTATCTTAAGTTTTTATAACCGATTTTAGAAATATTGAATCAAATTATGAACCTAAACTCTCTATGACGACGAGGTTTGTTTAATTGTTGATAGTTAACTGGTAAGTATTTACGCATAAACCAGACACAAAAACTTACAGTATCTAATGTAGTACTTATAAGTTGTGATGTGACAGACAATTACGAATGTAAAATAAAAGGAGCATTATGGAAAAAAAAAACAAGGTGTGGTGCCGGATTAAAGTATGCAACACCCCCTTTCTTCCATTGGGTGTCGTAAGAGTTGATTATGGGAACCAGGTTCAAGTATGTGGGCGATGGGCTAGCAACCGGTCACTGCAATATCACATTTTCTTCATCTAACAATCCGCGGCAACAGCTAAAAGTGGCTCCTAAAATATATTTTCACGTGCTCTGCCTACCCCTTTTGGGAATGTAGGCGTGAGTTAATGTATTATGTAAAGTAAACTTCCCCATGCTTGACATCTAAATTCCAATAGATGGCACCTATTGATCACCTCTGTGCTCTGTGGGACCCGGGTATGTCCAAAAACTACGACCAAGACCACCGGGGGGTGGGCGGCAGCATCTCTGGAGTGCGGTGGAGATACTGCGATCGCCAACCCGCATCTTAAGCGTGGCGATTATGGCATATACCCCCTGTGAATTTGGGGGAGGCCCATGTCCAGCAGTGGACGTCCTTTGGCTAATATGGTGGATCACCTCTGTCATTCTGACATAAGATTGAAAATGCCATGGATTGGGTCAGTGTCGGGCACTGGGACATTTACCTTCATCATAAACATATCAGCCGAAGGACGTCCACTGCTGCACATAGGCCTCCCCCAAAGAGTACCACACTGGCCGATCCTGCGCCACCCGCATCCAGCGGACTCCTGCGATCTTTGTCAGGTCATCAGCCACAGGCCACATTTTACTACCCACGCTGCGCCTTCCGGTACGTGATCTCCACTCCAGAACCTTTCGGCCCCAACCCATCGGTTCTCTCGTGCAATGTGCCCCGCCCACTATCACTTTAGTTTAGCGATTCGTAGGGCCTTATATGTACATTTATTTATTTGACGACCTGTTTAGCCTAGTTGGTAGTGACTCTGCCTCCGAAGCTAGAGGTCCCGTGTTCGAATCCCGGCCAGGGCATTTATTTGTGCATTTTTCACGGATATTTGTTCTTGGGTCTTGGATGTTTTCTATGTATTTAAGTATGTATTTATCTATATAAGTATGTATATCGTCGTCTAGTACCCATAGTACAAGCTATGCTTAGTTTGGGACTAGGTCGATTTGTGTAAGATTGTCCCCCAATATTATTATTATTATTTATTTATTTATTTACTTTATTTAATATGTAATATAAGTACATGGTTAATGAAATACTGATTAATGTTTACAATAAGACTACATAAAATCACCATGCAAGAAAGGCCAGGTCGAGAGTACCCTAAACTAGCGCGCAATGCATGAATAATGTTTTGAGTGAAGCGAAAGTTGTATGTCAGGATCGTAGCAAATGGAAATCCGTAATCTCTGCCTACCCCTCTGAGAAACAGGTGTGACTATACTATGTATGTAAAATCACACTTTACGAAGCGTAACGTCACTCGGCACCAAAAATACGAGCTCTGCTTATGATCTTGTAGTATTAAAATACAGGCTTTAGCAACAGTTATTGGATAAAACAGATAATGGGAATTCAATAAAGCTATTTAAAAAGTTCTTGTCGGCTGGATGCGGGTGGCGCAGGACCGGTCATTGTGGAGGTCTTTGGAGGAGGCCTATATCCAGCAGTGGACGTCATTCGGCTGACATGATGATGATGATGATTTGAATTAGCCAGGAAGTAAGGTTGAACGTGCCAACCAACTCATAAACATTTTCCCCTTTACGAAGCTTTATATAACAATTAAAAGAAACACTCGAGATCACCACTAAGTCCATTATCATCCACAAAGCTAGCAGCCACATTGCTGTCTATCTTAAGCAAATGCCACTACAAATTGACTCTCGAAGTCTGTCGATGTAAATGTAAAAGAGAGCTCAAGATGTATTGGTCATTCGACCACGTTTTATCGAAATCGTTAAGATTTATGGTGGTAGGTACAACTGTAATCCTTGGATGAGTGGTGTGTTTCTATTGCCTTTATGGGTCTTGTATTGCTTGAATAAAAATAGTTATTTGTTCAACAAGAGAGCTAAGTAGATTTTTGCTGCGAGTGTTGATGTTGAGTCCCGAGCAAGCGAAAGATTCTATAATTGAGTCCCGAGCGTACCGAGTGATTCAAAACTAGAATCTTGAGCGTAGCGAGAATGACACGAGATGCAAATATCTTAGCTCGCGTGTGGTACATACAACTTTTCACCTCAGCGGCGAGAACATATAACGCAAAGGAATAGTGATAGAGAGAATGAAGTTACTTAAACTAACCGATGAAAAATTAAAAAGTAAGTTTTTTTCACGCTCGCAGCAAAATTACATTTTGCTCACTGGTTTCAAGTAGGAAAAGTCGTGTTCAGGCTCACAGCAAAATTGCATTTTGCTCACTGGTTTCAAGCAGCAAAACAGCCCTATCCGCTGAGGTGAAAAGTAATTTGTTGGATTTATTTTCTTCATTCAGTTTCAACATAAAAATATCCATTTTTCATAATAATTTAAGGCATGGTATAGTATACTAACACAGTATGAACATTTTCTTGGTATGGTTGTGATGTATCTAAGGGAAATGTCCAGCCTAGCTAGCACAATAGCTTATACCGTCATGTCATGTTATATGGCCGAAATGTACTAAAACGCCACATAAAATATGATGATATAAGCTAGGTAGGGCATTTTTAGAGTTCTGTACCTCGAAAGGAAAATACGGAACCCTTATAGGATCACTTTGTTGTCCGTCCGTCCGTCCGTCTGTCTGTGTGTCAAGACCCTTTTTTTCAGGAACGCGTGGAGGTATCAAGCTGGAATTTATATCAAATAATCAAGTCTACTGTCCCTTGGAGCTGTGAAAAAATCAAACTTATAAGCCAACGCAATCAAAAGATACAGCCGTTTATGGCGTAAATTTCCCCAAATTATCGACACTCGCAAGGGAATCAAAACCTACAGGGTACTTCCTGTGAACTCACAATCTTCAAATTTGGTACGAAGCAACGTCTTATAGCACAGATAAAGGAATAATTGCGAAAACCGTGAAATATTAGTTACATCATATATTAAAAATATTTTTTACGGAACCCTCGGTGCACGAGTCCGACTCGCACTTAGCCGGTTTTTTTATTATTATAATAAAAAAGGGGTACCATTTTACATATGACGTCTGTCCCACAAAACGGCTTACACAGTTTGACCGTGGGATTTAAGTCTGTCCACTTACTAAATTCACATATATAACTGTAACTATATATGTTTATATATTCATTATATCATTCACTAGTGCAGGGGTCGGCAAACCGCGGCTCGCGAGCCGCATGCGGCTCTTAAAAGGGCCAGATGCGGCTCTTCCAGGTCTCCTCAAAAATATAGTGAAAAATCTAAAACAGATATTTTTGGCTCTCTGAGGTTCCCAAAAGATTGTATTTTTACTGAATTTGGTTGGCTCTTTGGTCAAAAAGTTTGCCGACCCCTGCACTAGTGTCTCCTATGCTATATATGAAATTATCATTATCACTTTCGTCGTGGATAAGAAACCCGTCACTCTCGCACTCGCGTCCTTGTCAGAACGTGACGAATATCTTATCCACGGCGATAGGTGATATAAAATGGCAACCATTATATGCCTCCAGGGTAAGATATTGATTTATTGGTTTTTTCAAGTTATCTGTGATTGGTGACGCCATTTAAATTCAGCATATAGGTATAAAAATGAAACCAATTGCGGCAGATACACCTAACATGATTTCCGAACATATTCAAACACCGCCGGCAGCCGCTGTCGTCGAGGAGAAAATGCCTATTTACACATCTATGCAGCTGTTGTTCTGACTAGTATTACATATATAGAATAGATCGAATTGTGTTATAGTGATAAGTACAATTCAACGCACGTAAAAGGAGCTCCTGGCGATGTACCTAGTTTGCGAACCAAATGTATGAAAAATCGTACCCCCTCCACTAGCCTCCCAGAGCTTTTTTGCTTGCGTTGAATTGTAGATAAAATATAATAGGTTAAGTACTTTTGTTGAAACTGAGCGCGTCTCTCGCCATCAAACGTAACAGTTTGGCGAGTACAATAATAAGTGTTAAAATTGTAACTTATAATGGTCAATAAATAAAAAAAAAAAAAAAAAAGATGAATTTATATGGCTCTGGTAACATTTCTTTTTAGTTTATGTTGCGACGACTTTATTCGTACTTTTTCCAAACGACCCATTTGTCGAACTTCATTTTATCAGTATCAAATGACTTCGAAAAACTACAGCCATACCAGCATATACAGCCTATCGGCCCAAACAGCGCTAATTGTGTTTGAACAGTCTGTTACTCTGTTTGTTTGATGAAAACGGGCCATTCCCGGCCTCCGGGAAACAAGTTCACTTTGTACTTCGCAGTTCCGTTGCTACTGTCTTGTAAAACTAGAAAATTATACAACAAAACATTTATTTATTTAAATTTTATTGCACAATACAAAAAACAAATACAAATAGCGGACTTAAGGCCATAAGACATTATCTACCTGCATTTATATTCAAGCAAAACCTTGCATTTGTAACCTCCTCCACCTCCTGACCTCGTCTAGAAGTCATAATCAATGATGTCAACACAGCGAATCCTCATGTCGATAACGGGTCGGCAACGAACTTGTGATTCTTCTGAAGTCGCAAGTGTGCCTGAGAGCTTGTATGCCACCGACGTTGTAAAAAAATGCATGAAGTACAAGCATTGGACAATATAGTTTTGTGCGCGTACCGTGTGCGGTATGTGAGGTTAAGCAACGTGAGCCCGGGTCAGTTCTTGGATGGGTGACCGCTTTGAGCGCTTCCGTGCTTTGGAAGGCACGCTAAGCCGTTGATTCCGGCTTCTGTCTACGACAGTAGTCGTTAAATGAAATGAAATGAAATGAAATGAAATGAAATGAAAAATGTTTTATTGCCACAAGTTAAAAATCAACAAAATCTCGAACATAAAAAAAAGTATAACAGAATTTTGAAAATTACCTACCTTTTACAAAAAACAAAAATACACTTAACTTAATTACTACCGATACCTATAGCTGATGAAGATGGGCAATGGGTACCAGTCTCAGCCTTGCTGGATAGGTTTTATATACCCAGCGCTGATTTTCAGACTGGTCCCTTTTATATGATATGATATTGATATATATGTATGTATATCATATTATTATATTATATATATATATATATATAGTATGTATGTATTTATGTAGTATGTATTTATGTAGTGTGTATGTTAAGCCAAGTTAGAGGCATTCGGGCGGCTCGAGAACTTCTAACAGTCAAGTTGCCCACTCACTTGAAGAGGGGGGCCAAGTGGCACCACGTCCGTAGCTAGTACCCACCGTTACCCTACATGTGACCCCTGGGTGGTGCTAAAGGGGAACTGTCTTCTGGAAGATCTCACAGATCGAAAATGAATGCCATACGTAATCGTATGGAAAAAAAATTATTAAAAAATATTATTAAGCTTCATCGTGTTCAGCCATCAACATCTTTACATCAGGGGACCTATTCGGATTGATACTTTGCACGCCCATGCCATATCAATGAGTTCTGACCAAGGTAATCGCGCGTAAAGATAAAGCGTGTCAATTTTTTCCCTGTCAAAGTCTATACGGTCATAAAATTGAATTTCACCTGGCTGGCATTAAGCCAAGGCTTTTTCGCTATACCTATAGTAGCGAAAAAGCAACACATTCAAGTCAAATTATTATGCAAAGTGACATACCAAACGGACTTCCAAAACGTTCATTTTTCTTAAATTTCAAAATCAATATCGACCACCCTCACAAGATTCCCTTTCAAAAGCACTTTATTAATTACTTATCGTAATTTATTATGGGAGGTATTTTGCAGGGTACATAGTAAAATAAAGTAAGGCAACTTCAACAGGTAGAATACTATCAGACCAAACGTACTGCTATTATTAACAGAACATTTTTTCCACCGGCTAGTACTACGAGTTAGCCTTTTGATGGTAGTGTATTGTTTTTTTAGGAGCTGATGCCTTAATTTTACTTTGAAGTGTTCAAACTCAAACTCGGTTATTGGTAATATTACTCGTGTATTGGTGTTCTTTTTTGCTGGCAAAGTTACCTGAACTGCACTCAACGTTTTTAATTTGAGTTATGTTACTAACGCAAATAAAGTTATACATTATTAAGTTTATACCTATAAGTTTTATTAAAGTTATCAACCAAATACTATTTATTATACATTTTACTATGATATTTGGGTTTATCTTACATTAATTGTTATGCGCATTTAATTATGGACCATGAAAATATAATACAAGAATACTTAACCAAAGTAACCTAAATAATATAAATAAATTTAACTAACTTAAATCTTAAACAGGCCCTTGATTCATTGTACCGAGGATGCAGGCGGCATTTCCTCGCTGTATCTGATTGTTTTTCTATTTAGTGACGAAATTATAGGTAAATAGGTAGTTAACGTAATAAGTATCTCCCATACAACCCGCTGCTTTCTTTATCCTAAAGGGGACGCTGCCACAAAGTACAAATATACATACTGAGATAGAGATACCAGTGAAATACTCCACATAGACCGTAGCGCCGTTGTGTATTTAGTAAAAACTAACCGCACGACCGCTGCATCCCTGTCACTTCAATATGCAAGTGCGATAGAGATAGCACCCAGTACCATCTGGTATAAACAAGTAAAACTAACATTTCCATAGAAAAAATCGTACTTTAAGCTGAAAGGCCCCTGGACGCTGCGACCGTTTAAGTGGCTATGGCCGGCGAGCGACGGAGGTTGTTAGCGTGACGTGCCATCGCCTAGTGTGCGTCATGAAAGCGATATTGAATGGCTTACTTTCCAGTATTTACTATGTTTTAGGAGAGAATTATGGGGGTGGAGTGATAAGGAGAAACGTAAGGAAAGCAAATGGTGTGAAAATAACGGGGATCAAGTGACTGGATTTATTTCCCGTGATATACTGGTTTTGGGTATGTTCAATATGAAGTAAAGTATAGAAAGCTTAATTTTTCTTCTAGCGGAAATTTTTATATTTATTTAAACTTTATTGCACAAAATGTAATTGTACAAATGGCGGGCTTAATGCCAAATGGCATTCTCTACCAGCCAACCACTGGGCTAAACAGAGATTTATGAAGGGTGCAAAGAAAAAAGTTTGATAATATCTACTAAGAAAATGCGAAGACAAAATCAATATAAACACTGTAAATAAAGATACATAAATACAAGATATTTATATAAGTTACATACATACAAGAATAAATATACTACTTCATATTAAAAATGAAATCGAGCAATGCAAGAAATTTCACAAAGTCAGTGAACTCTTTTTTGTAAAATCGTAATATTTCCAACGATATTTGAATCGATATTTTATAAAACAAATGAAAAATTATCACATATTCATAAACAAAACTGAAAAATATAAAATTACAATTGGGATATTTTTTTCACATTACATAGAACATATTAGCACTAATATTAAACATTTCAACTACCGTAGTCTGTTATAAGACATAAAATATCTAGCTTATTTCGCCGCAGTCTGATAAATAAGTCAAATGTCTGGTATGATTTTTACAGGATATTCATGTCTCTAATTTGGTTAAATTTATACATATAAAATTGTGTAACTTCGTACCAGCGGCAACCCGGGCATATTCAATGAAAAATTATCGGCGATTAAAGAGCAATATTTCTTTTTTTCAATTTTTAAGAATATTTATTTGTTTTCAATTTAACAAGAATCTTTGTTTTTTAGGTCCAAATTAATGAAAACTGTAGAGCCAAACATAAAACCTTGTCGCTCATTCACCCAGTAACCACAAGACGACTCTCAGACCAGTGAAAGCGGAAAACATCCATTTTCACATGAATACACCTTTTCAACAACCTGACTCAATGGACACGGAATTCAAAAAATTTAGCTTCCAAATATATATTTTTTATACCACGTCGGTGGCAAACAAGCGTACGGCCCGCCTGATGGTAAGCGTTCACCGCAGCCTATGGATGCCTGCAACTGCCAGGGGTGTCACATGCGCGTTACCAACCCTTAATGAATTTATACACTCCTGTCTTGAAGAACCCCATACTGTAGTCCGTCGGGAAAACCTCGGCAGGAAATTCCTCTGAAACCGTACCGTACGCGACCATTTAGGTTCTAAAGTGTGAGGATGAATGCCCTGCCGACGGCGAGCGGTGCAATGGTAGAAAGCAGCCGTAGGCATCATATCAAAGAGTTCTTCGGAGCACAACCCATTATATAAGCGATAGAACACGCACAAGGAGGCAAAATGTCTCCTTATACTCAACGGTTCAATATTTCTCGCTATGGGCCTACGTGATATTTTTAAACCACATTGTATTCCAGAATTTTCCTGTATTCAGCTGCAAAAGAAAGTCTAGCGGGTGGGTAGTCCACCAGCGGGTGGACAGTGGAACTAGTGGGAGTAATAATTAAATTACTTATCATAACGTCATTGATACGTTCCCAGAAAATAATGCGACACTGTGTTTTCCGACAGGCATACAGGGAGGGCCCTGTAATAGGAGCAAAAAATTAAACGGTGGACTATTTAGCGGGCCAGCAATTATTTCGAAGTAGTCTCAGTTGAAAAAAGAAAAAAAAATTTAAATAAAAGATAGCTTATGTGTATTTTTATTACTTTTCTGAAGTGACATTAATGTCAATTTGTTTTAAAAAGTCAATAAAAATGAAGAAATAAATAAAAGTACCAAACTATATCCTTGGAAACGAAAAATGCTAAAACAATTATGACTCATAACTTGATACTACCTCACACGTTGCATTGACTGATGTGATATAATCTCGTGGTGTCAAGATCCATTACTCTGAGGTCATAACTTTAGATCATAATTTCTCCGAAACGAATTTTTTTTAACAAAAATTGTTCACCATATGTTACTGCAGATGCTCTTAAGAAGCGTGCTTTTAAATATTGCTCCAGTTACATGGCCCACCTTGTATAATCCATGGTTGTTTGCTTTTAAGAGCGCTTTACTAAAATGTAGCACGTCCACTAGCGCCAGTCGTAACTAATTGTGATTATTTAAATTTAATATATTAAAAATATCTATATATTGAAAAAAGGAGGCGAATACTCGTATGTAAAGTATTTCGTATCTAAGTACCTTTTGAATACATCAAACTAGTTTTTGCGTTGCTAGATTCGTCGATCTATGCATCCGAAGTAAAAACGGCCGTCTTATTTTTTAATTTACAGCTTGCCGAATCCAGCAACGTAAAAACTAGTTTGATGTATTCAATAGTAGATTGTATGACTAGGGAATAAAACGGTCCAATTTAGGCGAGGTGCGCATATGGCACAGCGAGGTTAAAATGGATTTTATTACCGAGTTATACACTCTACTTTTCACTTTGAATAAAAAAAAAACAACAGTTAGGTACTTATTTTATATGTTAAGATTTTAAATTTGACAGCCGAATGCTTGCCATGAAATTCCCGATTTAAAAAAGATTTCTTGCCTCTCTATCGCATTGGCACATTTTGAGTAAAAGGGAGGGAAATAAAAGATGGTTTCACGCTACAGAATGAGCAAACAAAAAGTTTAGCAATTTAGTTTTAAATATGCGTTTGGTTTCTGGTATGATGACATTGGCTAAATAATATTTTTAATAATTATAAAGTAGGAACTATAAAACACCTTATGTCTTGAGACATGAATTACGTTTTCTGATTGGTGAATTTTAATACTCGTATATCTGTATTCTAATTGGTTGATACCAAATGCGAAGTTTCTCTTAAATACTTAAATAATTACCACAGTACTTATACGTACCAATAAAAAACCACAGTTTCGATTCACTGCCGATGAGTGCTGTGATTGGCTGTTGTGAAGTGTTTTTTTAATTTTAAAAATATGTGGACATATTTTCCCTAGGGACTAAAATACGATTTTTGCTTCGCTCTACAGGTTTAATATGAAGCACTTTTAGAGCATGAGAAGTGAAAAAAGTACTTAAATACGAAATGCTTTACATAGTGGCCACCTTTTTGCAATATCTATCGTTAAATTTAAATAATCACAATTATTCACGAATGGCGCTAGTGGACCCGATACATTTTAGTAAAACGCTCTAAATATCACATTTAAGTACTGCCACAGTATTTACTCATTATTACTGTAATGTTCTTAATGTTTAGTACTTTAATTGCACTTCATAACAAATTTTTGTTATTCACATAATGCTGTTTTACATGGGTATGTTTTTTTTATTTGACCGGATGATGTTATTTATTTCCTGTATTGTTTACTCTTTTTGTACCGTGTGTTTTTTCCGAGATTACCAATATATATGCTTTTATATATTCGTGATAAGAAAAATATGGACATCGTTTTATTAATTATCCAATGAAATAAAACTAATAACTATCTTAATTAGTCCTTAACCGAGTCCAAATCTTTTGCCGAGTTTTGCCGATGGGACATAGAGCAATGCTCTTCAGGTAACACTATATTATTCGTAAAAGGACTTCCGTGGTCCATTATCTAGTAAATACCTTAAGTGCCTTTACCCGTCATGGCTCAGGTACCATAAAATTTTAAGGTACGTTCTAAAATCACAACGTGGAGACAGATTTTGATATGTCTCATAAAAATGTGCGAGATAAATAAGATAGTTGTTGGGCTGGGATTTTCCTTTGTTTATGTAGTTACCTCAATAAAATACCACACGAGTTTCCCAGACGAGCTGGCATTATCGCATTTATGTCTAACGTAAAACATATATTTTGTCGGCATTTTGTCGGCATTTTGTTGGTAGTGTCATTGCCTCCGAAGCTAGAAGTCCCGGGTTCGATTCCCGGTAAGGGCATTTGTTTCTGTGGTGTGCAGAGACATTTATTTGTTCCTGAGACTTGGACGTTTTCCATGTATCTAAGTATATATCTATTGAATATATCGTCGTCTAGTACCCATAACACAAGCCTTATTGAGCTTACTATGGGACTAGTTCGATTTGTGTAAAAATTGTCCCCTATAATTTATTTATTTATTTATTTATTATTATTATTTACTCATCCTTCACTAGGTAATATGTAAGTGTAAGAGGGATGAAAGCTTATAATGTCGGACGTAAACTCAATCATGCTATAGTTTAAATTATTTAAAATGTCAGGCCCTTAAAAAAACTACCATTGAATTGGAACCTTCTTGCTAGTTAGTTAAGTAAGGTGATTGGATAGTAAGGTCACTTTTTGAACGGACCAATTTAGATACAATTACGACATTTTAATTTAAATAATTTTAACTATACATACTTAAACTCACGCCTATATTCCCAAAAGGGGTAGGGAGAGCACATGAAAATTAATTTTCAGTGCCACTTTTAGCAATTGCAGGTTTATAGATGGAGAAAATGTGATATTGAAGTGCCAGGTTGCTAGCCCATCGCCCACAATACCCTTCAACCAAGTTACCATAGTCGGCTCTTACGATACCCAAGGGAAGAAAGGGGGTGGTGGTATTCTAACCCGGCTCCATACAACAATGCATGCGGCAGGGCAATGAAGGAGCCAGAATTACTACAATACCAATAGATAACATCGGCACCTATTGCTATTACTGCTACATAGGTACCTATGTAGCAGTAATAGCAACAGGTGCCGATGTTTAGGATGAAAATAAGCTCGGCAGGTGATTAGGCAGCTAATTAAATGACTTAGGTATGTAGTGTGTAACAAAAAACAATTATTTCGCTATGTTTTCTGAATAGAATTAAGTATTTTCTGTGCCGTAAGTTTCCCATGGAGATACGACCTTTCTTAATTCACAGGTTTTAAATTAGGACTAAGTAATTTAAATTTTGGCCGCTTTTAATTTCTCGCTTAGTAGACTTCAGAGATTGGTAGGGGGACAGTTTCTTACATTTTCCTTCATAAATCGAAAATTAAGCACTACCGTATTAAAACAGTTTTAGAATGTACCTATACCTACTTCAAGCCCTTTTATATGATACCACGCAACACTAAAGGATGATTCACAGTAGACCGTTCCGTGTCCGGGCCGGCCCGTTTTCTATCACAGTAAACGCAACGGCCGGCGTATTTCTCTAGGGGAAAACGGGCCGGCCCGGACACGGAACGGCCTACTGTGGGACTAATCATCCTTAATTGGTATATGATGCGCACACCAAAATGATCTGGAATGGAGTACCTACTGAGAACTAAATAAGGAAAAAATCTTCTTTTGTGACATAAACTCTAATTTTATTAACCATAATGATTGAAGACCATTATGATAAATGTTATATTTTTTACTATAAGTCTGTTTAAGTTTGTGAAGTCGGCATCGAGAGCTCGCACGTAAAAGCTTCAGAGTCATATTTTTTTCACAATATTTACAATTATTGCAAGATACAATTCAGGGTAAGCTTATTTCTGTGCTGTTTTTTTATACAATGTTCCACAATCTAATTTAGGCCAACGCCAGTGTCTTGGTAGTATCGCATTATTTCGATACCTATAGGTCGATTCACAAGAGCTGGCGCGGAAAATGTATGAAACTGTCATTAATTTCATAGACATTCCGCGCCAGCTCTTGTGAATCGACCTTATAGTAAAAACAATGGTAACTCCTCATTACATAAATGTAAATGTTTTACAAGTGGAAACGTCCACTTAACGGAATTATAATTTCCAATTGAAAATGAAAAATTGAAAAATTGATCACCCCGGGCGGGATTTGAACCCGCGACCTCTGGAATCCGTCCATCGCTCTTACCAACTGAGCTACCGCGGGTTATCCCGAGGCGACGAATCTTTCAATCAGTTCACTCTTTAATTAAGCCTTAGGGAGACTTGTAGCGACATCTACCGTCGTTTCAATTTTTCATTTTCAATTGGAAATTATAATTCCTCATTACATCCCGGTCGTGGAAAACAAAATTGAATAATTAACATTTAGCTCTCAATAAGCATTTAAATAACTTTAAAACAAATGATGTATTTAATAATGGTTTTAGAAAGCGTAAACGTAGAGAAAATGTGACTTCTGCTGGTTTTGACTCATCTACTCCGCAATAAATGTGAATAGTCGAAAGCTGTTTATAACATATTTTTAGTGAAAAATTAAGAAATTATCATCATCATATGCGTGACAAATCACGTGCTTGGGACTGACGGTTGAACATCGACATGCAGCTAAAAACACACAATTAGCCAGCAAGATATCATATTTACTTTAAAAAAAAAACAAGAAACCATAATTCAGTTACAACTTTGATCGGTTCCTTCTATTCCCGATCATTTCTGTATGCCCCTCATAGTAACAAAAATTTAATTTTCTACAAGAAATTTGTTGAATTTGTACGAGCTGGATTTATATGTTATTGTTGCATGATAATATATGATCGTGGCTGTAAGGTGATTAACGTTTTTTAATGCAGTGTAAAAGTCTCGAACTCGATAAGTGCTGTTGCATGACTCTTATAAGTACATAAATTTGTTTTGTTGTGTGTGGTACAGTGTTGACCCTTACAGCATCAACAGTATTAGAGTTACTAAAATAATTATTATACACTAGCTTTTGCCCGTAACTCCGTCCGCGTGGAACTCGTTATTGCCTTAGAGAAGTAATATAGTAATAGCTAATATTGCTACTAAATACTTCTAAGCGCAGGCTTAATTGTCGCTCTCCCATACAAACTTCAACCTCCCTTTTCACTCCCTAAGGAATGATTTCCGAGAAAAACTATCCCGTGTCCTTTCCCAGGACTCAAACTATTTCTATACTAAATTTAATCTTAATCAGTTCAGCGGTGTAACGATGAAGAGGTAACAGACAGGCACACTTTCGCATTTATAATATAGTATGGATATTCACGATATAGATTTATTAATCAAAAAACTAATTTTCAATTGCTTGCAACATCACGAGATAAATTGACCTGATGGACAAGAAACAAGTACAATAAATATATCATATTCTTCTTTTAAAACTTTATATATATCACCGATCAATATCACTACCAGAAATAAACCAAATACATTTCATTAAAAAAAAAATTGCCACCATTTTTAATACAGGCATGTATGCAAGCATGCAACCGTAATGCTCATGTGAATTTTATAATTAGAATTACATATTATTAAAAATATTATTTAAATTACAATAAATAGGTGCCGCAATAATTATAATAACAAATGGTACATTACAACGTATATAGCACGTTTACACAGTAGGTATACACAGGTGCGTAGAGATAATCAACAACACAATTTACAATCGTGGCAGGCTATGGCCGCTAGTCGCACACCCCAAGTGCCAATGGCCTCTGACGTCGTCGGTTAGCGCAGCGACAAGACGCCAAAGCACTTGCACACGTGCAGAGGCAGACACGCTGCGCGCACGCAGCACAACGCACCATTACATCTCATCAGGAACATGTACTTAGTACCTGCGCTATGGCCACAATGGTCGATCTTCACGGAAAATCACTCTAGTCAACTGGGATTTAGCAATATTTTGAATTATATCGTAGCATTGTACTTTTGTGGCACGAGTGTAATTGGCACCAATGCTAAGGCGCAAGGACCTACCGGTAAGTTTCTCTATTTTCTAAATAAGAGTCCGTTTACGGTTTTGAATCCAAATTTCAAAATATTGGTTGTTGAGAACTGGCTTACGAGCACCTAAGTGTTTGAGTCCAGCTGTTATGAGACACGTTGGAAATATGTACATATATATTTTTTGCAGTTACACGAGATTGAATTCACGTCGAATAATTTTAGCGAATTTAAGGGTAACTTTAATTGATGATTTTGGTAAAAATTACTAATATTACGTGTACATTTTTCTACTTAGGGTCATCAAAACTGGTATAAATGCAGGTCCACTGTGAGAAACAATGTTCCAAAGTTTAACGAAATAGCTAAGAAGGGTTATACGGATTTTTGGAGGCAAAACAAGTTGCTCATTGTTTTTTTTTAACAAATTATAAGGTCGTATCATTGTTTTCATTCATACACACAATACTTGGACGGCAATCAAAATACGGGTACAATTAGTTGTGTGATTTCTAGAATCAACGCAATTGTTTCTTTGCTCATTGGCATAATATTGATCTACGTTGCGGTTCACAAAATGGTACGGGCCTTTAGGGACAGCGAATTTTGCTGCTAAGGGCTACGGCTTAGCTATGTTGTTTATTTATTTATGTGGCATTCTCTTTAGCCGACAGTTTCTTTGTTTATTAGCTAAGATTTGCTACGCCAAAACCAAAGGGCCATTTGCTTTCGACGAATCCTACGAGTAGCTTGTTCCATCGGGTCCCTAGAGGCTGCACACTGCTCCGAGGCCAAGAACGTTTGAACTTTAAGCTGTCCTAATAAGGACCAACCTGATAATTCCTGCTCGCAGAGGGGATGGGATAAGCCGCTCTCTCAACTAGTACGTCAAAATCTCTTGGATACGTCAACTAGTTCGTCAGACCGAGGTCGTCTCCTCGCTTCTGCAGAGTGGGAGTCCGATCTATGGCTCCAAGTACTACTCTCTCAAAATACTGGTACTTTTCTAGACAACACTACCTTCATCGCTGTCAATGTGGTGGCATGGTCGACGGCCTAGGTCAGCCGAATGACTCCGGGGATCTGTTTACGTCATAGCGCAAGCCTGTTGATTGTAAAGATAAGTTTATGCTCCTCCAGGGTTCATCCGTGAGCGATTGGTGGGTGACGCGTGGTGCGCGGTGCCAGCGCAGACACTGGCGGGCTCGGTGTGCGGCACGCTGCGCACCAGCTACCTCGGCCGTACCTACGCCAGCTTCCGCGGTGTGCCTTACGCCCGGCCGCCGCTGGGAGACCTGCGGTTTGCTGTGAGTTCTGCTACTGTTATTTACCTGTGACCTTTAAGGATCTCTACAGTTATTGGTCCTTTTCTGTTACTATTCGAAGTAATAAGCTCCTTCTTTTTTTAATACCACTTGGTGGCCAACAAGCTTACTGCCCGCCTGATGGTAAGCGGTTACCGCAGCCTATGGACGCCTGCAACTCCAGCCAGGGTGTCATATGCACGTTGCCGACCCTTTAAAAATGTATACACTCCTCGCTTAAAGAATCCCATAAATACTGTAGCCTGGCCTTTTTTTTTTATTTACCCAGGAGAAATTGTCATAGGTGCATGTAATATGCCTAATTTGAAGAATAAACTACTTTTACTTTTACTTTTTTAAATCCGTTATGAATCCCACCCGGCCCGGGAGAAGCCGAGTGGGTATGTCCGACTCCCACGGACTAAAACTCCTGGGGTGTTCCACAAATCGCATTTGGACAGGGTCCCGGGAACGCTATAGCACAAATCCGCAACCCCGCAGTAGTCAGGCTAGGCCTGGCTGTAGCTAGCTGTGGCCTAGTTCTGGTGTATTCCAGAAGTTTTCGGCCACATGAACCATCTGTTGTACGAACTCGTGCTCGTGGGCCAGCGGCGCCCGCGTACCGCGTGCGGTATGCCAGGTTAAGCAACGTTTTAACTCTCAACTAACTACTCAACGTCCGTCTGCGTCGCCCTTCATGTGCTTAGTAGCTACAATAGCCCACCTATTCGGATGCATGCGATAGACTTGGCCAGCGCAGTCCCACTTCAGCCTGGCGGTTCTTGCACCTACCTCAGCTATGCGAGTTTTGGAGCGCAACTTAGTTTAGTGTTTCGGACACAATTCGTCCTTTTAACACTTACGAGTAGAATATAACGCAGCATAGCACGTCGGTAAACCTTTAATTTATATTTCTCTGGCTCTCGGTAAACGACCATGTTTTTGTACCGTAGGTTAGGACAGCAAAAATACACATTTCATCGAGTTTTCGCTTTAGTGACACTGGAAGTGCCCTTCATTAACTCTTTCATGGATTAGTAGCTCTTCCAGGCGTTCTGAATAAGAGGCCATGGGCCAGCTAGTCTCTTTTATCAACAGGCAAGACAAGGATGTCGAGCGCCGTATTATGCGATGTTAATTAGTGAAAATTCCACAGGCTCCCCAAGCTGTTGATCCCTGGGACGGGTTCTTCAACGCATCGCTGGAGGGTCCTATCTGCCCCCAGAGCGACCAACTCTACGGACCTATGCTACAGCCGCGCAGCATGAGCGAAGACTGCCTCCACGTCAATCTTCACGTCCCCGCAGTATCACTCCCGGAGTGGGGTAAGGAGTGCTGCGGTTTCGCCTGCTTGCCCGTGGTGGTGTTTTTGCACGGTGGTGTATTCCTTTGCGGATCTGGTGATAGCGACGTAAATGGACCCGAGTATATGATGGACAAGGATGCTGTGTTAATCACTTTGAATTACAGGTATGAATTGAATGGAATTAAGTTGGTTTATAATATCTAGGGACCCGGGTATGTCCTAAAACTACGACTAAGACCACCGGGGGATGGGCAGCAGCATCCCTGGAGTGCGGTGGAGATACTGCGATCGCCAACCCGCATGCCAAGCGTGGCGATTATGGCATGTACCCCACGTGAATATGGGGGAGGCCTATGTCCAGCAGTTGACGTTCTTTGGCTGATATGGTGGTGGTGGTATAATATCTAGCGGAACTGAAAAAATTTGATGTGCTCTGTCTACGCCTTTTACAAAGACAGGGTCCTTCCATTAACCATATTGTACTTTCAGAGTCGGTCCATTTGGATTCCTCTCTCTGAACTCGTCCAGCGTGCCCGGCAACACGGGGCTACGTGACATAATAGCGGCGCTGCAGTGGGTGCAGATCAACGCGCGTGCCTTCGGCGGAGATCCCGGCCGCGTCACGCTCATGGGCCAGAGCGCAGGTGCCTCCGCTGCACATATTCTGTCGCTTTCCCCATCCGCTAGCGGCTTATTTCAAAAGTAAGGAGTATAAAGATCACTTATTTATGTTTTATAACTCTTTCGTCAAAATATTTTCTGCTTGCCTTGTGTAAATTTGTCCCGTAATATTTATTTAGTTTTGTTTTTGCAGTGTTAAAATTATATGAATACGTTTTTGTTGTTGTAGTGTAATATTAATCAGCGGTACCGCGACGTCTGGTTTCTTCTCCAGTCTTCCGAGCTATGCCAAGTACATCAAGAATTCTTTCCTCAAGCAACTAGGGATTAATAGCACTGACCCAGACGAGATCCTCGGCCAGCTGAAAACCCTTTCGTATCAAGCTCTGATCGATGCCAACGATGCCCTTCTTGAGTCTACTGGATTTACTGTTTTCGGTCCCGTGGTAGAGTCTCAATTTGATGGAGTGACAAGGGTTCTTGACGACGATCCTGAGATATAACATGCGAATGGAAGAGGAAGTAATTACCCAATGTTAGTGGGATTTTCGAACAATGAATGCGCATCATTGCAACGGGTACTCGAAAAAATGGACGTAGTGGAAAAGATAAAAAAAAACGCCACAGCTATTTTACCAGCTAGGTTACTCAACTCAGTTTCTCCTGAAGACCAAGCAGCAGACGCTAAGCAAATAATGGACAGGTACTTACACGGAACACCATCACTCGATAAATATATACCTTCATGTACGGACGGCTTATTCGCGTATCCTGCATTGAAACTGGCGGAGACGAGATTGATAACTGGCGGCGCACCGTTTTACCTGTACCAGTTTGCGTACGGCAGCCCATTGGTGCCCATCAAACTAGCATACGGGATTCAATACAAGGGCGCTGGCCACCTGGACGACCTCTCATACATACTGCGCGTCAACTCCATGCTTAATGACACAGTGTTGAATGACACAGATGAAGAGGTCAAAGATCGGTTGATAGACATCATCGCTAACTACACGTTACACAAGACTACGAACTACACGTAAGTACATGATATGTTATAGTAGCGAAAAAACATGGTGAGTTCATTTACGAAGCTGATTAAATTAAGTATTTATATGCTTATAGGAAATGTAGATTGTTGTCTTGATTAGTAGGTCGACTCTATGCTGCGTCGGAATGTCTTAAAATATTTATTTCCTCTTTGAGTTACAAGGTCAGATTACGTCACTTTCGTCACTAAAAAACGTAGCAGTCTAGGAAGATGATCAATATGTTTCCCTTGTTTGCAGCGAAGAAACATGCCAGGGCCTGGATGACGTACTATGGCCGAGTGTGTCTCGCGAGAATGGATTCCAGTACCAGGCCATCCAAGGCCCGAGGTGGGCCATATCGCCCCTCACTCGCGAGCAGCGTGACATGATGAGATTCTTCGACCGGTTGTATGGGGCCAAATCCTACTCTAACTTGTATAATTAATTCCACCAACTGTCAGTAAGAGATCTGTCACTCGTCATACCTTAGTACTGAATCAATATTCCGTACCTGAGAAGCATGACACTGTAACTCCATTTTTTAAAGATTTGGGCCTAAAACGGTATCTTACTCAACTTTCCGAGCTCTTTCAAGCCGTTTTATGGCTCGAAAGAGCTGATTTTGTCAAATATGCCATGGTTACCTATTTCCTTAAATGTATATTGATGTAAGATCATGGCTCACTCCGAAGCATTTTAATCTAAATGACATACAGTCTTATGTTAGTGGCAGTCAAGAGCTTTGTATTTTATTGTAAGTCTGGAGTTACAGTGTTAATACTCAACTTACACAAAAATACAGCAAAACGCAATTAGATATTGGAAACATTTTAGTGTAACTCCGGACTTACATTTTTATGCCGCAAGTGATCCATCCATTGCGGGCGCGGGAGGGGGTTGTTTAGTCGATTCAGCGCGGGAGTTACCAATGCCGAAGTCTAACCGAGGGAATCTTTTACTTAGCAACACATGATTCAGAAAGTGAGTTTTAACGTTATTATTTAAGTGTCTTTATTTTAATAATAATTTTGTTTTAGCTAATCACTCGGTCCCTGAGAATCATGACACTGTGTGTTTCATTACATCACTTACATTGTTGTGCCGCTGAGGTCAGTCTACTTACATGACTTTTTATTTGTATTACTTTATTGGTAAAGAAAACCGCAAGCATTCGCCTTTTACAGATAATAAAATGCGGTTTTTGGTTGAAAGCGAAAATAAAGATTTTCGACAAGTTTTCAGAGCTTGAGAGAAGAGTTTGCCAGTCAAGAGAGTTCCTGTAATCCCAGAATTAACGTTAGACAGATTTGCTTCACTTACATAAAACCAAGATAAACTTTTGCATCAATATGAAAAATCTTTATGTGGCTCAATAGGAGCAGCAAGCAGGCTCTGCAGAAATAATATCGAACATATCAGAACAAATCGAGGCGGACTTAAATTGGCCAATGTCTCCGTATCCCCACTACTACTCCCAATTAGAATCTCATTTCTGTGAGGTTTTTATTTTTTATCAGTAGGCGAATCAAATATCCCCAAAAATCGATAAAACAATCGAGCGCGTCTAGTTGCAAAGTGAAAGAGGCAAATAGCAAAGGATAGACGATTACAAGGAAAAAGTTACGTGAGTGCGGTCTCAAAACATTATAAAACAATCAAAAAGAAGCAAATGAAGTCACCAACACACCATGCCCGTAAACTTGTAACTTAAAATGCAATACGAACATTTCCCGTGAAGTAAGAATAAAAATATTTCATATTTTTTGGAAAAGAAGGCAATTCATAGCTTCATCGGTAGGTAGATGTAACACCAATCACCCGTCCCGTGATCGCAAAAACGAAGAAGCTGGTCGTCGAAATTACCTATACTAAATTCTACAATTTTAATAACAATCCCGGAAGACTTCATGTTTGTCAAAAACTGTTTATAAATACCCTGTGCGTAACAGAGTAAGAAGTATAATTATTTTATTATTGTTTTGTCTGATAAAGACGCGTGCCATTTTATGGTAATTCATAGTTCTTTTGATTTTTGAGACATAGTTTTTTTTTGTTTTATAGTAATAAATGTCACTTTGAATAAGAAATTGATTTCACGGTGTTAAGAATGTCAATCTCAGATAAATATACTTTAGAATAATTAAGCATTTACTTATTCAAACTTGATAAGTTTTACTTTAAGCCACCTTAAACGTCGCACCTGCATCATTTTGACACAAAATTGCTGCTCCTGTAAAATTTAGGAAATGGCAGTTGCAGTGTTTTGCTTCTCAGGTACGGATATTGAGATACGAGTTGTTCCAACTAGAGGCAAATGCTAGAGGTTGTTGTAAACCGCCGGTAATCGTAATGGTTTATTTTAATGGAATTTTGACGATCTACTTGAACGGGGACAGCTTCCGGTACCAAGAACAAATATATACGGTACAAATATTGACGTGATACGTATTGTATTGTAGTATGAGTGTATCGCGTGATGGTAATCGACGTGTAACGGGCTCCTAAGGGACCTACGGAAGATCAGCACCGGCTGTAAAGCCTGCATATGCTGAGTGGGTTCCTTTTCGCAACTTAGCCTAGTTTGTTGTGTATGTTTTTGTTTACTTTTGTTACAGTGCTTGTTGTGAATAAATATTTGAATCTTGAATCTCAAGTTTAAGGTTCATGAGTTGTGGTAGCCGAACTTGCCCACCTACCGAAAAATAATGATAATAAACTTTTCAAAACGTTTTTGTTTCTTATTTTTACCCACGACGGAACGGAGAAGGCAAAGAAGATATATACTAACGTAAAAAGAAGCGACACCGAAGCATGTGTGCTGTAAACCCGTCTCGCGGCTATGTGTGCGTGACCGGACGTGAACGGGGGTGCGCGAGGGGCGCGCGGTATGTGGACAGCTAGCCGCGGCAAGATGAATCGCAGGGGCGCCACTCGCTTCAACATTCGCTCGCGTAACGTGCGCTCACACAACAGAGATCGATCGGCCGGTAGCCGGCGTGACACTAGTTTTACTTAAAATTCGTTAGAATTTATCATTTGTTATTCAATGTAATCAACTATGGCTAGAGCTTTTTATTGCTGTGTCTACATTTTGACTTGAAATACATTAAGAAGTACCTTCGGATTATATTAAATAAAAAAGACTTTTAATAAATGAAATGGCGAAATAGATGAAATGTCAATTGAGTCTTTTAAATTATACTTAACACGGGTGTCGCGGTCGCAGACGACGTGACGTCAAATAATGTCACATATTTTCTATGGACGGAGATTTTTAAAAATAGTATTATATATTATTGTTATTATTTTATCATACAATTGTATTTATGTGAAGCTTAGATTTACACAAGAAAAGTAAGTTCCCATATTATGAGAAGTTTGTGGGTATCTATTTTATGAGCTTTTAGTAAGTTTTCTCCTGACCCAGTGCATCGGTCTGTCTGTAATCAAAACTTACAGATTAAATTTGCTTAGCTTCCCGGTGTTTGATTGATGAATATCATGATCATTGAATAAACATTACTCCTCTTGCCAAGGCAGCTACATTGGCAACCCTATGCAACAGACGTGACGTTACAAGGTCACCGGCGCTCGACTCACACCGATAGCCCGTGTCGCCCCCCTGGAGAAGGTATATGCGTTTAGGGTCAGAGGTTGTTTGTTTGTTTGTTTGTGTGTGCACCTCAATATCTCCAAAACGGCTTGACCGATTTGAATACGGTTTTCTGCAATGGGTTTAGGAATAATTCAGGACGAACCCCCAAAAAAATTTACGACCATAACTCGCCAGGGGGCGCTGCAGTTAACATTTTCTCTTGAAAGTGCGTTTGAACGAATTTTCTCCGGAACTCTGCTTGACCAGCATAGAAGATTTCGATAGCGCTTGGTGAGGAGTACATGTAATTGAACTCTGAGGATCATGATGAAGCAGAAAAACTTGGTAGGGAACTGTTAAGGGGTTCATATCTTTATCTCTGTTTTTGGGCGCTTTTGTTTATGTTTGTTTAGCAGCCGTTGTAAACGAACTTTTGAGGGTCTGATGATGGAGTAGAACAACATTACACAGAACCTTTCGAAGGCATATAGCTTGACCGTGTTTCGGCTCATTTCATCGTGTTTGCTGAGTAGCTTCAGTACACAATCTGCTGAGCATCTGATGATGGATCAGAACAATATTGCAGGGAATCTTGTTCAGGTAATTATTTAGTAAACCGTGTTTTGACTCTTTTGATAGTATTCATTGAGAAGCCCCTTCTCCTGAAATGCTGAAGGCTTGATGATGGAGCAGAACATCACCCTAGGAAATTTTGCGAATACACATATGTGTATTACTGTGTTGTGATTATTTTGATAGTGTTTTCTCGGTAGCTTCTGTGCACGAACTGCTGAGGGCTTCAGGTATGATGAAGCAGAATAATGTAGTAAGGAACTTTGTAAAGGCTCATAGGTAGAATTCCGTAATTCGGCTCTTTTAAAGGTGTTTAGTGAATAGCTTCTCTACAAGGACTGCTAAAAGTAGAATTTTTGCTCTTTATACCCGCAACGGAAGATTACGTGTAAGCTGTATGTCCCCCAAAAACATCTGCCGATTTAAATATATATTCATATTATGGTTTTGGTTTCAGTATTATTAGGGGTTTGTGATTTATCGGCGATACATGACGTAAATATGCCACGGGGCACTAGCAAACCATCGTATTATGCTGTATAAAATAATTTCAGGATCAAAACAGCTTCACTAATTTAGATGTACGGCATACTTAATTATTTCCACTTTGCCACTAGTTGAAGTTTAAGATGAATGGTCCAATTAACTAATATATCTAAAATTTCTTGTTCTTGTGAAAGAGGCATATGAGTACGAGCTTCTAGTGGGCTCGCATTTACTCGTAGTGCGCTTTCTGAAGGGAAAAGCTTCGGACCTTCGGCCCTACGCAGAACTCTGCCTCCGCCTTCGTGTGCCTCTCCACACACCTTTGGCGCCTGCGGACCTCAGGTTCTCTTTTAAGACATTTTGGGATAGAAAGTGTCGATGTGGGCACGCCCTTTAGGCCTTCGGTCTTATAGCTATGGCTCGCATAGTAAGCGCGTACTGAAGGGATACTGGGATACTTTAGGCCTCGCGGTAGTCGCAGTACTTACCCTTACGTGCCTTGCTGCTTACGCGTGGGCTCGACCTTCAAAACTTTAGCTCGCCCGCTGGCGTAGAAAGCGCCCTGGTGAGACACTTCGGTCTTTCAGTCCAGTGGGACTAGTGAGCCTCGACGCTTCCCTTTGAAAACTCAGCGATAATGAGAATCCGCGTAGGCTCGCGCAGAGAGCGTGACCCTCCACGTTCGGGCTTTTAGGCACTTCGGGCCTTCTGACCTCTGCCTTTGGTCAGGCTCTGCCTTTGGTTTGACGTGCCTCGCCACTTACCCTTCGGCTCTCAAGTTCTATTTGTAAGAACTCATAGCTAATGAGTGTCCGTGTGGGCTCGCCCTTTTGACCTTCGGCCGGTTCTCGCGTAGTGAACTCTCTCAAAGGAAGCTTCAAGCCTTCGGCTCCAGGTTCTCTTGTAAGTCACTCGGGGGTAGGAAGATTAAGGATGATTCAGTAGGCCACTCCGTGTCCGGGCCGGCCCGTTTTCTATGACAACAAAACGACGGCTGTTCCGCGGCCGGGCCCGTTGATTCTCGGAAGCGGTCCGACCCGGCCGCCTTTGTTCAACCCAAGCGTTTGACGGCCGACTCAGCTACGGCCGAGGCTCAGGGGGCCTACTCCGAACTTCAAAAATCGAACTTCGTGTCGCGCCGTCCTTTTCACTGTCGTCATATTCTGTATAAAAATACAGTACAATTATGACGGAAAAGGACGGTACGATACGAAGTTCGATTTTCGAAGTTCGGAGTAGGCCCTCAGAAGCAGCTCGGTCTGGGCCTAGCCCGGAAACGGAACGGTCTAATTCGAATCATCCTTTACACGTGGGCTGGCCCTTAGGACCTCCTTCCCTCGGGCTCACGTAGAGAGTGCTCCCCGATGGAACATTTCGAAACTTTGGCCCTACGCTGAGCTCGACTTTCGGTCTACTATGCCCCTTTCGCCAGAATATATAGCGTTGGGTTAGAAAAAACTAGTTTTTTATACCACAACGGTGTTTTTTTTTTTTTTTTAGACATGATTCCATACATATTGTTAGTTAACTTTACTGTGCCTATAATCTAATGTTAGTGCCTAAGCTAATGAGACGAAATAGAATTTAATTGAAATTATTTATAACATTACAAATTTATATAATTTTATTTTTAACTACGTGCATTACCGTCCACCGGGCTAGCATAGGGCTGTCCCAGCGGTTCATAAACACGCTTAGGATACGGTTGGGACAGCCGCGAAGCCGAGACATGATCCCAGCACTTCTTTTTCTCATGACTGAAGGAAAGTCATCAGTCCGGGCCTCGGCAAACATGCCGGACGCGCTGCAAAATCGCGGCAGTCCCATCAGCACCCAACGACGAAAAGATATACAAGTGTACGGTCCGCTTGGTGGTTTGTAACTATACCTTGCAATCATACAACCGTTTTTGAAACTTACTTTTATGTACTTACTTCGTATATGGTCGGGGGCTTTTAATTGTTTTATTTTATTATTTTTCAATTAGGTAAAACCGTTGTGGGTTTTTCAAAATTTTTAATTTTATTTTATTTAATGCTAAAAATACACCATAGCATAGGTATAATAAAATTAATAAATATATCTTGATATAATTAACAGCAAGGAATGAAGCTCGAAACGCACAGAGCGGGTGCGGCGCAGTGCGGGGCGGAGGCGGTTTTTCATTTTTGATCTTTCCGAAACTGTCGACTGTCTATTGTGTCGATTATTGCTTCATATGTCACAAACGCCGCCTTCGCTCCACTATCCCTTGCGGTTTTTTGGTGCGACATCCCCCGGACCGCGTTCGCTTTACCGAAAAACCGCTTCCATAACGACGCTGCGCCGCGCCGCGCTCTGAGGTGCGTTTTAAGCTTGGTAGCCATTAATTTATAATGGCTTTCATCCTTGCTCTTTTTAACCGACTTTAAGATTTCAAAGGAGGAGGTTATCAATTCGGTTGTATGTTATTTTTTGTTTTTTTTAACCGACTTCAAAATTTCAAAAGAGGAGGTTATCAATTCGGTTGTATGTTTTTTTTTTGTAATGTTTGTTTTTCCATAACTCCGTCATTTCTTAACCGATTTGAAAAATTCTTTTTTGATTGTATGTATATATATCCAAGTTGGTCCCGTTTTTGTCAAAAGGCAGTTCTGATGATGGGATCCATGAGGAATTGAAGGAACTCCTCTAATCTTTAAGGCAAACATATAGTGATTTTTGTGTTTTTATCAACAAGTCAAGCATTTGCATCCAAAAATGTGACATTGGATGAAGTGGAACTGCTGATGATGATCAGAACAGAACTCTTCAACGACGAAAAGTTCACGTTTGGCGATTTGTCCTCCTAGCTGTGTTTGTTAAGCAAGTTCTATTTTTACGATTAATTTTTGTCATGCTTGATTTCTGATGATGGGATCCATGAGGAATTGAGGGAAATCCTCAAATCTTAAAGGCAAACATATAGTGATTTTTGTGTTTTTATCAACAAATCGAGCATTTTCATACAAAAATGTGACATTTGATGAAGTGGAACTGCTGATGATGATCAGAACAGAACTCGTCAACGACGAAAAGTTCACGTTTGGCGATTTGTCCTTCTAGCTGTGTTTGTTAAGCAAGTTCTATTTTCACGATTGATTTTTGTCATGCTCGAGTTCTGATAATGGGATCCATTAGGAATCGAGGAAACTCCTCAAATGTGAAAGGCACACAAATAGTGATTTTAGTATTTTCACGAACTAATCAAGCATTTTCATTCATAAAAGTGACATTTGATGAAGTGGAACTGCTGATGATGATCAGAACGGAACTCTTCAACGACGCGTAGTTCACGTTTCGCGATTTGTTCTCTTCGTTTTGTTTGTCAAGCAAGCAAGGTTTTTTCATGATTTCATGAGGAATTGAGGGTACTTAGTCTTCTACCATTATAAACATACATTATAGCCATTTTTATTTTATTGTATATCTATCTAAGAGTGCACCATCTAAGTATAATTATCTTTTACCGGCCTCCCCCATTGAAGTCGGTTTTTTTTTCTTAAAAAATATTTTTTAATGTTTGTGACTCTATAACTCCGTCATTTCTTACCCGATTTGGAAAATTCTTTTTTTGATTGTAAGTATATATATCCAAGTTGATCCTGTTTTTGTCAAAACGCAGTTCTGATGATGGGATTCATGAGGAATTGAGGGAACTCCTCAAATCTTAAAGGCAAACATATAGTGATTTTTATGTTTTTATCAATAAATCGAGCATTTTCATCCAAAAATGTGACATTTGATGAAGTGGAACTGCTGATGATGATCAGAACAGAACTCTTCAACGACGAAAAGTTCACGTATGGCGATTTGTCCTTCTAGCTGTGTTTGCTAAGAAAGTTTTATTTTCACGATTTTTTTGTCATGCTCGAGTTCTGATGATGGGATCCATTAGGAGTCGAGGGAGCTCCTCAAATGTGAAAGGCACACAAATAGTGATTTTAGTATTGTCATGAACTAATCAAGCATTTTCATTAAAAAAGTGACATTTGATGAAGTGGAACTTCTGATGATGATCAGAACGGAACTCTTCAACGACGCGTAGTTCATCTTTGGCGATTTGTTCTCTTCGTTTTGTTTGTCAAGCAAGCTAGGTTTTCAGGACACATTTTCGTCAAGCTTGAGTTCTGACAGGGGTGGTTTACTACGGTGACGTCATCGCGCCGCGCAAGTACATGCGGCCGCCGGCTCACACGTCGTGCGACTATTCAATGGTTGCGGCGCAGCGTTACGGATCGCACGCGCACGCGCTTCTGTACCGCTGTACGATCATAAAATAATCCGTTTCGTGTTAAATAATAATGACAAAACCACAGCATTATTGTATTGCAGCAGGTTGCACCAATAATAATAAAAACTTGGTCATCTGGTTTTTTGAACACAGTTTTTTGAGTGAACACTGACAGTTATAACTCAAAAAACTGTCAGTCATTGAGTGTTGTATTCACCAACGGTTGACATAAAAGAAAACGAAAATGAAAACGTTGGTTCTAAGAAACCTTTTTTTATTTTTTAAAGTGGTGCCTTTAAAAATTATATAAAACTGTATACCCTGGTCACATGTATGGAGTGCCCCCCTCCCTCTACTTTAATATTTTTTCGTTATTTCACATCACTTTTACGTAGCTGTTCATACGAGTAGAACACACCTTCCTGCTAAATGTTTTAATTGTATTTGAAGTGCTTATACTCTCCGGGTACATCGGCTGTCACATACAGACAAAAAGACGGAAGGACGGGTTCCCTTTTCACCATTTTGGCTACGGAACCTTAAAAATACTATTCGTAATTGTATTGTAAACAACACTACTAATAATAAAGTACATATATTAAAATAGGTTCTCGCTGATGGTAACCCTAGCGCTGAGGGCGGGGCCTCGAAAGAGCGCGTTGCGTGCGATAGAAAAAGATGGCCACGTTTAGGCACGTTTGGCATACCTAAACGGGGGATTTGTTAGCAAAGAACCTTCTGTACTTGTACTATTACTTATTATGTGGTTCTGATGGAGGATTCCATGAAGAATTGAGTGTACTTAGTCTTCTACCATTATAAACATAGTTATAGCCATTTTTAGGGTTCCGTAGTCAACTAGGAACCCTTATAGTTTCGCCATGTCTGTCCGTCCGTCTGTCCGTCCGTCCGTCCGCGGATAATCTCAGTGACCGTTAGCACTAGAAAGCTGAAATTTGGTACTAATATGTATATCAATTACGCCGACAAAGTGGTAAAATAAAAAGTGGAAAAAAATATTTTATTAGGGTACCTCCCCTATACGTAAAGTGGGGAGTGTTTTTTTTTTCATTTTAACCCTAACGTGTGATATATTGTTAGATAGGTATTTAAAAATAAATAGGGGTTTACTATAATAATTTTTTGATAATGTTAATATTATCGGGAAATAATCGCTCCAGAAGTAAAAAAAAATGTGTCCCCCCCCCCCCTCCAACTTTTGAACCATAAGTTTTAAAAATATGAAAAAAATCTCAAAAGTAGAACTTTATAAAAACTTTGTAGGAAAATTATTTTGAACTTGATAGGTTTGAAAAAATTACAAAAACTACGGAACCCTACACTGAGCGTGGCCCGACACGCTCTTGGCCGGTTTTTTATTTTATTGTATAGAATCTAAGAGTGCACCATCTAAGTATAACAATCTTTCACCGGCCTCCCCCATTGAAGTCGGTTTTTTTTTCTTAAAAATTATTGTATAGGTATATTGGAGTTTCAACAGATCAGGATAAAAGTAAAATACTTTTTTACTCTGTACTAACAAACAGACAAAAACTGATGAAGTGTGTTCTGTTATTTATTCTAAGGGCCCTTTTTTGTTAATTTTTTTCCAATATCTTCAATGCACAGATTTTTTGCCTCCGCCTTAAGTTTATGCCGTTGAGGGTTGTAATTAACTATTTATTTAAAGGTTACATCGTATTATATAGGCTGTTACAGTTGTCCTTAGGTATTATAGGTAAGACTTAATACATTACCTTTATGGCTATTAATTAGTATCGAGTATTGTATTACAAGGTTTTATTGGTAATAAAATGTGCAATGAAATATGATATTAATCAGGTGTTCTATTCTAATACATGCTCATGTAAACGCACACAAATGCGTGTGTTCATATACACACTACACGCCTAGTCGAGCATAACAAAGAGTCGTAGCATCTTTTCCTCCAAGCCATTAAGAGGCCTTACTAGTTTGAGCGTTCATCAATTTCATAAAATCTTACTCGATAGATGGCGTTAGCGCTCGGTACACAATCGCACTGCCCTACAGCACACTTACAACGCGTATGTGTGCGTTTCAAACCGAACATAAATAGTCTTGATCGTTAATTCTTTTCCCAAGTTTATATTGTTTATTAGGGTTTCTAACTTTTTGTTTATGTAATTAAAAACGTATTTGATATTTAGAAATTAATATAAAATAATAATAAATATACAATAATTCGGAGGGGGCATTAAAATTCTGGTTAATACTAAGTAAACGATTGACAGTTAAATCAAATTCCCGTTATAAAAGTATACACTAAGAGTAAATAACGCCAACTACAACTTAAAGTTATTTACATTCAGTAATTAAAACTGCCCTCCTTATGAAAAGTGCAGTAACTCGTGTTTTTGTCAAAATTGAGTTAGACGCATATCCAGATTCAGCAAGACGAGCTCTACAATTCGCTCTTTGACACAAAATGTAAATATGTCAGGAACCCGATTTTTCACTAACGATAAATGCAGTAACTTAGACTTTGGCGAAGAGTTTACCAAGCATAAGGGCAGTAATTTTAGTTACTGTATAGGTTTTTGGAATAGTTTTTTATGACGGTTAGTAATTCCTAGGTAAAACTGCAGCGTATATAGTTACTGCTTTTAACATTGGGAGAATTTATGCCTGACGTTATAGAGCCCTCCTAATCAAAAGTGCAGGAAGTATAGTTACTGCACTTGTTATTTGGGAGAAACGTTGTGAAATGTAATTACTTGCTAGTTATTATTGCAGTAATGGTTCTAACTGCGGTTATGCTTGGGAGACACATTTTCACATTCGTATCCGTACCAATTATAGGTGTAGTATGTCACAGTTACTGCACTTTAATTTAGAAAACACAGGATCAAAGTAAACTTCGTTTCCGTGCAGCAACATGATAGCGCGGGGGAGAGGTATGGGCGGAGGGTACCTCTTTATTACGCACCCTGTGCTGAGATGAAACATCATTATAGTTATAGAAATCTGAAACATCCATAACTTTTACTATTGTTTTCTTTGAGTTTGACATTTGAACAGCATCAGCAAAATCTTTGAAATCATACAATTTATTTTTCATGGATAACTCCACTTGGTGATGGAAGTGGTCTGCCGACATAAAAGAATGGCCGGGTTCAAAATATTTAATGATGATTGAATCAGCAGCAATTAATTCACTGTTCACTATGTTTACTAAGAAGCATAGGAATGCCCAGTTTTTATTCTGTGCTGAACAATTATATTTTTTTAATAAACAGAAAAGAAGAAAATTAATTTTAAACAGATTTTTCTCGAAAACTGGTTCGATCGAGATACTGCACTCTCCATAAGGAGGGCAGAAAACGGCAGACATAAAATAAAGGTTTTTTACCTGATGCTGACACTTTTTAAATATGGAACAATCTACACGAATTCATCACTTCCACAATGCACTACGTAACTAAAACATTCCGTGTAAAGGTTGAACCTGTGACCATTTTACAATTTCTGTTCTATTATATAACCTCTACTTGATCACTATATGACAGATAGGTCATATAACGGTCACTATTATGACTGCTATACGCATAGTTCTAGTATAATCGACATTTATACGACTGCTTTCTTCCTACTTGTCACTTATACGACCACAGAAATATATCGAGATAGAAGGAAAGAGTGTATGCACCTTGCGTGCGAAAATTGGGTCTAGTGAGCCAATTGCTCGCCGCCAACTTCAGTCCGCTCACGACCAAATTCCGCGTGCGACGTCAGGTTTTAAAAACAATACCCCTTATTGTTCAGTAATTAACTGTTTAAACCGCACTAATAAAGGTGCAGCTGTTAATCGAGGCATTTCCTATCATAGGTAAGTACTCTTTGTCCTAAAATATCTGTTATTATTTATAAAACAATTTATTTTGTATTTTGACCAAAATAGTAGCGGACGATCACGTGGTGATCACGTGGTCCAATGCTAGTGTTCCATTGCGGTTTTAATTTGATGCGCCAAACTTGACGGCATTGAAAACCAGCAATGTACGAGTCGCGTTCAAGGTCGATTTATCAGTTTTTCTGTCAAAGGCAAGAATAGTGCTGTGCAATGCGATTTTAAATGCCGATTTCTTGCTTGATACAAATCGATTTTTAAAACAGGAAAGGATAAATATATTTTTATATTATTATGTAGCTACATAATGAAGGCAGTGAAAAGCAATAGTAGCTTATGCAACTGATACATAATGAGAGGAAACACGAGTGTTTTAAGGCCTAATTATGTACAGTTGCATACAAAACTTCATCTACACACATATTATAAGTCCCTTCTCTAAGATGGGTTCAGAAGCTGAGAAACTCTGGTAGTTTAAACTAAACGAAGCTAAACTATCTTCTATCTCTATCGGTTCTTATCGATATTTTAAATCGATACAAAATACACCTACAAGTTATTGCAATTGCTGCGTGCGAATCGATGTCGCGCGGCTTATGTTTCCCGTCACTAAATTACGCTCGTGACGTCAAAGTACCCACACAAAATGTTACACGGTCGGTTCCCATACTAATCGACGAGCTCTTTTCTTCTATCTCGATATATTTCTGTGTATACGGCCTTACAATGACCACTATATGAAGTAAAGTTATATAATTTGGGCTCTTTTCGGGTCGTATAAACGTTTAGCCGATCTTTATATGACCAAACGTTGCGATCTTAAGTTGTGACGAAAACGTCATCACAAGCATTATACGACCAACTTTTGCTACTTAGGATATTATTGGCCGGTACTTTATACATAACCAATACGTATCCAATACGTCAAATTGAAATAAAATCATACAATAATAGACAGAACCATAATTAAATATAAAATGAAGCAGCAAGTAGCAGCGTCTTCAATAGGGTACTTGACTCCGGTGAAAATAAAATATGAAACCTAGCTACTCGTATAATAAAATGTTATGCTAAGAGGGACTTTTTAATATTTTATTAAATAAATTTTATATATTTTATCTATGCATCACGTGATCGGGAAATTCCATGTAACGTTAATATTAACTAGATCGATAGTTAATCGTCATACTCGTATCACCTGACCTGACACTGACTACTCTTGACAGCGATGAACGAACTGGTTATGACATGAGCCATGACTTTGACTTATTTTCTGCCATAGTACTATATTATTGACATCACAAAATGGTGGTATGGCGCGTTTTGGCACGGCATTTAAATTTTAAAATACAATGTAAATAATTATTTTGTAGGTATACTAATGGACATACAATATTTTAAATATAAATAATTTAAGTCCTTTGTAATACTTTGTCAAAAACCCTATTGAAGTCTTGGCTATGATTCTAAAAAGAATTATCCCTAAGAGGCATGGATCGGGTCTTTCGGGGGTCGACAATTTCTGGGAGCAAACATTTTTCATCATGAGACCCTGAACCTCATTTAGGTCGATGGTAGTTGTCAAGGCAAAACCAACGAGCCCAAACACGGCGGTGCTGTGATGAGCATATGAGGAGTTCCTGATACCACCTCCTGACTCCATCATGAGACCCTGGAACTCGTATAGGTCGATGGTATTTGACAAGGCAAATCCAACGAGCCCAAACACGGCGGTGCTGTGATGAGCATATGAGGAGTTCCTGATACCACCTCCTGACTCCATCATGAGACCCTGGAACTCGTATAGGTCGATGGTATTTGACAAGGCAAATCCAACGAGCCCAAACACGGCGGTGCTGTGATGAGCATATGAGGAGTTCCTGATACCACCTCCTGACTCCATCATGAGACCCTGAACCTCATCTAGGTCGATGGTACTTGTCAAGGCAAATCCAACGAACCCAAACACGGCGGTGCTGTGATGAGCATATGACGAGTTCCTCATACCACCTCTTGACTCCATCATGAGACCCTGAACCTCATCTAGGTCGATGGTAATTGTCAAGGCAAATCCAACGAGCCCAAACACGGCGGTGCTGTGATGAGCATATGACGAGTTCCTGATACCACCTCCTGACTCCATCATGAGACCCTGAACCTTATTTAAGTCGATGGTACTTGTCAAGGCAAATCCAACGAGCCCAAACACGGCGGTGCTGTGATGAGCATATGAGGAGTTCCTGATACCACCTCCTGACTCCATCATGAGACCCTGAACCCTCATTTAGGTCGATGGTACTTGTCAAGGCAAATCCAACGAGCCCAAACACGGCGGTGCTGTGTTGAGCATATGAGGAGTTCCTGATACCACCTCCTGACTCCATCATGAGACCCTGGAGCTCATCTAGGTCGATGGTACTTGTCAAGGCAAATCCAACAAGCCCAAACACGGCGGTGCTGTGATGAGCATATGAGGATTTCCTGATACCACATCCTGAATCCATCATGAGACCCTGGACTTCATCTAGGTCGATGGTACTTGACAAGACAAATTCAGCGAGCCCAAACACTGCGGTGTTATGATAAGTATATGAGGAGTTCCTGTGACCACCTCCTGACTCCATTATGAGACTTCATCACATCAGACTTCATCTCTCTAACCAACCTCATATTGCAAGAATAATGCTAAATGTAATCAGAATTCATGTAATACTTAACGTTGATGAGCCGAGTATTAGTCACTAAATAAAACATTGAAAAAAATACTTACTGGATCTTGATCTTTTAATCGCTGTATACGAGTATAGCGTTTCTTGGAATTTCGTGGTTTGGATTCCCGATGTTTGTAAAGTTGCGCGACGAACGAAAACGACATAGGTCCGACCTCTTCGAGCGCTCGGCGCATTCTGAGCACACGGCTTCAGTGTAGCGTAATATATGGGAATTATGGGTGATATTTAAAAATATCTACCTAATTTAGTTTAAGACTGATCCTTATATAAAAAAATATCTAAGACAAGAAAGAGTTGCACTTTGCTACAATTTTATCGTTACAGCAAAATATGAATACAGTTTGCGAGAAAAAAATAAAAAGTAACCCTCTTTTCAGCAAAAAACTAGGTAACATTCGATTGCTATTTAAACCATAATTTAAGATGAATCTTAAATTTTCGGTATCGTTAATATCTAGTTTATGATAGGTAGAATTGAAATGTATTAATTTTAAATGAAAATTATTCCTTTGCACTTCAAAATCGAGAATCGAAAAGTCACGTCTGACCGCAAATATTGAAAAACCCTGCCAAGGAAATGCGTTTTTATGGAATTCAACGCTAAAGAAATAAAAATTTAGCGACGTTACTATCTAGTTTAAGGAATGGACTATCGAATACCCTAATAATTTTAATAAAATTATTGATATTCATGCCACAATCTTTGATCGAAAATGACGCATTTTGCGAAATACGCTAGTAAGGGCTCTTAACACCATTTCCAGCATTAGATGTATAGATGAGAAGTATAGTATATACGGCCCGTGGGAATTAAAAACATATTTACGAATGTTAAACTCATACTACACAATATTTTGTCAGAAGCATTCTCAGAAAAAGAAACAAATGAATTAGCTACACTTACTCAACTGCCTCAAAATCGAGATATTACATACAACATCGTAAACAAAAACGCAGAGGAAGCCGAAATACAACGAAATTTTCGGAACGGACCTGTATAGCTCCACCGCCATCACAGAGCTATACAGAAACTAAATGTAAAACTCCTGAAGTACTTCCACATAAGCATCTTTACATTATGCACCAAAATATATCAGGTTTACTCGGAAAAAGCGACGAGTTATCCATACACCTTCAGGACTTCGAGACTCGGCAGAGGCCAGTAGATATCATCGGAATAACCGAACATAATATGACAGCAGACAATGAAATGCTTCTCTCCATCCCTAACTTTTCCCTAGCAACCAGTTTCTGTAGAGAAAAAAGAAGAGGAGGAGCTTGCATTTTGGTGCGGACTGGTCTACAATACACAGTGCTGGAAAACATTAAAAAACTCTCCGTTAGCTGTGTCGTCGAGTGTTGTGCTATAGACCTTATTGATCACAATATGACAATCGCATGTATTTACAGGGTGCCCGGCACATGCATGGACACTTTTCGCGAAAAACTTGAAATTATCTTACAAACTACAGGTAGTTTAAAAAATAAAAATATTGTCATCTGCGGCGATTTTAATATAGACATCATGAAAGATACGCGAATCAGTCGTGAATTTGTGTATCAATTACTTAGCCATAATTTAGTACTAGAATTTAAGCAAGCAACAAGAATGGCTAGTGGGTCATGTCTTGATAACTTTGCACACAATATAAAGAGAGCGAAAGGTCAAATAGAAGAACTAGCTGTATCAGATCATGCCGCCCAAATTTTAAAGTGCCCCATAAATGAAAGTTTTCCAACAACATCATGGCGTGTAAGACGCAGAGACTACAGTCAGGAAAATCTTGATCTATTTCGCGAACACATAAAATGTTTAAGTTTCAATGATGTCCAATTATCGGACGACGTCAACACGGCATACAATAACTTTTTTGACATTTTCAAGTGTTTGTACGATATGTGCTTTCCTTATTTAATAATCAAAAAATCTCTAAGATCTAGGCCTAGTTGGATTTCAAAAGGCATTAGTTTGTGCTGCAAGAGAAAGCGGCAAGCCCTATGGACTTACCGACTAAATAAAACTGAGGTAAATAAAGTCAATTTTAAATCATATGCGCAGAGATTAAAAAAGGTTGTGAGACTAACTCAACGAGCACAAAATCATCATTATATTACAAACTCTAGAAGTAAGTCAAAAGCTACCTGGGAGATAATAAATAAATCTAAAATCACAAAACCTAAGATGCCTATAAATATTTTGACAGCTAATGGTGTATCATATACACAGCCAGTTGATATAGCTAATGTTTTCAATAACTATTTCATAGACGGAATAACAAATAATAATATAACCCGGGATATTACGCGTATTTCTATGAATACAAATTCTATTTTCTTAAGCCCAATTACACCTGTGGACATTAAGCAAACCATATCCTCGTTAAAAAACACACACAGCGTCGGTTTTGATGGCATAACAACAAAGGTTGTTAAATATGTAAGCGATTTGATAGCTGTACCTTTATCTCATGTTGCAAATCTAAGCTTCTCTACAGGCACGTTTCCCACGAACTTGAAAATGGCTGTAATAAAACCCTTGTTCAAGAAGGGTGATAAATCACAGGCAAGCAACTATCGGCCTATTGCCTTATTGCCAGTACTCTCAAAGGTTATTAAAAAGCTTATCTGTATCAAGTTCTACAACTTTTTTGAGAAATGTAACATACTCGTAGAAGAACAACGGGGCTTTCGAAAACATACGTCCATAAATGTGGCTATCTTTGATCTGGTTAAAAGAGCTGTAAATAGTCTTGATAAGGGAAATCCGTCTTGTTCCATATATATGGACATGACGAAAGCTTTTGATCACGTAGATCATAAGTTACTAGTAGACAAGCTACATCACTGTGGAATCCGTGGTAATGCTCAGGACCTTGTAAAATCATACCTGGCGAATAGACTACAAATCACGGAGCTAACTCAATTATGTCCTACTACCAGGGAAGAAAAAACATATGCCTCCGATAGTAGACATAACGCATATGGAATTCCACAAGGCAGCATTTTGGGTCCTTTATTATTTTTAATATATATCAACGACATAACAAAATCTAGTAAATATCCAATGATACTATATGCTGATGACAGTACCATATTTATAGAAAAGAGTAACAATAACGACTATGAACACGAAGTTAATGCAAATCTTGGACATATTATTCACTGGTTAAAATGTAACAATTTAAAAGTTAATTTAGAAAAGACCAAATTAATGCAATTTAGATTAAGGAAAACACTTCCTACACTAGATATTAAATACGAGGGCAACAGTGTAGAAAGTGTACATGTAACTAAATTTTTAGGAATTTATTTGGACAGCAACATGTCGTGGAAATCGCACTCTGCAGAAGTTTGTAAAAAAATGTATCGTTTTTCCTATGCGCTCTACAGACTAGCAAAAACTAATGACCGCAAGACAGTGCTAACAGCATATCACGGATTTGTGTCATCAACCCTGCGGTACGGCGTAATTTTTTGGGGAAACTCTTCTTATCGGGTCACACTATTTCGAGCCCAAAAGAGATGCATAAGAGCCATTTGTGGACTAAATTCCCAGCAAAGTTGCAAACATTATTTTCAGTTACTGAAGTTGTTAACGTTCCCTAGTTTATATATATTTGAGTGTTGTATCTTTGTAAAAGCGAATCCAGGTTTTTTCGAGCAGAATAAACAAACAGATAATTTTAATCTTCGCCCAAGACCAGCGACAGTAATAGTTAATAGGAGCAAGACAGCGTTGATGAGAAAATGTATAATAACAATGGCCCCAAAGCTGTATAATAAATTGCCTGAAACATGGAAGTCTGAAACCTCTAAGTCTAAATTTAAATATTTACTTTATAAATTGTTATTGGACAAATGTTATTATAATATAGAGGATTATCTTAATGACACTAATATCCTAATTTAAATCTATTGAATAATTTTATTGCATAGTTGTTTTTCAATTTTTTTTTCTTTTTAATCTGTATTTTAACATTATTGATATGACATTTGCCTTTATATTTAATATTTTGAAATTCGACATGTAATACCAGAAATTCGTACGCCAAAAGGCACATCATGGCTTTGTAACTACATTTAATTTTTTCATCTTTTTTCACCTGTGATGAACGAATAAACGATTTCATTTCATTCATTTCATTTCATTTCATTTCATTTCATTTCATTTCATTTCATTTCAGAAATCCTGGTCGAGTAAACTCGGGCCTTGAGAAAAGTCGAAAAACCAAAAATCCTAGAATAAACGCTAAGAAAAGACAACAGTCAATTTCAATTTCTAAAAATGACTGTTGGTGTGTCCTACAAAGTAACACATTTTTAGACGTGCACGAAAGGGGGAACTAGACCTCATTGGGATTAGGCTTGTCAAACGAGACGAGTGGGCAACTTGACTGTTAGAACCAGGGGCGGCTTTACCTGTAGTGCAGGGGGTGCGGTGCACCCGGGCGCCGCGGTCCTAGGGGCGCCGGGCGCCCGGAGCGCCACTCACCGCACGCTTACTAGGGGACGCTTAGGTGATGATTGCACCATTTGCACCCGGGCGCCACTTGGGCTAGAGACGCCCCTGGTTAGAACTTCTCAAGTCACCATGAGTCCTCTAATTTGTATAAGACTGCTCCAAATATTTCCTAGGTAATTTGCTATCAACCCTAGGGAAGGTGACAAGTGGGAGGGCTTCAGTACGTTCAGTACTAAAATCTTTGAGTCCTCTTCTCCGCATTAGAGCGCAGATGGCGGTCACCGTGGATAATAATTTATACCAAAAAAAAACGACTCCAATTTCGTACTTACTATGCCACAATTTGTGGTTTCCGGGAGCCAATGCTTGGTTACTGCAGAAAATACCGAAATCGGCATATGCGTGCTTATCAAACTCGAGGTGTTCCCTCGATTTCTCCTAGATCCCATCATCAGACCTTCACCAAATTTATAAGGGTCCAATGTTGGGGTACCTGCTTAGAAACAAAAAAAGAAATATCAAAATCGCCAACGTGGTCAAGAGTTATCGGGGAACATACACACATAAAAAAAACAACCAAACATGCAGCCGAACTGAGTAGGTAGCTCCTTCCTTTTATTGAAGCCGTTAAAATACCACATAACCCAGTCATTCCATTATTGTTTTTAAGTGTTCGTTGGGAAGTTCGGGGTTCAGTTGAGGTAAATTTCCAAGTACTCGACATTACGAGAACCCCAATGATGGCACTGTCAAATAGTTATAAAGGTAACAGTCTGGGTGTCGATTACCTTATCTGGGTGATTGCGTAACTTTTTAAGCTTGCGTGAATCTAAATGTAACTTTCCATACTAAAAGTGACAGTTAGATTAACCTAACGTTAGGTTAATCTAACTGTCACTTTAAGTACGGTAAACTTAATTCGTTACGAATGTTTCCGCTGTCGTGTATCGGATCTGTGTGTATCTATTTAGGGTGTCTGCTAGATGCGGGTGGCGCATGACCCGTCATTGTGGAACTCTTTGGGGGAGGCCTTTGTGGAGCAGTGGAAGTCCTTCGGCTGATATAATTATGATGATGATCACTGCTTCTGACCGAAAGACGTATATTCGCGGTTCTTGCAAAAAAAAAATAATTTATGTATCTAAATGCTGTAGGTATATGTTTGATATTTAGAAATAAGTAACCATTCCTATGGCTGATATGATGATGATTAACGAAAGTTTGTTACGTTACATACATTATCGTCTAGCTGGTCGGTAAGCGTTGTGCATACAACTGCGATTAGCGTACGAACGGTTTTTGAGCTCAATGCGCCGTGGAATCTTCTACATTTTTTATGTAAACGTGTTCGAGGCTAGTAAAAGAAAACCCACGTTATACACGATTTTAAATCAAGCTCTATTGTACTTTATACCAAAGACGTAAGGACTTTGACGCATGAACAGTGTCCGTGGTATTTTTGCTCGGGAGCGGTGCCAACTCTCCACCTTCTTAAGGTAAAGTTAACGAGATTTTCAAGGCATTTTAAGACTATTGTTTCTTGTCGTCAGTAACATAGAATATTCATTCTATGTTACTGATTTCCAGCTTGTGAGAAAGTGGTGAATTTGTATCTCAATGGAATGAAATATTCTGTAACAACACGTAACAAAATGAATATGCAAACACTTTCATTGCCAACGATTTCGTATCGCTACGCTCGCAGCAGATAACATGCAAAGAACCGTATGTAACATAAAGCGCCTACGCGATGAGCGGCCAAGGTTCCAGGCAGTGAAAGTGTTATCAAATCAAGTTTCTGTCTTAAGGCGAAGGGTAGGGCAAGGCATTCTCCATACAAAATCAAAATCAAAAATTTTATTCTGCAAATAGGCCACAAGGGCACTTTTACAAGTCAACACATGAATTATACAATCAAATAAATTGACAATAATAATTATTAGGTTTTCAAAACAGAATTGCCGAACTAATTAAAAAAAAGTAGACAATAATAATAATGATTTCAAAACTATACTGATTAACAAACTTACAATATTCAATTAAAATAAACTTACAATACATTATATATAAAAAAAAATAGTGACGTATATATACGGTCTCTGTCCGAATACACAAAAGTATATACAATAAATTTAATATCTCAGAGATGTATATGGTCTCTGAGCGTCCATTATTCCTAAGTCCTTAGAGATGTACATGTTCACTAAGCGTCTAAATTAAAATAAGTAGTAAATAAAAATAGCATTTAAGTAATTTAATATTCTCAGAGATGTATAAGGTTTCTAAGCGTCAATAACATTAAAACTAATCCAAAACAGGATGATGTCTCTCGTCAATCTACAATAAACTAACACTAGTATTGAGGTATTAATTACGAGTATGCCCTTGCAAGCATACAAACGTTGTGCAAGTTTCACTCGTTAGTTTTAGCACTACAGCATTTAATTTAATTTTTTACTGGTACATATTGGATATACGCAGAACCTGATGTTGAAATTATGCTTTATTACAAAAAAATTAAAAAGTAAACATCAAGTCATATCTAACAGAAAAATAAGCATATTGACCAAAAATAATAACTGTAACCCAAACACAAACGAAGAAAAACGTGCACAAATTTTGAATGGAAAAAGCTTGGCTACCCATTCGCCTTAAATAAAAATAACTAATGGTTCTGTGAGCTGTAGACCTTGCAAGTCGATAATTATGTTTTTTTCGTCGATGGGATGGGCAGCAGCATCCTTGGAGTGCGGTGGAGATACTCCGATCTCAAATCCGCATGCCAAGCGTGGCGATTATGGTATTTACCCGCCATGAAATTGGGGGAGGCCTATATCCAGCAGTGGACGTCCTTTTGCTATAGTGGTGTGCGAGTCAATTTTTGTATAATTGTTTTCAAAATGACGGAGCCTGCCCACCAACAGTCACGAGAATCGGTTGGAAATTGAGACCTGTAGAGGAGAACAGCCGGAAATCCGGACAGACATACTTACGAAAGCATTTTTGCTCAAGCTGAAACGGAGACGTTTGGCTCGCTCCACTCGCTCGGTAAATAAACATGCCTTTTAAAATTCTGAGATCTCCCCTAGCCTGTTCACCCAATATTCAACTCGGCCCATATCCCATCGAAAGAAAGAAAAAATAAAGAAAGAAAGAAACATTTATTTACAGACACACGGAATCATCATCACAGCTCTAATGCTACACTCCAATAGTCTTTGCATCTGGACCAGGCGCGGTTCACTCCGTGACTTCATTGCACCGCTGCAAGTAGGTACATATCTGCCGCCCGCATTGCGGGCTTATAGCCTGGCCTAGCGCTGCGCTAAGGCCCCGCTTCCGGAAGAGCGCGTTGCGTGCGATAGAAAGAGATGGCCACGCTTAGGCACGTTTGGCATATCTAAACAGGGGATTTGTTGACGGTGGGCCTTCTGTACGTAGTACAATTACTTATTCTGTGCCTAGACGGAATATATTGTGCGCGCGAAGATCTGCCCCATACTTTTAGATTAATCTATAGATACTATACTTAATATTATAAGGCTGAAGAGTTTGTTTGTTTGAACGCGCTAATCTCAGGAAGTACTGGTTCGAATTGAAAAATTATTTTTGTGTTGGATAGTCCATTTATCGAGGAAGGCTTTAGGCTATAAAAACATCACGGTACGACCAATAGGAGCGAAGACGCGGATGAAGTCGCGGGCAAAAGCTAGTTTGTCTTAAAGGAATTCTAGGTTGTGTTGTTAATGACGTAGAAAATATGATATCGCAGTAGCGGAGCGCTCGTGGCCCAGCGGCGGTCGTGTGCCGCACGCGGTATGCTAGGCAACGTCGGCCGTGGCGTGGTCAGCTCTTGAATGTGTGGACACATTAAGTGGTTACTAACGGGAGCTTTTTGGAAGGCACGTTAAGCAGTTGATTCCGGGTGCTGCTTATGACAGCAGTCGTTAAGTCAAGTTCTAGGCCTTCGGGCGGCCCGAGAACTTCTAACAGTCGAGTTTCTCACTCACTCGACAAGCCTAATCCCAATAAGGTCTATTTCTCGCTTGGGCTGGAAGGTCAGATGACAGTTGCTTCTGTAAAAACTAGTGTCTACGCCAATTCATGGGATTAGGTAGCGGACCCCGTCATCCTTCGAGATCCAACTGTACTGTAATAACGCTAGGATGATGATGATGCATTTACAGGCTAGCCTCTCACCCACCACTACTTCAATCCTATCCCTAATCAATTCTTGCGACGCCCATGGAAAGAAAGGGGTTTATAGAATAGCTTCTAAACCGATCCCATACTGGGAAACCTACACCATAAATCCTAACTAGAATTTTACGTTGCTTTGTTTTACTAGAGTACGGTACGATAAATAGTACATTACTACAGAGGCCGGGACGTAAGGGGTTGCCGGCCGAAGACAGATAGGTCTCAGGCGGGCAACCCCATATTTCCCGCCGAGATGTGTATAGTGCTTTTCTCAAACATGCAATGAAATAAACAACAAAAAAATCAAAGTTTTATTTTTAATACGCATAGTGGCAGAATGACATGATGCCTGTGCCACAAATTTATGTGGAATGGAAATTAAAAAGAGGACTTTGCCGGCCTAGGCCTGCAACATTTGTATGAAATTGCATTAACGAACTCTTGTCCTAGCCGCACCTGAAACGTCATACTTCGCAGCCTATTATAAGGAACATAACATCAATATTTCATTGCATGTTTGAGAAAAGTACCTAACTGCCAACAGCGGAACGCCAAATATAAACAAAAATGCGGTGTGTTTAACTAAACACACAGTTTTGTAGTTTGGCCCCTACTCCGTCGGTAACTTCCCATTACGCCCGCCAAGCTTGTCCGTAGGGTGTATCCGAATACGTACTAGGTAAAAATACTCAGACACGGTATTCTAGTATTTCAGGCTATCTAGTATTTCTTTTTTTAGCAATTACAGTGGCCTAGTTCCTCACTAAGGACGCCGGTGGCCATTTGTTTTGTAATCGATCGAAACAAAACAAATGCAACTCTGTACATTGAAGAATTGTCCTTTTAATAGGTATTTGGGCGGCTACAGCATGGTAATAATAAGTATTTAAGTACTTTTTCTCATACATGCAATGAAATATTGATGTTATGTTCCTTATAATAGGCTGCGAAGTATGACGTTTCAGGTGCGGCTAGGACAAGAGTTCGTTAATGGAATTTCATACAAATCTTGCAGGCCCAGGCCGGCAAAGTCCTCTTCTTTAATTTCCATTCCACATAAATTTGTGGCACAGACATCATGACTCGCCTGAGACCTATCCGTCTTCGGCCGGCAAACCGCTTTCATCCCGGCCTCTGTAGTAATGTACTATTGTCAATGTACAAACTTATTTATTTGCATGGAATAATTACATAAAAAGATAAAAGCCAATTAAGGAACTTATTCCGATATATGTATTACAAAAAATAAGACTAGCATGAAAATCTTACCTACCTAAAATCTCTATTTACCTCATAGTACTGTTTTTCTTGTAGCGATTTTATTAGTCTTTCGAAACATATTCATGTTTTTGTCGGCCTGTTTAGCCTAGTTGGCAGTGTCACTGCCACAGACCTAAATAAACCTAGATGCCCCCAATGTATGTACTTCGCGTGTATCTAAATGGTGCGGTGCACCACTTGCCGCTCAATCGCGCTCCTGTCGTTCTAACTCTCAGACGTTTGTTGCTGCACTAGAAAATTCCACACTGCGCTGTAATTGACTATTCAAATTCAACAAGAGTGGTTAGTCGAGTAAACGGTGACGTTTCCTTTCATAAGTAAATATTTTTTGTAATAAATTTCGCCTTATTTAATTTAATTATTTTCAACTTGGAGTGATGTCGTGTCGTTTCTACCAAAATATTTACACGCATAGTATATTTTTGAAGTACGCCATCCATTGCGGCTTCTACTTTAAACTATACTTAAGGACTATTATTTGTAGGCCGCAATGGACATTGAAGCAAACGGGTAGTAGGGATTTTCTCATTGTCTGTCGATTTAAAGTGAGTAGTGCTGTACACTGCGATGTTTCATGCAATATCACTGTGCAATTCGATTTATAATCGATTTTTGTGACGGACAATGATAATTAAGGCTAGTTACTTTACAATAATGTTATTCTTTTACATTTATTTATTAGGATTGCCAACGGTCGATACAATACACATTCATAATAAACTATACATTAACAACATTCATAACTGATCTCCCACTTACAGGCAATCACAGCATGCACTATTTTCAATTACAGAGAGAATTATTAAAAATATTTAATAGTTTTAATTTAATAATATTTTTTAGCAATAGATTCTTAAGCGTCACAGAATCAGGGATCTTCTTTCATAAACTGCTTAGTAGAATATTTAGTTGATTGTTGACTATATGTAGGTATCAGGGCATTAAGCGAAGAAGAATATGCAATCATTTACTTAATTGCATTTATTTAATAACCACCAAGCACTTAGTTATTACACTATTTCACGTATTGAATGCTATCCAAAAAATGCACTATATAATATCTATTTTCATTATGTCAATTCCTCTCTGAAATGAACTATAGTTTTGCATCGATGAAAGGTTGTTGTTATAAAAACATTGCAATCCTTCGTTTGGGAAATCGTGTAAAAAAATCTCTGGCTTGTTGACCGAGCGAGCGAAGCGTCTCCGTTCGCATTTCTCAACAGATTCACGTGATATTTTGTGAGCAGAATTTCTTTATCGTGTCAGTTTTTGGAAATTTTGAAAAAAAATTGCGATGTCTACAACTCATAGAGCCACTAGTAATCTTTGAATCACTTTCTCATTGTCCGTCTATAAACTCGAAGTATGATCGATAAAATAATCGATAGAAAATCAATCATAAAAATATCGATTTACTATCACGGAACATTTTGTATGCTTAAAACAGACATATTAACGTAAATTCATAGGTTAATTACTTGAATTTTGAAGTAAAATGCAGAACGTAAACTAAAGCGGGCAGGCTGCATACGTCCTCTCACCGCAAAGGCCTACTGAGTACTAAATCGACGGCGGCGCCTTTGAATCGGTTTAACGCGGCGGTGGTATTGGACATCACTAAATTGCTTACGTGACGTCATAGTATGCACGTAAAAATTGACACGCTCGGTTTCCATACTATTGAGCGCGTTTGCAGCGTCTATATGGTCTGTGGTCACTGCCTCCGAAGCTAGAAGTCCCGGGTCCGAATCCCGGTACAGACATTTGTTTCTGTGGTGAGCAAAGACATTCGTACCTGAGACTTGGATGTTTTCTATGTATTTAAGTATATATATCTATTAAATATATCGTCGTCTACTACCCATACCACAAGCCTTCATGAGCTTACTATGGGACAGGTTCGATTTGTGTAAAAAATTGTCCTCTAATATTTATTTATTTTATTTGAAAGCGTATTTTTGCAATAAACTTTAAGCTTTTATTGCCGACTGTACTTTTTTCCACAGTCATCAACTACTCGTTCATCCGGTTCGAATGGAACCGCACAAGATGGATTTATCTTGTCTAGTTTAAGAGTTTTTATGGCTACCTTCTTGTCTCCATCAACAGATGAGCTCGATGATGCCATAATATTGCGTTGTCATTGTCACTGAACTAACATAAACAAGTACCTATGTCAAATTTCAGTTAAAGCTTCCTGTCATGTTTCTTGAAACGCACAAAGCGGACGCGGCGCGGTGCGGAGTGGAGCCGGTTTTATTTATTTATTTTATTTATTAGTATTTAGGACGACAACAGCCGTAGATATAACTATTACATATTTAGTAATTACGTAAAATAAGGCTAATAAAAGTCATCCATTAAATTATATAACTAAGTGGACAAGTAACCTGACACCTTGGGACCCCGTCGCTCTGACCCGTTAGAAATTTAGTATGACATTTTAAACATGACGTTAAAGCGGCGACACGGTACCAAGGTCCCTTGTGAAGCCGTTCGCACAAAGTCGCTTTTTTCATACAATAGGTGATTAAAGCAGCAATACTACTCAGATAGTAACAAAAATAATAATTGGAAAATGACATAAAGCTATACAATTATACAGTTAAAAGAAATATAAGTATTTTTTAAATATAAATACCACCCATGAGGTCATATTGTCTGAACACTTAAATTAGAAGAAAAATAATGAAATTTAATCCAAGTGGTTTTGCGGCAAAACGAATGCAGTGCGGAGGACGTCGCATCTAAAAACCGCCATTCCGCTCCGCAATCCCGCCCGGTATTCGCGCGGGATTGCGGAGGCGGCGTGTGTGATATATGAAGCGACATGCGATGACAGTTTCGGAAAGATCAAAAAGCTATCCTTAAATTCTGATAGTGATGACGAGATGCTGTTATTAATTATGGCAAAAGAAAAAAAAAATTAACGAATTTGGGTCCAAGCAATAAAAAAAAACCGGCCAAGTGCGAGTCGGACTCGCGCACAAAGGGTTCCGTACCAGAAAAAAAACGCCAACAACTACTCTGTTGTATGGGAGCCCCCCTTAATTATTATTATTATTTTGATTTTAGTATTTGTTGTTGTAGCCACAATAAAAATACGTAATCTGTGCAAATTTCAACTATCTAGCTATTACGGTTCTTGAGATCTAGCTCGGCGAGTGGTAGCCATGAGAAGGGGCTAAAATATCACGTTTTTTGTATGGGTGGCCCCCTTAATAATAATTATTATTTTGCTTTTAGTATTTGTTGTTATAGCGGCAACAGAAATGCACAATCTCTGAAAATTTCAACTGTCTAGCTATTACGGTTCTTGAGATACAGCCTGGTGACAGACGGACGGACGGACGGACAGCGAAGTCTTAGTAATAGGGTCCCGTTTTTACCCTTTGGGTACAGAACCCTAAAAAAGAGAAGTATTCGGAGACATGACACTTATTTTCACATGAGCAACAGTTTTGAAAAAGTACACAAATTCTCTCAGCCAAAAAAGCAAGAAAAGTTTTCTCCCACTGCAATTCCTTTTCCGTAGTATATCGATAGTCCTTTTCCCATGCATTGTAAAGGCACGCCGCGGCCGCGGAACCACAAAAAAAAAACTTTCTGTGCTACTTATTTTTAAAACGTACAAAATTTCATAAAATGTAAGCAAAAGTTGTAAATAAACACAACTCGCGTCACCGCTCAGCTCATTTGCTGAATAAATCACACACGAGAACGAATCGCGGGGAAGTCGCGGCCTTGATTGCTTGAAGACTTCATCTCGACGTTTGACGTAAAGACGAGAGAAGATTTTGTCGCGAAATAGGTAGTTGTGCTACAAATTGCAGTTCAAAGTCGCGAGCCGCTGTGACGTTTGATTGCGAGTCTGTCACTTTTGTCGCGCGTGTCATGCTACCAATACGCGAGAAAGCTCCAACTCGCGTCTATTTGTCTACTTGCGCCCTACTCGCGGCAAGATGTGCTAACCCTGCTGGCACGCCTCTGTGTCGCGCCGCCGGCTCGCCGCTGCCAGTTCGCGCCGGTGCACTGAGAGCTGTGTAATACAACGTCACGCCGCAAAACCGCCACCGCGCCGCGCTCTTCTATTTGTGCAGGCGTTTCGCCGCCTCCGCGCCGCCACAACCGCCGCCACGCTTTCGTCCCGGCCGGTTTTCTGTTTCTGTGCGAACTCTTTCATATAAGTTCGAATATTATAACCGGTACCACCTCCGCCCCGCTTCCCCGCCGCTGTCAGTGCGTTTTGAGCTTAAATCTGATATTGGCAAGTGGCTAAAAAAAGGATTGTTAATTTTGATAACAACTTATATACCAACATACGAACAGTGCAAGTCAAATAAAAGCTTTTTTAAGACTAAAAACTTTTCCAGCGCTCAATGGTTAAGGAGTACCTATTATAAAATGTCTTCATCGTATACAATATCTGACCCCTCTATCTTAAATATGGCACGCATTAAAAAAATCGTTTGCATTGTTACTTTACGAGTAAAAATACTAGGCCTTCGCCCCTCACTAAATGGCAGTGAAACCGTCGTTTGTCCTAAATGTGCTGGTGCCGCTATTTGGGTCACGTCGTTGTGATTATGACGTCATTTGCGACACTTTCAATGGGTCTGGTTAAAAAAATAGCTAATGATCTAATAGCTTGTCCTCATCTGAGCAACACCAAGGTCAGCTTTAGACGGTGGCCGGTGGCGTACTATCACAGCAAACATCACAGGCACAACAGTGAAAACCAAAAACGCCGACAGTATCATGGTGGACTGTAATTTATTTTATTTTATTTATTAGGCTCACAAAACAAGTTACAGCCATTTATAGACTCATAAGCTAAGGATTAACAATTTGAACCGGACCATAACTCTAGATATGTGTGCACAGAATGATTCTGCTGGTAAGTATGTATGATGTAGTTAAACAGTATAGCAATGAATCATTAAACACAACAAAGACATGACAACTAATGTAGTTCGACTGAATTTAAAATAATCACATTTTATTTAGATCAAAAAAGCGGAAAGGAGGATACGGACAGTTGCTTAAGCTTACATATAACATTCTTAATTTTATTTTTGAAAGGGTAGTCTGTTGTTAAAAATGGCTAATGATATGGATTCTTGGCAGCAGTATCGTTATACAATCGACACATTTTTTTGTCGATTTAGAAAATAACTACGGAAATACACAAGAATCTCGTGACACTTTAACCCTTTGAACGCCAAGAGCCTATAAAGTGGTCATGTGTCGTCGTGCCCACCACGCGAAAAACCACTAAAAGGGTCGGAGTGAGGGTGTACTTTGATTAAAAAAATAATAATTATGAATTGTTTTTATTGTTTCAAACGTTATATAATTTTTTGATACACGCAAAAACGGCTGAACAGATCAAGATGATTTTTTGTATACTAACAGTATATAATCTGGATTCACTTATAGTATACTTTTTGTCCCCGATAATCACCCTCAAAGGATGAAATCGGGGGTGCAAATATGGTCTATGAAACGGGGTGATTTAAATCCTCATACGCCATTCTAAGCTTTAAGTTTCAGCCAATTGGGAATATAACGGTGTGTCAATAAATTTAACTTAACCATAGCAGAATTTGACGTATTGTAAACAAGCTGACGTTTCGATATGTCAAAGCCGAAGTATCATAATTCCTTCTGATTGATGACGCTAATTTTGAGCATAACCTCTTAGCAATTAGGTATATTATTGCGTGTAAATCAAAATAAATTTGCGATACTTTGGAATTGTTTGTCTTCATATGCTTAAATACAAAAACAGCTGCTTCAATGCAGTCTTTTTATCGTCGGTGTACAATTTAATTTTGTCGTGTATTATTGTTTATGAGCCTTCACACTATATAAGTAATAACTGTTTGATATAAGAGATCCAGCCCAATCGTCAACATTGACGGTTGAAGCATCTTAGATCTATGCACAAAGTATATATACACTAAGAAAGAGATACCAGTGAAATACTCCACATAGATCGTAGCGCCGTTGTGTATTTAGTAAGAATAACCGCACGACGCTGCATCTCTGTCACTTCAATATGCAAGTGCGATAGAGATAGCACCCAGTGACATCTGGTACAAACAAGTTAAACTAACATTGCCATAGAAAAATTCGTACTTCGAGCTAAAAAGCCCCTAGATCTATGCTCATCCGTACATATAATAAAGCTGTAGAGGGTCGAAAATCTGTACATTGAAGATATTGAATAAATCAGTGAAGCCATTAGAGGGCCCTTGGCATCAAAACAGAACACATTTCAACATCTGTTTATATGTCTAAGCATTGTGACTCTCGGCCTTCAGCCTTCCGTGCATTGCCGCTCTGCTTCGGGCTTTCGGCCCTCAGCCTTACATGAGCGGACCGCTCTCTGTTGGCTACCTTGCCACTTTGTGTGAATGATCGGCATGAGGAGCCCGCTCTGTGTCTGCCTTTGGACTCGCATGCCTTGCCCCTCTGCATCAGGCCTTCGGCCCCACATAAGGAGCCCGCTCTGTTGGGACTCTCGGCCTTCGGCCTCGCGTGCATTGCCACTCTGCGTCAGGCCTTCGGGCCTACATAAGGAGCCCGCTCTGTTAGGTCGCTTCGTGCCACACGGCTCCGGGCCTTTAGCCCTCAGCCTTATAATTATAAGGATCCCGCTTTATGTGAATGCTCGGCCTTCGGACTCGCATGCCTTGCCACTCCATTTAAGCCCGTTAGTCATCAACTTTACATAAAAAATCCACTCTCCACTTTAATCATTGTAACATGTAATATTTTTACGGGCTTCATTCGTCAAGAATCGGTACATTTGATATTCTGAAATAAGCTTAATCATTCGTTTTGACAACTCCCGTTACAATCGGACACTTTTACTCGAAGTTGTAGACGATTATATATACCTGGGACAGACTGTCCACTTAGTTAGGTCCAACTTCGAGAAAGGGGTTCATCGTCGAATCCAACTCGACTGGGCAGCGTTCGGAAAGGTACGGCACATCTTTTCGTCCAATATTCCGCAGTGTCTCAAGACGAGGCTCCTTGACCAGTGTGTGTTGCCAGTGATGACATATGGCACGGAAACGTGGTCGCTTACTATAGGCCTCATAAGAAGGTCACCCAAAGAGCAATGAAGAGTGCTATGCTAGGAGTATCTCTGCGTGATCGCATCAGAAATGAGGCCATCCGCAGTAGAACCAAAGTAACCGACATAGCCCTCCGAACCGCTAAACTTAAGTGGCAGTGGGTGGGGCATATTGCACGTAGAACCGTTGGCCGTTGGGGAGGAAAGGTTTTCGACTGGCGACTACGCACCAGAAGGCGTGGCGTGGGTAGGCCCCCCACAAGGTGGACTGATGACTTAATTGGTAAAGGTCGCAGGTGTCCACTGAATGCGGATGGCAAAGGAACGGCCATTGTATCACTCTTTGGGGGAGGCTTATGTCCAGCAGTGGACGTCTTTCGGCTGATATGTTGATTCGTTTTGAAAAAAGGATCCCTATTAAAATTTGCCGTGCGCGGTAAAGAGCATGTCATATTGAATGTAATCATTTCTTAAGGGGGTGTAAAGAAGGGTGAAAGATTTATGGGAAAACAAATAATTCTAAAGCGAGAATGAGTCATACGCAGACGAAGTCGCGGGCAAAAGCTAGTATAAAAATATGCCTAAATTGAAGAATAAATAACTTGACTTTTTTTATTCTGTCTGCCCCTTGCTAGCCTCCAGGAAAAACATAGATAGATGCGGGGGAAGGTAGAAGTTTGTATGGGGGAGCGATAATTAAAACATAATTGAAATAGTTTAATCGTAATATTTTTTGTAAGGCGTAATAACGAGCTCTACGCGGACCGTCGCGGGCAAAAACTAGAATATATTTTTTATTTCCGGCAAACTGCTCAAATTGAATTATACGCAAGCACTCTTCGCTTGGCTCCGTGGAATTTTTTAATCGCAAGTTTCCAGGAATATTTCTCTAAATCTAATTTGCAAACTTTTGCAATATCGACTACGTTACGGCGAGATTCATACCTACATTGTATGAGTTCCTTTTAGGACCCCGCACGCGGAATAAGTATGATATTTGAGGGTCTAATGCCGAATTTCAATTTAACTGCATTTAATAATAAAATTTGTAATAAATACAGCGACATTCATTTACACTTTACGCTAAAATTAATAATTTGAGATCAGATACCTACTCGCAAGTTCCAACAGATGAATTCAATCAATTTCTTACCCGAAATTTTTAATTCGATTACTAGAAAACCGATTGTAATCAATGAATGTTATATGAATATGCTTTCAAAATAATTAAGTACGTGTACGGCCTGTTTAGCCTAGTTGGTAGTGACACTGCCTCCGAAGCTATTCGAATCCCGGCCAGGGCATTAATTGTGCATTTAGCACGGATTTTGTGTTTGGGTCTTGGATATTCGCTATGTATTTAAGTATGTATTTATCTATATAAGTATGTATATCGTCGTCTAGTACAAGCCATAGTACAAGCTTTGCTTAGTTTGGGACTAGGTCGATTTGTGTAAGATTGTCCCCCAATATTTATTTATTTTATTTACGTTGTAACCGCTTAAGATGAGGTCACCACCAGCCACCCAATTCGGTTGGCATGAAACTCTATATATTAATTAAAAATAAACCTCAGGGCGCCTTGCTGCTGGGAATTATTTCAAATAAAAATACAATCAATTCGGCAGTACAACTTATTTAATAAATAACAGTTCAGGTTCAATGGAGAGTAAAGCACTAAACAACATTAATACAGAAGTCCACTTAGTTCCACTGAGCTTATGGCCCTTTAGATCACAAAATATGGGTACACTGACCTTTTGTCGTAATCTTACACATTTATACACACACTGGTATTCCTCAGCGGCTGCAGTAAGGAAGCAGGTTCAGGTGGGCTTCATCAGCGTGAGGAACCACTCGCAGCATATGTGACACACGTAATTTAAGGTTGCATTTACTTATGCCACCTCTCCGAAGACCGGGGACGGAAGTGAAGATGTTGATAGACCAAAACTAAGGACCCCTAAGACAAAATGATGACCAAATGGTACTGACCTAAGGTTCCAAGCCTATTTTTAGACAAAGTAGATTTAAGCAATACTTACATAATTGGGATTTACTGCGTTTTAACTCGTTACACTGCCATTTCTAATGTTAATAAAATATACTTGGGCGTTATGGCCCTAAATTAATTTTAGACTCGCAAGTGGCTGACTGCGCCATTTTGGAATACTTTATTTTCCAATTCAAACAGGACGTCGACCGAACGGTTTCAGAGTTGTCGGTAAAAAGACACACCAGCGCGCGCCTTCTTAACTTGCGGTGACGAATTTTGGAACTAGAAACAAGTTAACCTGCTTTATTTATCGATTCAATAAGCTGTCCGTGCTTAGGCGAAGACATATCCGTGCGCTCCAATAGATGTCGCTACGGTACACGTAATAACAATTAAATATATTTGTTACAACGTATATCAAATTTTCGTTTGTCATAGATTTTGTATAACGACACACAATAATACAAAATAACAAATCTATTTTTTTTTTACCTATGGCTTAGTAGGAATCAAAATTAATTTGCAGGTAGGTGAGACATAAATTTAGTATAATTATTAAAGTCTTGCGGTTATTTTTCATTTTTACACCCTTTTTAAACAACAAAGGCCCACATGTACGATCACGTTGAACTACTGACGGTGGCACTTCGGAGTATTCCAATTAATTAGTTTAAAACCTTACATCTAACAATAAAGCTTAACAATATAATTAATTGATTACATGCCAACATACTCGTACATACATATTAGGGTTGCCTATTCAATCAATCAATCCATTTATTACATAGTTACATCAGATGACGCTTGACGCTTTGACGCTTTTGATATGCTTCATGAAACTCTCATTTACAACAAAGCTTTTACGAACAGCTAAATTTTATTTATTCAATTGAATTTAATGCAAATAACTACGCAAACGCAAATAACGCAGCTCTGAAAGCGGCTAAGTTGAAGTGGATGTGGACTGTTTATATCTGCCACATGCTGAATTAACTTACTCACAAAGCCTGGTCACAGGATTTGTACCCTGGTTCATATTTGTCTGAGGTGATTTGTTGTGACTCGAGTACTTAGCCCCGAACACATCACACACAGCCATATGTACAAACAAACATTGCAAGTTAAATAAAAGCTTGTAAAATAGCTGCATCTAAAAATACACAATCCACGAAACCTTTACTATGGGCTCAGCAAACACGACCGGAAGTGTAAGTTCGCCGCCATTTGCAATCCGCGCACGTCTCGCTGCTTCCGGCGCGCTCGCATCCAAATTATCTCTAAGCTACACTTTTGCAGCTTAGATGACAGCTAGTCCAGCGACGATCTTGTAGCCTACCTTTTGCTGACACTTTCCAAAAATATGAGCATTATTGGCTATTTTTGCAATTAAATTAGAATAACCATATAAAGTTAAAGGCTTCTGCACACAGAATTGTTGGCAACTCAACCAGCAAAATGGTCCTATAACTTAAACTTCTATCCCCAATAGTTTGTATAAACGTTGTATTAAAGTGTTAGCTGTGACAGATTGTTGTGTAAAAGCGCTAGGCTATATATAAGCCTTTTTGCTCTATAAGCTTATAGCTGCCAAACTGTCTTATTACTAATTGATGTAAAGGTTTACTTCAGCATTTTATAGAGCTACTATGGGCAGGTACTAAAGCAGGCTGTTATATGACCAGTACAGAGTCATATTACTTTAGAGGAGTGTTTTACATCGCCATCATGCAACTGTTTGGCGCAATTAAGGCACTCTGGAAACTTCTATAGTCATTGCGTTATAGCAGTGATTAGGATTCAACAATAGGGGGAAATGATGGTATTGCGGTTTTACAGATTACTGTTATAGTACCTACGTGGTACTGTAGGGGTTACAAAGACACTTTAATAGAGGGCTTTTGTTATATAGTCGAGTTTCAGGATGGGTTTATATGGCTTTACAGTGTTTTAATAGTTTTCAAATCGCTTTTATAATCTCATAGATGAAGCTGTCACCAAAATTGATATGACCGTTGATGATAGAACCGTTGTATAAGAGTTTTAATTGTTCCTTTATAATACAAGAGCGTTGTTGTTAAAAATGACAAGTAAAGGTAAACATATGCTACCTTTAAACGATGATTACGTTTTTAAATGACACGCTATCTCGCTTATAGAGACGTTATTTAATATTATTATTATTTGTCATATATTACTATTATCTGTAATAAAAATAATCTAACCCCGATTACTGTTTGTTAACTTAAATAAAATAAAAATATAAGGCCATATAATCGGCACGTTATTAAATGTGATACAATATTACATATATATATTAAAGAATGGATTTAAAATCGTGAAAAAGATTTAAACACAGTGGAACGTATAGAAGAGAAGTAAAATACTCTATTACTCGTAGAGTTAGCTGCAGGGAAACCATACAAACTGCTGTTCAGGAGGGTCACCCCTGAACAGTAGTTTGTATGCAGGAGGTCAGGTTTCTTTGCAGGGACTGTACATGAATCGGGTCACTTTGTACAGTTTCTGAACCATTTTCGACTAAATAAGCTGTACAATGAAGTTAACTTGTATCGTGCGTACTCTGACTTGGCTGGAAAAGGATTTTAAAGACGGTCTTTATTAAGTCTTCCGCCATCCTCTAGAATATAAGTAACGAGGTTTTCCACGTGGAACTCGTTCATATCGTGCCTTCATACAAATTTCCGCCCTCTAGCCCTCCATATTTACTCTTGGGGACATCCGGGTTGGAAACTATACTACGTCTTTACTCGGGATTCAAACTACCTCAATACCCAATTTTATGCTAATCGGTTCAGCGGTTTATAGTAGTAGCTATGTTGCAATCCCTTCGGCCGCGTACGTATCCGGAGCTTCGTAACCAGTTGCGATCGAATACTTTTTCAGCAGTGTACGGAACCAGTTGCGCTACGTATCCATAAAACAAAAAAATAACACAATTTTTTTGCATAATCATATAAAGATATGTAACTTAAAAAAACTAAAAAATATGTTTTCTTTATCGTCCTAAAGTAAAATAAAAGGTACAAATAGAACCCTAATATAAAAATAAAGAATAATATAGTTAACAACTATGTACCTTAACGCAGTAATTCATCTCATGACTAAAACGGCAATACTTATACCCGTACTTATTTCAAATTCCATGAAATCATTCTTGAAAAAAAATGTGTTTTTATACCACACCTTGCCAAAAAGCGCGTTTTTCCGCACGCTGCGCATGCTCAAAAACCCACTTTTCGGCCAAGTGGTGACGTAAAATAGTGTACAAAATACAGGTCGTAAAACAGAAAGCTCTCTCTCGCATATATATGACCCTCGCCTGCGGCTCGGGCCTCAAACATCTGCGATATCGGTCTTTCTTTGTTTTATAACCCTTGTATCGTAAATAGCTATTAAGCAGTATCGGAGTTTATGAACGATGCACTGTAAAAACAATAGCCAAGTAAGAATGTACTGTTTTACTTACAGTCAAAAACAACCATATTATTTTTAAGGTTTTATTACCATAATTAATGATTGCTATACCCTGCCAGATGCATGTTACTGTATTCCTAACAACTGTATTTTACCATGGTTGCAGTAAAGAATTATTATTAAATTATTATATTTATTCCCATACAACGGTTGGTTCGATAAGTAACCATAACATAACATAAGCAATTGTTAATTTGTAGGAGACTTTTCGGGAACCACTAGCATCGAGCTAGGTTTGGTCCTAATCTTTGCCCTTTCTTGTGCTATTGCAGTTGGTCCTATATAGATATTTGATCGTCTCTAGAAACTGGTTCTAGAGGTACCATAAAATAATGCCAAATACCATATTTTATAAACGTTTGTATACTGTATTCTTCCAGTAGACTCTGTAAATTTCGCATCGTTCAATAGTCATTAAAAGATATTAATAGGACTTTTACGGAGCAAATACTTCAGTTTTGTCATCCAAATAGGTACATACGTAGAAATACTTTATATATCACGGAGAATGTAACAAAGCGAAAAGCGCGTTTCACAGCACATGACCCCCAATTGTCTTTAAACAGCAAATATTGAAACACTCGCTGCGCTCGGGAGAGCAAATTTACATAGACAAGCGTTCATCTTTATGGATATTCCTTTTTACGATATTTGCCTTTTCGTTGGCTTTTGTTTTTAAATTACTACTTTCTCTCTAACTAACTACTCTAAAAAAAAAGATTCTATTTTGAATGTTATGTTATGATCAGTGATCGTAACTTATATAGCATTTTCGGTGCAGCGTAAGTGGTGTTAAAGGCGTTGGTATGGACAAATACAATTTAAACGGTTAATTAAGGTAAGGTAAAAGTAATATTAACGTTATTAACGCTAATGAATAAAAAAAAATCATTTATCCCTATTCCGTTAACACCACTATGCTGCACCGTAAATGTTACAAAAGTTACGATCACTGGTTATGATCCACGCATGTTGTTAGTACAGACGAATCGAAAATAAACAATTAAAAGTATGTATTTTATATTTATATTGTATATAGAAAACTCCCGTGCATTTCAGACAATTATTATACTCAGATCCATTAATGGATTTTAATAGATATGGAGCGATCTCTTCCAAACAACCTTTAGGTAGCAGCAGATCAAAAGAGAGTTGAGCCGTAATTGGTCACCAATTGCACACCTTGCGATGCATACACACGATCGGTGGCAGTACCCGGATGGGAGTTATTTATAACTACGTAACACTACCTCCCAACGCAATTAAAATCACTCACACTGTAACACTACCTCCCAACGCAATTAAAATCACTCACACTGTAACAACAATTTTATAATAGTATATATATATATTTTTTCAATGTGTCATACTATTAGCTAGTAAGTTTATTAACTATATTGTCCACGACTTCGGTGTCGATACAAACCCGATAGGGTTTAACGACACTTTTCTGTTAAACCAATGTATCAATTTTCTATTGTAAATAAAAACAAAAAAAAAAAACAAAAATTAACAAAAGGTAGTACTACAAAAATGCCAGCGGACAATAACCGTTGATGGCCTGCATCCATTTCCATTCACTACACCACACTGAAAACTGCAATCAAAGAGTAAAATACATACCTAAATGCCGAGACAGTAATCAATTTTTAACCAACCTCGTTCGTCACCGGAAGTCCCTATTCCGAAATTGTCGCTTTCAGATAAACCTGATTGTCGGGTACTCTGTTTGCAGCTGCTACGGGCTACATACAGTAAATACATGGCTACGGAACACATTCAGCGCCGGGAACCCGATTTTCGGGTACTCTCTGTAGGTAGCAGCTACGGGCTACATACCTGCGGTGAAAACATGGCTACGGTTTAGGTACGAGCCTGGCACGTAGCACTAGGCGGCAATTAGAGGCCATATTAGCCCAAGCACGTCCATTGCTGGACATAGGTCTCCCCCTATTTCATGGGGGGTAAATGCCATAATCGCCACGCTTAGCATGCGGGATGCAATACTGACGCCCGACTATAATTAAAGTCTGGTTATTATTCCCACGGAAAAAATGTAAACAATTGTGTTGCTGTTAACAAAGAACATTTCCAGTAATGAGGAGATTTATAATGTTCAGAGTTAATAGAAGAAAACGTCTTATTACAATAAAGTACACTTTAATTATGAAAGTCGAATTGATTTTGATGACGCAAATATTCATTTGTACAAAAATCCTCCGTTAGGTTTATAAAAAAATATAAAGACTGTTTTTATGTGCAGATTATTTTTTTGCACTGGTATCACTGCTGTGATACTCTGGGGTTGTTCATCTGTGGGTCGCTTGCTATATTTTTTTCATAATTCGAAGGGGTCTTTTATACAGTTATTTTTACTTATGATACTGGTGTGTCAGTATTGTCAGCAATAATCAGTATTGATTGGAGCATTTACACAGCAATAATTATCACGCGTTACTATTAAGTTGATATACTCTGTAATAGTCAACAATACCTTGTAACTATGGGGCCCTTTATACGCTAAGTATTATCGTAATACTGGTGTGTCAATATTATCGTGGTTTTCATAATTATATGGTTTTTGCTTCATTATTTATCAATATTCACTGTTACACGGTTATTATTATCACGCGATACGCTCATATCACGATCCGTCTCACGTGAATATTGATGAATCATGACGCAAAATCCAAACAACTTTGATAACCGTGATAATATTGACACCCCAGTATTGTGATAATATTAATCGGTAATAATTGCAAGAAACAGTGGTATACAAATAAAATATTGGGCAACTTATTTTAGTTTTAATTCGATCACAGAACCAGTAGCAATGGCGAAAATAGGTACACAAAATTAGACGGAGGGTGACAGATAATGTCGTGATATAATCGCAACGCGCGCGTTTAAAAGGACAGTATTATTGAAGCAACTCTCCTTAGGTGTACGGGGAGTCGCTTCAATAATACTGTCCTTCGCGGATTTCAAAATATCCGGATTTCCTCCAATTATATCACGATACTGCAATACTCGTCAATATTCACATATACACATATTATTGCATTACCGACCCGTGCTTTAAGAACCCCTGATATGTCACTTTGACAATGACATAACTTTGTTTACATTTTTTCCGTGGGAATAATAACCAGACCTTATTGCAGCCGAATATTTCACATCTCTGAGCCATAGACATAAGGGCTCCAAAGATAAATGAATTTGAGTAATCCGACAATTTTTTACGCATGTCAAACAACAGTGCATATCCAACCTGATTCATTGAGAGTCTATGTGTCTAAACGTGTCAGATTGATATCAGATTTACATTTTAACGGACATTATTCATAACCATAACGTTCAAACCAGTTGTAGCTGGAATGCCGTTCAATTCAATTTGTTTATATCTGTCACATTGCCAATACCACTTTTCTATTATTTCATACTCAACAAGTAATTTTTTTTTAAAAACACCGAATCCAAACTTTGCCAGACCCCATCCTCTTGGTATATAATTTGAGGAGTTCCTTATTTTTTGCTTAACCCCATCCTCTTGGTATATAATTTGAGGAGTTCCTTCGATTTTTCCAAGATCCCGTCATCAGATCCAGACTTGGTGACAATGGGACCAAGTAGAAGCCACACCCTATCAAACAAAAAAATAATTTTTGAAATCGGTCCACTAGTCTCCGAGGAATCGGTGAACATACATAAGATATATATATATATATTCCGACGAATTGAGAACCTCCTCCTTTTTTTAAGTCGGTTAAAAATGACAGTACCCTTTCTTGGCTGACTACACCACTAAAATTCCGGTTCAGAAAAATAAACGAAAAACTAAAGCGGTGATTCACATTCGCATATGAACGATTGCGCTCACCGAATGTAATTTTGATTCCAAATCAAATGTTTATTCCAATAACTCCCCTACCCGATGTCAATCAGCCCTATTCTGAAAGCACTCGACAAATTAACGAGCGAGCGACATTGATTTCAGCGTTTGATTGATTTATGTGACGCTTGCGTCTTTGTTAGGCAACCATTGTTTTCGCGATTTGTTAAGTGGAGGAAATTGAATGTGTTCGACAAAACTTCATTTTCTTGGAATGTACTATTGTTTGAATTTTATACCACTCATTTAATTTACAATGCTATTTTGCTATTTACCCAACCGGAGGATCTATTTAACTCAACCTGACGACCACATCAGTGTAGTTGGTAGTGACATTGCCTACGAAGCTGGTACCCTCGGGTTCTAATCCCGGTCAGGACATGTATTTGTGTGATGACCACGTGTATTGTTTCTGAATCTCGGATGTTTTCTATGTGTTTAAGTATTTATCTATATCTATAGTCAGTTAAATTTGACGGTCGCGACTTTGGCTTAGTTGGTAGTGACCGTGCCTACGAAGCCGGAGGTCCTGGGTTCGAATCCCGGTCAGGGCATTATCTGTGCATTTATCGCGAGTATTGTTCCTGAGTCTTGGATGTTTCCTATGTATTTATCTATATAACTATATATATAGTCGTCTAGTACTTATAGTACAAACTTTGCTTAGTTTGGGACTAGGTCGATTTGTGTAAGATTGTCCCCCAATATTTATATTTATTTATAACTTATGCCTATTAGGCACCTGGCACCAAGAGGGGCCACTTCATCCGCTCCAACCAAGGGCCGGCCCTCAGAGCGACTGACAGATAAGTTGTCAAATAACTCTCTTCCCCGATGTTTCAGGGGGTTTAGGTACTATCAGATGAGATCGGATTGAAAATATATATCTTGCATTCTCAAATTAGAATGTTTCAAAGTATTTTGGGCCCTAGTTTTCACTCGCGACGAGCTAACATCACAGAATATTTCATGGTACAGTCGACTACAGTAAAATTTACAATAGATGTTTTTCACCTTAGGTCCCAAAATGCAAACAATTACATACAGAAAGGTTATCCACCGACCAAACCGCTGTTTGACAACCATAAAATACGGAATCATGCTATTCCGATCAACTCCGATGTTAGTAGAGTTCGAGTTAATTAACACCCGAGGCTGTGTGAGGAACAGGCCTGCTGATGTGTCAGAATATACACCCAAAAATTGAAATCAAATCTAAATGTTAAACAGATGCCTAAGATTGGCCCACCTTTTCTTACGTTGGGGGAATGCCTTGACGCACCGTTCGCCCGGACGAAGGGAGATCGGACGAGTATGTGGGAATCCTGGGCAAAAGGTCCAGACTTTCCACTGAACCCCCAACGATTGTCCAACAATGTCACTTATAGGGCCAAAGGTTCGCTTGACGCATTTTAATAAGGCAGAGGCGATTTAGCAACCACATACGTGTCAATAGAATTTCAATCTTAGTTCTACGATTTAAGGTTCAATTAAGATTGTATTTCCGTAAAAAGAGTTGTCTTGAAATTAATCACCAAAACGTAACTATTTTGTACATATATGTGGGATTGGTACTTTTTGAATAGCTGTGTAAGGTGCTGGCTGCTAGATGATGGATAAAGGACGTTCGAATGTAGTTTGAATTGTTTTGGAATGGCGAATGATCTGACGTATGATAGAGTATGAAAGAAGCGTTGGACGGTGAACGATGTTTTAATATAGCTGTAAATAAATTGAAGATTTTTTACAGTTATTCATTGTTTTCCTGCGCCGCTCCTACATTTTGGGGGCTCGTCCGGGATCGCAACGTCAGGATGAACGAATACTGAAAATATAACCCTAGACAAATACGGCGATGAAAGAAGAAAATATTCAAGAAGACGACAAAGATTAAGAAGACGGACGACGAAGAAGTTAAGACGAATTTAATAGGTACGTGAGAAGACGGAAGACGAGACATGAATAGGCTACATGAAATTATGACATTGCGTGTTTTTACTGCAGAAAACGATTACGATGTGCAGATGTTTATAGAGGATGTAGAGAAAAAAGCATATTTATACGGATGGACGCCGAGGCATCAATTCCTGATAGCGAAGAAAAGGTTCTTCGGCACGGCGGCGCTGTGGCTACGGGCGGAGCTTGCGGAGGAAGAACCACTCGACAGTTGGCAAGATTTGAAGTTAGCCTTGCTAAGTGAATTCTGCGGGGATACCTCTGAAATACATGAAAGAAAGAAAGACAATGGCGACAGATTTGTAAATCATGAGATTCATGAGTATCGTGACATCCACGATGATAACGATGACAGTTTGATACGATACGACGCGCATCCGACCGCGCAAGTGACAACTTTCGATGATTCGACGAAGGAGTTCGAAACAATAAAAGAAGCCAATTTATCAATGTCAATCAATGCGATGTGTCACATGGAAATTAAATGCCAAACTGTCGACGAGAGTTGCAAAATCAAAGAATGTGGAGGAATAGGCGAAAGCAGAACTCAAGTCGTACCTGAGGAGCAGCGGTGGGGCGACATTCGCAAAACTGACGAAAATATGCAGGATATGTGGGGATTTCGACAGCAGAGGTGGGAAGATTTACGTGCGCGTGTAGCCTGCCACATTTTCTCAAAGTCCGCTGGACCCAAGATTCGACTCACGGAGGACAGTTCTCGTAAAGAAGGCTTCTATTACACTGACACGGGCACGGCGAAGACCTACGACGGAACAACGGCGCTACTACGACGCGACGCAGCGACGGCATCAATTACAATGTGTTATGTGTTTTTATGTGTTTGGAAGTATTGGTTTTATGTGTACGGTGTATTTATGATTACTTGATGGTTTGATGTATTTTTTATATGACGTTGTATATAGGGTGTGTTGTAAGTGACGATGTATGTAAGATGTGGATGCTGGTGATGGGTAAGTGCGGTGTCTGAAGGTGCGTGACTGAGGGACCAGATCATGATTGCAGGATTGGCCGAGTGTGGGATTGGTACTTTTTGAATAGCTGTGTAAGGTGCTGGCTGCTAGATGATGGATAAAGGACGTTCGAATGTAGTTTGAATTGTTTTGGAATGGCGAATGATCTGACGTATGATAGAGTATGAAAGAAGCGTTGGACGGTGAACGATGTTTTAATATAGCTGTAAATAAATTGAAGATTTTCATTGTTTTCCTGCGCCGCTCCTACATATATTTCATTTATTGTAAAGCCTTCTAGATTGGCGGTGCCTTTTTAAGGGAGAGCGCCCCGTCTTTACCAAATTAGTGCTCCGGTTTGGCGTTGGCACTTTCTGTTCTGTGCCATCTGACCTTCCACCCCAGAGGGCAAACTAGACCTTCTTGAGATTACACCACTGATTTCCTTCACTTAAGCTTACCGCCAGCCCCTATCCTGAAAGCGCACGACAAATTAACGACCGAGCGACATCGATTTACTGCGTTTGATTTATGTGACGCTTTGTCTCTTTGTTTGGCGGCCATTGTTGGATTGTAGGTACTTCTATTGGAATCACGAAATGAGTTTTGGGCAATGAGATCTTTGAAGTTTCTAACGATCACGGTATGACTCTGATTCAGAGTATTACGACTAGACGACATGTTTGCAAATATATTGTGTATCAACAAGGCGCTATTTCCGTAATAATGCAATTATTAAACATCCTTATTGACATCAACAAAGAGGGATCTCTTCTTGAGAAAAGCATTTTTATGTAACACTTTTGGAGGTATTTTTTAAATTCGTCACAGCCAGCTTATAGTATGAGGTCTTTGTAAACATGTTGTCTAATCGAAATTATGCTCAGTAAAGTTGTAGATTACAAATGTAGGTAGTAGTGACGTGGCCTCCATACAATTTGGTTTCTAGTGGTATTGGTGTTTATTTGATGACACTAATCGACACAATGACAATTTTTCCATAAATAAATAAGCATTAAAACAAAGCCATCTAGCTATTATACAAACCGTCTTACAGTTCTGAATACCACGTCGTTTCCATTTCTAAATTCAAATAAAAATGTAAAATAAATTGCACCGTGAAACGAGGTTATTCAAATTCGGAGTTCAAAACAAATTAAATTTAAATATCGAATAGGGCTGAACGCAGTGCCAATATAACTGTCATTGTCAGTCACTTTTAGTTCGGAATTTGATTAAAGTGACTAAAAGTAGTTCTTAACCGAATTCAGACAAAAGATGAGGTTTTCAATTCATCGGAATATTTATTTTCCGCAAGTCGACATCCAACGTACCTATTTTGCGTGACAGGGGTGGCACTACTCTAACCACCGTAACTCCTGTATGAAGTTCAGTAATGCTTTGATATAGTTTACTGTTTAGTGTGTTCGGAGTTCCTATGTACTTTTTTTCTCTATACTTCTACCTGCTAGCAGTCCAGAAGAACATGTCTAGACGTCTCCTCTGCCTCCATGCATGCCCTACACATGGGCTGTCTGTGATGCCTAGGTTGTAGAGAAGTTTTATGTCCTGTTATTATTCCTACTACTTTACGTAGTTGGAATGTGTATCCTTAGTAGTTTAGTTGTGAGTTTTTGATCTTGTTCCAACAGTATTGCTTTAGTCTGTCTACATATTGTGTCTATCTCTTCCCAGTACCTTTGATACGGTAGCAGTGGCGGCTGTTGGATAGTCTATGGCTCACAATGTACATGAATAGCCACCTTTATTACATTTTAGCGCTATGGCAATTTTACAACTGTCAAACTCTCTTCCCTTCCAACTCCATCACTGATCGGCGACACAGGTCGTATTTTATATTAAATAATATTTTATCACATCTGACGATATTTTCGGTGTGCTGTTATTTAAGAATACAACGTGCTGAAAAAGGAACCTTGGCTTTTTACTTCCTTGCTGGACATACCACACACCACTCCGATTCACAACCTCGAACAGGTTATGGGCCCAGACCTATCAAGATTAAACCCAAAAACATCGCGCTGTGGTATCGTTAAATTCCAGCAGGAAGACCAAGGTAATAAACGGAATAAAGTGCTGCAACAAGAATTATCCTTATTTTTGAATATTTTACAACAGCACTATGGCAAACGTGGTCGAGCATGCCCCGAATCCTGTCGTCTTGGGCGGTGCGGCAGCCATCGAGAAGCTGGATGGCACTAATTATCACAGCTGGAAATTCACCGTAAAAATGTTATTAATTTGCGAAGGTGTTTGGGATCTGGTCAATCGAGAAGATGTTGAAGCTCTCACTAATGCTGATGCTGTGCGCGATCAACGCGCGCTGGCTCGCATTTGTCTAAATGTTAAACCGGCTTTTTACCAATATGTCCGGAATGCTAGAACAGCCAAGGAAGCATGGAAGAACTTGGCTGATGTATTTGAGGACCGGGGGTTATATCGGCGAGTGCTCCTGCTCCGGCAACTCCATCGGGTGGATTTTACAGAACATACAGACATGACTCAATATATAGATCATGTAATGTCATTAGTGCACCAGTTGGAAGACATCGGTAGAACTGTTGATGATCAAGAAATAGCTGAGATTCTCCTTAGCGGTCTACCAGCTGAGTATGACACGCTGGTCTCAAATCTTGAAACTTATTGTATATCTTCGGACAAACTGCAAAGCGATTTGGTGCGAACTCGTCTACTCCAAGAAGCCCAAAGGAAATCTGCTACAAATGGGTCTTCAACTTCAGCGTTCATCACAGGAGAAAAGCCTAAATGTACCTACTGCCACAAGATAGGGCACACTAAGCCCAAATGTTTTAAGCTTAAGCGCGAGCGAAGACAGAAGAAAAAGGATGCTGAACCTAGTATGAAAGCCTTCTTCGCTGAGGATAGCTCCCAAATCTATGTGGACAGTGGTGCCTCATCACATCTAGCAAACAACAGTGCAGTGCTCAGAAACTTAAAGGACACTAAGGACAACAATATTTGTCTTGCAAATAGTGAAACTATGACAAGCTCACAAATAGGGGACTTGAACATTACCATGAATGGGCAGGTGAGAACCTTTAAGAATGTTTTGTTAGTTCCAAACTTGTCGGCCAATTTGCTTTCTGTGTCCAAATTATGTAAAGATGGCCATTCTATTCTCTTTAATAAAGATGGGTGTTACATGTATGATAAGGATAGTCCAATTAAAGCACCTGGCAACTATATAGCCTTAGCTAAATGTGTAAATGGTATTTATAAATTGTGTGACGTGAATGCTGCTCAAAAGGCTTTTTTCAAAGCCGCTTTGGTCATACTTGATTCAACATACATTATTTACGTGACGTCAGTGATGAAATGACAAGTATGGCAAAAGTGGTATACACTTACTGCAAGGGGTTGCGCTCAAGAACACAAATAGCGCACGCTTCAGTATACCTTTGCTTTTAAAGAAAAATTATAAATGTTAAGGTAGGTGCTTTTTTGCTCCGGGTTGCCCAGCGAAAATTCTTACGCGCCGCTGTTCGAGGTTGTGAATCGGAGTGGTGTGTGGTATGTCCAGCAAGGAAGTAAAAAGCCAAGGTTCCTTTTTCAGCACGTTGTATTCTTAAATAACAGCACACCGAAAATATCGTCAGATGTGATAAAATATTATTTAATATAAAATACGACCTGTGTCGCCGATCAGTGATGGAGTTGGAAGGGAAGAGAGTTTGACAGTTGTAAAATTGCCATAGCGCTAAAATGTAATAAAGGTGGCTATTCATGTACATTGTGAGCCATAGACTATCCAACACTTCCCCTCTAGGGCACACAATAGGACTCAAAAAGCACACATAGAGTCAAGAAATAACAATTAGATATAATGGCAGAACTCTATATGAAACATAAATAAGACTCTACAACTACATATACAAATGAGATGACTCTACATTTAACTTTATAATTTACAACAAACTTGTCGAGTTTTAAAGTAAACAGAAATGCAAGTCAAAATATACAATGCCTACTTATGTTATACTATATATATGCATGCTCTAGTTATTATAATTAAGCTTCACAAACATTCATAGCTTTTGTAAAATCATGATGCTTTACTCTACATAAAGGTTTGGTTAACACATCGGCAATCATTTTATTTGTAGATAAATATTCTATTTTAATGACATTATTTAATATCAAATCTTTTACATAGTGATATCTTATGTCGATGTGTTTAGTACGTTTGTGATAATATTGTTTTGCTTGTAAAAGCTTTTGGGCGCTTTGATTATCATTATAAACAATTCAATGAACTTGTCCAGGTAATATCTCTGATAACAAATTTTTAATGAAAGATATATCTTTACACACATCACTAATAGCGAGATATTCTGATTCTGTGGATGATAGTGAGACACATCTTTGTTTACGGGACTCCCAATTAACTGTATTTCCCCCTAATTTAATGACATACCCAGTATAGGATTTCCTGTCTGTGATATCATTGGCCCAGTCTGCGTCAGTATAAGCACACAAAGACCAATTCATTCCTTTATGGAAACATAAAGAATATTGAATTGTACCTGCCAAATAACGCAAGATCCTTTTAGCTGCTAACCAATGTGACCTATCGAAACAGTTGTTAAATTGGCTAAGTTGACTACATGCAAATGTTATATCTGGTCGTGAACACACACTTAGATATAACAAACAACCTAGCAATTGTCGATAGTTATAGACTTCATCCTGCAAACAGTCATTGGTTTCAGGTTTTATAAGTTTACAGTTAACTTCCATAGGTGTGGCCACGGCCTTACAGTTTTCCATACCAAAACGAACAAGTAGCTTTCTAATATATTCGCTCTGATCGAGCGTTAATGTTCCCTTTTCTCTATTTCTGTGAACGTTTATACCTAAACAGCTTTTAAGTGCACCCAAGTTTTTAACATTAAATTTATTTTCTAAAATTCTTAATAAACTATACTTGTGTGAGCTGTTGCGACTGTAGAATACATAAAAATCATCAACATATAAAGCCAAAATTATTATGTCATCCTTGTCACCTTTTACATAAACACAAGGTTCACATTTCGACTGTCTGAAATTATGTTCAGTAAGTAAATTATGTATTTTACAGTTCCACATTCTACTTGCCTGCTTAAGGCCATAAATGCTTTTTCTTAATAAACAAACCTTATTATTGTTATCATTACTGAAGCCGGTAGGCTGCTCCATATACACAGTCTCATTCAGTTCAGCATTTAGAAAAGCTGTAGCCACATCTAAATGGTCTTTATTTAAGTCTAATTGATTTGCTATACAAAACAAAATTCGCATTGTCGAGTGACGTACAACAGGAGCGAATGTTTCGTTATAATCAATGCCTTCACGTTGTGTAAAGCCTCTGGCAACCAATCGCGCCTTGTAACGATCAAATTGACCAGACGCGTCATACTTTGTTTTAAAGACCCATTTACATTTAATAACGTTTTTATCAGTGGGTCTATCCACAATTTCCCAGACATTGTTACTAACTAGAGCATCATACTCATTTTTCATGGCTTCTAACCATTGTTGGCTGTTAGAGCCATTAATTGCTTCCTCATATGTGATAGGTTCCTCGATTGATGGTGAGAGGCCATGAGCGAGCAGAGACATGTCAGACATGTCATAGTCTAAATATCTCGCAGGAGGTACATTACGTGTCGCGCGAACAGACCGATGTGGTGGAGTAACGGTCACAGGACGAGTCACTTCACCATCTCCAGCTGACACAGGCGAAGACGGACTCATAGACAGAGTGCCGACGGTGCCTACAGATGAATCAGCCGGTCCAGAGTCGTCGCTGCTTCCAGTGCAGTACACCTCGGACTCTCCACCTGAAATCGACATAGAATTCTTGTCAGATACATTCAAATTATTACTTTCCAATTCATTATCATCATTATTTAAAATTTCATTGTTTAAAATATCATCATTTAAAATATTATCATTTAAAATTTCATTGTTTAAAATATTATCATTTAAAATATCATTGTTTAAAATATTACTATTATCTAAGTTTATTCGAATTTCATTCTGACTAGAATTATTACTATCACAGGTTGCTTCCTTCTCAACATCACTGTAAGTTAAAATAAAATCACTTTCTGACAGTTCTTGCAAAGGTTTTTGAATAGGATTATAGAATCTATTCTCAATAAAAGCAATGTTACGAGATTTTATGACTTTTGTGGGGTCCAAAGGGTCAGCTAAGCGATATCCCTTTGATGTGTCACAGTAGCCCACAAAAATGTATTCTTTAGCTTTGGCATCCAATTTATCCCTCCGATGCTGAGGTACAAGAGAAAAAGCAGTACAGCCAAAAACTCTGAGATGGCGGAGGTTGACTTTCTTGCCAGACCACACCTCCTCAGGTATACGTCCAGCCAAAGCTGATGTGGGAGATCTATTCTTTAAATATATAGCAGTCATAGCTGCTTCTCCCCAAAATCGTTTGCTAAGACCGGAGTGCTGTAACATGCATCGTACCTTATCAAATATACTTCTATGAGATCTCTCAGAAATGCCATTTTGAGCTGAGCAATAAGGAATGGTTGTCTGGTGAATAATACCTTGTTCATTTAAATATTTAGTAAATTTAGAACTAGTATATTCGCCTCCATTGTCCGAACGTAAGCAAAGAACTGGCAAATTTAACTGTTTTTCTACAAGGGCCTTAAAATGTATAAAACAATCAAATACCTGAGATTTGTTGTTAATAATGTATCCAAATGTCTTCCGGCTGAAGTCATCCGTGAAAGAGACCAGGTATCTTCCTCCTCCATAGCTTGCCTCTGGCATTGGGCCGCAGACGTCACTATGCACCAGCTGCAGCGGTTGTGTTGTTTTGGTGGTGCTTGCCTTCGGGAAAGGTTCGGCCGAAAGCTTCCCCTTAAGACAAGCCTCACACTTCTTCAATTCTTCATGGTTCTGAAACAGCACACCACATGCATCCCGTAATCTAGACATACCTGCTAGGTGCAAATGTCCAAGGCGGTTATGCCATAATTCCATCATTGATGGGGCAGAGGCAGCGACTGCAGCACTCGGTGACACCTGCCTAGTTTGCAGGTTCAAAGAGTGCATCCTATTAGGTTCATACCTGCTTTCCCTACATACTTCCCCACATAATTTATAAATACCATTTACACATTTAGCTAAGGCTATATAGTTGCCAGGTGCTTTAATTGGACTATCCTTATCATACATGTAACACCCATCTTTATTAAAGAGAATAGAATGGCCATCTTTACATAATTTGGACACAGAAAGCAAATTGGCCGACAAGTTTGGAACTAACAAAACATTCTTAAAGGTTCTCACCTGCCCATTCATGGTAATGTTCAAGTCCCCTATTTGTGAGCTTGTCATAGTTTCACTATTTGCAAGACAAATATTGTTGTCCTTAGTGTCCTTTAAGTTTCTGAGCACTGCACTGTTGTTTGCTAGATGTGATGAGGCACCACTGTCCACATAGATTTGGGAGCTATCCTCAGCGAAGAAGGCTTTCATACTAGGTTCAGCATCCTTTTTCTTCTGTCTTCGCTCGCGCTTAAGCTTAAAACATTTGGGCTTAGTGTGCCCTATCTTGTGGCAGTAGGTACATTTAGGCTTTTCTCCTGTGATGAACGCTGAAGTTGAAGACCCATTTGTAGCAGATTTCCTTTGGGCTTCTTGGAGTAGACGAGTTCGCACCAAATCGCTTTGCAGTTTGTCCGAAGATATACAATAAGTTTCAAGATTTGAGACCAGCGTGTCATACTCAGCTGGTAGACCGCTAAGGAGAATCTCAGCTATTTCTTGATCATCAACAGTTCTACCGATGTCTTCCAACTGGTGCACTAATGACATTACATGATCTATATATTGAGTCATGTCTGTATGTTCTGTAAAATCCACCCGATGGAGTTGCCGGAGCAGGAGCACTCGCCGATATAACCCCCGGTCCTCAAATACATCAGCCAAGGAAGCATGGAAGAACTTGGCTGATGTATTTGAGGACCGGGGGTTATATCGGCGAGTGCTCCTGCTCCGGCAACTCCATCGGGTGGATTTTACAGAACATACAGACATGACTCAATATATAGATCATGTAATGTCATTAGTGCACCAGTTGGAAGACATCGGTAGAACTGTTGATGATCAAGAAATAGCTGAGATTCTCCTTAGCGGTCTACCAGCTGAGTATGACACGCTGGTCTCAAATCTTGAAACTTATTGTATATCTTCGGACAAACTGCAAAGCGATTTGGTGCGAACTCGTCTACTCCAAGAAGCCCAAAGGAAATCTGCTACAAATGGGTCTTCAACTTCAGCGTTCATCACAGGAGAAAAGCCTAAATGTACCAACTGCCACAAGATAGGGCACACTAAGCCCAAATGTTTTAAGCTTAAGCGCGAGCGAAGACAGAAGAAAAAGGATGCTGAACCTAGTATGAAAGCCTTCTTCGCTGAGGATAGCTCCCAAATCTATGTGGACAGTGGTGCCTCATCACATCTAGCAAACAACAGTGCAGTGCTCAGAAACTTAAAGGACACTAAGGACAACAATATTTGTCTTGCAAATAGTGAAACTATGACAAGCTCACAAATAGGGGACTTGAACATTACCATGAATGGGCAGGTGAGAACCTTTAAGAATGTTTTGTTAGTTCCAAACTTGTCGGCCAATTTGCTTTCTGTGTCCAAATTATGTAAAGATGGCCATTCTATTCTCTTTAATAAAGATGGGTGTTACATGTATGATAAGGATAGTCCAATTAAAGCACCTGGCAACTATATAGCCTTAGCTAAATGTGTAAATGGTATTTATAAATTGTGTGGGGAAGTATGTAGGGAAAGCAGGTATGAACCTAATAGGATGCACTCTTTGAACCTGCAAACTAGGCAGGTGTCACCGAGTGCTGCAGTCGCTGCCTCTGCCCCATCAATGATGGAATTATGGCATAACCGCCTTGGACATTTGCACCTAGCAGGTATGTCTAGATTACGGGATGCATGTGGTGTGCTGTTTCAGAACCATGAAGAATTGAAGAAGTGTGAGGCTTGTCTTAAGGGGAAGCTTTCGGCCGAACCTTTCCCGAAGGCAAGCACCACCAAAACAACACAACCGCTGCAGCTGGTGCATAGTGACGTCTGCGGCCCAATGCCAGAGGCAAGCTATGGAGGAGGAAGATACCTGGTCTCTTTCACGGATGACTTCAGCCGGAAGACATTTGGATACATTATTAACAACAAATCTCAGGTATTTGATTGTTTTATACATTTTAAGGCCCTTGTAGAAAAACAGTTAAATTTGCCAGTTCTTTGCTTACGTTCGGACAATGGAGGCGAATATACTAGTTCTAAATTTACTAAATATTTAAATGAACAAGGTATTATTCACTAGACAACCATTCCTTATTGCTCAGCTCAAAATGGCATTTCTGAGAGATCTCATAGAAGTATATTTGATAAGGTACGATGCATGTTACAGCACTCCGGTCTTAGCAAACGATTTTGGGGAGAAGCAGCTATGACTGCTATATATTTAAAGAATAGATCTCCCACATCAGCTTTGGCTGGACGTATACCTGAGGAGGTGTGGTCTGGCAAGAAAGTCAACCTCCGCCATCTCAGAGTTTTTGGCTGTACTGCTTTTTCTCTTGTACCTCAGCATCGGAGGGATAAATTGGATGCCAAAGCTAAAGAATACATTTTTGTGGGCTACTGTGACACATCAAAGGGATATCGCTTAGCTGACCCTTTGGACCCCACAAAAGTCATAAAATCTCGTAACATTGCTTTTATTGAGAATAGATTCTATAATCCTATTCAAAAACCTTTGCAAGAACTGTCAGAAAGTGATTTTATTTTAACTTACAGTGATGTTGAGAAGGAAGCAACCTGTGATAGTAATAATTCTAGTCAGAATGAAATTCGAATAAACTTAGATAATAGTAATATTTTAAACAATGATATTTTAAATGATAATATTTTAAACAATGAAATTTTAAATGATAATATTTTAAATGATGATATTTTAAACAATGAAATTTTAAATAATGATGATAATGAATTGGAAAGTAATAATTTGAATGTATCTGACAAGAATTCTATGTCGATTTCAGGTGGAGAGTCCGAGGTGTACTGCACTGGAAGCAGCGACGACTCTGGACCGGCTGATTCATCTGTAGGCACCGTCGGCACTCTGTCTATGAGTCCGTCTTCGCCTGTGTCAGCTGGAGATGGTGAAGTGACTCGTCCTGTGACCGTTACTCCACCACATCGGTCTGTTCGCGCGACACGTAATGTACCTCCTGCGAGATATTTAGACTATGACATGTCTGACATGTCTCTGCTCGCTCATGGCCTCTCACCATCAATCGAGGAACCTATCACATATGAGGAAGCAATTAATGGCTCTAACAGCCAACAATGGTTAGAAGCCATGAAAAATGAGTATGATGCTCTAGTTAGTAACAATGTCTGGGAAATTGTGGATAGACCCACTGATAAAAACGTTATTAAATGTAAATGGGTCTTTAAAACAAAGTATGACGCGTCTGGTCAATTTGATCGTTACAAGGCGCGATTGGTTGCCAGAGGCTTTACACAACGTGAAGGCATTGATTATAACGAAACATTCGCTCCTGTTGTACGTCACTCGACAATGCGAATTTTGTTTTGTATAGCAAATCAATTAGACTTAAATATAGACCATTTAGATGTGGCTACAGCTTTTCTAAATGCTGAACTGAATGAGACTGTGTATATGGAGCAGCCTACCGGCTTCAGTAATGATAACAATAATAAGGTTTGTTTATTAAGAAAAAGCATTTATGGCCTTAAGCAGGCAAGTAGAATGTGGAACTGTAAAATACATAATTTACTTACTGAACATAATTTCAGACAGTCGAAATGTGAACCTTGTGTTTATGTAAAAGGTGACAAGGATGACATAATAATTTTGGCTTTATATGTTGATGATTTTTATGTATTCTACAGTCGCAACAGCTCACACAAGTATAGTTTATTAAGAATTTTAGAAAATAAATTTAATGTTAAAAACTTGGGTGCACTTAAAAGCTGTTTAGGTATAAACGTTCACAGAAATAGAGAAAAGGGAACATTAACGCTCGATCAGAGCGAATATATTAGAAAGCTACTTGTTCGTTTTGGTATGGAAAACTGTAAGGCCGTGGCCACACCTATGGAAGTTAACTGTAAACTTATAAAACCTGAAACCAATGACTGTTTGCAGGATGAAGTCTATAACTATCGACAATTGCTAGGTTGTTTGTTATATCTAAGTGTGTGTTCACGACCAGATATAACATTTGCATGTAGTCAACTTAGCCAATTTAACAACTGTTTCGATAGGTCACATTGGTTAGCAGCTAAAAGGATCTTGCGTTATTTGGCAGGTACAATTCAATATTCTTTATGTTTCCATAAAGGAATGAATTGGTCTTTGTGTGCTTATACTGACGCAGACTGGGCCAATGATATCACAGACAGGAAATCCTATACTGGGTATGTCATTAAATTAGGGGGAAATACAGTTAATTGGGAGTCCCGTAAACAAAGATGTGTCTCACTATCATCCACAGAATCAGAATATCTCGCTATTAGTGATGTGTGTAAAGATATATCTTTCATTAAAAATTTGTTATCAGAGATATTACCTGGACAAGTTCATTGAATTGTTTATAATGATAATCAAAGCGCCCAAAAGCTTTTACAAGCAAAACAATATTATCACAAACGTACTAAACACATCGACATAAGATATCACTATGTAAAAGATTTGATATTAAATAATGTCATTAAAATAGAATATTTATCTACAAATAAAATGATTGCCGATGTGTTAACCAAACCTTTATGTAGAGTAAAGCATCATGATTTTACAAAAGCTATGAATGTTTGTGAAGCTTAATTATAATAACTAGAGCATGCATATATATAGTATAACATAAGTAGGCATTGTATATTTTGACTTGCATTTCTGTTTACTTTAAAACTCGACAAGTTTGTTGTAAATTATAAAGTTAAATGTAGAGTCATCTCATTTGTATATGTAGTTGTAGAGTCTTATTTATGTTTCATATAGAGTTCTGCCATTATATCTAATTGTTATTTCTTGACTCTATGTGTGCTTTTTGAGTCCTATTGTGTGCCCTAGAGGGGAAGTGTTGGATAGTCTATGGCTCACAATGTACATGAATAGCCACCTTTATTACATTTTAGCGCTATGGCAATTTTACAACTGTCAAACTCTCTTCCCTTCCAACTCCATCACTGATCGGCGACACAGGTCGTATTTTATATTAAATAATATTTTATCACATCTGACGATATTTTCGGTGTGCTGTTATTTAAGAATACAACGTGCTGAAAAAGGAACCTTGGCTTTTTACTTCCTTGCTGGACATACCACACACCACTCCGATTCACAACCTCGAACAGCGGCGCGTAAGAATTTTCGCTGGGCAACCCGGAGCAAAAAAGCACCTACCTTAACATTTATAATTTTTCTTTAAAAGCAAAGGTATACTGAAGCGTGCGCTATTTGTGTTCTTGAGCGCAACCCCTTGCAGTAAGTGTATACCACTTTTGCCATACTTGTCATTTCATCACTGACGTCACGTAAATAATGTATGTTGAATCAAGTATGACAAAAGCGGCTTTGAAAAAAGCCTTTTGAGCAGCATTCACGTCTAAACTTAATTAAATTATTTACAATTAAATAACTGACGAAAACAAAAAAAAACCTACAAACGGAACAACGATTATTAATGCAAGCTACCTTGTAGATCTAAATTCCACTGGTTAAAAGATTAATTAATTATTTATGCACTAATCTTATCAAAACAACAAATCAAAACACCATACATTCATACTATTCGTATTCGTAGAGTAACCGGACAAATGTAAACTCTGTACTGCCACCCCATTCCGATATCCACCCAAGAATCCAAAAAACGGGCACTTTCGTTGCGAAATTCTCGGCTAGTAATTAAATTATTGAGCTTCAAACTTGGATAAATCATTTATTTATGTACAACGAAAATATATACAAGAATACTTAACCAAAATAATATAAAGAAAATTAAAACTAACTTAAATCTAAAACGGGCCCTTGAGGCATTGTACCGAGGATGCTGGCGGCATTTCCTCGCTGTATCGCAATGCTGATACGTTGAGCGAGGAAACCGCCAGCTCTTCGGTCACCAGTTACGTCAACCAGACGCTTCGCAATTTCTGCAAATAACTTATGCGCGCTGGGACCCCATGAACCTAGAGTTTCGACGCCAAAAGGTACAAACATGTACTCTCTGCCGAGGCCCTTGTATTTATTACGCTTTAGAATTTCGGCGTTTTCCGCCGCTGCACCCGCTTTTACTGTAGTCCGTTGGAGGTGAGACGGTGCCAGTGTGTCTACACAGGTAGCATCCCACACCAACATCCGTCCCACGCTCCAAGGAACTAAAGACACCCCATCAGGTCTCTTACCATCGTCCCTGACCATGCCAGTCGGCTCAAGAAGAGCAGGCACATTGACGGTGGCAAGAGACCGGCGGATTATATCATTAAGTGTCGCATGTCTCGAAAAACGGCCTGCACTTTTTTGACAACACAATCCATGGTGTCCCAGCTTCAAACTACGTTAGACCATTGTGTTTTATGATACAATTTATTTTTATTTTAAATTATAAATAATTGAATTTTATATTTTGCGCAATCCATTCCACACATTTTTCGTTGAGAGTAAAGTATGGCAATATTTTTACTAGTGCGCCAAATTCCGATAGTTTCTCAATTGCTAAGCCATTTATTCTAATATAAACCTTATTATTTTAAAGTCAAGGTCTAAATTCGAATGAGACACCTTACCGTAACACGATAATAATCGGCTTTCTTTCGGCGGCCATTTTGCGATGCGTGTCCTTGACAATTTACGAACGTAGTGCGTGCAATTTTATGAATGAGATGGCTAGGTAAGGCAAGACAAAATACGCGGGCTTGTCTTAGCGTTAGCGACCAAGCTAAGTTTGCACCTGGTGCGTATGGCGCCGCATACAAATGAGATGCAAACTCAGCTTGGTCGAGAAGTACGTGCGTAGTAAATAGTGAATGTAGTGATTGTTGAAATTTATTGTGAAGCTAAGATATTTATAGTCAATTTGTCCATGGTACTACGTGTTTATGTAATAAATATTTTGTATTTTTGTTGATGGATGATTTATGATGAGTTTGATATATTGTACAAAAAAATTAGGCAAACCGGTGGGAATCGTGTTGTAAGATCCCTCCGCCAATGGACGGTAGTACTATTTATTGCTCATGCAGCTAGGCTGATTAATGTGCCCGAGTTCTGCCAAAGAACCTCACCAATACTGCCGCTGGTCGCCGCACTGTTGAGAGAGCGCTGCCTTCAGTACCGATGGTTCACTTATGAACATTAAGTATATCGAAATAAGAGTATTTTAGAAATAGGTATGAGTATTAAAAGCTATTATGTGACACTGACATACGTCTTTATGATTTATCTTATCGCAGGTTTTCTTGCCGGACCTATTTTCTTTTACCATTGAGGTCCATCGGCTCGGCTATAGGATGATCAGTCCAAATGGGTCAATTTGGAGAAGTCAGAAACGAGAGATAGCGAAATCTTTTCTTAAGAACCATGGCGTCGATTTTAGAGACAAGAAAAACTGCATCAATCATGCATCAATAGATTAAAAAATAAACTTGTACTCTGTTCAGGAATCAAACCCGGTCTTATTGAAGAAATAAAACTTACATCATTTCTATTTCGATTGTGCGTTTATTCATTATTTATTCATTATAGATGTCTTGTTTTATAGTAACATTTACTATTTATGGTCTATGCAATCGATATCGAAATAGATATATATATATATATATATATATATTAATACTCGAACTGGTTATCGTCTTTAATAATTGCTATTATTTTAGACGTAGGCTTGATCTGGTCTTTCCATACAATCTTCCACTCCTTTTCAACCCGACAAGTAAATAAGTTCGGGATATAAACTATCATATGTCCCTTGGTCTGAAAAAATCTCCATGCAAAAATTGATCTAGATACCTACTTAAAACCGTTCAATGGTTTAAGCGTGATAATTAATCAGCCGTATGAATGTGCCTCGTTAAACATTTCTAATTTCCAAATCCAGTCCAGGAATTATTGACTTATGATAGTTTATCGGCAATACGGCCTGTTTAGCCTAGTTGGTAGTGACTCTGCCTCCGAAGCTAGAGGTCCCGGGTTCGAATCCCGGCCAGGGCATTTATTTGTGCAATTTTCACGGATATTTGTTCTTGGGTCTTGGATGTTTTCTATGTATTTAAGTATGTATTTAATTTATCTATATAAGTATGAATGTCGTCGTCTAGCACCCATAGTACAAGCTTTGCTTAGTTTGGGACTAGGTCGATTTGTGTAAGATTGTCCCCCAATATTTATTTTATTTATTTATTTAATATCATCGCGGCCGCACTCGTAATATACGTGGTAATTGTTCGCGCTAAATTACGCCGATTACGGACGCCGACCAACTTTGTTCGAGCCATTTTGGCAGAGTACAGATATAACAGTAGAGTTTGGGCTTTTTAAACATTTTGTATAAAATAATTGACTTAGGTACTATTTCATTATCTTGATACTTGCTCATATAGGTAGAAACAATTAGCAGTGATGAGGTGGATAAAAAAGGAAAAACAAACAAATATTGATTTGACTTACGTATGCATTGAATTTTTACGTGATAATGGCTACTACCTGTGCAAATGTTATACTATCAGAAAATTAACAAGTGAGGCTTGGGCGACATCAGTAAAATCTAGGTAAAGTAGAAAATATTGTATACAGATTCCATCCCGATAAACCAGGAAACATAGCCTTTGCTTAACTACTATTATGTTTGTGCTATGTCTTTACGTTACCTGAATTTCTATTTAAATCGCCAGCTGAAAAGCTCAATACTACGCGTCGTAAACGAGACTCGATATAATTTTTTACCCTGTAAATTAATTGACCGAGCGAGCGTCCCCGTTTGGAAAAAAAAATGCTTTTATATGTCTGTCAATATGTCCGGCTGTTTTCATCTACGTACTATAGGTCACATTTCGGAGCCATTAGTGTTAAGAATGTAACAAATATTATTCGCTAAGCCTTTAGCTCACAGTTTTAGATTTTATGTTTAAAATCTATAACCGCATTCACGGATTTGGCTGCAAGCCACGCTACACGCTGCTCTACGATAACCAACAAGGCGATTGGGCCGGGTCGGTCGTCTGTTATTATATGCGTGACTATTGTATAAATCTCAAGGCGCATTTTCATTGGTCGATAGAGCTGGGCGCGCATGCAGCGTGCGGGAGATTTACAAAACACATGCTATAGGACCCTCATACGGGCAACCGTTTTCTCTGGTCAATAGCGCTCGCATTCAGGGTGCGGGAGATTTACAAAACACATGCTATAGGACCCTCATGCGGGCAACCGTTTTCTCTTGTCAATAGCGCTCGCATTCGGGATGCGCGAGATTTCTAAAACGCATGCAATGGCGTCTGTGTGCGTGGAGCCGTTTTCATTAGTGGTCCCCGCATGAGGCGTAACGACTAAAGGAGCACTTTCATTGGTCGCTATGGTCCGCCGTACACTGGGCTGAAAATCGGCTTTCATAGACATAGTAATAGTAATAGTAATAGTATTTATTGTATTGATCATACATTGTCAAGATCATATCTATTATTTATAATAACATTAATAACTTAGAGCAAAATTATCATAGAAATTAATTATTGTATCATTGTAGAACTACCATTTTACAAATTACATAGGTTAATGACAAATAATAGTAATTAATTAATATAGTAAGTTATTCATTGTTTTAATATTTATTTATTTATTATAGTGTTTCGATACATTCGTTCAGCAATAGTTATTCGTCCAGGAAATCTTTAACTGAGTAATAGGCTTTCCCTGTGCAATGGACTCTAAGTCTACGAGTAAAACAAGATTCCGTGCCAGCGGCCCGGATTTGCTCAGGTATTTTGTTGTAGATCTTAGGGCCCACTACACAAAGGGATTTGGCTGTTTTCTGTAACCTGGGTACTGGGACAGCCAGTCCCGGTTTTCTTCTAGCTGAGTTGACTTTAGCCATTGGGAACTCATGTATGTTTCTTCGCATATATTTACCTACTTCAAATATAAAGAGGGAAGGCACTGTCATTACCCTAAGATTAATAAATAATTTTCGCGCTGGCTCGTCCAGGGGCACGCGACATATCAAGCGGATGACTTTCTTCTGCAGAATGAACGGCCGGTCTCTATCAGCTGCTAAGCCCCAGAGATCGATTCCGCGTGTTAAGTGCGAGTGAAAGTACGCATAGTACGCAGTGAGCAGGTTCTCCAGTGACAGAGTACGTTTTAAGCGAGATAATGCGTAGTAGGCCGAGTTTAGTTTTGCGCACAGTGCGTCGATGTGCTCACCCCACTGTAAACCACTACCTGGTACCTGGGTACCGCCAACAGTCACATCTAACCCTGATTTAATTTTGCAAGTTAGAGTGAATTGTAAGAGATTTGTTTTGCCTATGTTTAGTTGCATGCCATTAGCTTCAAACCAATTTAGTAGCTTACAAATAACACCCCTGATGTTATTTTGTAGCTCTCCCTGATTACAGCCATGGACAATGGCACAAATGTCATCTGCGTACATTACAAACTGTACAGTTGAGCTGTGGTATGGCAAGTCGTTGATCAACAATGTGAACACGCTATTTCCTACGTTGGAGCCCTGCGGTACAGACCTATCCCCAACTAGCCCAGGCTCTGACCTGTCACCACTCACGTCAACTATTTGGGAACGGTTTTCCAGGAAAGACTTTACTATTTTTAAAGCCGTTCCCCGAACGCCATAATGTTCGAGTTTGGCTGCTATCAACTCATGGTCGACTAAATCAAATGCGCGGGAGAGGTCAAATAATATAGCAGCGACGCACCTTTTCGCCTCCAGGTTATCCAAGACTGCCTGCAGGAGTTTGCGCGCTGCTCCTAACGTTGATCGGCCTGTTTGGTAGGCATACTGTTTGCTACTTAGTGCGCCAGTGCTAGTCCAAAACTTTGCCAATCTGTCACATAGACCCATCTCAAAGACCTTGGACACTGCGGGTACGAGGGATATCGGACGGTAATTTTTCATTACATCCTTAGAGCCCTTCCCTTTGTATACCGGAGTAACCCTAATTCTTTTGAGTGGGTCTGGGTAGTGGCCATTAGAAATCGAGTCGTTAAAGTGTTCACACAATTGATCGATGAAGTTGTTTGGCAACTTGTGAAGGATTACGGTTGGAAAACCATAAATTTCCTTTGTGCCCTTTGCTTTGATTCTTTTTATAATTGCCACCACTTCATGCATCGTGAACGGTGGCAAAAACATTGTAGAAGCCTGCGACGGGCGGGCCGCTCGTAGCAGGCGCATCGCTTCCGTGAGGCGCGGGCGCACCGGGGTGTCCCGCACCACGCTCAGGTAATGCTGGTTGAGTGCGTCCGCCAGCTCGCGTCCTGAACAACGCTCGCCGCAAACCGCCCGACGCAGTACGCCAAACTCATTGCCACCTAATTGGTCTTTATTAGTCTCTGTCCTAATGATGCCCCACAGTGCTCGGGTTTTATTTGTACTGACCTCAATCATGCTGTTCATATACACCTTTCTTGTTTCGCTTAGTAAGGCGCTGTGTTGACATTTATAACGATTTATTAGTTCTGTAAGATCTTTATTGTCTGGGTGGAATCTCACAAGCATGCCTAAAAGTAATAGAAATTCCTTACTCTTTGCAGTCTCCACATTCAACCAAACCTTGTCCTTCGGTCTAATAGGTACCTTTTTCAGAGGACAGAAGGCGTCAAAATCACTACGGAATACCTCAAAAAGTACTTCAAAGTTTGACGCATTTGATATTCCTGACCAGTCATAGTTACCTACATAGTCGAGGAATCGCCTTATGTTTGCTTCACTGGTAAGCCTCTTAGTTACGTGCCGAGTCTGGTTATTTACCGAAATAACGGATAATCTAAAAGAAACAGCACAGTGGTCACTTATACAAGTATCCACTGGACACACTAAGGTGGAGTCCCGCGGTATGTCAGTGTACACATGATCGAGGCAAGATTTGGAGTCGCCTTGAATTCTTGTTGCAAAATTCACCATGGATGCTAAATTATATCTATTCAATAATTCCAGAATGTCACGCCTTTGCTTTGTTTCATGAGATCTATGTTAATATCACCCATTATCAAGATGCGTACATATTCATTAGCTAATTGAGTAAGTAGTGACTCTAATTGGTGAAGACTATTCATTCCGATGTTGTTGTTCGGCGGCCGGCGCAACGGAGACTGAGTCGCGCCCGGCGCGACGGGAGCGAATGAGAAACCAGTTTGCGAACTTTACGCCCTGGGGCCACACAGTCGGCGATGTCAAGCAATCGAACAGATTATCAGGAATACCGATTATAAACGAGGCATGCCTAGTTGAATTTATTACCCTCTTTTCAACGTAGTAGTCATTAGATTTTTCAGTTTTATTTAGGAAAAGCAAGATGTCATCAGTGGTGGTATCCGGTTTGAAACACCAGGCTTGTATATATTTTATTGGTGATACCGCTTTGATAGTGTCATCGACCCGCCCCGTTCCGACCACAATGGTCTTGGGTGACTTGGGTTTTCTGTTCTTTTTATTAGGTCTCTTCCCAGTATTATTACCTTTGTCCACTACTACTTCATTCACAGACCCTGGCTGTTGCGGTGAACTTTGGCTTAGGTCGAGATCACTAAGTGGTGTGCTATCAATAAGCGGAGCGAGAGCGGTTTTCGTGGCCACAACCGGAGTCGTTGAGACTCGGTTGTCATCGGTGATTAGAGTATTGCTATCCGGCGCTTCGTCACGGATCGGAGTTGCTCGTTCGCTGGGCTCCACTCGCTAGTTTGTTTATGCTGGCGGCTGCGTTAGTCTTCGCTGCGCGCGCAGGCCTCTGGGAGTCGGCGTTCCGCGCAAGCGCTGGTGAAGGTGCGGGTATGCTCGGCGCAGGCGCTTTTGATAGCGATTGCCGGTTACCCTTTGAATTGCTGTCATCCTTTGGGCCGCATACCTTGCAAGTTTTCATCACCTGGTTGGATAATATGCAGTTTTGCTTCATTATTGTAGCTTCCAGTGTGCCCACTTTATTCACGAGTGATGTTACGGTTTTTTGTAACTCGCGTATTTGGTTTTCGAGTTGTTTCGTCGTCATATTGCGCTAATTAAAATAAAAATACGCGGAGTGCAAACACAGTGCAACCGGATTGGCCCGAGGGGTAGAGGGGACTGACATAGGAATCGAAGTTAACATTTTAAAGTTTTTGGCTTGAAATGGCTATTATTTGCTATTTTTATGCTAAATTATGATCCTGGCATGATTTAGCACTAAAACGTATTAGTTATAATTTTTTTCCGAAAAAAATGTATGGAGCTGGAACGAAAAAACTGGATATCTCGGGAACCGCAAAAAAAACACAAATATCCTTACAGCAGGTTATACTACTAATTATACCAGATTTTTTGACACACTACATATTTCAGTCGTAGGTGCGGTTTTTTTTTAATCTAAGAAATTTTTAATTTTTTTTTCGAATTCAGAATCATAATTTAGCATAAAAATGGCAAGTAATAGCCATTTCAAGCAAAAAAACTTTAAAATGTTAACTTCGATTCCTATGTCTAATAAAGCCGATTTTCAGCCCAGTGCGCCGACGACTCCTGATGTATCCGGTCGTTATACTATACCGTATGCGGTAAAACGACTGAGCTAACGATTGCTCACTTTCATTAGTCGTTATACCGGCATGCGTTTTGAAAATCTCCCGCACCCCGAATGCGGGCGCTATCGACCAGTAAAAACGGTTGCCCGCATGCGGGCCCTATGCCATTCGTTTTGTAAATCTCCCGCACTCTGTATGCGGCTCCAGTCCTATTGTTCAATGAAAACTTAGTGTAAGAAAAATAAACTAACTTAAAGACCAATGAAAATGCGCCTTTAAGGGACTAGTACAAGTCGGATATGGCTCCAAAAAACGTCCGCTCTCTACCGCTGTCTCTGAAATTAAAGCGTGTTTATAAACAAATTATTTAAAAAAAATACGTGACTTATGTGATATTTGTGAGTTCACTTGCACCTATTGTGAACTTTTCCTTAGGCTAGGTGACGAAAATAATAAGTTTCAAAAAAATATGCGCAGACAGCCCGCTCCTTTGCTCCAGTAAAAAATATGTTTGCTAAACTCGTACTAGAACGCGACAAGGGCAATTTTACTCCATTATCAATTATTCTGCTCCATACAAATATTGCTTAGGTACAATTGCAGTCTTAAAGAGTTAGGATCAGACAAAGTATGTTATTTTATTTATTTAAAAAAATACATATTATTCATTTTATGAAGACTACTTTTGACTATAAACGGAATAAAAGTAAAACAGTTGGAGCATAGTTACCCAAATGGGGAGCAAAGTAGCTTCATTTTACGGTACCCGGCAAAGTAGGTACCTAAATGCTACTTTTATGTACCTTTATGCTGCCTTTAATTTCAGAATGTTTCCGACGACGACGGCACATCTCTAAGTATGAGTAGGTACATAATCGGTAATGTGCATGAGAATTGTAGACTACGCTTTATAATTTCGATGCCCAACATAATCGTGCTAAATGACTCTTAAAAGCTGTGGTAAAAGATACTTTAATGCACAACTATAAAGTCTATAAAGACGTAATTTCACTGGCGTCAAACGTGAAATACCTACGTGCAACAGTCAATTGTTTACGAGAATGTAGTGTCAAGTTGTTATTCAAAGATAATTTCTATCAATTATAGCTGTAAATATAAGTATTACCTCGACTGCTTATCACTCGTCTCGGTCAGTCTCCGCGCGGCTTCCGTAACTAACATGTTCTTAGTGAATAATAATTAAACGTGTATTATTTAATACTTAACAGTGGTAATGTGCTAATAATGGATCCGGAAAGGCAGCCGCTCTTGGCCGATGTGCGGTGTCGGAGAGTTAGGTACCTACATTAATTAAGTACCTAGAACTAGATCGTTCAACCTACAGACTGACTAAGATTTACGCTCAGAAGATGGATGGAAGGATCGGAAGGGGCGACCAAGGCGAGGGTATCTTGATCATATTTCTACGATATTGACAAAAGGCCAAGTCAGAAGTACCCGCAACCGAAGAGCATGTATGAGATGTACGCATATGGATGTTTGAAGCGAAAGAGTATGTTAAGGACCGTAGTTTTTGCCACTATCTGGTCTGTCTGTATAAATGAAGACATTGTTTTACTGTCCCACTGAGGGTGTTGCCACGCAAAGGGTTAATAAACTAGGACTAGTTTTAAATGTATATATGGATCTATTTGAATATGGATGCTTCCTACTACCTATTGTGCAATTTGTGGAAATAATTGCTTGCTAAATTAATTGTTTTGTTATCATATGGCTAAACTGTGTGTGGTACCTACTTGGAGTAATACTAATCTTGCACAAGGCCGCCAGTGTATTTCCACTGTAATGTAAATTGATTCAAAATAATACCTAATATACTTATAGGTAAAAAACTTAAGTAAAAACCCTTGTATATCTACTTAATTGTCGCGGGCGTGTTCTAATAAACGTCACATATTTTGTCTGAGATCACATATTGGTAACACAGACAAAACAAATGCCTATTCGATTCGAACAGCCCACAACTACATATAAGTACAATAGGGGCTTTAAGGACTGTTCAATTTACTAAGCGGACATCAAAAATCGGTTTATATAGGAAATTCTTATTACAAAAATAAGTTTATAATGATGAATATTTATTTACAATTTTAAAATAATGCAATATAAACACAAAAATAATCAAATTTAATTACAACGGTAGAATTTTCGGACTTTAGCCCGGATTCGCCGCATAAGTGCTTGCACGTCACTTTTTGAAACTTTTCTACATGCAGAAAACCACATGCGTCTAAATTCTTCTAATGAACCAGCTACTCGGCCATCCTTCCTCAGGTGTCTCTTAACAATGGCCCAGTATCGCTCGATTGGGCGGAGCTCCGGGCAGTTTGGTGGATTTTCTACCTTTTTAACAAATTCAACGTTTTTTGTATTTAACAGCGTCACGGTCTCACCAGCATAGTGAGCACTTGCTAAATCAGGCCAAAACAAAGGGGGGACACTGTGCTTTCTATATATTGGAAGCAACCGTTTTTTAATGCATTCATTTCTATAAATTTCGCCATTAATAGTGCCGGTTGCAAAATAAGAGTTACTTTTGAGGCCACAGGAGCAAATTGCCTGCCATATAAGAACTTTCTTACCGAATTTGTCCATCTTTATGGCTTTTTCGGCATCGGGTACATTTTCTGCTACAACTGCATTGTAATACTGGGGCCCTGGTAACGTATTGGTGTCAAACTTTACGTACGTTTCATCGTCCATGAGAATGCATCGAGATTTATTTGTCAGTAACATATGATATAAATTTCCGCACCTTTTTTTGGCTCAACTTTAGAATATGCAACACCGAGTTTAGCGTTCATATTTTTTTTATAAACAGTACTCATGATTAGAAAGCTTTCCACAAAATTTCAAGTTGCGGAAACGTAAAAAAAAATTTGACAGTTTCTATACTAAAATCGCTAATAAACACCACGCCATGACAGTCAGATGATTATGTCACTCACGTCACTGGGGCCTAGGTATATCAAAAACCGAATCAGAGCACCCCACGTGGTCTTGTCTGCCCTACCCCTAGAGTGTATATAAAAATTCGGAGGCGCGAAGGGAGAGCAGCCCTCGCCCGCCGTGGCAAAGCGCGGGAACCGTGCGAGGTGGAGCGGCTGAGCCTGGTCGCCGAAGGCGACCAGCAAGGCGAAGCTGCGGAGCCGAGCATGGACGACCGTGCTTTGTTACGCGAAGGCGGAAGGGCTGCTCGTCCCGCAGCGCCGGAGCTAAGGCGGAGTCGGACTGTCATGGCGTAGTATTATTTACCGATTTTAGTATAGAAACTTTCTACTTTCCTTTTTTTTCTCTTAAACCGTACGTCTCCGCAACTTGAAATTTTGTGGAAAGTTTTCTAATAGTGAGTACTATTTATAAAAAAAATATAAACGCTAAACTCGGTGTTGCATATTCTAAAGTCCTTCCCTTTTTTTGGCCCGCGTTTGTTGCTCAACACTTCTCTTTGGCATTTTTTGTTTCTTGTATGTCCGTATGTTATTTCTTTTTTTTATATTTTGTATAGTACCTATGCTAACACCTACTTTTTTAGCAATTTCCCGAACGGACATGTACTTTTTAGATTTTAACAAGCACACGACTTGTTCATCGATATGTGGGTTTGCCGATCCACTTCGGCGTCGCGATTTCGGTAAATCTTCGAGGGTATGGTGCTCCCCAAACTTTTTTATTATTTGAAACACCGCTGACTTGGAACATTGAAACTTATTAGCAATTTTCCGCAATGAAAATTTGCCTATACACCAATTCTGCAAGATTAGTTTTCGATCTTCAATATTAATTCGTTCCATCTCGAAAAATATTTTGACATTTAATAAAATATATAAAACACTTGATAGAATTATCCATGGTCATTTTATATCCGGCCAGTACTTATTAGTTAGTTTTAGTTTAAGGTTTAAAGCTTGAGTTTAATATGTCCGCTTAGTAAATTGAACAGTCCTTACTTAAGTTTTTGACCTAAGTATAGATATTTATGTACCTAGAGAAGGTCAACTGTTAAACAAAACCAGATGTTTAATATAAAAAATAATAATGCACGCATCTAACACGTGATCTTTCATTTAGCCAGGGTTGTCACTATTAATACTATAAGAGAAAGATGTGGAAAAGATGTCAACGTAGTGACTAGGATTGAAAAAGTATGCTTCGGTGGTTTGGGCATGTTGAGAGGTTGTGTGAAAGCCGACTAAGAGGATTTACGTTAAGAAGATAGATGGCAGGGTTGGAAGGGGGCGACCAAGGCTAGGGTATCTTGACCATATTTCTACGATACTGAAAAAAGGCCAAGTCAGAAGTACCCGCAACCGATGAGCATGTATGAGATGTATATTTGTTTGAAACGAAAGAAGTATGTAAGGACCGTAATTTATGACATTCTCTGGTCTCTGCCTACCCAATGGGATACGCGTGTGAATATATGTATGTCACATTTGCGCCAATGGTTTGGTCCAATCCTAAGGGTAACGTTTAAATTTCTTTGTTCCAGGGCTTTAACATTCGAGGAAGTGCTTGCCGTTCGGCAGAACAACATATGGCGCCGCTCGCGCCTAATTCTGATCCTGATTTTCTGGGCTACCATGGCCATGTTCCTGTCAATGATCGCCTGCCTGTTGCTCAAATCTCGCTGTGGCCCAGAGCTGTCTTCCGTAGAAGGTGTTCCACCTGTACATCTGACACTAGCGCCGCTTATTGCCAGCGTGCGAGATGACACGTACATGTTGTAGATACTACTAAATTTTGGCAGCCTCATACCTGTTGATGAAGTGAAACTGCCGTCAATAGCTGATTTTCTATATAGCTAGAAATATGCTACCTTATGTAGATATGTGGTCCTTAATTCGACGTGGTTACCTGTCAATGATCGCTTTCCTATGCCTGTTACTGGAATTTCGCTGTGGCCCAGAGCTGCCTTCTGAAGAATGTGTCCCGCCCGTACATCTGACGCTTACCTCCAGCGTGCGAGATACGAGAACCACAGACATAGACGTACATGTTGGAGACACATCTGGATTACGGCTCATGGGTCATGGCCATGGCCAGAAATTGTGTGGTGGGCACCACGTGGTGACCAAGGGGAACCTCCATCCCGAGTGTCAAATCCCACCTCCCTCCGAGTTCCCTCGCTCTTTTATACTACCGTCAAAAAGTTTAGGACCAAACACAATTTTTAGTTGAATTTTCATAAATTATTACGCAAACCAAACAAGGCAAAAAGATTGCAATGGGCTATTTCTCACAAGGATCGGACTTTTGCAAACTGGTTGAGAGAACTACGGACAGATGAATCAAAATTGAGTGGATAACCAATGTTGTTTATTTGCATATTTTGTGTTTGGTCCTGACTTTCTAACGGTAGTGTATGTGATCGAGTTTGCTACCTTCAGTAGCAGATTGGGCGGACGCGAGCAGCGCTCGGTAAATTTTTGACTATAAAAATAACAACTCGTATACTTATGCGCATTGTTACTCCTGTAGCTACCAAGTACTGCGTAATTTTCTAATGAGAACTACTTATTTACATTTTATAAATGGAAATGTGTCATTCTTACGGAAATGATCCCTCTCTTATTGATGATATGAAATGAAATGAAAATTTTATTGGTAACAATTGTTACATGTCATTCACAATTTTAATTTATACAATTTCAATGTCGATGAGGACGATTTATTGAGTCAGTAAAGAAATTGCGACTTAATCACTCCGGCAAAAGGCACACTTTTGCTTGAGAAGTAAGAACTATACAAATATAGGAACATGTTTAAATATAGGCTGATGTATAATTTAAATTATTAAAGCTTTATTTTGATATAGGTGTTTATGTATAGTGGCAAATAAAGATAGTATTAAAAATTAGATCATTTAATCAACGATTACAAAATTAATTTTCTTTTGTACAAAACATCATAAATATTTCATTACTAATTAAGACCATTAGTAGTACAGGATAATCAAATTTACATCTTAAAACTACGATAACTGTATAACTGGCACACTATTCTATTTAAGAGGGTATCAACGGATCCACTCGTAAAAAATGAGATTATTTAAATTTAACGATACATATTAAAAAAACAAGCCAAGTGCAAGTGCAAGTGTTTGTCGGCCTGTTTAGCCTATAGTTGGTAGTGCCACTGCCTCCGAAGCTAGAGGTCCCGGGTTCGAATCCCGGTAAGGGCATTTGTTTCTGTGGTGAGCAGAGACATTTGTTCCTGAGACTTGGATGTTTTCTATGTATTTAAGTATATATCTATTAAATATATCATAGTCTAGTACCCATAACACAAGCCTTATTGAGCTTACTATGGGACTAGTTCGATTTGTGTACAAATTGTCCCTAATATTTATTTATTTAAGTGCGAGTCGGACTCGCGCACGAAGGGTTCCGTACCAGAAATAACCTCCTTGCTATTACGGTTCATGAGAAACAGCAAAAACGCCAACAACTACTCTGTTGTATGGGAGCCCCCCTTAATTATTATTATTATTTCGATTTTAGTATTTGTTGTTGTAGCCACAATACTATTACGGTTCTTGAGATCTAGCTCGGCGAGTGGTAGCCATGAATAAGGGCTAAAATATCACGTTTTTTGTATGGGAGCCCCCCTTAATTATTATTATTTTGTTTTTAGTATTTGTTCTTATAGCGGCAACAGAAATACACAATCTGTGAAAATTTCAACTTTCTAGAATTACGGTTCTTGAGATACAGCCAGGTGACAGACGGACGGACGGACGGACAACGAAGTCTTAGTAATAGGGTCCCGTTTTTACCCTTTGGGTACGGAGCCCTAAAAAGGGGACTGCTATGTACTGTATTTTGTATTTAAGTACCTTTTGAATACATCAAACTAGTTATTAGGTACGTTGCGAGATTTGTCGATTATTTGAATTCAAAAATAAATCGGCCGTTTTTTTTTCGACGCATAGATTGACGAATATAGCAACGTAATAACTATTTCAATGTATTCAAAAGGTAGTAAAATACAAAATATAGTACATAGCAGTCCCATTTTTTTTAAATATCTGTCGTTAAATTTAAATAAACACAATTTTTACGAGTGGCGCTAGTGGATTCCTTGATATCCTCTTAAGTAGATGAAATTAATTTATAATATTATCGAAAAAAGCTTCCGTTAAAAAGTAATTAATAGAAAATAAAAGATGAACGAAATTTACGAATTAGGTATCTAATCTGAAAACGCAGGTGAAATGTCGTAACAGCGCGCTGCGTAGAATATAACTTGCGTCGTCCATATAGCACGGACATATCTTCTGTGCTGACGCGGCGCCCTGCTTAAACATGTGCCGTTGTGTCTGGATGTACAATCATTTGGATTGGAGCATTTCTTTAAGAAATATGCCGCGTAAATTTATTTGTCCTGTTTGGACCGAAAGAATGGAAATAACATAGAATTATAAGAAAATGTCACATAAAAAACTGGAAAAAACCAGAAATGCTCACCGTCCGGGACCTTTGCCGCATTGATTATTATAACGCAATGTAATATATTAATTTTATATGGTGAGCATTTCTGGTTTTTTCCAGTTTTTAATACCAGTACCAGTTTTAGATACCTAATTCGTAAGTTTCGTTCATCTTTTATTTTCTATTAATTACTTTTTAACGGAAGCCCTTTTCGATAATAGAATAAATTAATTTCATCTACTTAAGAGGATATCAAGGAATCCACTAGCGCCACTCGTAAAAATTGTGTTTATTTAAATTTAACGACAGATATTTAAAAAAAATAAGACTGCTATGTACAATATTTTGTATTTTACTACCTTTTAAATACATTGAAATAGTTATTAAGTTGCTAGATTCGTCAGTCTATGCGTCGAAAAAAACGCGCCGATTTATTTTTGAACTCAAGAATCGACAAATCTCGCAACGTACCTAATAACTAGTTTGATGTATTCAAAAGGTACTTAAATACAAAATACAGTACATAGCAGTCCCCTTTTTAGTATACAAATGATACCCCTAGTCCCCTTTTTAGTATGTATCATTTGTATACTGGTGCATATTGAAGCACTGTTTGGGATTATCGGGTTCCCTTTGAACACAACAGGTAAATGGCTACGAGGCTGATTAAAGGAAAATCCAAAATATTTCGAAAGAAGCTATAATATTGACATACAAGTATTGTAATAATAATCAGTTTGCAAAAGGAATTATTATTTTTATATTCGGGGACAAATCTTACACAAATCGACCTAGTCCCAAACTAAGCAAAGCTTGTACTATGGGTACTAGACGACGGTAAAACAACAACACATACATAACATCCAAGACCCAGGAACAATATTCGTGGTAAATGCACAAATAATGCCCTGACTGGGGTTCAAACCCGGAACCTCCGGCTTCGTAGGCAGGGTCACTACCAACTAAGCCAAAGTGGTCGTCATGGAAGGAACTATTAAATTGAGATTATTTTCTCAATTTCATGTTTACATTTCTTATTTTCAATTACTTACATTGTAAAACATTAAATGTGTTAATACTATGATTTCCTATCTGGTTGCAAATCTCTATTACTGTCTTCTTTGGTATTTACGTTCACGTTCCGTATTTAAGGTTTGAGGTAGATATCCCAATGCATAACACACTATATTAGTTAACATCAGATATTATTAGTTAGAGTGAAGTAATAGGTACATCATCATGCTAGCGTTATGCCTGGCGACCTGAAGTAATAGATACATGCCGGATACTTATTTCACAGCCAGTAACAGATTTTTCTACTTCCGCGGTAAGCTGGTCGATTTTATTTCTTAGGACAAAAAAGCAATATTTTCGTCCTAAGAAATGAAATAGACTTGTAAATCGCCAAGGTAGACTTAGTACTAAAGTATGCCTACGTATGTGTATTGGTTACACAGGCACACATAAATGTTTAGTATATCGGGTGCACATATAGAAGTCGCTGTCCAATTAGTTCTAATAAAATGCTTCAAGAGGGCATTTTTTAGCCACATACTTACTTTATTCTTTGGAGCGACAACGAGATATCAATCATTGAAATTAGGGTGTACAAGAGACGTCGATATTATTTAACGCATTTACTGCCACCGGCGCAGGCAGGGGCGTGGCTGGCAGTGAATGTGATAAAGTAGAATAAACGGGAATTATCTTTCCAAGTTCACAGTTCAAGATACGAGTACTACAATCAAATAGTTAGGAATTACGGGAGCAAGTATGCTTCTTCAAAAACAGAACTATCCATACATTAATAACTTAATTACTATCTATACCATTATTATGCAATTACATAAAAATAGTCTCAGCGTAGTTGCCTACTTATAAAAAAATAATTTGATTGTCATCTATTCTCATTTTTATGCAAATTGATATAAATTAAACCGCTTTATCACTCGCGAAGTAGTTAGAGCTCTTTGTTAACAATACAGGTTTAGGTGTATGCTCTATGATTAGGGCGTCATTATTGATGTGTATTAATTAACTGATTATACACAAATTATTAGCAAAGGCCTTATTATTGTTTTAGAAATACGGACGTGAGTTTATTCCTAAAACAAGAAGTCACTCAGAAGGCTATGGAGCGGGCTATGCTCGGATTTTCTCTCCAAGATCGAATCAGACATGACGAGATCCGTAGCAGAACCAATGTAGTCGACATAGCTCAGCGAGTTGCAAGACTCAAGTAGCAGTGGGCGGGGCACATTTCTCGAAGAACCGATGGCAGTTGGGGCATTGCCGCCCCTGGTTCTTGAGTGGCGATCACGCACCAGAAGACGCAGCGTGGGAAGGCCAACAAGGTGGACTAACGATCTGGTCAAGATCGCGGGAAATTGGATGAGGGCGGCGCAAGACCGGTCAATGTGGAGATCCTTGGGGGATGCCTTTGTCCAGCAGTGGACGTCTTTCGGCTGATAAATCTGTACCATTCCTTTGACTTTAACTTTAAGCATGATACTTTTTGGTGCAGTGAATAAATGAATGATAACTGTCTAAATATCTAAAATAAATAAAAATAAATATTGGGGGACAATCTTACACAAATCGACCTAGTCCCAAACTAAACAAAGCTTGTACTATGGGTACTAGACGACGATATACATACTTATATAGATAAACACATACTTTAATACATAGAGAATATCCAAGACCCAAGAACAAAATCCGTGCTAAATGCACAAATAATACCCTGACAGGGATTCGAACCCGGGACCTCTAGCTTCGGAGGCAGTGTCGTCCGTCCGTCGATACTTTATTTGGATGAAATTGAACTAAATCATCATGAATAACATAATATTAGCTGAAAGACGTCCGCTGCTGGACATAGGCCTCCCCCAAAGAGTGTCAACGACCGGTTCTGCGCCACCCATATCCAGCGGACTCCCGCTACCACACCAGGTCACCAGTCCACTTTGTAAGGGGTCTACCCTTGCTCCTTTAACCAAATGTAACTAACAAACCAATCAGAATTCAAACTAGCCTGATAGATGGTATAATCATCATCAGCTTACTGCAGTCCACTGCTGAACATAGGCCTTTTCCAAGGCATGCCACAAAGTGCGGTCCTCTGCTTCGCGCATCCAGTCGCTTCCCGCCCTCCGACATAAGTCGCCTCGCCACCTGGCCGGCGGGCGACCCACACTACGCTTGCCGAGGCGCGGTCTCCACTCCAGGACACGTTTCCACCATTGGTTGTCAGTTCTACGACAGATGTGGCCAACCCACAATAGTATATCCTCCTGAAACCCGGCGTCCTACACATAGTGCATAGGTCCCAATTAAGTTTTGACCTTTTGTCAATCTGACAGAGTATAATTTACTCTGGCAAATTTTGATACCTAGTTGTCAGGAGGATAATGCCACAGTCTAACGTAATTGACTGTGTGAGCAAGTCAAGTGGTTCTATTTGTTTACACTAGCTATAAATACCTATACAAATAGAATATACATTTCTTCTACAAACTGTACTTCGGTGAGTGTGCTCAGGAGCTCCATGAGCTCATACCGCCTTCCCCCTTATTCCATCGGACATCCAGACGTACGGCTGGCTACCATCCTTACCTGGTCGAAATTCCTCTAATTCGAACCAAGCGCTTTGCATCTTCTTTTATAATGCGCACTTCTAAGGTTTGGAATTCTCTGCCGGCGTCTGTATTTCCGAGTTCATATAACCTGGACCTTTTTAAGGCACGAGTGAATAGGCATCTTCTGGGTGAGCTCGCTTCATCTTTGCCCCCTGGCTAGATGCTGGCCAAGAGCAATCACATTTTTAATAAAAAAATAATTAGAAAAATTGACATAAGACTGAATTTCGGATGGCCTCTATGAGAAAGGTTTTCACTATACCCACTATACCTGTATGCAATTTCAAGTGATAAGTCGACATAAAGAGTCGGGTATGGAATATAACGCGTACAATTGAGTTTCATCTGACGATCGGTTTTGAGAGCTCTGCTTGCTGATGTTTATTAACTCTTCTTGCAATTCTTCTAGAATCTTCTGCCGTTTTGGGAACCTGGAAAAGATACATTGCAATATTAGATTGGTCAGTTTTGCATGTCTCTGCTCCGCTGCTACAGTGAAAATAGCTTGAGGATTGTTTGATACCTATGCAACATGTTTATTCAGAGTTGTTACACCATTGTGATCGACGTAATATTGCACTCAATCGCCTCGGCAGTGACAGAAGACCCATATTAATTAGAATGAAAGTGAGACATGTGAAAAGAATATCATGTCACAGTTTACCTTTTGAACTACCTACCGTATGGTGATACTAACTCTGCGGCTTATAATATTTAGACACCTACATACACCTATACTGAAACATAGAGCTTTTAATAAAACCTACAGTCACAGACTTGAACTAAATCTGACCAAATAATAAATTAATTTATTAATTTACTCATATTTACGACATTTGTATGGATATATATAATGTATATATTTACCGATTACATTTATGCATATATTATAAGTTTTATTTTTCATATATATATTGCATCTGTTTTATTTGTATTGTACATGGTTTAAGTTTGTCTATCTTATTCTACCTACCTTCCACTCAATTGCTCAAAGGTTAGCTGGAAGAGATCCCTTATAGGGATAAGCTCGCCTTTGTACTTTAACGCTTTGTGACCTCTTTATGTTTCAACCTGTAATTGTGTACAATAAAGTGCTTACATACATACATAACTGATAACTAAAAAAAGTTGAATAACCCCCGTCATTTTCATTTCAAAGTTCAATATCTCAAAGACAACAAAGCTGCAAGTGCTGCGATTTTCATAAATCCATAAATGCGGAGTTTATTGTTTTTACCCGACTGCGCCAGAAGGAGGGTTATGTATTTACTGTGAGTGACACTGAGTACGTCAAAATAAAAATAAAGAATAGGGCGGACTTTTGGCGCCAAATTCGAAATTACACAGAAACGCAGTCGGATATTTTTAGTTTTTTAATTAATTAGTCTTGTTAAAAATAAAGCCTCCTTTACACAGAATATGCTATTTCCAATATAAGGTAGTCGCCATCCATGTGGCACTCGATCTTTCCAGCCTGTATAGTGATAGTTGACTCACTCGGCGGCGACAGCGGCGACCGCGCCGGCGACGTGTTGCGCGTGCAGCGGCGCGGCGAGGCGCGCGGACAGCGCGCGCACGCAGCCCGCCTCGCACGCCAGCGCCACGCACAGGCAACGCACGCGGTTCAGCAGCGGCTGCAGACCCAGGTTCACCAGGATCGAGGTCAGCTGGGTGTTGATCTGAGAATGGAACGTAGACCGACACTTACGAAACATATTATAATTTATACCAAAAAAAAAAAACGACAACAATTTTGTGCTTGCTATGTTATGTTATGTTATGTTATGTGTTTATGTATGTATGTGCTTATGCCACAATTTGTGGTTTTCGTGAGCCAATGCTTGGTTACCTACAGAAAATACCGAAATCAGCATATGCGTGCCAATCAAATTCGAGGAGTTCCCTCGATTCCTCCTAGATCCCATCATCAGACCTTCACCAAATTTATATGGGACCAATGTAGGGGTACCTGCTTTGAAACAAAAAAAGAATTATCAAAATCGGCCAACGTAGTCAAGAGTTATCGGGGAACATACATACATAAAAAAAGAACAAGCAAACATGCAGACGAACTGAGTACCTCCTTCCTTCTATTGAAGTCGGTAAAAAATATAATGAGACGAGTCACTCATGGTTTTAAGGTCGAATGTCGCTCGACAAGCTTCGTATCGGTATGCGGTCCTTAATCAGAGATAGGCAAAATGTGATTGAATAACGATTCAGATGAACCTAAGTAGGTAAACTTAAGTACATATACTCGACCATAGATTAGATTATTTCTTTTCGGAAATTACGCAATTCTTTAGTCGATTAACCCTCTATTTGATAAAAAAGTAAATGCCCCCAATTCAAGTCTCAGTGGCACTCGATAGTCACGCAGTCGAGCTGTGGAAATTCAATATAGTGACAAGGATCCTGACAGGCCACTGGAACATTGCACAAACCCCTGTTTCAAATGGGTATGAAACCAGACGCATCATAACGGTTTTGCCAAGAGCCAGAAGAAACAGCAATGCACATTATCTGCTCACATCGTGCAACCAGAATAGGTCTACACATCACTACCCAAAGAATCTGGAAGTTTCTGGAATCAACCGGTCTTAACGGTGAACTCTATAGGGCTGCCACAATATTATTAACAGGCTGCCACAATAATCACACGCTGGTAGTAACAGCATACACAAGCCCAAAATAAAGCAGTAAAAATAAATACAGACTGATAATTATGTTGACAACGAATCTACTAATGACTTTAAAAACAATAACCAATACTATAGTACCGGCCAATAACACTTTTTAGTATAGCACTGCAACAACTACCAAAGATACTACAAATTAAAATTAAAATCATTTATTTCGTGTAACAGGAGACACATAGAATGAATTAATTGAAACAGTGCATGCACAGTTCTACCATTTAATCACACTGGTGGAAGTATGCAGCCCCGCACAGTGCAACATAATAGGACAGTCAGGCTTATCCGCTATCATTCTCAGAATGGTATTGGGACTGTCCCGCACCCGGCACACCAGGGATGCGGCGCGTCCGCGTATAGTCGCATAAAAACTAGCAACGCGCGCCTCGGCAAACATCCCTGATGCGCTACAGAAACGAGGCAGTCCCACTATCACCCGGAACGCAACAACAAAAGGCCTAAGATGCTGCACACTGGTTCAGTAATAGCCTATTCACTCTTGTCTTGAAGAGACCCAGATTGTATGTATCGGGAAATACAGACGACGGCAGCAAATTCCAGTCCTTAGCTGTTACTAGGTTTCAAGTGAACGCATACCCTTTCTTAATAGGCTATTCTATTTCTTTTTAAAAAGCTAACTGACATAGAATTTTGTTAATTATGAATCTATCCGCAAAATTAAAAACCCAGGATTAAAAAAAAGAAAAAACAAGTATATATTTATTTTTCGTGGGGTTTTTGGTAGCATAGGTCGATTCACAAGAGCTGGCGCGGAAAATGTATGAAACTGTCATTAATTTCATAGACATTCTGCGCCAGCTCTTGTGAATCGACCTATAAGTTTAATGATCACTACTTGGTAAACCGCACTCCACTCCAGCATTGTAATCTGTCAAGAACTTGCAGTTCTCATAACGGAAAGTTTTCGCGTTACTTATAGACAAAACATTAACATTGTAAGCTGGAAAGTCATTTATTTCCTGCAATATTAACACGGTTTCGTTATCGCGGACACTTGGGTAGCAATATATAGTAAGTGCCGACAGAATCGCAGGTTATTTATAAACATTTTAATCGTAACTGCGCGGGGTCACGTTATCTCCTGGGTTCACAGGTCAAACAACAAGCTTGCGGCGAGTAAGGCTCTGTGCATACTGACGGCATGGCGTTTTTTTACTCGACTACGGCAAAGCCCAAAAGAAGGGATGTGTTCGGCCTGTATGTATATCGTGCTAAGTCCCCTCGTAACTACTCAAGGGCTCAACGGATATTCATAAATGATACGTCATTATCATTAGATTCGTCTTGGTGGTGCGAGTGTCACTGGGTACTTTCATAAAATTCTTAAAAAACAAAATAGCGGATTTCATGAGGGCAAAAAATATTATTATTCTAGACCCTCGAGTGAGGTATAAAACAAAGGGCTTTATACGTTGATGAGCAATATTAAAACTCGGAACCTGGTTATTCAAATAAAGAACAAATAATATGTTTAAAAAGAAATCGCTTAATCTAAATACATGTTAACCAATTTTCGCCTCATGGAAGGAATCACACAATTATATATATCAATATCAAGCTCTTTCATCAAATTGTTCAGATTTCGACTAACACGGTTCAGGAAACTATTAAATTTTGTCTGTATTTGGACGATGTATGTTTCAATGGAATAAGAGGAAAGTGCCTTTTGGATTGGGGAGGAGTAAGAAATGAGAGTACAGTACAATTAATGTCGCCAGTAGTCATTTTAAGAAGAATTATAATATCGGCAATTTACGACGCTTATATAACTGGACCAGGTAGTGTTTCTTGCAGATTCTCAAGTATTTGGTTAAACAGGTTGAACTGTAATCAAAGTCAAAGTCAAAATATTCTTTATTCAAATAGGCCTAGCAACAAGCACTTTCGAATCGTCAGTTATAACATGTATTAACATATATATTAATTAATTATTTAGAGCAATTTATTGATGCTATTATTATTCTTTAAAATAAATATTGTATTGTTGTAGACATGTCAAAGTAAGAAATTATTTTGTAGTAAAATTCACAATAGGATCGTCAAAACATAAATAATAATAATAATACAAAATATATAAAAAATAGAAATCTAGACAGTTTCTAGAATAAAATCAAAATATCAAAAAAAGGATCATATTAATATCTAACGCCATAATGATAATTCATTAATATTTCAGTCACAATTAATCCCACGGTGTTTTATCATTCATGTAGTCATGTGTGCTATAATATGCTTTCGATATGAGTTGACGCTTTACATAATTTTTAAATTTATTAATAGATAATTCAGTTACGTTTCTTGGAAGCTTATTATAAAACTTCACACCATTACCCATGAATGATTTTCTAATTTTCTGTAGGCGAGTGGTGGGCACCGCGAGTTTGTGTTTATTTCGAGTATTAATATTATGTATGTCACAGTTCTTCCTGAAATTTACAATGTTTTTATGTACATACACAATATTATTATAGATGTATTGACAATGCAATGTCATTACATTAATGTTCTTGAACTTATCTCTAAGTGAGTCTCTATGGTTCATTTTATATATTGCTCGAATAGCCCTCTTCTGCAGAACAAAAATGGTATTAATATCTGAAGCACTGCCCCATAGTAAAATAATATAATTGGTATTTTTCTCATTTAACAATAAATTGCTGACATTGAACCAATTAACTACTTTAGAAATAGCATTATTTATATCATTATTAGCTTGTTGCTGTCTTTTGACTTTGAATATATTTAAGAGAGGTATCGTCTGCAAACAATACTATATCATGGTGGGTCTTTACGAGGTATGGCAAGTCATTTATGTAGATAAGGAATAGGAAAGGTCCCAATATTGATCCCTGTGGTACACCCATCGAGACCACTGATCCCGGTGATCGCTGTCCATTCACATCGACCCTTTGTATTCTACCATATAGATAAGATTTTAGCAAATTCAGTGCCGATCCTCTAACTCCATAGTAGTGCAGTTTCCTGATTAATGTTTCATGACATACGCAGTCGAAGGCCTTGGACAAATCGCAAAAAATACCTAAGGCATCCTGTGACTCTTCCCAGGCATCGAATAGTTAGCTCAACAGCCGCGTCGGTTGTCGAGCGACCCCGCGTAAAACCAAATTGCTTAGTAATATGTTAACACGTTTATTTATTTATTTATTACAAACGTTTACATGACATTACAGAAACCCAATGCGCCATGAAACTGAAGATTACTAAAATTAATAACTATTTAGGCGACGTAGCGGCGTGGCCCCGTTGCATCGTCGTATCCGGTGTAGGATTCGGTAGGCTACCCCGGAACTGAAGCCGGCCAGAAGTCAGCACACGCGATGGTCTGCTGCAGCGGCCGCGGCACGCGCACCACAAACGAGCTGAAGTGCACGTAGTGACGCGAACGCATACGCATGTGGATAGTATGTATATTCAGTCTCACCTGATTTTCGCAGTATCTCTTGGAATTCTTCGTCATCTTATCGCTGGCGGTAATAAACGTGACGGATATTATTGGGCAGTTGGATTTCTCCACCTCATTCCAATTTTGATATGTGAGGCGGTTGTTCGAACCTGAAACATATTGTTTATTTAACAAACTTAAACACACATACATAAACTGTTACTTTAAGCGACGGCACTTTAAGCCGAAAGAGTTGCTCACTTTATATCAAGCACAGGTAGGAGCGTGCATGGAGTACTGTTCGCATTTATGGGATGGATCGGCTAAATACCAGCTTGAGGCGTTGGAAACAATCAAGGAACGTGCCAAGAAGCTCATAGGAAAAGACTCTCTTTGCAATGCGAGACTGCACAGTTTAGAACATCGCCGCAAAGTTGCTAGTCTTTCGGTTTTCTATCGGTTGTATTTCGGGGAGTGTGCTGAGGAACTGCACAGTATCATACCCCACGCTCCCTTCTACCATCGGACGACCAGGGATACGGCAAGGCGACATCGTTTTACGGTGGCAGTTCCAAAAACTCGCACGAAGCGTTTCGCTTCCTCTTTTATTGTGAGAACAGCCAAGCTGTGGAACTCCTTGCCGGAATCCTTGTTCCCTGAAAACTACAACCTTACGGTCTTCAAGAAGAGAGTGAACCGGTTTTTACTAGGTAAGCGCGCTCCATCCTAGACCACAATATCGCTTACCATCAGGTGATTTGTGGTCAAGCGCAAACCTATCCGGAGTAAAAAAAACAAACTCACGCCATTTTCCCAAATGGGGTAGGTAGAGCACATGAAATTTAATTTGGGGGTGTAAAAGGGGTGGTGGTATTCTAGCCACGAAGTGTTTTTTTAAATCGATCAGTTTTCATACAGTTTGGTGCAGAAATTCAGATGCATACAAATTACTCAAACATACGTCCAATAGCTCTTATGATGGCGAATTAACGTTTTACATCTTATTTAGATATAATACTCAACAACATCCAGAATGTCCAAGACTTAGAAACAAATAGTCATGCTCACCACACATTTGCCCTGACTGACTCGAGACGATAGCTTCGTAGGCAGGCTACGACCACAAGATTACACCGGTCGTCAAAATATATAATAATATCTATTAAGACATATTTTTGCACTTAACTGTATCACAACTCGAGTTTGCAATATTCTTACGCCCGAGTTAATCACAATGTTTTTCATCACATTTGCGAGGAAATTAATAAATATAGTACCCAATTGAAGACATTGATAACTTTGCGAGAGGAGCGCGCAGCTTCAAAATTTTATCCAATAACAAAGCAGTATTTTTGCGGCGCGCGGCCAATTAGGTTTTTCTGGTTCAATATTTCAACCAATCATAGAACAGTATTTTTGTGGAGCGCGGCCAACTAGATTGTTTTAAACGAATCAGATCACACACAAACTCATAACTCCCCCGGGAGGTATATAGGCTATAACTGGTCTATACGCCTGAGTACAATAAGACCCTTTTCTCAAACATGCAATGAAATATTGATGTTATGTTCCTTATAATAGGCTGCGAAGTATGAAGTTTCAGGTGCGGCTAGGACAAGAGGTCGTTAATGCAATTTCATACAAATGTTGCAGGCCTAGGCCGGCAAAGTCCTCTTTTTTAATTTCCATTCCACATAAATTTGTGGCACAGGCATCATGACATTCTGCCACTATACGTATTAAAAATAAAACTTTGATTTTTTTTGTTGTTTATTTCATTGCATGTTTGAGAAAAGCACTATACATACCTCGGCCGGAAATATGGGGTTGCCCGCCTGAGACCTATCCGACCTCGCTTCGCTCAGCCTTCTATATGTATTTGGCCGGCAACCCCTTTCGTCCCGGCCTCTGTAGTAATGTACTATTACGATTAAGTGTGATGAAAAAATATTACAAATTAAAGGTTACCAACCCGGCACTATGATGACAACGCTTCATCTAAGGAGGGTTATCGTTGTTATGCTCCTAATTGGCTACAAGTAATTATGCGCGGTCTAAAATAACTTCTAAGAGAGCTCGAAATATGTCGGTATGTCGCACATGGTGTTAGGTGAATATGAATAAATTTTCTAACTCTATAGTACCTGTTAATAATATTTGTTTAAACGTAACATTTCTTATTATAATATTGTAATTATTATACACGATGAAACAGAACGAGGGACTTTAATGAGAGTATAGTGTCATCTAAGTGATCTACAATCGATTTATTATCATTGTAACCTGGATATAAAAATAAAAACAAAAATCATTAAAATAAAATCTTTTAGTATCAGTGACAACCCTACCGCTGTAAAGTTGTTATAATATATGTTTTTTTTACATCATACAAAACCAAATCAACTAGTAAAAGAAAAAATTTAACAGCAAAAACTACCAAGTTAAACTTAATAGTAGCAGGAGAAGGTGAAAGAACTTACCAGACCAAAAATCCAAACTTTTTGGAAACTATGCTCTCTCCTCTATTAACTTAAATTTAAATATCCCACCTATGTTGATATTATACATTGTTAACTTTAAAGAAGAGCGGTGTCTCTTGCCACAGGCAACTTGTTTGCTTAAAAAGAGACACCAGCCTGAATTTTTGGTAGTGTCTACTTATACATACCTTCAGGCGTTCTCAAAGTTTCCGGGTTCAATTTCTGTTTGACGAACTCCACTGCGTCGATGTATGGCACTTTGAACTCTAATACCCTGAAAATAAGATTGAGTATAAGACTAATGTTCACTTTATTTTTAACCAACTTCAAAACAGGAGGAGGTTCTCAATTCGACTGTATTTCTTTAAATGTTTGTTACCTCTGAACTTTCGACTGGATGAACCGATTTTGAAGATTCTTTTTTTATTTGAAAGCTGGTGCTTCCCGTGTGGTCCCATATTAATTTGGTCCAGTTATGCCAATGGCATCCATGTAAAAACTAGGCCATGAATGGTGAGGAATGAAAAAGTTCGTCACTTTTCAACATAAACGGCACTAATATAGAGTTGTAAAGTGACGAACCTTTTCATTCCTCGACTGTACAAGCCAGCGCGGGAGTCAGACGCCCACTTCCTAATACGGCGTCCCACTTCCCTAATGAAGGCAATACCCTCCAACTTCGAGCACCCAGTGGTCTCAAACTCAAGGGGTACAAAATAATAACTACCGCGCAGGGTTGAATATTTATCACGCATTTTGACCGCGGCACCGGCTGTTCGCACTGTTCGGCCGAGGTGCGAGGCGTTGAAAATACTGACGACGTGGTATCCCAAAACAGACAGTTTCTGCCACGGCACTACAGTTTTGCCATCAGCCTTTTGCCATCGGCGTGGCAGAGGCCGGGAGGCCCCGGAACACAGGGAATATTGGCGGATATTAAAGCCCTCCTTACGATGTCATTGAGAGCATGGTGACGCGGAAATCTTCCCGAGCAACGACAGCAACCCAACGCGTGCTGGCCATTCATTCATTCATTTTGTGAGACTAATTTTTATTAATATAAAACTTTTTGATACTAAATGTAAACTAATCCCTAAACATTGAATCGTTTGGTTAGTATTTACTTATCGTAGTGTTAGAGTAGCCCACAGGTCCCGAGCTAGTTGAACCCGGTCATCCAAACGTCCACCTTACTGTTAACACAATAAGCTTCATATTCACCTGTCCCCGCTGTAGCACGCCGCCCGCACACTCCCGTTCTCATGCTCCAGCACTATACCAGCGCCACTAAGTTCCCTCTCCACAGCGGTACACGGACAGCAGTTGAGTCCCGCTGCCCATAAGTCTCGGGCTAGTTGTGCCCGTTGCGTGGCCGCGAGACCGTCACGGCCGTTCCCGGCGGTGCCCCATACGTTGACACATATGAGTGTGGGCTGGGAAATAAATTAAAGTGGGTACGTGGATACAATCGGCCAAAAAAGTGGTCTACCACTTATAAAGGAGATAAGAAGGTTTACTATAGTTATCTATTCTGTTTTTTTCGCCAAAAGTTTCATGCGCAAACGTTCTATTATCAAACTTGAGCTCCAAATTTACACATGTGTTGTCAGCATACTACACAACCCATAGAATTATTGGTCGGGTTAATATACCATACCACACACGAATGGGCATTGTAAGTATTGTCGTACGAATCGACTATGTGGTATAGGCTAGAAGTGTGAAAAGTAAAACTAGTTTATTCTTCAAATTAGGCATATTACATGCACCTATGAACGTCAATAAACTAGTGACATAATGGGCAATGGCTTAACAACATATCACTGCTATAACGTTAATCTCCTCAAATAAAAACAACACTATCCTAAAAAAAAAACATCCAATCTTTCAAAATTTCGGTATTTCTATTTCCTAATTTCCTAACGTTTCCCTGCTTTGTCGTTGGCAGTACGCAAACCGCGTTTAACCAAAACAAAAAAAGAATCACTAGCGAAACGCATGCGAAACAGTTATGAACATCCCAGTGAAATAACTAACGCTATATAGCTGATGATCTTAGTTCAAATGGACACCAGGCGTGCTCAAGGTAGAGCATCCATGAGATAGTCTGATGCTGTGAAGGTGGTTGGAGGCAGATGCAGCGTGCGACACACCCACATGGGCTTTGTCCGCACTCTATGGAGACAGAGCATACGTGGTCGCGATCCTCAGTAATGAGGGACCGAGGAAGAAGAAAAAGCTACCTGTCTTTGAAAAATGCACGCTAAAAACTCAATATAAGCTTCAAATTACCTCACTAGGGACAGCAACTGGCACATCCGCCTCCATCTTCTTGACAATAGTGGCCATCCTCTCCAAAGACATGGAGAAACCGACACAGGAGCTCTTCTGCTTGGCGCTGTCGATGTCTTTCGTGCGGGCGATTTTGCGGAATTCTTCTACTAGTGCGTCGTACCTACAGGTACAATCAATTATACTGTGAATTTGTCGAATAGACTCATTACAGGTCCTTACTTCACCAACTTAACAAATGTCACCGGGAACTACAATTTGTCGCACAATTCAATCTCTAAAGACTAAATTCAGGCACTCGCAGGTCAGGCACGGCAAGAAATGTACAGGAAAAGCGTTTAACTAGGACTGCTGGACGGATGATGTCAAGAGGATCGCTGCTAGAGGTTGTTTGTTTGTTTGTTTGTTTAAACTCTTTATTGCACAAAACAAGTACATAAAAGAACAATAAACTTAATTTTAGACTTTTGTACAAAGGCGAACTTATCCCTTTAAGGGATCTTTTCCAGCTAACCTTTGAGTAACTGAGAGGACATTTTATATGGCAGATATACTGAACAACATGTACAAGTGGCAAGATGGTATGAGAAAAAGCAATCGAACAAGCAATTATATTTAACACAACAAATATCGACATAAATAAATACATAGATAGATACATACAAACATCGTGTAAATGAATATATACTTATATAATATATATATACATACATATCCTTATAAATATAAATAAAAACCGCACATACCTCCCTACCTTCTGTCTAAGACTCAAGAGAGCCACAACTTTCGGAAAGGCCCAGAGTCTGATATTATGCCTACTTTATGCGGTGGGTGCTTTAAGCTGGCTACTAGCTAACTGTGGCTTGGGACGTTACCCGCGTCCCGCAGCGATGAGGTCGCCGGTTCAATGTTTGCTAGCGTACTCATGAGCGACCGACATTTTTCCAGAACACACCGATTTGCGTGGTGTTGTGAGGAACAACACTGGCTGAACTATGTCCATGTCGACAGTACCTAGGAACAACACTGGCTGACCTATGTTCATGTCGACAGCACCTGCCTCTCGCAGTGATGAGGTCGCCGGTTCAACGTTTGCTAGCGCACTCACGAGCGACCGACATCTTTCCAGAACACACCAATGTGCGTGGTGTTGTAAGGAACAACAATGGTTGACCTTTGCCCATGATGTTGTTGTTGTCAGCCTACCATTTATTCGCACGAATCGATATGCTTCTTCCTTCCTAATGAGAACAGCTAAGGACTGGAATTTACATACAATCTGGGTCTCTTCAAGGCAGGAGTTAATAGGCTTTTACTAATGAGCAACATCTTAGGCCTTGTCATCGCTTTCCATCAGGTGAGACTAAGGTTAATCGCTGGTCAGTCTATCATAAATAATTTTTAAGAAAAAAAAAACCGACTTCAATGGGGGAGTCCGATGAAATATTATTAATCTTAGATGGTGCACTCTTAGATTCCATACAATAAAATACAAAAATGGCTATAAGTATGTTTATAATGGTAGAAGACTAAGTACCCTCAATTCCTCATGAAATCATGGAAAAACCTTGCTTGCTTGACAAACAAAACGAAGAGAACAAATCGCCAAACGTGAACTACGCGTCGTTGAAGAGTTCCGTTCTGATCATCATCAGCAGTTCCACTTCATCAAATGTCACTTTTATGAATGAAAATGCTTGATTATTTCATGAAAATACTAAAATCACTATTTGTGTGCCTTTCACATTTGAGGAGTTTCCTTGATTCCTAATGGATCCCATCATCAGAACTCGAGCATGACAAAAACCAATCGTGAAAATAGAACTTGCTTAACAAACACCGCTAGAAGGACAAATCGCCAATCGTGAACTTTTCGTCGTTGAAGAGTTCTGTTCTGATTATCATCAGCAGTTCCACTTCATCAAATGTCACATTTTTGTATGATAATGCTCGATTTGTTGATAAAAACACAAAAATCACTATATGTTTGCCTTTAAGATTTGAGGAGTTCCCTCAACTCCTCATGGATCCCATCATCAGAACTCGAGCATGACAAAAAGTAATCGTGAAAATAGAACTTGCTTAACAAACACAGCTAGGAGGACAAATCGCCAAACGTGAACTTTTCGTAGTTGAAGAGTTCTGTTCTGATCATCATCAGCAGTTCCACTTCATCCAATGCCACATTTTTGGATGCAAATGCTTGACTTGTTGATAAAAACACAAAAATCACTATATGTTTGCCTTAAAGATTTGAGGAGTTCCCTCAATTCCTCATGGATCCCATCATCAGAACTGCCTTTTGACAAAAACGGGACCAACTTGGATATATATACATGCAATAAAAAAAATATTTTTCAAATCGGTTAAGAAATGACGGAGTTGTGGAGTGACAAACATTAAAAAAAAAAAAACATACAACCGAATTGATAACCTCCTCTTTTGAAATTTTGAAGTCGGTTAAAAATAATGTGGACAGTACCTGCCTCCCGCGGCGACGAGGTCGCCAGCGCGGCTCTTGCCGGCGCGCTCACGCGCGACCGACATCTGCCAGAACACGCCGCTGTGCTGCGTGGCGTTGTACGCCAAAAACGGTGCGACTGTTATAGGGCACTGTCAACAAAATATAAATCATTAACACGACAGAACACAAGCTCAACCCAAGGTGTAAAAAAGTACGATTTCCACCCACCGACGATATATATAGTTCTTACTATGAAATACATTTAAATTAACTCTGAGTTCCGATACACCGCCCCGAGCTAGCCAACAGCTTGCCCGACCAATGAGACTGACTTGACCCCACGGTACCATGATACACGGTATAATATTTACTTACCTCACAACTCAACGCCATGGCGTTCCTATACACCTCCTCAAGCTCGCTCACGGCTTGAGTGACCAACTTGGCCCACTTGGCCTGTCTGACAATGCGGGTGACGAGTTCCTTGACCTTATACACCGCGATGTCTGCCTCCATGAGCCCGAGGAAGTTACATACGTCGCACATTGTGATGCAGAGATTTCAGGTGAGTTAGCTGTAAAACTATTTACTAACCTCACAACCCAGCGCCTTGGCGTTCCTATACACCGCCTCAAGCTCGCTCACGGCTTGAGTGACCAACTTGGCCCACTTGGCCTGTCTGACCATGCGGGTGACGAGTTCCTTGACCTCGTACACAGCGATGTCTGCCTCCATAAGGCCGAGTAGGTTGGATACGTCGCGACTGGTGATGCAGAGGGAGGTGAGGTGGGTTTGGAGTTGTAGGCTTGTTATACGACCTGTAAGAATTTTATTCGATTTATTGAAAAAATAATAATGAAACCGAATGCGTCCTATTAATTAAAGACATGGTAGTACCTATTGTTAATATTCGTGTGTACATTCCGAAGATTAATTCGAGAATAGATATTTTTACTTTTATTTTTTTTTACTTCTTTTGTTACTAAAATTACCCATAGAAATTAGTCTTAATATTACAAAAGTTAACTCTTTATATTGCTTATTACATATGTCATCAGTAAAGCCTTCAACAGGTCCGTTTGGTTTAGGTATATGCTCACTACAAGGAATCTCTCTGCACGGCACGACAAATTATTACTTAAAATAGGGAATCTCAACGTACCAAAAGTGACATCCACTAGTATAGGATATATATCCCCGTGTTTATCCAATGGGATGCCACAGGACATCAGTAAAGCCTTCAGCAGCTCTGTATGGTTGAGATGTATGGTCACTTTGAGGCCGCTTTCGGAGGCCGCTCGGCTCGCAACCACTAGGAGCTCAGCGTCCGACCAGAGGGTATCTATAAAACAAAAAATTTGGTTATAATTCGCTACTGCCAAATACTGGAGTGTTTCTTTTTATTTTATTTCATTCAGCCAAAAGTTGCAGGAGTTTGCAAATTTTGTAACAGACTATTTATATCATAGTAATTTATCTTTGTTTGCATTTGACTGCACAGATATATCCATTTATTACTAGCACTATAAGGCTTAAATTCCGTCATAAACGAGTTAAAGAGACGAATTACGTAAAGTCATAAATATTCTAACCTATTCAAATGAAATGAAACCTTCCTCACCCGACTTAGGGTTGAATATGTCAAAGGCGCACTCAATAATTTCCCTCGGATGGAAACCGGGCACGTGTTTTTCTCTAAACACACGGTCAATGACGTAGCGACGCATGTATTTCGAGCCGGAGTATGCTACGTGTCTGAAAGTAAAAGTTACATACAGCTACTGGTAGAATGGGAGGTGGGTGATTCAACCGCACCAAAACAATCGCTGGTCACTTATTTATTTACGCAATGCCAAATTCTTGAAAATATTAATCTGTTCAACGCTCTATCAAATACAAATCACTCACACACCATGACATGGGAATGCCAAGTTGAACCCTATAGAAACGCATGACGGTTGATATCGCACTGCACGCCGTGACCAATATAACCGTCGTTGGCGTAGAACCGATGGTGCGGATATATGCGTCGTTGGCATCCATAAGGTTAACGTGGGCCGAATTCATGGCATTAAGTTCTACTGCGACGGTATGACAGTTGATCAGTGGACCTTGGGTATAATTTTATGCACTAATTTCATTGACTTAAGATATAGAAATAGACACACAATGCCAAACATAAATAACTAAAAATGTGGCGCAAGATGACTCTGACAGTTACATTCCAATAGCTGATAATAACGCTTCTTTATAGTCCGAGTCAAGATAAAAACTGCGTACAAAAAAGAACTTACAGGCATTGGCGTCAAATTTTCAAACATAAGAACTAACATGGTTAAAACTTTTTAGTAAAATGGCACTATCGTATACTGGCTACCAATGTTTTCTTTATAAACGTCAAAAGTGAACACTGAAAGTAATGGAGTTGCTTTGGTTATTTAAATTATTTTTATATTAATAATATTTTTAAATAAAGTATATAAATAACAAATAAAACATTCCACTTCAATATTAACACACATTCGCGTACAATCCTGTGATAGTTACTGTTCTTTTTCTGTGTTAGAGATAAAGATGTTTACTTTCATGAAACCCATGAGCAAGACTATTGGCTATGTGCACGTCAGAAACGTCAAACGTCACGGGTCCCGGGGCAATGTCAAACTCAGAGATGTCAAATAAAGACGCATGAATATTTTATTTATTTTAGTAAGCGAGAAAGACCCTGTACTGGAAATTTGACTGAAATAAATAAGAATTAAAATAAATAAATACAAACGAAACGAATCGCAGGAAACCAATAGGAAACGTTGAAGTAAATTTGACATATAAGTCCCCGGAAATTGCACATTTCTGCCATGGTGTGCGCTGCGATCGCTTAGTTTACCCCCACCACCTACTTCGCACATAGCCAATAGGTAGTTATTTCAAAAGTACTGACTTCTGCTATTGGAGCAGCGTTTGTACTTTTACAACTATTGTTTTGCAAGTCATCGTCATCTATCTCTGACATCTATAAAACGAAGATACCGACGATGAACTTGAAAGATAAATTAATTAAACATTAACCTTAAATTGATTTTTATTACATACATCAATTCATATAAGTATATGAATATGTTTTTTTTTTTATTTGATTGCACACCTCAATTAAAGGACACAGTACAGTACGTAATAACAATAAGTAGAGGCAAACAAAAGGCGGTCTTATCGCTAAAGAGCGATCTCTACCGTCCAACCTCAACCAAACATAAATTTATTTCCTACAAATTTAATGTAAAAAATATTGATATAATAGCGACTCCTTACATTTTGTTTCTTGATAACCTTTAATTTTAACTAACAAAATTATTTATTCAAAACCATGAAATTACCAGGACTTTACATACATTTCATAACGTTATCAAATTAACTAACCTAAAGAAATATATTCCATCCTTTTCCACGTTTTTTTGTAGCTATTAAAGCATTTTTTCACTGCACATTTCGCCATTGTTGGACAACTGTCACTGTCTGCGGTCCAAACACGACTAAACAGGAATGTACCGCCCGAGTCGTGCGGGCGGTACTTTCACGGGGGCCATTTTTGTGGGCTGATTGTGAATCTAGTTCTATAATAGTACATCAATGACTAAATTATAAAAATTCATTGAAAGTATTATATCTAAAATACCGTTAAAATTCGTTTGACTTTTATCTGTGACTGTATGTGAGAATAATAAACAAATTACAGTTAGCCGTTTTATGAAATGAATAAGGGGGTTAGAAATTTTTCTACCAACAATTTTTTTGTTGACAAATTGTCTAGCCGCGTGTCCATTTAAGCAGCCTCAGGCCGAGCAGCCTCGGCTGGAGGCAAACTGAGGGTGCTCACTCTGAAGCATAGGCCGGAGGCACGTTGGGCGACACGCCTCACCTTGATCCGCGACGTTCCTCTGAGTCTGAGGGCCTACAGCGAACCGAAAAATCTGCCTGTTCTGCCTCTCTGTCACACTTGCATATTCGAGCGACATAGTTTCTGTTAACGGTACGCCCTCAGTTTAAGAGGGCGCAGTACGCTCGGTTCTCCATACAGACGTATTTATGCTCTCATTTTAAAACACCATGCTAGAATAACATGAAGATTTTGTATACACAATGGGATCCGGCATACCTAGGTCGGAAATTAGTTTCTGTTGGTAGAAATTGTAAAAAAAAAGCGGTTTTTGAGTTTTTTACGACTTGTATGAAAACCTTAATAATCGTTGTATTTTTTCTCCATTATAATTTCAAGCAACAGAAACTAATTTCCGACCTAGATATGCTGGATCTCATTGTGTATACAAAGTTTCATGTTATTCTAGCATGGCGTTTTAAAATGAGAGCATAAATACGTTTGTATGGAGAACCGAACGTACTGCGCACTCTTAAAGCGAAAACGCAATAGCGCGCGTAAACTAGCTGCCGCTTTTAAAGTAATTCACACTATTTAAAAAACAGGGACCATTGATTGCGATTTGAGGCGACAAACCCGTCTCCACTAAGTGCACGGCTCGGAGTGAGGCTCCTTTGAGCGCGCCAAAAAACCGACAAAATATAGCTCGTCCCGCGGCGACTAATTTGCCTCGTCGCGCAGCGTGCCTCAGGTTGAGGCAGCGACTCCATTTGCGCAGCCTCGGGTCGAGGCAGCCGCTCAACCCGAGGCTGCCGCTAGTGGATACGCGGCTTATGATTAATGTGTGCCCACGTATGTGTGGCACGTGACAAAAGTGGTGTCACATTTGAGGCTAAACCTTATCTGGGATGACATTTCAATTAGCAAATAGTCGTGTTATTATGGCTGCGTTCTTAGGCATGAAGGTACTATCAGCATCACATTTAACTGACCATTGATAGACCCTATCTCGTTGCAATAAGGCTCAGTTGGACTGCTCCTAATATGGGCTAGTCTTCTAGGATTACACAACAGGTATTTACCTAGCGAACGGCAGCCTCAAGTCATGTGGGAGATGACAGACGGTGCCCGATGCGGTCATGACCTTTACTGCGTTTGGGTACGCATCCCACGCCTTCACGCGAGGGGTCAAAAATGGTGGGGAGAACTCGATGGCGCCGTGACTTTGGAACACCTGGCAAAGAGAGGTTTTAGATTAATTTAAATAACGCTGCTTCCATTCCTAAGAAGGATGCGAGAGGTTTCTATAGCATTAATTTCGTGCGACGTTTAGACTTCTTCTCTTCTCTCTCGCTAGCGCCATCTATCGAGCTAGGCTGTGTTCCGAATCACGCTCACAGCGCTCAGAGCGCACTCACGGTCGGACCGATTCACGCTCACAGCGCTTACACGAGATTTCGTGACGTCATTGATGACGTCATGGATGGCGCTCACGGTGCTCACACTCCCAGCCGTAAGCACCTTGAGCGCAAACGTCAAGTTGACGTTTGACACGTTATGACATCTCATTATTGGCGCGAAAAATTAAAACTTCTTCACAGGATTCCGGAATTGAACTAAACGGAAAACATAAAATAAAAAATAAAAAATAAAAATTATTTATTTCAAAGAAAACCTTAATAACATTTAACAATATCCTGCGGCCCCACACTAGGCTATGCCTGTTTCGTGGCGGCCTGATTCGGTTTAAAAAGAGGTACTAACAAAAAAATATATATATATAATCAATATTCTCCGGTTACATACAGCCATGGGTAAGGTTCACTAAAATAACAATGGTACTCATTTATTGGGAAAAAGAAGAGGAACTAATATAAAAGTAGTATGTACGTGTTGGTGGGACGTGTGAGTACGTGTGTTGTGTATTAAGAGTATTTGTGTGTGTGTGAGAGTGAGAGTGAAATCTGTGTGTACTAAGCATGCAAATAATTAGGTTGTGACCTTCAGTAGTATCTCGGTTTGATTGTAACTGAGTCCTTTTAACCAGTTCTGAATTTTAGATTTTGCTTCGCGAGTAGAGTTTTCAGAAATATCGCAGGCTTTCACTACAGCATTGTAAATATACGGATGCAGGGAATTTGGAAAGCGCCTTGCAAATACGGTTTTAGTGCCGGGAGTAGGTATTTTGAAGATTCGTTTACGGATTAGGGCAGGATATTCCCTCGATTGGATAGTCCTTTGGTGCACGAGAATTGCAACTCGCAAGATCATTAATTGCCTAACACTAAGAACGTCAGCGGCTTTGTAAAGGGCGACAGTCGGGAAGAACCGGGGCTTTCTAAGCATAACCTTCAGCACAAACCGTTGGGCCCTTTCGAGAGCTGAGAGCATAGGCTGATAGTGTTAACTCTATCAGCCTATGCTTTTTACGCGTCTACGCAGACGACTTTGGTTTAGTGGTGGGTCGTTGACGGTTTTCGCTTCAACGAAACGAAACGTTAACTTAGAAAACGTCAACTATTTGAAAAACTAGTTGATTTCGTCAACTAGTTTTTTGCTTTAACTGAAGAGAAAAAAGCATTGAGTTGATACGTTTATTGAGTAAGGGGGAAAACGTTAAGGGCTTTAGTTTAGCGTTCTAATTCTATTACGTTTGTACGTTAAAGTCGTCAACTAGTTGATTCTGTTAAACAAAACGTTTCGTTCGTTGACGAACGAAAAACGTTTTATCAACTAGTTCGTTGAATCAACGACCACCCCTACTTTGGTTTGCTAGGTGAAAACCGAGAAGGGATGGAAATTTCGGCGAGAATGCTGGAACAAGAAGCAGGAAAAGTGGGGCACAGGATTAATCATGGAAGACGGAAAACCTCCACATTCGTTTCAGAAACAGTCGTGCCAAACGAGAAGTCCAATTGTAGGAGAAAGAAATCTCTTACAAGGGAGTGTACAAATTAGAAGAAGAAGAAAAATGTTTATTAGCGCAAAAAAACAAACAAACTACATACAAGCGAAACAAACAAAATAAAATAAAAGAAATATTAATTGTTGTGTCCAAGCTCCTCAGTAAACGATCTAAACTTCGGATATATAAGACCGCAATCCTATCTTAATGTATATGAGTGTGAGGCCTGGATGCTAACAGTTAGGGAGGAGCACAGCCTGTTAAGAGGAGAACTTAAGGTGTTCCGAAAAATCCTGGGACCAGTGAAAAGAGACGATGGGAGTTGAATGATACGTAAAAATGCCGAAATAGAAGAGCTGGTGGCCGAACCAAATATTATGAGTGAAACCAAAGCGTATCGTCTTCGCTGGCTTGGTCACTTCGAGAGGATAGGAGAAGATCGACAGGTGAAGAGAGCATACTTGGGCCGACCGACCGGACAGCGTCATGTGGATCGCCCCAAGTATCGCTGCAAGGGAGGACGAGGACCTGTGTGAGCTTAGAGCCGGTGCAAGCTGGCTAAAAATAGCGCAGGACCGAGACAAGTGGCGTGCTCTTGTCTCGGAAGCCAATACTCATTTTGGGTCGTTGTGTCAGCCTAGTTAGTTAGTTTTATATTAGTTAGTAGCAGATTGCGATTAATTTCAATTTTCTACAAATCAAAAACCCAGCCCAGAATTTTCTACTACGACTAATTGACGAACTCAAAATTCAAATTCAGTTGACGTTGACATGAACGTGACAGAAAACACGCTCATGACTGGTCCGAAACAAAACACCACTTACGCGGCCTTGACCGCGCTTACTGATTCGGACCGGCCGCCAGCACTGTAAGCGTTGTGAGCGTTGTAAGCGTGATTCGGAACACAGCCCTAGAGTTACGATTATTAGTATAAAAACCTAATAATAATATATTATTTATTGTGCACTGAAAACATGTAAATTATGTAACAAAACACAATATAAGGCAGTAGCAGTCGGCCTTATCGCTAAAGAGCGACCTCTTCCAGACAATCTTTGGGTAGCAGGAGATTCATAACTCACAGCAGTTGATAGTAGTGCATAATTTTGATACATTCATCAGTACTATACAGGGCCTCCTGGTAATTGTAGTATTTGGTGAGGATACTTGCTCGAGCCTCAAGACCTGAGCGTATGGACTACTGTGGACAGCAGCCAAGCCAAGACAGAGCTTGCAACTCCTAACTCCCAGTGCCTTATGCAATCCTGGTACTTTTATGGTATTAATGGTGGCAAACCTTAGAGCATACATAACTGGAGTGGCCATCAGCGCATCTTACCAAACAAAAAATTATGCAAATTTTTGCAAAGACGAGGTTACACACATAAAAAAACTACGCACACTTACAATATATTGTTCCATTACTAGGCACCCACACTAAAACAATCAACTCACGCACATTTAAACTACGAAAGTTGAGCAATAAAAGTAGACCTTATTTTCGTTAACGTTAGATCCATTATTGGCTTACTATCAGATGGCCAAATTGACCAAAGTCGATAAGGACCATGTTTCAAAGAAATTCTCATAAACAGTAGTCCTTATTTTTTTAAATACAGTGACGTCAAAGTGACATTTCACAGCTAGCCCTAATGGTCAAGTACGAATGTTTTTAAATCGATTTTGTAATCCATGCTCGATTTACGATTTGAAATAACACTTGAATTGCGCATAAAATTATAAATAAAGCAAAAATATGCTTACAGTATGTGAAATTATTATCAATCTTTTGTAAATTTGATAAAGTACAACGTTTTATTACTCTAAACAGCAGATAAGGGTATTTTTCCGAAAACGATTTCAAGACTAACTTTGATTAATGAATTAAAATTGATTAATGAAGTAGTTTTTAATAATTTTTTGCACATACTGCCTATTTTTTGGCAGAGGGGCAAGTGTACTAATGGCTACTCCAGTTATGTATGCACTAAGTGGCAAACAAACGCATCGTCTAGTTGATGAGACCCGTCATCTTTGCCCATGGACACTTTTCCCACCAAGACTACTTGTACCTTGTGCATTTCTGACGGTTTAAAAAAGTTTCAAAACTAACCTCTGCAACGCGTTTGGTGAGCCACCGCAACTGGGCACGCCGCATGCCATTATGGTAAGTTATATCCTCAGCAGGCGAAGGCGCCTGCTGCAGACACGCGCCTATGAGCCGCTGGTAACCCCTCGAGCCTCGTGAACTGAGCGTGTGCGACAGAAGCCCAGATAGGGCTCCTTCAGCCACGGGGCGGGGCACGTGGGAGCTGGATAGAAGTTCGGCACAGGTCGGTCGGACGCTGGCATCGTGATTGAGCAGCCATCTGCGAAACAGGTTTGACCGTTTGAACAATTTTTTTTTTGCGAACAATTATTCGCAGAATTTGTTTACGACGTAATATAACAGGCTTGTGTAGTCATAATCAATGAAACAATTATGACAAAAAGTCTTGTATATCACGTAAACGTAATATTTTAATTGTTATTGCGTTTACGTTGTGGTCAACAGGTATCTCCGTGGTATAAAGGTAATTACGTTGGACCAACAATCCTCACATCGGTTTGATCTGGTTCGATTCTGATTTTATCCGTAATTATTTTACGTTGTGCTTGACTTGTGATAAATGATCAATGAGTTTCGCCTGACGCTTGTCAAGTTTTTAGGGTTCCGTACCCAAAGGGTAAAAACGGGACCCTATTGCTAAGACTTCGCTGTCCGTCCGTCCGTCCGTCCGTCTGTCACCAGGCTGTATCTCAAGAACCGTAATAGCTAGACGGTTGAAATTTTCACTGATTGGGTATTTCTGTTGCCGCTATAACAACAAATACTAAAAACAAAACAATAATAATAATTAAGGGGGGCTCCCATACAAAAAACGTGATATTTTAGCCCTTTTTCATGGCTACCACTCGTCGAGCTAGATCTCAAGAACCGTAATAGCTAGACACTTGAAATTTGCACAGATTATGTATTTCTGTTGCCGCTATAACAAAAAATATTAAAAACTTGCCAAGTGCGAGTCGGACTCTTTTTATAGATCATGCGGTACGGAACCCTTCGTGCGCGAGTCTGACTCGCACTTGGCCGGTTTTATTTAAAATCGATACTTTAAAGCATCACATTTTGTTCAGGACTGATGAAAATGGGTTGGAATATTGTTTATTTTTAACATACAATTTTGATAGAAATCTAATTTCATTATTATTATTTGGTATATATTATGTGAAACGAAGGTCTCCTTCAGCTTCGATAAAAATTATTTCGTATGTCCGGATGTCTAGATGCCCGGTTTTCCGGTTGTTCTCCTCTACAGGTCGCAATTTTGTGGGCAGATTCGATAATTATATTGATATTTTTTGTAGAATCAATTTTTGGAAATTATTAAATGTGAAAAAAAAACGCGAGGTTTATAGCTCACACAACCACTAGTCGTAGTTGATCCCATATAGATTTTTATGCTCTCTAAAACCGCGTTCTAAGGGCACCATAAAAAAATAGTCACGTAGACAATTGTGGATGACAGTGAACGAAAAAAGCATAGAACGCGAGCTTCCTACAAAAGTACACTTTAAAACGGGGCATTTATTCTAAATACGCACGCGCGGTGTTGTACCAATAAGAATTGCCAAAAATATCAGCCGACTTTCTATTACCCAAAACAAATGAACGTGATTGGTAAATTTCAAAATGACTGGCTGTGTTTCGTATCCTCTAGCGCTGACGTTTCATGTGTCAAAATGACGGCGACAACGACAACACTTAGGGGGTGGATGGTTGCATGCAACATAAAGTCATCTTCGTACACAAAACCGCCGTATTATTTAAATTTGATTTTAAGCATTATTTTATTTTTAAATATCATAGGATAACCTAACGAAAATTAAACTAGTCGCTAATTAAGCTGTACCAGACTTATACTATGCATATTGGACGACCATGTACATAATTTACAGCTTGCTAAACACTGTTAGACATAGAGAACAGCAACCACTCGTAATCGAAACTTTACGGTATATTCAGACAACGCAAACATTTAACATACGTAGGTTAACTCCTTTTTTACAAGCTTTTATTTAACTTGCCGTGGCAGTACTTATGTCTTTTTAGTTTGTGTGGGTCAAATCTTAGAAGCTAAATTAGACCCACTTTTCGATTTACGATTGAGCTAATGTTTGACTTCGACGACATATACGTAAATTCACTGAGAATGCAATATTATGATAATATTATTATCGAGCTGATCTGATGATGGAACCGGAAAGTGGTCATAGGAACTCTGTATTAAGTTAACACAATCATACCGAGTTTGGGCTTTTTAAATCCATTGTTTGAGTAGTTGATAATAATTGTATATGTTGTATGTATAGCGTAGTTACACACTTATTCTTTTATTTTTATTTCGGTTTTAGTTCTTGTTAAAAATATATTAATTTCTCGCTTCTCTCATATAGTTATATAGTCTAATTAGAATCAAGTCTAGTTGTAATTGTACTAAATGTAATATTTATTATGGAATTCATCTACCTTTTTCGAACACTGTACACAAATTAGTTATGTGCATGAAAGCATGTATCTCAACAAATTAAAATGTTTAATAGGTATCTTAGGTACCTTTTCATTCACCTATTAACAGTATAACATTTCGATGATGTAAGCTGGCATAACACCATACCTATACAAAATCGGTTCCGATTAAAAAAAATAAACAAATATGTTTACCGCTTTATTTATGTATGAAAAGTGATTGCATATATTTTTTATGTTTTAAAGAGTGATGAACACACCATTTCACCGACCAATAAGCCATATTTCTTATTTTTGAGATTTCACTTAATACAACTGTTATGCTGCGCCGCCATGTGCAAACTAGACAGCCGTTGGACACAGTTTTGACGCCCCACCTTCTTGGACACAGATTTGGTGGTGTCATTTTGCGACGCTAGTTGTGCTTCTATGTTTTTTTCATTCGCTGATGAAAGAACAACAAATAAACCCACCTAATAACAAGTATCTGCTTAGCATTATCCTCACACTCAAATCCCTCGGGCATGACAATATCCTTAGTCCTCAAATTGGTGAGTACTACCATCCTCTCCATGCCTGTACTGAGCGGTGGATGGAACATCTCAAAGAGGATTATACCGAGGGAATAAATGTCCACTTTCTGATTGTATATCACTTTGCTGGCCGATTGTAGGAGCTCGGGAGCTACGTATAAGGCTGTGCCGATCTGAAAATAAATAGGGTTATCAAAATATAGATGCTTCTCGCCCAGGCAAAATTCCCCTAAATTAGGGGCAAGCTGAAAATCAGCGCTGTAACCAGACCGAACTAGCAAGGCCTACAGCTTTTTTTTCCTAGCCTATGTGGGTGTCCTACGGCTGGGCAAAGGCCTCGCCCCTTGATTTCAATGACTACCGTGTCTGTGCCTCTTTTTACAGCTTTTAAATATGATATTTGCTTGGTTGTGATTAGTGTCCGACCGATGTATCGGTTTACGTTTCGGCCAGTTTCGGCCTAAATATGTATACAGTACGAATAATAATATATAATAGTTTCATTTGAAATACAAATGAAATAGTAACAAACAGAAACAAAACGGCAGAATGTAGGTAGAGGTAGAGAGCGGGCTAAATATCTAGTTTCCGTTTCAGCCTATCTTGTTTCGACTTCGGCCGAGAATGAAGCAAAAACCGAAATGCTGTTTCGACAGTAAATAGTTTTTCGGTCGGACACTAGTTTGGGAGTACAAATTCTAAATTTATTTATTTAATCGTATGGCATTTATTAACGAACCGTGAGATCTTCGAGAAGACAAGTACGGTTGCCAGTTTATGTTGCCACTTTTAGCACCAGGTCACGTGTAGGGTAACGGTGGGTACTCCCTACGGACGTGGTGCAACTTCGACCCCCCTTGTCAAGTGAGTGGGCAACTTGACTGTTAGAAGTTCTCAAGCCGCCCGAAGGCCTCTAACTTGGCTTAACGACTGCTGTCGTAGACAGCAGCCGGGATCAACGGCTTAACGTGCCTTCAAAAGCACGAGACCGCTCAGTTAGTAACCACTCAAAGCGGTCACCCATCCAATTCTAAATTTTACATGAACTTTTTGTGGTAATAAAATTTTGTCTAAATCGAAATAGCGCCCTAATGATACCAACAAAGCAGTGCCTTTTGTCGGGATACGACACTGGCGAATATTATTTAAAATAAAATAAAATTAAATAAAAATTTGTACACGCTGCGATATCCTGTTAGTTAAGAATTAGAATTTTAGACAAGATTGTAGCGAAATAGTAAAGACAGTTATTACCTAAAACATACCTGTCCTGTGAGAGAACCGCTAATCTCCTCTTGTTTATTCTTCTCTGTAAATAATAATGTAAACATAAACAAAATACAAAATTCCACTTAAACAAAAATCTGGTTCTTAAATATTATAAATTTCCCATGATTAGGTACGCATCCCTCAATAATCAAGCGTTCTTGTAACTTGGAATTTGGCACTCTTTCACATTTAATTTAACCCTCAATTTTACAAAACAAGCTATAAACATATCATTTAACACTTACCATCAACAGGCATTCCGCTGAAGGCTTTGGTGGCCAGACCGAAATCACCGATTTTAACGTGATCATTGGAATCCAAGAAAATATTCACCGGCTTCAGATCCCTATGAATCATGCCTCTCTGGTGAACATGGGCCAATCCTGGAAATATAGGTACAATACAAATAACCGTCTTTGTGACGCCAAGAAGAATCGAAGTATTAAGAGGGCGCAGTACGCTCGGTCTGGCTCGGTTCTCCATACAAACGTATTTACCCTCTCATTTTAAAACGCCATGCTAGAATAACATGAAAATTTGTATACACAATGGGATCCGGCATATCTAGGTCGGACCATAGTTTCTGTTGCTAGAAATTGTAAAAGAAAAAAAATACAGCGGCTTTTTGAGTTTTTTACGGCTTTTCTCCATTATAATTTCAAGCAACAGAAACCATGGTCCGACCTAGATATGCCGAACCCCATTGTGTATACAAAGTTTCATGTTATTCTAGCCTGGCGTTTTAAAATGAGAGCATAAACACGTTTGTATGGAGAACCGAACGTACTGCGCAGTCGTAAGTATAACAAAAAAAATCTCAATCGGTTCTCAATTGACCAAGTTGTAAGGAGACAAAAAAGTATAAAAAGTTGATTGAGGACATCCTTCTATCTATAAAGTGAGTTGACAAGAAGTAGAATGTAATAGGCAGGTAGTTTCTAATAGGTAGAGACGACGATGTAAATAGCTAGTGAATCATTGTCTCGTGTGTAACGCGCGTGAAAACGGACGGTACGCGCTTGCGTTCGTATAAATTGTGTGAGTGACAATGTCGACTAATGTAGTAAAATGTTCGAACTGTAACATAGTTATCAACGAAGTACTCGCGTTCGTATGTAATAAAATTGACATTATGAATGAAGACAGTATTAGCCAGATTTGTTTAAGTGCATTCACGGAAGCAGATATAAGGGCGGCAAAGGACTTATTATTCGATTCTATACCTACAGCAAGCCGAAATATCAAACGGAAAAAACAAGGAAAAAGTCGTCGGGAGATAGATGACATTATATGTCTCCTAAAGGTTACAGAACCTGATGAAATCCCAGTCTTTGTCGCGCGGGAATTACACAAACTACCCCCGGTTTTGTTCGATCACGTAGACACTACAAAGCTGCTTCGTGATTTGTTACTTATTCAAGAAGACATTAAAAAAGTGAAAAATGAGTACGCTACATTGCAACAACTTGAATGTCTTAAAGCCGAACTCGTTAGCATGAAATCAGAATTTCACAGTGTTGACCACACCCAGCTACCTTCAAGTTTGCATTTTGTTAATACCCGTCGTGGGGCTTGTTTAATGACCACCTGTAACCTGGACAGCGGTCCGATGGGACTGCCTCATATCTCAGATAACCCATCACCACCTACATCCACCATGCATAGCCCAGCGACAGGTGGTAAAAAGGAGCACAGTACCCACTTAACATCACTTGACTGCACTGGTAACAAGCAATTTCCGATTATTTGCAATAACAAACAAATAACCAGTGACGCAGCCGGTTGCACAAAACAAAACACAAGCAGCGGCGAGCGGGCGACGTCACCGGGAATCGAACCGGGCCGCACGAATGTTATCACTGTGCCGTCGGAGCACAAGGGACATACGGCCGCCGAGGATGTATATACGGAATGTGTATCGGTAAAAAACAACTTACCTAATCAGTCACCCACTACAATTGGTGATGGAGTAAGATATTCTGGCTTTGATAGACATGGCGCAAAATCAAAAACAGTGTTTTATAATAGAACCAATAATCGAGAAACTATGTTCAAAGGAAGGGCTTCTGTGGAACCAAATGCGAAATTCAAAGCTGTTGACGTGAAAATACCGATTCATATTTATAATGTCGCCAAACATGTTTCATCTATGGATGTAAATGATTACATTAAAGAAAAATTAGGTATGCATCTTGAAATAAAGAAAATATCCATGAAGTCAAAAAAGCCCTACAACTCCTTCAAAATCATGATCCCGAAACACAGCATGGATATAGTTATGAGAGATGAGTTTTGGCCTGCCGGAATATATTACAGAAAATTTTTAAATTATTATCTATCCGATAAAAATTGCAGAGAAGGACAGCACTATCGATAGCAGATGTAGACAAGGGCAAGATAACTGCAACTGAGACCCCAGTAAAATTAATCACTTTTAACTGCAAAAATGTGCACAGGTCAATTGATTGTATTAGGCGACTGTGTGTATCGGGCCATCTTATAGCGTTGCAAGAAACATGGCTTTTACCGGATGAGATTGGTTTCCTAGGCCAAATTGATGTCAATTTTGCATTCACTGGTGTTTCAGCGGTGGACACTTCTGCTGGCGTGCTGCGTGGTAGACCTCACGGTGGTGTCGCACTTCTTTGGAGAAAAGATATGTTTACGTCGGTCAATGTAATTAAGTGTAATAGTGCGCGTTTGGTAGCAATTAAACTGATGTTACAACGACGTTCTGCGTTAGTGTTTTCTGTCTATATGCCTACTGACTGTACAGACAATTTAGTAGAGTTTACAGATTGCCTGAGTGAAATTAATGCAATAATTGAAACTAATAATGTAGAATCTGTTTTTATTTTGGGGGATTTTAATGCCCACCCAGGTGAACTTTTTAACATGGAACTAATTCGTTTCTGTGACGAGCAGTCGTGGAGTTGTATAGACCAGGAGCTGTTGCCGCCGGACTCGTACACGTTCGTAAGCGACGCGCACGGCTGCCGGCGCTGGCTGGATCACTGCGCGGTGTCGGCGGCCGCGCGCGCCGCTGTGTCGCGCGCAGCCGTAATCTACGACACCTACTGGTCTGACCACCTACCGCTGCTTATTGAATGCAACATGCAATTACTAAAGCCAAAGATTATTGTAACTGAAAAGGGTTGTAGTGTTAGTGAAGTATTGTGGGGAGAAAGAAATGAAAACCAAATTAAAAAATATAATGATTTTTGCAATTCAAAATTAAAAAATATTAATTTCCCTTCCGAGTTTCATAGCTGTAGTGATAGAGTATGCTTAGATAACAATCATAAAATTCTTCTTAATAATATATATAATCAAGTTGTGTACACGCTATCAGCGGCTGCGGTGGAGAGTTCCCACCAGATTAGTAATAAAAAGAAAAATATTGTAACAGGCTGGAATAAGCACGTGAAAGCCGCTCACAGCAGGGCTCGGCTTGCGTTTCAGATGTGGAATAATTTTGGTAAACCTACATCGGGATATTATCATAATAAAATGACGGAAACGAGAAGAGAATTTAAAAGCAAGTTAAAATGGTGCCAAAATAACCAAAGTCAAATTAAGATGGATATAATTGCCAAAAATCACTCGCTTAAAGATTTTGGGAAATTTTGGAAAAACACCAACAAACTGAGTCCCAGGCCGACTCTGCCTGTCAGCGTAGCAGGGGAAGAAGAGCCTGCTGCCATAGCCAACCGGTTCATCGACCAGTTCAGGGTATCATCGTCCGGAAGCCGTGCCGTTCGGGTGCTCGATGCGGAGGGGGCTGCCAAGGAGTTGACTGTTAGATTCTCAACCAAAGATGTGGCATCCGTCATCAACAATATGGTTCGAGGTAAGTCCCCAGGGCATGATCACCTTAGCATCGAGCACCTACAGCACGCTGGAGTTCACCTGCCTAGAGTATTGTCAATGTTTTTCACACTGTGTATTGGCCATTGTCATCTTCCAGAAACGCTTATTAAAACTATAGTGGTGCCAATAGTAAAAAATAAAACAGGTGATACTTCTGATATCTGTAACTACAGGCCCATTTCCCTGGCGACTGTAATCGCAAAGGTGTTGGACGGTCTGCTTGACAAACACATGGAAAGTCGTATTAATATACATGACGCGCAGTTTGGTTTTAGGTCAGGACTACCCACCGAAAGTGCGATCCTGGCCCTCAAGCATACCGTCCAATATTATGCAAGCAGGCGCACACCTGTAGTAGCGTGTTTCCTTGACTTATCCAAAGCATTCGATCTGGTCAATTATGACATACTTTGGAATAAGTTGAGGAACAACACGAGGGTTTCTGACGAGGTTATTAAGCTGCTCAATTTCTGGTACAGTGAGCAGTCAAATAGTGTACGGTGGGCAGGCTCTTTTTCAAGAGAGTATAGGTTGGAATGCGGAGTGAGGCAGGGGGGTCTATCGTCTCCACGCCTCTTCAACCTATACATCAATGGGCTAATCGAGGAGCTCAGTAACACCGGCATCGGTTGCCATGTAGAAGGCGTATGTGTCAATAATATCAGCTACGCAGACGATATGGTGTTACTGAGTCCCTCGATAGCAGCGATGAGAAGATTGCTACGCATCTGTGAGAGCTACGCGGAGGCTCATGGGCTCAGATATAACTCGACCAAGAGTGAAATGATGGTTTTTAAGGCAGGTAAAAAGACGTTCTCCACACTGCCATCACTCTACCTGACGGGAACACAACTCGCCAGAGTACAGAAATTTAAATATCTGGGCCACTGGGTCACCGAGGACCTCAACGATGACAGTGACATCGAGCGGGAGCGCAGGGCGCTGTCCGTCCGTTGCAATATGTTGGCTCGCAGGTTTTCGCGGTGTACTAGGGAGGTAAAAACCACATTGTTTAAAGCATTTTGCCAATCCTTTTATACCTGCAGCCTGTGGGTCAGTTATACGAGGCGGGCGTACAGCGCCCTAAGGGTGCAATACAATAATGCGTTTAGGGTGCTGATGGGGCTGGGGCGCCGCTGCAGCGCGTCCGGCATGTTCGCGGCGGCGCGAGTAGACGGGTTCCACGCCATCATGCGGAAGCGCTGCGCCGCGACGATGCAGCGCGCGCGCGCCAGCCCCAACTGCATTCTAAATACGGTCGCACACCGATGGGACAGTCCAGTCCTGAGACACTGGCTTAGCCTTCACGAGCCATAGATATATTTTTTACTAACCTTAGTCTATAAGAACTGACAATGTATGTACTAACAATATATGGATGAAAGTCCGAAATAAACATTATTATTATTATTATTATAAATATGGATGTATACACAAGAAGCCAAAAATAAAAATTTACAAACCCGCATAGTTTTTTTTTTTTCTTTTGTCATAAAAATCTATATGGGATCAACTACACCTAGTGGCTGTGTGAGCTATAAACATCGCGGTTTTTTTTCACATTTAATAATGCACATGGTACCGTTAAGGTCTGCCTTATTACAGTTATTATATTCATACAAGAATGAACTAATAATAATAATAATAATTGTTTATTTTAGGACCAACTTAGATCATAATGTTAGTTACTAGGTAGTTTTAAAATTATATTATAATAGTGTTACAAAATCATCTTAATTAAGGTACAGGGGCCGTCCACATATTATGTCACGCAAAATTTCGACTACTTGAACCCCCCCCCCCCCCTCCCCCTAGTCACGCATTTTTCCTATCCCTTTAACATGTAATGTCACGTTCAGTAAGCCCCCCCCCCCCTCCATTGCTGTGACGTAATATGTGGATGGCCCCACATAAGTGTTATAAGTAATGATGATAACTAGACAGTACTCCGTACGTGAAGCTGACAGCAGTGGTTCAAGTACGGGCAGTCCAGTCTATTCGCGACCATGCTCAGGATGCTGTTGGCACTATCACGAACTCTGCGCATCAGGGATGCACATCGTTTACGCATCGTGGTATGAAAACAGTCCACTCGAGCCTCCGTAAACATCCCCGACGCACTGCAGAATCGAGGTAGACCCATCAGCATCCTGAACCAATAATAATGATATGCGAGTAAATTTTCATATCCACCCAAAAACCTAAGAATTACCTTCAACAATCTCTCTAAAAAGCCTCCACGCTCTATAATGCTCCTTGAACAACCCATTGTCAATGGCGTGCCGAAGCGTATTCTTCTCACAAAACTCCATCTGTATATACAACACTTGCTTCAGCCTCTCCGACGGCGGTCGGGGAGTGGGCATGTCTGGCGTGTCCTCTGAAGGAATCGTCTCCGATTTGTTTGATAAGTCTTCGAATTCGATGTCGTCACTGGATTCGTCTTCGGGACTGTAAAGGAAGTTATGTGTGAAGCAAATCAAAATCAATCCATGAAAAAACACCCCACTCAAAGCAACTTAAGACAATTGTATAACACTTTTGAACTTCAATGGAAATAATAGTCCCAGAGTGGCGGCCCGCTTTCTTGGCTAGTTTATTATTTTTATTTATTTACTATTAATCAAAGTACAGTACACTTAATCTAATACATTTTCCTGCAAAACTGTATTAACAGTTTGCCTGCAGGTACGAGTCTCTATAAGAACTTACTAACAATAAGTAATTATTGCAAAAGTTCGGAAGCCAAAAGAATCTGCTAAACACTTAAGTGACATTTGCCTATTAGCAATTGTCACTCAAGTGTCTGCAGTAGGTACTTTTTCAGCGCTTTCTTAAATTTAACCTTATTTGGCTCCTTAGTTGTACCTCCGCTATGAACAGAAAATAAACTACGAACTCCACAATGAGATGGAATGAGGCGCTTCAATCTTGTATAAGTTGTATATCGTCATCTTAGTCTTATAACGTTTCTTCAATCAGGATGTAGAATTGTAGATAGTATACTAGTTTAAAAGCGTCAAGTTCTTAATCTCACAATCCCTATTATAATTAGAATTGATAATTTCACGAGTCGCTCGATAATTAGATAGTCTACAACCAAATCAATGGCCTATTGAGTCAAACACAGGCGCATGCCCACTGACCAATTAGGCAGGCAACATGATAGCAATCAAGGCGTACCCTGGATCTATCTAAACAAATACATCATTAGCCACAACGACCGGTGCGGCTCCCCGCATCCACTCCCGCGACCTTAACCAGGTCATCAGCCCACCTCGTGGAGCCTTCCAACGCTGCGTCGTCCGGTACGTGGTCGCCACTAGAGAACTCACTCGCCCCACCGGCCATTGCTTCTCCGGGCAATATGGCCCGCCCACTACCACAAGTTCTAGACTAACTAGAACATTTAAATCGAAGAATAGACTCACCTTCCGTTGAACCAGGGGTCTTCATCTTCACTGTCTTCACACTTCTGCACGACGCCTTCAGACATGGACCATTCCACCTTCACCTCCTGTCCAAGCTTGGCTACAACTCCCTCCAGACTGAGGCCTGGTCTCTTTCTAGAAAATCAATAACGCTATATTACTAGAAGTCATCATCATCCTAGCGTTATTCCAGTACAGTTGCATGCCGAGGGAAGCCCGGGGTTCGCTACTTAATCCCAACAATTGGCGTAGTAGACTGTCTAGACTAGTTTTAACGTAAACGACTGCCCTCTGACCTTCCAACCCAAGGGAGTAAAATATGCCTTGTTGGGATTAGGCTTGTCAAGTGCCACTTAGTGGCCCACTCACACCACACAGACACACAGTCAACTGTTTGAAGTTCTCAAACCGCCCGAAAACCTCTAATTTGGCTTAAAGCTTGACATGAGGCTAACTGTAGCGTCGTCGCTCGACATTCTTGTGGTTCAAACGTATCTTCACTTCGCGTGTTGTTTTTTTTTCGTGACGTTCATGTTGACACTTTCAGTCATATGCAAAAGGGACCTAACCTATAGCGGTATGCCCTACTAAACGTACCTAGTAGGAGTCTTCTCTTCGCTAGGACACTCTAGCTCCACGCTAGACTCTATCCACGCGTTGTAGTACCGCACGACGTTCTCGTGGTTCAGACGCGAGAGTAGCTTCACTTCGCGTGTAATTTTCTTGTTTAGGTTGACGTTTTCGGGGTTTAGTTGGATACGTTTTATGGCGTAAAAGCCGCCGTCGAGTTTGTTCTTGACCTAATGAGGGAAAATATGTGAATAGAACTGATATCACAGATTTAAGAGAGGTAGGGCACAGCGGACGGTCATCTCCAGAGGTCGTACTTTTCGTGCCGGTGACGTCATGCTCCATATAGGATGATAATTAAAATCATTCATCTTATTGTAATCAATCATTCATTAATCAATAATCATGTATACATACACTTTTTAAAATTATGTCCCTACTACAAACGCAATTTGCCTGTCACATCACAACTTATAAAGTACAACATTAGGTAATACTGCAACTTTTTGTGACGTTACTACCAATAATTAAACGAGTTATTACCAATAATTAAACAAACCTCGTCATCATAGAGAGCTTACGTTCATATTTAGATTCAACATTTCTATAACCTGTTAATAAAACTTGAAAGACTATGAAATCCTCACCTGTTTATAAATTAAAATTCTAAATATGAAAAGAAATCCTTAATAATCTTCGGATGCAATAGGTCGTATGAGAAAAAATACCATTATAAATTCATGATTAAATGATTGACGATTAAATATTAATAATTACCATAACACCAATTGGAATCATCCTATATGAATATCTACTGGTATATAATTGTTTTTATTTTCTTCTGCATTTAATATGATCACTGAACTAATACGTAATTAATAGCTTTCACATGTAATATTTGTAATATTATGAATAAATGAGTATAAGTATGCAGTGTGACGTCAATTTTACGTCACCGGCACGAAAAGTACGACCCCTGGTCATCTCATAATTGCAACAATTGAAATGATTTTCTATTTCTATAATTGGACCAGCCTAACTAGACAAGTACATCCGCCTTCTAGAGGACTGCAGCCATAAGATCACTACTTGCTCCTTAGGTATGTGGTGCTGTGTACCTGGTGGTGAGTAAGGTCGCCAGAGCTCCCGAGGATGCGCTGTGTTTAGTGTGAGACTTGCAAATGTCTGTAGCTGTCAACAGAACGAATCCTCAGGCTTTAAGCTCTCTAAGAGTGCCTGCTTGTCATTGATAGCAATCTTTCAAAAAAATGCTAATTATCTGATAAAACTCTCATTGTAGGTCGCTAATCAGTGTAAGATACAGGTGGGTTACCTTCAAGACATCTCCAAAAGCGCCTTTGCCGAGCCACGTCAGAACCTCAAATTCGGCGTTGAGACGAGAATGGCAGTTAGTTTGTAGACTCGTTCTGTGTATCTTCTTCATTGGGTCTTCGTCCTTAAACAAGTTTGTTTAAATACGGCCTGTTTAGCCTAGTTGGTAGTGACTCTGCCTCCGAAGCTAGAGGTCCCGGGTTCGAATCCGGCCAGGGCATTTATCACGGATATTTGTTCTTGCGTCTTGGATGTTATCTATGTATTTAAGTAAGTATTTATTTATACAAGTATTTATATCGTCGTCTAGTACAGATGCCGTCAAACTTCTTGAACACTAGGCGCGGTGGTGGGGGAGAGTTTGCGCATCGTACACATACGTGCAAAAAAAGTACCTAATTTTTATTTCAAATCTCGGTATAATTATTGAGCCCACAACACAAGTCTTAGTGAGCTTATTATGGGACTAGGTCGATCCGTGTATAATCACGCCTTTTTCCCGCAGGGATAGGCATAGATTACGGATTTCCATATACTACGATCCTGACATACTTCCTTCGCTTCACATACTCTCATAACCCTCTTCATACATCCTGATCAGTTATTTTATAGTTTTATATTTATTTATTTATTTAATTATATTGATAGTTGTATGGAACACAAGTTGAGAAATAAAACATAAGATATATATGTTTCAAATGGCTGTTATTGAAAAGTCTAAAAATGTCATGTTTGCGGTATTCAGTCTTCTTCTAAAAAGGAAATTCCTTCCATTAAGTGAGTTCCAGCGCTGGTACTAGGTCTTGGTTCAAGGGAGTTGGAGCTAGTTTGTGTATCTTGACTATCATTATCTTCATCATCGGAATCACTATCGGACCCTTCGTCGGAGTCACTTTCGTCATCGGCATAAATTACAAATTCGTCAGTGACCAAATCTATCACGTGGTCATTTTTCATGTACTCTTGTTCGATGTCTTTAACCTTGTGGCACAATTTTTCCCATTCGATGGGACCCATTGACGCAACTTTTTCTTTCACGAGGTCGATTACCTTGGTTATGTTCCAGTTAACATTTTTGCTGCCAACATAACCCTTAATTGCTGCCCAAGCCATCTCGATCGGGTTTAGGTCAGGGTGATAAGGTGGTAAGCGAACCACTGAGTGGTTGTGTTCGGCTAAAATTCTGTCAATGCTGTAATTCTTGTTTGTGCGCTAGTACGAGTTTGTATAGCTGTGGCTTGTACATTTTTTCATCATACTGTACTCCTTTATCTTTCAACCATTGACGCATTACAGCTTTGTTTGAGTTTGAGGTTGGGGCAGTTTCGAATTGCTTGTTATGGTACGACGCATTATCGACCACGATTACTGAATTTGGAGGCAGGTTTGGTATCAACTGATTGCGCATTTTTCATAATTAATGAAATTCATGTTGTCATGATAATCTCCACTTTTTGTGCCCGCTTTAAACACGAGTAGTGCATTTGGCACAAATCCGTTTTCGGAGCCAGCGTGAACTATTACCACGCGCTGTCCTTTCGAAATAGGTTTTTTTAAACCTTGCGTAGACTCGTCGGTCCACGCCTTGCTGCTTGCATGTGACGAGTCGACATATGACTCGTCAGTGTATATTATAGGTCTTCCTTCTTGCCTATACTTACAAATTTTCTGTAGATACTCAATTCGTAACAATCGTATGTTACTTTTTTCTATTAAAAGTTTTCTGTTGTTTTCAGTTTTTTTCCACCTGAAGCGTAACTGTTTTAAAATTCGACGCAAACTTGCTTGCGAGCCATCAAAACTTATATCGTCTTTTAATTTTTTTCTGAGTTTTTCTACGGTGGGGAATTCGTTATTTGTTTTATGGTAATTGTGAATGCACCTCCGAATAACCGCTTGATCAAAACTATCAATGCCCGTTACTTTCTTTTTGCCAGATCTTTTTTTTCCTGGGGTTCGAAAGACAGTGAGCAAGTCAGAGCCCTTCGCTTCATTAATAATTCGGCGGACTGTGCTCACAGACGTTTTTGTGGCGTTGGCAGTGTTTTTTACAGTTTCAATAAAACCCTTTCCGTCCTTCTTAAAAAAACAGTACACATCGTACACCATCTTCCGCGCTTGTCTTTTTAAAACTGTATTATTTTGACGTGGCATTATAACGTCAAAGTCAAGCAATAACTATAACAATAAATAAACTCAACAAAAAAATTAACATGAAACTCAACAATAATGTTCAATACCTATAACAATACTTTAACAAAAACTCAACAATTTTTTTTAATAAGAAACCCAACAATAACAATTGCCTTTATCACTGCACGCAAGTGTACGCGGGAGGCAAAGGAACGTGAACGTGGCGCGGAACGCAAACGTCAACTGATTGACCAATCGTGCGGACGCGACGAGACACCCCTGCCGCCACCGCCCGCCCCCTCCCAACGACACCTTAAAATCGCATCTGCGCATGCAAGGTCAAATGTTCAAGAAGTTTGACGGCATCTGTACCAATAGTTCAAGCTTTGCTTAGTTTGGGACTAGGTCGATTTGTGGAAGATTGTCCCCCAGTGTTTATTATTATTTCATTATTAAATAAGTTTAGATATGAAAGACTCCCCCCCAAAGACTTCCGCAATGACCTGCGCCACCCCCAGGACACCCGCATCCTTTACCAGGTCATCAGTCCACCGTGTGGAGGGCCTCCCCACGCTACGCCTTCCGGTACGTGTTGCCACTCGAGAACCTTTCCGCCCCAACGGCCATCGGTTCTACGTGCTATGTGCCCCGCCCACTGCCACTTAAGTTTAGCGATTCGGAGGGCTATATCAGTCACTTTGGTTCTGCTGCGGATGACCTCATTCTCGATGCGATCACGCAGACAAATCCCCAGCATCCCATAGCCCAATCTATCACATGAGTTTTTTTTTACCGCTAGATACATTGCAATTGCAGCATAGCCCTCACCATTGCTCTTGGGGTGACTATGAGCATTCTTATGAGGCCATAGTAAGCAAGCACGTTTCAGTGACATACGTCACAGTAAAATGTTAAAAGAGAGTAATTGAAAAGTATCTACCTCAGATTCGCTACCAACGTCTTCTTTATGTTCAGTGCTGGGCTGTACCACTGGTGCGTCAACCAAGAACCCGTGGTTGACTAACTGTTCCGCTGACCACTGGGAATGCTCCTCCTCTGTCAAACACCTGACGAATAGCGGGAAAGAAAGGAACAGTCTAATAATATATTGATTTAAACTTGCACGATAAGATGCAGTCTAATAATGTTATTTCGCCAACACCCTGACTAAATCTAGAATATTACTTGCGAAATGTGGAATGTCTAGGTTCTTACAAAATTCAACCGTGTAGACTCGGGCAAGAATAGGTCTACGGTCTCCCCCGCCTGTCGTAAAAGGCGACTAAAGGGGGTCACCGGGGTTGCGAGTACACCCCGTGGCGGGGACCACAGCACCCGACTATCAACCCCAGGGAAAGTGACGACGAGCTAAAAGGAGTACAGCGCAAGGGGCGGGGCAGTGCGTTCAGTACTGAGATCCTGGAGTCCTCCTCATTCGAGCGCAGATGGCGGTCACCGTGGAGTTTTTAGTGGATAGAAATACCACATAACCCAGTCATTCCCCGATGAATGGGCACCTGGACCGCAGGTTTAAAAAAAAAAAGGTTCTTACAAAGTTATAACTAAGTATACGAGTTGAAAAGAACTCTTAAAATTTTATGGGATCTTAGTCCTAACCAGCAATCGCATAAGACAGCTGAGTGTATAGCCGTCTTATGATACCTATATACGTGCTGTCAGAATCAGAATCAGAATCAGAATCAGAATCAGAATATTTATTTTGTTTAAACATAAGTTACAATGAAAGATGGTAAATAAACAAATAGGTTTGAGCACTATGTTTTACCCGCAATGCAGGTGTACAAAATTCGTTTCGTGCGGTTATAATAAAAGTAAACATGTCATCCACTAATACAACTAAAACAACAATAATTTAATGTAACAATAAGCAATAAAATAATTATAACTACAATTAATACAAAACTATGCTATCACTATCATTTAAAAAATCATTTATTGAAAAGTAACATTTGTCTATAAGGAATAAAGTAAGCTGTTTTTTAAAATTATCTATGTCAAGCGATATAATTGCGTCAGGAATTTTATTAAATATTTTCGGTGCCATACCCACGACACTTTTTCTCATCAGTGCCGTATTGCAACATTCCAGAGTTTTTATTTTATGTTTGTATTGTTGCCGTGTCGGAAGCCGCCGGGTTTGTGAGACGCTAATGAATAATTTGGGGTTCGTTTTGACAAAGATGGCAACTTCAAGTATGTATAAAGACGGCAGCGATAATATTTTTAGCGATTTAAAGAAGGGAGCACAATCATCTCTAAATTTCAGCCCACACATTGCTCTTACACAACGTCTCTGCATTTTGAAGGCTATTTCTTTATGAACTGAGTTACCCCAGAATATAATTCCATACCTCAATACCGAGGATACAAGACCATGATAGGCCATTAAAATAGCTTCTCGATTTACAGTCGTTGACAGTCTAAAAAGTGCGTAGGCCGTTTTACACAGTTTTTTACTCAGATATTCAATATGACATTTCCAGTTAAGCTGGCTATCTATCATTAACCCTAAGAATTTAGTGACCTCTACTTTGTCTATTTGTCAGTTTTAGTCTGATTAAGAAATAGCTAATAACAACACAAAGCTCTGCTGCGCCATTTATAACATACGGGAATTCGCGGCGGTATTTAGCGGTATTATATACCTACTGCGAATTGTAATTATTTGATTAGTTTTCCGCTACCCAAAGGTTGTCTGGTAGAGATCGCTCTTTAGCGATAAGACTGCCTTTTGTTTGCCTCTACTTATTGTTATTACGTGCTGTACTGTGTCCTTTAATTGAGGTGTGCAATAAAGAGTAATGTATTGTATTGTATTTCGTAATGGACGATTGTGCAACTAGATTCAACTAACCTTGACAGGAAATCTTTTGCGGAACTCGGTAAGTCCGACGGAACTTCGAGTACCGCGCCATCTGGTGATACTATCGATAGCAGCATCAGGGCTGCAGCGTATATGTCTTGTGCTTGAGTTTGCCTGTTAAAAAAATGATAGTTCAGTTATATACATCTTTTGCTTTTGCTTTCAGGCGCAAACGCATAGGGCGCGGTAGCGTCGTGATGCGGAATGGCGCAAAATGTCATTGGAATTAAAAGTGGCAGGTTAAAATATACCCCGAGTTTGTACTTAGTAGTTAATATAAAAGCGCGCACGGAGCGACACCAAAGCGACGGTGGGGTGGGTGAGCAATAGAGAATATTTGTATTGTATTGAAATAGTAAAAAAACAGAATTACCTCTCTTACCTATCACAATGATCTTCACCCTCGAGCATTTCCGCCAACCTCGAATCCAAACTAGCACCAACCAGTTTCACATTGCCGCTGTCATCCAAAAACACGTTTTCACTCCTAACATCCTTATGAACTACCCCCACTTCGTGCAAGTCTTTTAACGCACTGAAAACACCCAAACCGACATGTCTCAGCAATTTTAAAGCTTCATATTTATCTTTATACACTTTTAACTTTATTCTTAAATAACACAGCGAAGAACCTAAGATAAAGTCTCTGAATATGTAAACACTGAATTTTACTGTTCTTTTGCTGGTTTCTTTGGACATTTCCATGGCAACGTAAGGTATTAGGGGAGAGTTAGTGATGCGACACATGTTTTTCAAGTCTTGTTGTAAGGAATTAAGTTGTCGGCTGCGCGTTTGGAAGTCGGAGGCGGCTGGCAGGACCCATTTTTTCGTGATAAGCCGTTCGCCGGTTTCGTCATCTATCGCTAAGTACGTTGTTGAGCCGTTCGAGGAGTGACCTGTGAAGAGAACAACTTGTCTAAAATACATTTCAGACTAGTTTTTTTCTGCCGATCTTTTTTTTAAATTATTTTATAGTCATTAACTATTCATTGAGTTTTCTTAACGCCCAAAGTTAATGCGTTGCGTCGTTGTCGTTTCAGTATAAAGTTCCTGTATTATTTTGAAAGAAAGAGGCATAATGAGCAAGATTCCTGTAGGAATACAGCGCAATGCTCATATTTATACTCAGACTAGCTTTTTCCCGCAACTCCGTCCGCGTGCAACTCGTTATATATTATAGAAATAATTGCTATTGAATTGTTTTAGGCGCAGGCTTAAATATATATACGGATATGGAGCCCAACTACTCTGTGGGTCTGTTGTGTTGTGCTCCTGGCAGCAATGTTGAGCTAGAACTTGGCGGAGCCGTTGAATAGGCGCATAAAATTAGCAAAACCTGGACATAATTCGATAACTGTAATTTTCTTTTTCTATGATTTGAAGTATTGTTAGTTATACTTAAAATTAAAAGAATTAAACACTTTAAGGCTCCGCGTCAATGTTAACACTTTTGACGTAGTTATGTGCATAGAGAAGCCGTTTAGTTTTTAATAATTTATCACCATATTTGCAGATCTCAAAAGTCACAAATATGGGTAATTATTGGAAAACCAAATACATAACTACGTCAAAAGTGTTTAATTGATGCCGTCAACATTTTATTAGTACTATAAGAAACGTATTATTCAAAAAATATCCACGATAATAATTAAATGATATTTTTTCTTATCATAATACAGGTACTTTTACAAAGTTATTTATTATGGCTTACTTACAAAATCAAAATGTGTTAAAAAATTAGTTTTTTGTTCTTTTAACATTGGCGCGGAGTCTTAAAATGTTTAATTCTTTTTATTTTAACCATAACTAACAATACTTTAAATCATAGAAAAAGAAAATTACAGTTATCGAATTATGTCCAGGTTTTGCTAATTTTATGCGCCTAGAAGCTGAAACTAGCCCTTTACTATACTAAGACTCGCGTTAAGCCTGACGGATGTCCCCATGATCGTACATTAAGGGGTTCTCGTTTCTATAAATCAGTCCTTATTGGGTCAATCAACTTTTCCTTGTTGTTATTCTGTCCTGTCCGGTAACGGTAACGAGCAACAAAGAATAGTTGATTGGCCCTATTGCTTCCTAAACCGGTAAGAACTGCGTTTCAAATACCGCGGTATTTTTCATTGCACGGCCTTTATACATACCTAAACAATTCCCGACGTACACCTTCTTATTGTTCCGCTGTGTCACGCGAACCACTTGTGTCGTTTTGATGTTGCACGTGCACGCTACACTGACACTTTGGCTGCGACACATCTTTGCAGGAGACTCCTTGTTGTCAGCGTAACTGAAAAGAAGGGTATATTGTACGACGAAAATTGAACTCAGGGCCGGCGCTAGGGTCGAGTGGATAGAGCGGCCACTTAAGGCAACTGGGGCCTAGTAGTGCCTAAATTCCGAGTAAGAATAAAATCAAGGGAAAGAAACAAAAATTATGTGGCGCGGAATGAATCGAGGGTCTTGGGCCGGCGTTGGTTGGACACGCTAGATTCAGTTGCGTGGCAACAATGTTGGTCGAAATGAATGCATATGAAGTTCGGTGTTGCGTTGACGCATAATTGATTCTAGAGGTTTTAACTTGCGTCTACCAGGCTCTATTCGCGCGATTGAATACAGGGTCTTAAGCCGGCGTTGGTAGGACCCACTAAATTCAGTTGCGAGGCAACACTGTTGGTCGAAATGAATGCGTAAGAAGTTCAGTTTTGCCGCATAATTGCTTCTAGCCTTCTAGTGCGGCTGGCGGCTACCTGAATCTATTAATGAACGTGAACGAACGAACAAACGGTACTTCATAAAATCGGAGATTGAATTAGAGATCAAAAATGTAAACAGACAACTGTAAATGTCGAATAACTTTCCTTCATAAACTTCTTATTATTACCGGCAGCATATATCATATCTCCGCAGATTTTATTTAAACAACACCAATACGTTACTAAAAACGCTAATTAGCTAGTTTTTATTTATGGTTTAGTTTAGTTTAGCTTATAATTAGATCTTTTATATATTGTACTGTGCTTTTAGAAAAGAAATGCTATTTGATACAAAATATTTTTATTAAGTATTTATTTATATTTTTATTAAGTATTCGTTTAGCCTAGTTGGTAGTGTCACTGCCTCCGAAGCTAGAGGTCCCGGGTTCGATTCCCGTTAAGGGCATTTGTTTCTGTGGTGAGCAGAAACATTTGTTCCTGAGACTTGGATGTTTTCTATGTATTTAAGTATATATCTATTAAATATATCGTCGTCTAGTACCCATAACACAAGCCTTATTGAGCTTACTACGGGACTAGTTCGACTTGTGTAAAAAAAAAAGAAAATAAAAAAACATGTTCCCTAATATTATTATTTTTTATTTATACTAAGTATTTTATTGAACTTAAAATTCTGAACGCGGTAATGTTCTTCAAGTATTTCCATTGTTTTCTGTTATCCACAGCCTGGGTTAGTTATTTATAGTAGTTTACATTTGTTTACATTTTTGATCTCTAATTCCATGACCGATCTTAGTTAAAATGAACTTAGATGTCATTTATATTCGTTTGTCTTTATCTGCTAATTAGACATTTGTGTTGGAAAGAATAGAACAAAACACATTCTAGTTAACAGATGCTTCTTGATTCATATGATGTAAACCTTTTAAAACTCCTAGGTCATGTAATATTAAGTAATTCAGTTTAAGTAGGCATCGTAGTAATTTAAAGCTGCACTGTCCTCTCTCGCGTATGTTTGCAACATACCAGAAACATCGGCATCATATTGACCTTAACTCAACATCCTTTCCATACATAAAAGCGATGATTGGTAATAAAAAAAAAAATTTCAAAAAAATACTAAGGTATCTTATCAGTATCACATATTATTTTTATTCATTTTTTTTTCTGTACAAACTTAAGTTTGGATAATAGTAGTTAGTCTTTTTATAAATAAATTAAAATGCTCACTAGTTCAACCCAGGAAACTCTTTTCGTCCTATTTGAAACTCGACCTTATTCTAATCACGTTATGGTTGATATTGAAATACTCACTAGACCACCTCAGGGGCCTCCAGTCCATCTGTGCTGTTCTCTTGACTGGCGCTTGACCGATGCACCCTATCTCTACCATTTCGTTTTTAAATTCAACCTTATTCCAATTGTCATAAGTCCGAAATTAAAATGCTCGCTATTTCAACCCAGGAAACTCTTTTCGTCCTATTTGAAACTCGACCTTATTCTAATCAAGTTATGGTTGATATTGAAATACTCACTAGACCAACTCAGGCGCCTCCAGCCCATCGGTGCTGTTTTCTTGGCTAGCGCTTGACCGATGCACCCTCTGTCTACCAGCGGCTTTCAGGATTTCTTCTCTTCGTTGTATTTCATCTTTTATTTTTTTCCTCTGCAATCAATATGTGTTTATGTTATTCTAACATAGATAGTTTATTATTTACTATATTCGTCATATTGTAGATCGCAATGGCGGCCACATTTTATCTTCAATTTATTCTTCATCAAGGAACTTTCGGGGGAGGTGTAGTATGGCGATTAGCCACATTTAGTGTTTAGCAGCAAACGCATATTGCTTGTATAAGCGATAACTAATATATGTGTATAAATTAGGTAGACGATTATGAATAAAGGTTCTTATACACGGCTCTTCACCAAGCAATATCTATTTTTAAATACCACCCCCTCCTCAAACCTTTGTTATTACAGTACGAGCGCTCGTGGCCCAGCGGCACCCGCCTACCGCGTGCGGTATGCAAGGTTAAGCAATGTGGGCGCAGGTCAGTTCTTGGATGGGTGACCGCTTTGAGTGGTAACTAACTGAGTGCTCTCGTGCTTTGGAAGGCACGTTAAGCCGTTGATCCCGGCTGCTGTCTACGACAGCAGTCGTTAAGCCAAGTTAGAGGCCTTCGGGCGGCTTGAGAACTTCTAACAGTCAAGTTGCCCACTCACTTGACAAAGGGGGGTCGAAGTTGCACCACGTCCGTAGGGAGTACCAACCTTTACCCTACACGTGACCCCTGGGTGGTGCTAAAAGTGCAACAAAAATTGGCAACCGTACTTGTCTTCTCGAAGATCTCACGTTTCGTAAATAAATGCCATACGATTAAATAAATAAACAGTACGTAGACACTAACACACACAGCCCAGAACATTTGTTCGGGCGAGGTAATTGAACCTATCATGTTCAAAACATTTTTGGTTAAAAGTATTTAATAACAAATTAAAAATAACACACTTTTTGTTCCACGGTTCGCAAATTAGTTGCAACACAATTATTGTGACTTTCGGATCGATTATCTCAATATATTCAGTAAACTCTTTCTTACCGTGAAAAAAAAACGTTAGTTACGTATAAAAAACATAACAATGTAGCGGTTTATATAATACACCTACATTCCAAATTTATTCCAATACACCTTATAGTTTTTCAGTAAAATGCCTGTGACATACGATACGAATATAGAGACAGACGGACAGACATGTCCATCATGTACATGATGAAACTATAAGCGTTCGAGCGATCCTGTTACATTTTTAGGGTTCCGTACCCAAAGGGCAAAAAAGGAACCCTATTACTAAGACTTCGCTGTCCGTCCGTCCGTCCATCTGTCACCAGGCTGTATCTCAAGAACCGTAATAGCTAGACAGTTGAAATTTTCACAGATTGTGTATTTCTGTTGCCGCTATACGAGGGTAAAACTGAAAGTTTCGGGAATAGAAGAAAATATGCAGTATAAGTGAGTTTATTTATTTTTATTGTTTTTCAAAATATTCTCCTTTGTATTTCATGCACTTATGCATGCGTTCAAACCAGTCCATAAAGCACTTTTTGAACTCTGAAGTAGGGGTCGACAAAATGGCTATTTTATAGGCCTCCACTGCTTCTTCTGGCGTTTGAAACCGCTGACCACGCAGTTTGTCCTTGATTCTGGGGAATGTAAAAAAGTCGTTGGGACTTAAGTCAGGGCTATATGGAGGGTGGTCCAATATTTCGACTTTTTCACCGTCCAGGTACTCAGTTGTTGTCCGAGCGGTGTGTGGGCTGGCGTTGTCGTGGTGAAGGATGATGCGACGACTAGGGTTTGTTTTTCGGAGTTCAGCAAAGACGTTCGGCAAACAAATAGTGGTGTACCAATCAGCATTGACTGTTCTACGATCCTCAAGAGCCACAGTAGCTACGTGACCAGATTTAGAGATAAACGTAGCCACCATCTTCTTAGCCGTACTGCGAGAACGAACAACTTTTGTGGGTTTGAGCTCGTCTTCGAAGACCCATACTCGGGATTGGTTTTTGGTTTCAGGCTCATAAGCGTATATCCACGACTCGTCACCTGATACTATGCTAAAAACAGCATTTGAGCGTCCCTTGTTAAATCTTTTCAAAGTTTTGCGGCACCAATTGACACGGACTATTTTCTGCTCGTCAGACAATAGGTGAGGTATTCAACGGGAAAATAACTTTTTCACGCCTAATTCTTCTTTTAAAATAATTTGTATTTGACTCATTCCAATACCCAGGTGCTCTTGAATTTCCCGATATGTCACATGTCGGTCTTCATTTATCAGACGACGCACAACATCGACGTTTTCTTGCGTGACTGCCGATTTTGGTCGACCTTCACGCACTTCGTCGGTGAGGGATACACGGCCACGTTGAAATTCTGAATACCACCTGTATATTGTAGTCTTTGAAGGAGCTTCAATATTAAAAGCAGCAACCATCCGCTCTTCACATTGTTTTTGTGTTAGTCCACTTTTAAAGTCATAATAAATCATAGCTCTGAAATTTTCACGGCACAATTCCATTTTAAGCAGTGACTCGACGACTTCAATAAACAATTGAAACCGAACCATACTTTTTTTTTCTAAGTGGCCAGTGTGTTGAGATAAGGAAACTTCAGAGATTATAAAAAGGTATAATACATGTTAAAAATAAATTAATAAGTATTCGATTCCCGCCACTTTCAGTGCAAGCCTCGTAACAATAAATACTAAAAACAAAATAATAATAATAATTAAGGGGGCTCCTATACAAAAAACGTGATATTTTAGCCCTTTTTCATGGCTACCACTCGCCGAGCTAGATCTCAAGAACCGTAATAGCTAGACAGTTGAAATTTTCACAGATTGTGTATTTCTGTTACCGCTATAACAATAAATACTAAAAAACAAAATAGTAATAATAATTAAAGGGGCTCCCATACAAAAAACGTGATATTTTAGCCCTTTTTCATGGCTACCACTCGCCGAGCTAGATCTCAAGAACCGTAATAGCTAGACAGTTGAAATTTTCACAGATTGTGTATTTCTGTAGCCGCTATAACAATAAATACTAAAAAACAAAATAATAATAATAACTAAGGGGGCTCCCATACAAAAAAACGTGATATTTTAGCCCTTTTTCATGGCTACCACTCGCCGAGCTAGATCTCAAGAACCGTAATAGCTAGACAGTGGAAATTTGCACAGATTATGTATTTTTATTGTGGCTACAATAACAAATACTAAAATCAAAATAATAATAATAATTAAGGGGTGCTCCCATACAACAGAGTAGTTGTTGGCGTTTTTTACTATATCTTTTTTCTTAACAATTGTTTATTTAATGTATTGTATAGTGGTTTTAAATGTAGATTGGGTGGTATCGGTACGGAACCCTTCTCTGTGCGTGACCCGTCACGCACTTGGCCAGTTTTATTAGACCTTTAAGTACATTTATGGAAGTATTATTTCGAAATTATTTTGACGCGTAATGTATAAAATAATTGCAAATAAATGAGTATGAGTATGAGTAAGGGTGCCGTTTTTGCCATCTTGGCTACGGAAACCTAAAAAAAGCTTATTTCAGCTATGCCTGTGTCACGATGGTGTCCAATAAAATATTAATAATAAATGATGAGTTACCTCTTCATCTTCCTTAACTTGCATGTCATGTAACTTGAGTTGCTCCATCTCTGTCTTTTGTTTCAGCATCTCGTCGTAAAAAGAAAGAGTGGGTTTGTTATGATCGTGTAGAAATTGCTGAAAATAGAAGAAATTGTTACTCGTATTTAATCAATGGCACAGACAATTTAAAACAATATTTTAGTAGGTTAGGTAACACTTTGAGCTCTGAAATCTTAAAATCTATATTGAGATGAATGACTACACACACAGCTACATAGAGTACCTAGGGGCCGTCCACATATTACGTCACGCAAAATTTCGCCACATAACTGGCAATTTGAAATCACCTAACTTAAACATAACTTCAGTTGAACTTAACCATACAACTTATTTATTTATTTATTTAGATAAGGTTCACAACAGTTGCTACATCATTACATTAAAAATAAAGTGCATTCGGCAGTGGTTAGCTTAATGCACAACCAATTATAGGTAAACACAACAAGCGAGATAATCTTATGTATATACGCAAACTTAACAATACAAAGTAATTGAAAGGTAGCTAAAAGAGCTATACGCAAAACAACGTTGCATGCAAATTATAATACAAAAGTAGTGATAAATTACTAACAGAACAAGGTTTACATTTAGTTATTAGTTTGAAAAATTAATTTGAGTATTAACTTAGGCTATGGAGATGAAAGGACTATTTATTAATTATTATTTTTTCAGAGAACAGTATATGTCGTCTTGCAAAATTTGGGTACTGAGTCAACTTGAAATGAAAATACCCATAATATTCTGACTACAACGCGGCAGGTGATCTTTATCCAAGATCCGAGAGGTAATCCAAGGAATGTAATGAGTATTCATTCTCTAATCGGATAGTAAAAGCATGGAACAATTAAGCCTCAGAACTGGTGAACGCTAAAAGTGTTAATCAGCTAAAACTAACTTGACAACCTATGATTTAAGCAGTATGGATCAGTGCAGTGTATGATTTAGACGCTGCCACAGCTGCCTGTCTGTCCAGACGGAGGAAGACGTCGACAGCAGAATTAAGAAGGCTAAAGCTGCGTTCGCCCAACTCACTCCCGACCCGTGGTACAACTGCGATGTCCAACTGGTTGTACTACGGGGAAGTAAAGTTACCCTTAGTTCAACTCTTTTTTTAAATATTTATGATTATGACCCGTGGTACAACGGTGAAATCATGTCCAACTGGTTGGACCACGGGGATAAGATGATCGCGTAAAACAAATGAACGTCTACAAAACAAAATATCTATGTGAAATAATATACATTTATTTATTGAAAATATTTTTTGAGAAATCTACAGCGTGTGTATTTCATACGGGCGTATAATGGATCCAGTTATAGTACCTCTCAGAGTTGTGTGGGAATCTAATGTGCTCACACGATATGTCAAGATATCCCTCTTCGAATCGATCGTAAAGTTAGTACTGCTTTTTGGTTGTGAAACGTGGAGAGTGACGAAGGGCCTGACGAACAAATTATAGGTCTCCGTCAATAAGTCCTCGAGGACGATCCTCCGCGTGTTGTGGCCAAGAACGATACGGAACCAAGACCTTTGGAACATATGCCATCCCCTATTAGCGTAGAGATCGCGATGCGCAAGTGGGAATTGTCGGCCACGCTATTCGAAGAGGAGGAACTTACAACGCGAGCGTTGCTTTCAAAACGCTCGGTGCATACATGGCGGCGTACCGTCGAGAGTGAGCTGCGAGCCGTCGGACTGAGCGAGAGCGAGGCCAGAAGCGTGGTTGAACACAGAAAGGGTGACGCGATTTATCAAAGGCCTTTTGCACCTCTGGGGTGCGTTAGGACAACAACAACAGCTGCCTGTCTAAAATAAAATAACAAGAATAATAATTACCTGTGTATGCTGTGCTAGCTCAAATATCATGACTTCGCCACACAACTGCTGGGCTAACGCATTCAGCTCATCAAGAAGTTTTGTCGCGTTCTCCGTTGACAAGCCATGCATTTTGTGAATTTTCAAATCTGGCGGCCTGAAAATTTACATAAAACATTATGAGCTTTTACCTGCAATGTTTGTGTGAACACCAATAACAAGTTTTATTCTATAATTTGATCCACTTAAGAGAAAAATTGGACTGGAAGTTCACTTTGTAAATAAAGATACTTGTGTAGAATTAAGAAGATTTTTGCTATGCCCCTATGTGGCCTATGTCACATACATTGTAAATAATTATACAAGTCGCGTCCGCTTAGGGAAATTATAATTTCCAACTCGAGTGCAAAACTGATCAATCACCACGGGCGCGACTTGAACCCACGACCTCTGGAATCCGTCCATCGCTCTTTCCAACTGAGCTACCGCGGGTATCGCTTGTGGCAACGAATCTTTCAATCAGTTCACTCTTCTTTTTCCATGTGATACCCCTGGAGTTGCAGGCGTCCATAGGCTGCGGTGACCGCTTACCGCAGCCTATGCCGCGCCTATGCTCAGGCGGGCCGTACGCTTGTTTGCCACTGACGTGGTATTAAAAATTTAAGTTTTTTATAATAATTTATTATAATATTTATAATTACGGAAAAAAGGTAGTTCGCTAATTAAGACTTTATGATTTGTGCATCTTGTAATTATAAGTACAGCAAAAAGAGTGAATTAATATAATATATACATACTTGTCAGGATAATTCGGGCAACATGTTATATGTAATGTGACAGAGCAATGGACACCCTGCACATTAGAATTGTGCAATGGATGCAGAGTCAGCGTCAGGTCCAAAGGGCGCCACACCTTCCAAGCATTCTGCCCTCGGTTGTCGCACACCGCTTCACCAAATATGGACTGAAATAAAAATGGAAACCTGTGCAGAGCCCGCTAACTTTATTATAACAGTAAATACATAACTATGATTTGATAAGAATGAAATAAAAAAGTTATCATTGTTTAGGTACATTTTAAAAGAATATCATCATAATCATAATAGCCTTTATTGCCGAAACTAAAACAGTAGTACATTTAATTTATACAAAATTTACTTAATAACTAACACATTGGATTGTCCAGATTAACTAGTTCAGCGTGTCTTCTGACACATAGGCCTCTCCCAGCTGTTTCCATTCCTCTCTATTAATGGCTTTCCTGGTCCAGGTGGCGCCCCCTATATTTAATAATAACTTAATGTCAACCTTTTAATTGATCTACCTCTTTTTCTGTTACCGTCTCGTGGTTGCCAGTCTGTAATTATTTTGGTCCATTTTTCCTTACTATCCCGTGTCATATGTCCTATCCATTGCCATTTTAACTTTCTTAATTATGTCTTCTACTTTTGTTTTTTCCCTTATTTCTTCTGCTCTTTTACGATCTTTTAATGTGATGTTCATCATTCTTCTTTCTATTCCTCTTTGGCAGGTTCGAAGCTTTTGGAGATGTTTCTGAGTCAGTGCCTAAGTTTGGCAACCATAGGTTATGCATGGGAGGACACACAAGTTAAAAACTTTTTTCTTGGCTGACATTGGAAAGTGCTTACTCTTAAGTATCTCCTTAAGTGAGCAGAATACTACTCTTCTCTGTACTTCTAAAGTTGTCTGGTCTCTGAATGATATAATTTGTCCTAGGCAAGTATATAAATAATATAAATGATGTAATATTAAAAATAATTTCATTCTTGGTACAAGCTTTTATTGCCGACTGTAATTTTTTTCCACAATCATAAACTACTTGTTGAGTCAGTTAGAATGAGCCCTAACAAGATGGGTTTAAGGAATTGCTATGACAACCTTCAGTCTCCATCATCAGATCAGCTCTATTTCATAATAATATTGCATTGTCAGTCCATTTATACATGCAAAATTTCAGCTCAATCGGAAACCGGGACGTGGATCAAATTTAACTTGCAACTTTTGATTACAGACTGACAGACAATGGGACAGGTGAAAGTAAATAAAAGCTTGTAACAATAAGATCATCCTAGCAAAAAAATACCAATAATTGTAATATAACATTAATAGCCAAATGAACAAAAATTAATGACATATGGCACTGAAACGTGGTCGCTTACTATGGGCCTCATAAGAAGGCTCAAAGTCACCCAAAGGGCAATGGAGAGAGCTATTTTGGGAGTTTCTCTGCGTGATCGCATCAGGAATGAGGCCATCCGCAGCAGAACCAAAGTGACCGATATAGCCCTGCGAATCGCTAAACTTAAGTGGCAGTGGGCGGGGCACATAGCACGTAGAACCGATGGCCGTTGGAGCGGAAAGGTTCTCGAGTGGCGGCCACGTACCGGAAGGCGTAGCGTGGGCAGGCCCCCCACACGGTGGACTGATGACCTGGTGAAGGTCGCGGGTGTCCGCTGGATGCGGCTGGCGCAGGACCGGTCATTGTGAAAGTCTTTGGGAGAGGCCTATGTCCAGCAGTGGATGTCTTTCGGCTGACATGATGATGATGATGATGATAAACAAAAATTATAAACAATTAAAATGTTTTATAATTTGTACTATGTTAAAAGATACAATTTTATATAACAAATACTGAATAATGTTGTTATGCATCTTGGCCCAATAAATGTAAAAGTAAAAGTAGTTTATTCTTCAAATTAGGCATATTACATGCACCTATGAGTCAATAAACTACCACCAGTTCGGAAAAATAAACCACTGCCAGGAGAAGGCTTAAGAAACTCAGTGAGGTGTCAATTTTTCAAAACAATTTACATTGTATAGTTAAATATAAAATTACAGTGTCAGCTACTGAAAATAACAATGCTACAGTAGAAAAGGTTTTTTTGATAGGGTAAGTTCTTTCATTCTATAATAATAATAATAATAAATGGCGTAGGGATGTGACGACCCCATCGCCCACTGGATTTCCAGTGCAGTCAGTCAACATAGGGCAGCTTGTGGCGAGCTGTTAGGGAGCAGCGACCCTATGTAGTTAGTTGTATGTACAGTAGGGTTGGTTGTATGAACAGGCCCCCCGCCTCTGGCTTGCCTTAACTGGCTGTCCAGAGTGGAGTCGCTAGAGCTGTTGCTCGGGGGTGGATGTAGTCACCTAAGTGGCGAGTTGGCTATATGTTTAAAGTCCAGTGCCACCTCTCTACCCCCAGCCCACAACACCGTGTTGCCCTTAGGCCATTTTTAATGTCGCTATTTATAGGGGCTCATCTAGCAGAGGGCGAGTCACCATCTGCCTGAGATAAAAATGTGAGACAGTTTTATTAGGCAGACGTCAAAAGAGAAGCTGAGTATCATAATAACCTATAGTGTTAAACTTCTAGTTCCAAAGACCGCCATCAGTGATATGAAGAATTTAACTTATAAGAATTTTGGTGATCATGTTTGATTTAAATACAGTATGTTACCAAAATAAATAAACTAACCTCCAATGCCGCATATTCGTTGTCCTGCCTTTCTTCCCTAGTTTCATCACCCATTTTAGTATTATGAACTGCACATTTTGTATGAATAATTCACACAAACCACGTATGAATACCTAATAGAAAAGCTTTTTCTGCAAAACATAAAATTATGCTACAGACAAATTCCACAATATACTGTGCTATACACTGAGTTACTGACAGCTGTCAATTATGTGGATGGATGCTGTCAGTGTCATGTCATCCCACTCCTTTTTTTTTTTTTTTTTATAATGTTTATGGCCTGGATGCGAGTCCTTTAAGCCAAGTCTTTATTTATAGTTTCTTCATTTTAGGAGTTAAAATGGCACAAGACGCGCCAGTAACTTTATTTACCACTTCACTTCAAATTTTTGACACTGTGTTTTTAATATACTTGTATAACGGAACGAAACTGTCAACACTTTTGAGAATGTCATTTAGGCGGCGGGGGACATCATTTTTAAACACTTTACTTAATTCACTTGCAAGGACGAGTCTATCAAATGCAAAAGCTTGGCATTGAAAGATAAGGTGCTCAACGTCTCCAACACTGCCGTCCTGGCAGTGAGGGCATGTACCATCAGGTATTATTGAAAATCGCGCTAAATGCGCAGGCGCAGAATTGTGTCCGAATCTCAGTCTATTGATTGTGGTGATAAAGTCACGACTTCCCTTCTTTATCTTCTCGTACCAAGGTTTTCCTGGCAATTGAGATTCAATACTAGCGTACCATTTCCCTTTACTTTCCCTGTCCTTTAACCAGAATTTAGTCCAGATCTTCAGAACATCTTTCTTAATTGAAGCTTGACAATCTGTCATAGGTATTCTAGTACTAGGTCTTACATCTAATTCATTAATTCCTAGAAAAGCAGCTCTGTCTGCGATTTCATTCCCAGTTATCCCAGTATGGGATGGGATCCACATAACATTTATATTTACATGTTTAATTTCAAATAGTGTTAACATTTCTTTAATCTTATACAATATGAAATTATTTTTGTAATGAAGCTGATTATTCTGCAAACCATAAATTACGCTAAGAGAGTCCGTAAAAATAAAGAAATGTTTATATTCTGACACATTTTTTATAACTTTCATGGCTTCAAAAACAGCATATGTTTCAGCCGTGAATATGGAAGATAAGTCATCTAATCTAAAGCTTTGTACAAATTTGGTCTGCGGGTCATACACTGCACTTCGAACGTGAGAGTCTGTCTTACTACCATCTGTGTATAATTTGTAATGATTAGGTATTTGAGACAGAAAATTTAGAAAATCCGTATTATTATTTATTAACTTTGTACACACTATTATATTTATAAATTTACTAGTGTAGCTATCTTCATAACATGGCCAGATTAGTTTTTGATACATATTACAAAAATTTTGTTCTATATGACGAAGTATTCCAGTCAACTGGGGCATTCTGGGGTGAGCCCTTATTCTTCTGATGATATTTTCATTATTTTTAGCATATACTCTAATTAAATATCTATTAGCTAATAGTTGCCATCTTACAGGCAGAGGCATTATATTAGTTTCTACTTCCATAGCTCTTATTGGCGTGGAACACATAGCACCTGATATTATTCGCATTGCCCTATTTTGAATAATTTCAAATTTATGTGAATGACCAGAATTCATATGTACAAGGAAGCTGTAGTCAAAGTGACTTCTAACAAGAGTTTTATACAATAAGGACAATATTTTTGGGTCTGCACCCCAGGATATTCCTGCAAGACATCTCATAATATTCAGGCTTTTCAAAGAATTGCAAATTACATATTTAGCATGTTGATCAAAAATTAACTGGTTGTCTATTATAACACCTAAAAACTTATGACTAGGGACTTCGTGGATAATTTCATTATTATATACAATATTTACATTTGAAGTATCCTTGCTCAATATTAATAGTTTACTTTTATCAGGATTAACCTTCAACTGTAGAAAGTTATTGTAGTAAGTATAAAGTTCCTTTAATGCCTCATTAATATGTTGTTTAGCTACATCTAAATTAGGATTAATAGAATATATTACAAGATCATCTGCAAATTGCAAAATATTTACATTAGAGCTATTTACAAATGAGTTAATCTCGCTAGTATAGAGATTATATAGTAAAGGAGACAGCGTTGCGCCTTGCATTGTGCCTCTAGAAACTTGTTGGGGTCCATGTAAAATGTTGTTAAATTTTATGTACAACTCTCTGTCATTTAAGAATTCAAATATCCATTTGCATAATTTACCAGGAATCTGGATATTAAATAAAACTTTTACTAATATTTTTGGGTCAACATTATCAAATGCTCCTTGCACATCCAAAAAAGTGCAAACAGCATTTGATTTGTTGTATTTAGCTAATTTCAAGTCCGAGATAAGAGTTAAGAAGCTGTCAGAACAACTTCTGCCACGTCGAAATCCATTTTGAAAATACGGTAAAATATTATTAGCCTCGACATACCAATCAAGCCTAATCTTCAACATATTCTCAAATATTTTTCCAATACATGATGATAAAGAGATTGGTCGATATGAATTTGCATCATTAGGCGGTTTATCGGGTTTTAAAATGGGTATTACACATTGTGTTTTCCATGATCGGGGTATTTTCTCATGTAACCAAAGTAAATTCATAATGATGAGTAATACTTTTTGACCGTTGGTATGTAATTTTTTTATTAGTAAATATGGAAAGTCGTCTAAGCCTGGGGTAGTATTTCTCCTAGATTGTAAGCTTACTATGAATTCCTCCCAAGAAAACGGTTCAGTGAGATACTTAGTATTGACATTATTATTGTTTGCGTCGAATATCCATTCGATAGAGCTGGGGTCGTTACTGTTGCTCCCTTGAGTTAATTTTTTCATAAACGGATCTATAAATTCATCATTTTTATTTATAATTTTATTCGATTAGGATCCTTTAAAACGTTTAATGTAGTTCCAAATAGTTCCTATAGGTGTACACCTATTAAAAGAGGCACATAGATTACGCCAATTGCTAGATCTTTCTTCTGCTAACGTTCTTTTCTTAAGAGCATCTAACTTTTTGTAAGTAATATAGTTGTCTATAGATGGGTTGGTTCTATAAAATTTTAGAGCTTCATAAGATTTTATTACACTTTTTTCACATTTTTCGTTCCACCAAGGCACGGGTGGTCTACTTATAAAATGTGTATTTTTAGAAAATTTTGGTATACATTTATTTTTTAATAAGTTAAGTTCAGAACAATATTTTTCGTATGACTCTAGAGCGTCATTGTCATTATAAGAAAAATCGGCGAAAACTGCTTCTGAAAGTTCTGTAAATTTAGTCCAATCGGCTTTAGCGTATAAAAATTTATCTACTGGATCATTGACCTGATATTTTTGTGGGGAAATCATAATATTTATTATTGTAGGGTAGTGATAACTACCCATCGCATCATCATGAACTTGCCACTCACACAGAGGTGTTATACTTGCGCTACTAAAACTAACATCTATTGCAGAAGGGTTCCTATTCGGATAGGTAACAGTAGTTGGTCTGCCGTCATTTAAAATACAGAAATTTAAATCATTTATTATGTCAAATAAGGTGTTGCCACGGGATTTTGTAGTTGCGCAACCAAATGCAACATGGTGTGCATTAAAGTCGCCTGATACAATAATAGGAGTCGGTAAATTTTGAATAATATTTTTTAATCTATTCAATCTTATGCGTGCGCTTGTTGGAGGACAATATACGCATAACACTGATAAAGGCCCCCTATCAGTCTCAACTGAAATTGCTACATTTTGAATATCTTCATAGAAAGTAGTTTGTATGAATTTATGTTTGTATATGTTTTTTACAAGTATGGCAACTCCGCCGTGTCCATTTTTAGCATACATACAAAAAATATTATAATTGGGAATTCTAAAAACTGTAGTTGGTTTCAACCAAGTTTCGTTAAGAAGACAAATGTCAATATTTTGTGATCTCAAAAAATTAATTAGCAACGGTTTTTTGTTTGTAACTGACTGTATATTGAATTGAGCTATTCGAATATGGGATGTATCCATTATGTAATATTTTTAATTAATAAATCTTTAATAAAACTGCTATTAATTGGATTGTTATCTGTCTTGTTGCCTAATTCAACGAGGGTGCGGACTAAGGCATTCATCAAATCGGCGTTTTGCAAAAGTTCTTGCTTAAGGTCGAATTTAGGGGTTTCTACAGGTGTAGGGGTAGGAGCTACCTTAGGTGATTGGATTTTTGATTGTTTTTCAGACGTCTTTGGCTTATCTAGAGACGGAAACTCTAGTTTACGAGTTTCAGTCGCGGTCGCATATGTGATATTTGTTTTCTTCTCCATGATTTTTTTAAGTTTTATCGGACAGGCTTTCGAAATAGCCAGATGAGGCCCGCTGCAATTCGCACAACATAACTGAGTCGGATTATCACAGTCTTTGTAAAAATGGTCTCCCGAACATATAGAGCAACGCTGTCTACCGTTACAAATTTTCGCAGAGTGGTTAAATTTGAAGCATTTGAAGCACTGCAACAAAGGTGGCACATATTCAAAAACTCGGTATGAAAACAGGTCATATTGGACACTGTCTGGTAAAGAGTTGGAAAGGAAGGTGATACTCACCGTCTGCAGTGGCACACGTTCCTCTCCAACTTTTTTCGTAAAACGTCTTACAGCTATAATGTCATAGTTTGACGACAGCTTGGTAAATAAGTCCTTGTTTGATATATTCGTAGGGACGAATCGAATTATCCCCGTCTTCTCGATTTCCTTAGCCGGGATATACGCTTTCAATTTGTAACTGGTTAAAAATGTTTCATTGGTCAGGAAATTATTTGCAGTATTTGATTGTTTAAATATCACCGCTAATTTGTTCGCATTTACTCTATGTACGGACACTACGCCTTTAATGTCTCTTGAGAATATGTGATTTAGGTAAATGGGACTTTTGTTACCCAATTTCTCGTTATTTGCACTCTCCACAAACACTTTAAATTCATAGTTCAAGGAATGTTCCGGATAGAGTCTTTTATACCCTGGTTTGAAATAGGGTTGATATAAATTGTCACTACTTACAGTCCCGCCGCCACCTTTTTCAGTCTGTAAGTTCCTTTTGGGCGCTTTGACCGGTCGGGGGCCCTCAGAGTTCACTTCCCGACCGGGATCCACGTCGCCGCCCATCTCAATGTAAGTATTTACATACCTTATAGACGTAAATCAATATTTTACACTAAATTAAACTATTTACATACAATTTACACCAGTTTTTACTATTAAATTACAATTTTAAAACTTTGACAAAAAAATTCGCAACTACTTTTTTCAAGTTCCCGCCAAAGACCCTCATCCCACTCCATGTCCCACTCCCAGTACTATTTAAAGGCGCATTAGGCAGTACTGCACGGCAGCCCACTAAAACTAGTTTTCATAATATTAATAGTAATGTAATAAAAACAGTAAAGTAACGACATAAGAGTATGCAAGAATCCTCTGAGGGCTTACCACGAACTAAAAACGATGTATTTTTCTCTCTCTCGCTCGAATGTGCAAGGCGATAAAGAAGCATATATTTCGGTTCGTGGTGGAACTTATGCTGCAGCTTTTCACGCAAAGTGAAATAATATAATAGCTCTAGCAACACTATCATGGTGAAATTTTCCCCGGAGAATGAACAAAAACTGTGTTGTATGCCTTACACCGAGATCTCAATTAAATTAGCAATTGTACCTAAATATATATATATATATATATATATTTTAAATAAGTAAATAAATAAATAAATACTGGGGGACAATCTTACACAAATGGACCTAGTCCCAAACTAAGCAAAGCTTGTACTATGGGTACTAGACGACGATATACATACTTATATAGATAAATACATACTTAAATACATAGAAAACATCCAAGACCCAAGAACAAATATCCGTGATAAATGCACAAATAAATGCCCCGGCCGGGATTCGAACCCGGAACCTCTAGCTTCGGAGGCAGAGTCACTACCAACTAGGCTAAACAGGCCGTATATTTATAACAAATTTATTTATTTCACTGAGTATATTCTAAAAACCTGGTATGTAATGTAAAAGTTCAATAACATATCAATGGTTTTGACAGGCAAAACTTATCATTTATTTTGATTTTATTGCTTTAAAATTGTACAAATAATTAATTTTCAAAATGTTCGTTTTTCAAGTATTGCAAAATATAAAATACTACAGATTAAAATTCGAAGGCTTGCAATACAGTTATCGTAAAAAAAGCAAGTTCTAGAATATTCTGTCAATAATTTTGAGCACGGTGTACTTCAAATATATCTATCTCTTTCTTATTATATTACCATATACAAAAGATAGAGACAGATATTTTAGAGCTTATTACTGCCCTATATACGTCATGAAGACCCTACTCTGTGACTAGTGACACTGACAGAACATTCTGTCTGCTAACTAACACTGTCAAACAGCGCGAGAAAGTTAGAAGTGCGGCCACTTTGCCGCCATTTCCTCTTTGCACTCCTAAGAAGAAAGAAACCCTTCGATTATTTTCGTGGATTTGGTGAAACCGTGACTGAATTTACTTTTAAAAGTGAAGTGACATTAAACAATGAGTTTTATTAATAATGTGCCCTGTGAGCGGTCCCGAAAGGATTCAGAAGGATCCGAACTCTGTTTATCCCCGGGTCCTTTATCCATGCCCGAAGGGAGTCCTATGAACAGTCAGGTATGCTTTGTATTTCCTTTATTATACCAATTAAGTAACTTTTCATTGATAGAATCGTATATAAATTTACTTTATGCTCATGTTAGGTGTAATGAAATCAATCTGCGATTAATTAAAGAAATCATTTAAATCAATTGTTTCATCACCCAAAATGGCCGATTTGGCATGATCCTTAACAACTAATAATTATTTTTTAACAAGTTTTTATGGTATCTCTTTCTATACCTAGTTAATTTTCGTTATGTTGCTACCTGAAAGCCATGTATTTAAATGATTTCGTAGTTGATAGGAACTTAGTATGGTCGTAAATATTCAATTTGGTCTGGCTTGGTTTATTAGGTAATACATGTATGCAACTGTACCGGGATAACTAGGATAAAGATGATTAGTTTTGAATAGATATTCTTCATGGTTATTGTTTAGACTTGTGGCTACATTTTAACACAACCACTGCCAGAAACCCACCTAGCGGAGGCTGCATAACTTTTTGCAGTTCCTGGACAGCCGGCTAGATGGGCTTCCCTAAAGGTAGGTTGCTTAATTTGAGTTATATTCAGTATTTAAGTCTGGTAGTGAAAGTGTTAATGATATCACACACACAGTTCTGATCCAGATCCCGTATAAATGGAAATGTGCATGGCAGCAGCTTGAAATTTCGAAATTGATTAACATGTTCTCATTGGATTCTGTTTGGATCTGCAATCTATACCCCTCCAAGAGATACAAGACCATTTCCAGAGTAAGGATTTTTATAAAAATCCTATCCACATTCCACCAAGAGAGATGGAAAAGCTTTTATTTAGCTAAATTGAGAACTTTTCATAAGTGGCAGACAGCTGAGTATTAACAGCTTCTTGCATTTGAGTGGGTAATAATTTATTTGCCTCAGTCATATCAAATAGTTTAAGTAAACAAAAACAGTGGAACTATGAAAACCACACAAATTACACATATCTCTCTGTCACTTATTAAAATTAGTATATGACTATCTTGCTTGGCAGTGGTATATGTTTGTGAAGTTGACCGCCCATAACCTTCACAGGTATTATTATTTTGTCAGCCTGTTTAGCCTAGTTGCTAGTGACACTGCCTCCGAAGCTAGAGGTCCCAGGCTCGAATCCCTTCTTCTTCTTCTTCGTCCCATTACCCTCTGCTGGGGTGTAGGGCTCGAATCAACTCCCTCCATTCGTTTCGGTCTTGGGCAGTTTGGGTTACTTCCTCCCACTTCATCCCGAGCGAGTCCAACTCTTGATCCACGGAACGCCGCCAAGTTGCTTTGGGGCGACCTTTTTTCCGCTTTCCGGGTATCTGCCAAGTCAGTAAGGGCATTTGTTTAGTGGGTGAATATGATGGTCTATTATGGCTGGGCTATTGAGTGAGACCACAGACTGGACATCTGCCTAATAAAACTGTGTCTCATTTTTATCTCGGCAGACAACACCCTCTGCTAGATGGACCCCTATAAATAGCGACAGTAAAAAATGGTCTAACTAAGGGCAACACAGCGCAGAGGGCTAGTGGTAGAGAGGTGGCACTGGACCTTAACCCGGCGAGAGTGTGGTGAAAAAAAAGTAACAAGTAGTATGTGGCAGGGTATGATATACCTGTAAACAAATTTGGCTGTAAAACTTGATTCTTATGAAAATAATAATGTTTATTATTTATTACTATAAACCGACTATATAGTAAGGGATTGTAAATAAAACATTTGCGCCTTATTATATTCTTTTTATGTTTTATTCAACTTGAATCAAATGTCTATGCATTTTCAACAAATAATTTTAACCCTCAAAAAAACTAAACAAGTTTTATGAAAAATTACTTGAAACTATCATAGGACATGAAATGAGTAACAATATAAACTAAAAAAGAAAACAATATTAGGACCATCTTAGGAACTGGAGTTCAAATCAGTGCACTTTTTACAGTAAAGAATTGCATACGTTCAAAGTCCATTTTCAATAAATCTATATGTTCAAAACTTAGATCCGTCATGGCTAACTTATCATTGCTTAAATACAATCTCCCATACAATACACTATGTATGCTTTACTTATCACTCGCTGACTCAATTATAAGTTATGGTATTACAAGCTACAGGCGGACTTTCAAAACCTACTTGGAACAAATCTTTAACTTACAATCAGCACTTTAAAAACAATTGTACTGAAAAAAATTAAAGAAAAATATTAAAATAATAAAAAGGGTTTATTTAATCATTGCAAAGTGATTAACGTCTTTGATAGGTTTTGCTTGTCCGTGTGAAATCATACCAACATTAGATAAAAATTAAAAATACTCGCTCTAGTAAATTACGTACCTGAGATTATCTACCTTCATATACAACTCCCAGAAGTAACAATGTATACGGGAAGAGAGTAACTGAGTTTCTACTACCATATATATTAAATACCTTGCCTAAAAACTTACTGTGTGATCTAATCAAAATTGTTGAAAACCACGGCAAATGTATGCCAATACTAAAAAAATACTACTCAAGTCTAGATTAATGTATAAAACTGATACAAAGATGTTATGTTTATAGATTAATTTAAGTGTACTGAAAATCACAAGCAAGCATGTAATAATAGTATTAAGTTAACGCGGATCGGACAGCGCGATCTCGCCAACTATTACATAAACCCTAGAGGTTTTCAATAGTGGCATGCATGTAAAAAAAATTGTGTTTATTTATATCTAAAGTGAATAAATAAAATAAATAAAAAAAATATATAAAATAATAATATAAAGTATAATAAAAAGTTGCTTATGTTCAAAGTCATTTTCAATTAATCTGTATATTTTAATAAAGAAAAAAACTAAAAATAGCAGAAAAAGCAAGGCTAGTTTTTGTCACGAAATATATACATTAGCTATGTGGCAGGATCACATACCCAACTGCAGTTTGCAAGTGTGTTACTCGACTGCAGGCTGCCGCGTCACTGCGATCACGCGACTATCCCGTCCCGCACTCTTCTAACTCCAGCTACTCTAGACGACAACCACTTTGAAGGTCACAAACAAAAAATATACGCAAATAAGTAATACGGTGTGTATGACATACCCTGCCACACTCTCGCCGGGTTAAACATATAGCCAACTCGTGACTTAGGTGACCACACCCCCGAGCAACAGCACTCTGGACAGCTTAAGGCAAGCTAGAGGGGGCCTGTTCATACAACCAACCCACACAATACCCCCAGGAGCACTCAGGTGCTGCCCTAGTTGACTGATTGCACTGGAAACCCAGTAGGCAATAGGGTTGTCACATCCCTTCGCCTATTATTTATCATATTATTATCTGGAGTACTCTTGAGACTCCGTATTTCAGCCTAGGAGGTAAAGAAGGGGTAGAGATGCATATAGGGTGACTACTCCTGTTTCCGTAGTTTCTTCATGACAAAGTTTTATGGTCCAGACATTGCCCATCCATATACATCCCATGGTCAATGCCTCAAGGGTCATGTGAGCTGCTTCTATGCACAGTTTTCTTCCTTCCTTAATAACAAAAAGATGAACACTATATATAATCAGTGTGTATGTTTATACTGTTTATTTATCATTTTTTTAGTAAAAATAAAAACTCCTTTATTTCTGGGTTAGTAAATCTTAAAATGAACCAGTCATAATTAATGGAGTTAATATAATTTTATGTAAAAAAAATATATCTAGGAATATACTAATTATATTAATATGTATATCATAGCTAAATTTCAAATTAAAGGTAAAAATTGAAAAAAATTGAAGCACTGGCCACTGAGCTATCGGAACAATCATGCTCAGATACGAGATCCTTTAATAGTTCCCTCTTACAACGCCTTAGAGAGGCATACAGTGACATCTACCTTAGATATGACCTTAGAAGACTTAGGTACATGTCACTGTCACTTGCACAAAATAACACCACGCGCTATGTTTATTGTAAAAATAAACATATAGAAGGCTACAATTGGATCATACATTTTCTTTGTATTTGATATCTGATATCAAATGAGGAAGTGAGTATTAAAGGTGATAATATTGATGTGTTTCTTTGATCTTTCTAAACAGGATATGGACCTAGCCATGAGTCTTGACACACCGCCTCCGAGCCCTGTCTGTGAAGATTCAGCGTTATCGGGTTTGGTAGTACAAAAATTAGCAAAGTACTTCAACATAGTTCAAGCTGTTGGTTGTGGATATTTTGGAAAAGTGATAGAGGTGAGTAACTAAAGATATTATTGTTACCCTAATTATTTTTTATGACCATAAGAATTCCTTGTCGATTGATTTTCTTAAAAGGTAGCAAATCTAAGCATGGTTTTTTAGCAATGAAGTTTACGGCCTGCCTGATGGTGAGCAGACACCGTAGTCTATGGACGCTTGCGACTCCAGAAGAATCACTAGCGCAGTGCCGACCTTTTATTAACTTGAGGATTAGATGTTTTTACAGCTAGACAGGCAGGTCTCTCACTCTCAACACAACAAATCTTCGGAAGCTCTGGCGACCTTACCATAAGCCAGGGCTCGGAACCGGTTAATCACAAAATCCTGAAATAGCCAAATATTTTTAATTAGTTTATGCTCTTTATGTAGGACTCAATAATGTATTTGGGTTATTACTTCATATTGTTAGATTGCCTGATTAAACATGAAATAGTAGATGAAAGAACGATAAGAACTAAAAAAATACCGGTATTTTTGTATGGACAGAATACCCGTTTCTGAGCCCTGCCATAAGCAGCAAGTAGTGGTGTTATTATGGCAGCGGTCTTCTGGTGTTGGAGGTACTTCTCCAGTTGAGCTTGCTCTGAAGCCTCTGAATAGTCTGAATATGAGCGAGACGACGTCCCGCTGTGCCCTACCTCTCTAAAACGGTGAAAAGGTCCTGAGACTTTGGGAATGAATGAATTGTCCAAAAAACATTCCTATTTAATTTCATAGTCTTCTTCACGAGTCTTCTTCTTAAATAACAACATGTCTTAAAATTCTCGAGTCTTTAAGTCTCGTTACACCGACTCAAATTTTAAGTACCCTTACGAGGGCTGCCTTTTAAGTTCTGTAGTTTGCAAACCTCCCGTGATTGCATAAAAAAGAACTAGTGTCATCTTAAAATATTTGAATTTAGAATTCGAAAACAAAAGAATGACTCGAAATCGGCCCAAACCGTTTTAGTACAGCGTTCGTTCAAAGTTGACAAGTCAGTTGTGAAAGTGGAAATTTCGAAGGAAAATTTACGTGCGATAATTTTTTACAACTTCAAAAGGGGTTTAACGCGACTTCAGTGCTTCGAAGAGTTGACTACGGTTTTCAATGATAAAGCACCATGCCTCCGGACTGCGGAACGCTGGTATTTAGAATTTCAACGTGGTTGCTCTAGTCTTGGTGATAGACATCGTGAAGGTCGACCAAAAACAGCCGTAACCCAGGAGAACATTGATGCTGTACGGCAACTGATCGTCGAAGATCGCCATGCGATATACCGTGAGATAGAAGCTTCCTTAAGTATTTCAGGGACCAGTGTTCACAGTATTTTGCATGATCACTTAGGCGTAAAAAAGTTGATCTCACGCTGGATACCACATTTACTCAGTGAAGACCAAAAAACGGCTCGCGTTCGATGGTGTCGCACTCACATTTTGTTCCGAAGAATTTTTTAACTTCCCATTGACCTATGAACTTGAAATTTGTTGATAAATTTTATTATTATGGACCCGGTTATGTCCTAAAACTACGGCCAAGACCACCGGGGGATGGGCAGCAGCATCCCTGAAGTGCGGTGGAGATACTGCGATCGCCTACCCGCATGCCAAGCGTGGCGATTATGGCATTTACCCCCCATGAAATTGGGGGAGGCCTATGTCCAGCAGTGGACGTCTTTCGGCTGTATATATTACCAAAAAATACCAACATTTTCATAAATCACATTTTGATTTTAGTTGTACGGAATCCTCGGTGTGCGAGTCCGACTCGCTACTACTTTACTATATTATTAAGAAGGCTCAAGATATTAGGATACATATGTATTTGCCCCTATATTTACCACAAGCTTCAAAAGTAAAACTGTGTTTTTGACTGAAATTACCCAAGACAACCTGAGGTCAATCTGACATTTTAGTTTCCCATTACGAGGGCTGCCTTTTAAGTTCTGTCGTTTGCAAACCTCCCGTGATTGCATAAAAAAGAACTAGTGTCATCTTAAAATATTTGAATTTAGAATTCGAAAACAAAAGAATGACTCGAAATCGGCCCAAACCGTTTTAGTACAGCGTTCGTTCAAAGTTGACAAGTCAGTTGTGAAAATGGAAATTTCGAAGGAAAATTTACGTGCGATATTTTTTACAACTTCAAAAGGGGTTTAACGCGACTTCAGTGCTTCGAAGAGTTCGAAGGACCAGTGTTCACAGTATTTTGCATGATCACTTAGGCGTAAAAAAGTTGATCTCACGCTAGATACCACATTTACTCAGTGAAGACCAAAAAACGGCTCGCGTTCGATGGTGTCGCAAAACTCTGCGGCAATTCAACCGAGGAAACTCGAAACATGTTTACGACATTATCAGTGGTGACGAATCTTGGATATATGCCTACGATCCCGATTCTAAACAGCAGTCGACTGTTTGGGTGTTCCAAGATGAGCCAAAACCGACCAAAGTAATACGCTCACGGAGCACTTCGAAAAAAATGGTCGCCACGTTTGTGGCGAAAAGTGGCCACGTTGCCACCATCGTGCTCGAGGATCGTAAAACGGTTAATGCTGACTGGTATACCACTGTCTGTTTACCAGAAGTCATCGGCGAGTTTCGAAAAAATAACCCAAGACGTCGTATAAGACTGCACCACGATAATGCGAGCTCGCACACCGCCCGGCAAACAATTGCGTTTTTAAAAGAGCAAAACGTCGAAATTCTGGAACACCCGCCGTACAGTCTAGACTTAAGCCCTAACGATTTTTTTACTTTTCCAAAAATCAAGCAACGACTTCGTGGTCCACGGCACCAGACGCCTGAAGAAGCGGTTGAGGCATACAAAACGGCCATTTTGGAGACCCCGATTTTGGACTGGAATAAGTGTTTCGAAAATTGGTTCGATCGAATGAAAAAGTGTATACATATCACGGTGATTACTTTGAAAACAATAAATACCATTTAACACTTAAATTGTCTTTAGTTTTCTAAACGACACAACTTAAAAGGCAGCCCTCGTATTATGTAACTGAATAAGAATACATCTATTGCCCAGAAAAAAAACCGTTACATATAATTTTTTTTTTGTTCCAGGCTGTCCACAAATTTGACAAGGAACGTAAAGCCATCAAATGTATCCCATTGAAGCCGGAAGATGACATATCTGAGATGTGGCAGGAAGCAGAACTTCTAGCCAGTCTCCGACATGTCAATGTAGTTCGTTACGATGACTCTTGGATTGACGACTATTGTATTGAAGATATACCATATGCAAATTTTAATAGGATTAATTATGGTAGTTATTCACGTTTCGGCTTAGTTCCTAACGCCAGTTGTGTTGGCAGGTGAGCTACTAGATTACTTATTGATTATACTGATTTTAATTTACATTCTTTTTACTCACGTTGGGCTTAAAATCGTAAGACTAGCATTCTCATTATATAAGTAAGTATCGAAGAACGTTCAGACCTAATAATAACAAATAATTTATACAAAAAAAAACCGACTCCAATTTTGTACTTCGCTATGCCACAATTTGTGGTTTCCGTAAGCCAATGCTTGGTTACCTACAGAAAATAACGAAATCGACATATGCGTGCCTATCAAATTCGAGGAGTTCCCTAGATTCCTCCTAGATCCCATCACCAGACCTCCACAAAATTTATATGGGACCAATATCGGGGTACCTGTTTTGAAACAAAAAAAAATTATCACAATCGGCCGACGTGGTCAAGCAAGAGTTATCGGGGAACATACATACATAAAAAAAATGCAGACGAAAAACTAAACACATTCAAGTCTACTACGACGTGATGTGATAGTAAATAATCAGTTTTGTTCTATTTCAGTTCGCGAGTATCCAGCTTATCCAAGCTTTATCTGTGTATACAGATGGAGTTTTGCACGACCAATCTTGCGGAAGTTATTAAGAATGAATTGTACAAACAGCCCTCAAGAGCATGGAAGTTTTTCTTCCAGATGGTGGCAGGTACGTACCGTACTTTGTCACAGTGAAAATGAATATGAAAGCTGCTAGTGGCTAATTGATATTAAAATATTTGAGGTGGTGTGGCTCTAGTTGTAAGTATTTGCTACTCACTGTACCATGCCTTGTGATTCAGTAATAAAGTACCCATCTTATAGTTCAGTCGTGTATTTCAATTACGCTTCCCGGCACAATTACCTCATGGTGACTCTGCCAGGGCCACCGGTGTCGGCTATTATAATTAACGAAACGTAAATTGGAATATCAGCTTGTTTAAGAAATTAACTTTATTTGACGGTGAACTGATGACCTGGTAAGGGTCGCGGGTGTCCGCTGGATGCGGGTGGCGCAGGACCGGTTATTGTGGACAGGGTAGGGACAGTGCGGCCGTTAGGAGCAGTTGTGACGTCATCGGTAATAAGTAGTTGTTCGGACGCAGGGTTGTACAAAACGTCTTTCTTTGTTTTGACATGTGATTAGCATAATTCCTATATTATTTGTTTGAATAGATAGATAAAAATGCGTGTCTAAGTAAATTAATGAAAAAAAAAACCGGCTAAGTGCGAGTCGGTCTCGCGCACCGAGTGTTCCGTACAACTAAAAAACAAATCTGCTTTATTAATGTATTGGTATTTTCTGGTAAAATTTACGTAATGATAAACAAATCACTACATTTAAAGTTGATATGTCAATGGGAATTTAATAAAATCCTCGGAACAAAATGTGTGACAGACGGACACGCGAGTGACAGCAATAGGGCTCCAATTCCTCCACATCCCAAACATTCATGATCTAAGTACATATATTCTATTCAAGAAAGAGTTGTTTAATTTTCAAGTTAGGACAGCATATTATTCAATAAAAGAGTATTTAAATAATTACGACATAAAATAATGAACTACTGTATTACGAACTTTATTATTATATATTTTTTAGTATGAAAAATATTATTATCATTAATTTCTATTTTAAAAATAAGTACTAAGTGTTTTAGGTATTCAAGGTACAACGTGCTCTTACTTGATCTGTTCCTATGTAATTCATACCTAATATTACGCACTATTATAAATAGACTCAAGTGGTCGGCAATATTTATGAATTGAAACATCCATAAACATAACAATGACGGTCGTAACTTGACTTACTTTGTCGCGCGATTCGCGCGAAGTAATTGCCGGCCTGACTTTACGTTAAACGTGTTGCCGCGACTGCGAGGCGGCCCCGACTGAGAACGAGGGAGACCGGCCGACACGTCAATCATTTAGCGCGTAGCACAAACGGCCGCGCACACATCGCCGCGTGTATGTGTGCGTGAGCCGCGGATGTACCTTTTGTATGGAATGTCCTTACCCGGTGTACCCTGTCTTTGGGGAAGGCCTATGTCCAGCAGTGGACGTCATTCGGCTGAATGATGTTGATGATGATGATGACGTAAGAATGGACAATGGACATCCCCTTGAATTTATCGGAAATGAAGAAAAACGCTTGTAAAAAGTAACTTAGTTACGAGGGTGGTTAGATAAGTAACTTGTTTCGGATACCGATAGATGGCGTTAGTGTAATCTATGTAACTATTCACAAAGATTATTTAATCAAGATAATTTATCTGTGGCCAAATGTCATTTTTGGCGGGAATTTTAGATTTGACAGTAGTTTAAACAAAAGTGATCGGAGTAGCGAGGCAAAATGGAGAAAATAGGAATTCGTGGTGTAATTCAGTTCTTTTTTTTGGAAGGTAAAACTGCAAAAGAAATCCATGAAAGGATTTTACCTACATTGGGTAGCTCGTGTCCTTCCTATGAGACAGTTCGACTTTGGGTGAATGAGTTCAAGCGAGGCAGGACAAGCATTGATGATGCACCTCGTCCTGGAGCCCCAAAAACGGCGGTTGTACCCGAAATAGTCGATAAAATCCATGATTTGGTTTTAACCGACAGAAGATTGAAGGTACGCGAATTAGCTGAAGCCACAAACATCTCTTCTGAGCGGGTGCATTTTATTTTGCACAACGAACTGCACATGAAAAAGCTGTGTGCAAGGTGGGTGCCGCGGCTGCTCACTCCAGAACAAATGCGTGTTCGTATGCGAACATCTGCGGATAATCTCCAGGTCTTTGAAAGAAATCCAACAGACTTTATTCGCCGTTTTGTGACAATGGATGAAACCTGGATTCATCACTACGAGGGTAAAACTGAAAGTTTCGGGAATAGAAGAAAATATGCAGTATAAGTGAGTTTATTTATTTTTATTGTTTTTCAAAATATTCTCCTTTGTATTTCATGCACTTATGCATGCGTTCAAACCAGTCCATAAAGCACTTTTTGAACTCTGAAGTAGGGGTCGACAAAATGGCTATTTTATAGGCCTCCACTGCTTCTTCTGGCGTCTGAAACCGCTGACCACGCAGTTTGTCCTTGATTCTGGGGAATGTAAAAAAGTCGTTGGGACTTAAGTCAGGGCTATATGGAGGGTGGTCCAATATTTCGACTTTTTCACCGTCCAGGTACTCAGTTGTTGTCCGAGCGGTGTGTGGGCTGGCGTTGTCGTGGTGAAGGATGATGCGACGACTAGGGTTTGTTTTTCGGAGTTCAGCAAAGACGTTCGGCAAACAAATAGTGGTGTACCAATCAGCATTGACTGTTCTACGATCCTCAAGAGCCACAGTAGCTACGTGACCAGATTTAGAGATAAACGTAGCCACCATCTTCTTAGCCGTACTGCGAGAACGAACAACTTTTGTGGGTTTGAGCTCGTCTTCGAAGACCCATACTCGGGATTGGTTTTTAGTTTCAGGCTCATAAGCGTATATCCACGACTCGTCACCTGATACTATGCTAAAAACAGCATTTGAGCGTCCCTTGTTAAATCTTTTCAAAGTTTTGCGGCACCAATTGACACGGACTATTTTCTGCTCGTCAGACAATAGGTGAGGTATCCAACGGGAAAATAACTTTTTCACGCCTAATTCTTCTTTTAAAATAATTTGTATTTGACTCATTCCAATACCCAGGTGCTCTTGAATTTCCCGATATGTCACATGTCGGTCTTCATTTATCAGACGACGCACAACATCGACGTTTTCTTGCGTGACTGCCGATTTTGGTCGACCTTCACGCACTTCGTCGGTGAGGGATACACGGCCACGTTGAAATTCTGAATACCACCTGTATATTGTAGTCTTTGAAGGAGCTTCAATATTAAAAGCAGCAACCATCCGCTCTTCACATTGTTTTTGTGTTAGTCCACTTTTAAAGTCATAATAAATCATAGCTCTGAAATTTTCACGGCACAATTCCATTTTAAGCAGTGACTCGACGACTTCAATAAACAATTGAAACCGAACCATACTTTTTTTTTTCTAAGTGGCCAGTGTGTTGAGATAAGGAAACTTCAGAGATTATAAAAAGGTATAATACATGTTAAAAATAAATTAATAAGTATTCGATTCCCGCCACTTTCAGTGCAAGCCTCGTATATTCCGGAGACGAAACAACAGTCCAGACAATGGGTTGGTCGTGGTGAGCCAACTCCAAAGAAAGCCAAGGTCATTCCATCAGCTGGAAAAGTGATGGCATCCGTTTTTTGGGATGCAAAGGGGATTCTCTTAATTGATTACCTTGCGAAGGGAAAAACCATTACTGGGGCATACTATGCATCACTGTTGGACCAATTGCATGCGGCGATAGCCGAGAAACGGCCAGGTTTGGCCAGAAAGAAAGTAATGTTTCACCATGACAACGCACCGGTGCATTCAAGTCGTGTCGCTGCACAAAAATTGTCGGAATTACGGTTTGAACTCCTTCCTCACCCCGCTTATTCCCCGGATTTGGCCCCGTCGGACTATCACCTATTCCCCAAACTCAAAATCTTTTTATCGGGGAAAAAGTTTAACTCCAACGAAGATGTGATACAGGAGGTAAACGCGTATTTCGAGGACCTCGAAGAAACGCATTTTCGTGAAGGCATCGAGAAGTTGCAGAAACGTTGGGGCAAGTGCGTCGAGCTTCGAGGGGACTATGTCGAAAAATAAAATATATACAATCGCTCAAAATTTTTTTTTTCATATCAAACCAAGTTACTTCTCAAACCACCCTCGTATTATTGTTTTTGGCGCTCTGAAGGTTAAATATACTTAGTCGGCTCATAAGTTCTGTCATATACATAATATCAAATAAAAACAAAAGTTTAAGTTTATTCCGTATAATTTGTACAGCGTTTGAAAGCTTATAAACTAGAGAATCTAAATGTATAACATTTATTCAAAATGACCGCCATTATTATCTACACAGGCTTGAAGTCTGCGTGGCCAGTCGTCAATGGATTCACGCACCACTTTCATGTCGATATTGGCCACTGCCGTAGCAAGGGATTTTTTCAGGGAGTCTAGATTTGCATGAGGTTTTGAGCACACCTTTTCCTCTAAATACTGCCATATTTTATAGTCTAACGGATTAAGATCTGGGCTAGAGGAGGGCCAATCTTCATGCCGTATAAAGTCGATTTTATTGGAGGCGAGCCAGGCTTGTGTAGACTTTGCCTTATGGGCTGGAGCAGAGTCCTGCTGGAAAACCCAATGCTGGTTTAGAAACATCGTATCGGATAGTGGTTTCACAATATTAGTCAACACCGTGTCTTGGTACACTTTGGCGCTAGTTTTTACTCCTTTCTCACAAAAATGCATACTAGTGACGCCCGCATAAGAAACTCCCAGCCAAACCATCACAGATGAAGGGTGATGACCTCTTTGAATACGGAGAATGCTATTAGACGCTTCTTTACTATTGCGAGCGTACACTCTATCATTTTGTTTATTACAGTTTTCTTCTATGTCAAAAAATTTCTCGTCCGAAAACAGTATACAACGATGCTTATTTTTAGCGTACTTCTTCAATAAAGCTTTAGATCTTTTAAGCCTTAAAGCTTTAAGCCGACCATTGAGAAGATGGCCAGTTTTTCGTTTATAAGCACGAAGTCTCAGGTCTTGATTAAGCACTCTTTTCACCGTGTTTCTGCTCAAACCCATCTGGAGGGCCATAACTTTTTGTTTCCTAGCGGGATTTCTGGCAATGCGTGCCCTAATTGCTTGTACAACCGCTGGAGTCCTAGCTGTACCCGGACGACCGCTTCTTTTCTTGTCATTTAAACTAGAGACCTCACTGTATCTTTCTATGGTACGATACACAAATCTTAGAGAGAATTTTAAATTTTCAAGTAGCTGAAAAATTTTAGTCGGCGAGTGTCCACAACGATATAGTGCAATTATTGCGGTACGGCTATCTTTAAGCGTCCACTCCATGTTAAAGAAAACAGAAAATTGCAAAATTATACTACTCAAATATTTAAAAAAGATTCGAAATTCAAATGCACAACGGTTTTTGTTTTAGGAGTTCCAAATTTAAATTTTAAAGGCCAGTGACAGAACTTATGAGCCGACTAAGTACATAAACTACAGGTAGAATTCTCTTTTGTTTCAGGTTTACATTATTTGCACGCCAATAACATTATTCATGGGGATTTGAAACCCGCAAATGTTTTTGTGGATGACGCGGATTGTGTCAAAATAGGAGACCTAGGTCTAGCTACCAAGACGTCGTGTAGATCGCGTGTTGAAGGTAAGTGAATGAAGGCATTCTATGTTTATTTATTTAAGCCTTCCGTTTCGACGTAATGCCAGGCCAGCCCCCTTTTGGCCCCAAGTTAATACCAGTTCCAGTAGAATACTTTTTGTTCTCGTACGAAATCAATCAATTTCGACCGAAGATTTTTTATTCATTGTACGAAAACCTATATATGTCAGCTCTGGATCAACTATACTAGACTATAAGATATCTATAAGATAGAGCTTATTAGCATTATAAGAGTGCAATACAACAGGGTTTTAAACCCTATTTTTAAAAGAACCTAAAATAATCCCTATGTTTCAACAATCACGTGGATTTTTTTAACCGTCTTTATCTGTCACTTTGACAATTGTGTTGTGGAAAAGTGACAAAACACATTTTAGCCAACAGAGATTTGTGAAGTTTTTATGAATTATGAATAAGAGGCTAACACTTTACTGGCTTGGGGATAAATTGTGGTGATAACTAGTTAGAGAAAAATGAGACATGCAGGTCCCTCACTTTCAACATAGCGCATCCTCGGGAGCCATGGCGACCTTACTCCCACCAGGAACAACAAAGCCAAATACTTAAAAAAAAGTAAGTGGCAATGGCTGCGGTCTTCCGTATACTTACGAACCTTCCAAATATGATCGGGATAACGTTCCAAGGTGCGCGGTAATGGTCCTCTCAACACATTCCCTGCCAATGATTTTATCCCGCTACGATTCCTGGCACTTAAATTTTTAACTATTTTTAGCTATTTGTTTCAGATTATAACGAAATGGGCGACATCTACGATCTTGCCTTAATTTTCTCCCAGATGTTCCATTTGACTTCAATGACGATTGGGAAGGGGCAGACTTGTGAGTGTGGAGCAGTAGCTCAGCTAGAAGAGAAAGAGAATGTGCAGCAGAACTGTATAATTCAAAATGCGAACACCGACCCGAGAGTTCTTTTGAGGTATGTGATCTATTGACTGACGAATCTTGGCAGATAAATGCTTAATTTTCAACTGCATTCCAAAACATAATCCGCTAACTGCCATTAAACCTATTTTACTTAATAAAACCCGAGCCAGATGCAAAATTTCGCTAGCCACGATAACTTGTACAATGCTTCTGAGAATTATTTTCCTGCTGTCAGCTGTGATTCCCTTAGTGAGTTAAGCGACTTAAGCGGTATTCCCTTGACTGGCCTAATAATTTCCCCAATTTAAGTTTGTTTAACAACTTTTACTGTAATGGATTGTTTGTCTAAAGTCAATTCGTATAATTTCATTTTTAATAGTATTTATTTTATCGAAACATGTTCGTCCTAAATGGCCATTTTCAAACTTTTGTTTTGTCGACGTTAAAAATCAATGTCGATTTTACTATAAAAACGTATTTACGAGTGTTTCAACGATAATATCAGGAACAATCTTTACCTCTGGCCATTTAGAATAGACGTCAATTGATGAATTTTTTTCTTTGGAATAGTCCCCCATATTGTATGTATGTAACCTGTGCCCAGTGACGGTACGGTCTTAAAAGCCCAAAAGCCTGGCTTGCGTTAATAAAATTACCAAAAATCAAATATATGTACGACTAATTTTTTTTCCATTTCATACTAACTTAAAATCCGCGCGGCGGCGCCTGATCTGTATATTCTATTCATCTTGTTCGGGGTAGTAGTACAAAATTTGACCGTAGCAAGTAAGTGGCGGTACTGCCGCGCGAAACGAGCGGTCTTAACACGGTTGAGTTGAGACACGGGCGAGCGAGATGACTACATCTCGCTCACACGCGCGGGCTTGCAAGTGGGCTTTAATGCTGATATCTTTTTTCTCTTTCTTATCTACAAAAACTGCTACAAAACGAGAGATACGTATCTATAGCTAGATCTAGCAAATAGTTTGTGACTAGAAGCCCTGCTTTCGACGTGTAGTTATCAACAGATGTAAGTCAAATGCGAATTTCGCGCGTGCGCGTTCATGACTGGATAGATTGTGATGCTAACTTCATTGATTACCACCATATCAGCCAAAGGACGTCCACTGCTGGACATGGGCCTCCCCCAAATTCACGAGGGGTATATGCCATAATCGCCACGCTTGGCATGCGGGTTGGCGATCGCAGTATCTCCACCGCACTCCAGGGATGCTGCTGCCCATCCCCCGGTGGTCTTGGTCGTAGTTTTAGGACATACCCGGGTCATTGATTACAATTATGTACATTACTTGAAACTGAACAATTTGTTTGAGCGAATAGTGTTTTGTATTAAAAAGTTTATTAAAGTGGAAAGTGACGATGGATGAAGTCGTTCCGTGTGACGATTTAAAATGTGCACAAGTTATCGGCGCAGAAAATGTAGGCACGCTAAACTTTGCACAAAAAAGCAACTTATTTTTTCACCGAAACCTACGCCTGACTTTAGTATTTCTCAGAAAAGCAAGTCACATAAACGACAATTTCAAAGATCGGTACGATTGCTGATATGTCTGTACAATTTTATCTAGTAATAGCATGCCTTCAGTGTGTTTTGTTGGTCTGTCCTGTCTACGCCACACCAGTTAGTTAGTGATAATGAAGAGTGAAGATTTACTAGTACGAGGGTAAAACTGAAAGTTTCGGGAATAGAAGAAAATATGCAGTATAAGTGAGTTTATTTATTTTTATTGTTTTTCAAAATATTCTCCTTTGTATTTCATGCACTTATGCATGCGTTCAAACCAGTCCATAAAGCACTTTTTGAACTCTGAAGTAGGGGTCGACAAAATGGCTATTTTATAGGCCTCCACTGCTTCTTCTGGCGTCTGAAACCGCTGACCACGCAGTTTGTCCTTGATTCTGGGGAATGTAAAAAAGTCGTTGGGACTTAAGTCAGGGCTATATGGAGGGTGGTCCAATATTTCGACTTTTTCACCGTTCAGGTACTCAGTTGTTGTCCGAGCGGTGTGTGGGCTGGCGTTGTCGTGGTGAAGGATGATGCGACGACTAGGGTTTGTTTTTCGGAGTTCAGCAAAGACGTTCGGCAAACAAATAGTGGTGTACCAATCAGCATTGACTGTTCTACGATCCTCAAGAGCCACAGTAGCTACGTGACCAGATTTAGAGATAAACGTAGCCACCATCTTCTTAGCCGTACTGCGAGAACGAACAACTTTTGTGGGTTTGAGCTCGTCTTCGAAGACCCATACTCGGGATTGGTTTTTAGTTTCAGGCTCATAAGCGTATATCCACGACTCGTCACCTGATACTATGCTAAAAACAGCATTTGAGCGTCCCTTGTTAAATCTTTTCAAAGTTTTGCGGCACCAATTGACACGGACTATTTTCTGCTCGTCAGACAATAGGTGAGGTATCCAACGGGAAAATAACTTTTTCACGCCTAATTCTTCTTTTAAAATAATTTGTATTTGACTCATTCCAATACCCAGGTGCTCTTGAATTTCCCGATATGTCACATGTCGGTCTTCATTTATCAGACGACGCACAACATCGACGTTTTCTTGCGTGACTGCCGATTTTGGTCGACCTTCACGCACTTCGTCGGTGAGGGATACACGGCCACGTTGAAATTCTGAATACCACCTGTATATTGTAGTCTTTGAAGGAGCTTCAATATTAAAAGCAGCAACCATCCGCTCTTCACATTGTTTTTGTGTTAGTCCACTTTTAAAGTCATAATAAATCATAGCTCTGAAATTTTCACGGCACAATTCCATTTTAAGCAGTGACTCGACGACTTCAATAAACAATTGAAACCGAACCATACTTTTTTTTTTCTAAGTGGCCAGTGTGTTGAGATAAGGAAACTTCAGAGATTATAAAAAGGTATAATACATGTTAAAAATAAATTAATAAGTATTTGATTCCCGCCACTTTCAGTGCAAGCCTCGTATGGTATTATGGCAAGGTATCAAGGCAGGAGATAGATTTATTGATACTGTGTGTGAAAAAAATACAAAAATGTATCCCTCGGCTTGCCCTTCTCTGCAACCCTAGGCACGCCACTGCCTGTGCCATGCTTTCTCAGGCCTTATCCATTTATGGCTTACTTGTGACGGCATATATAGCAGGCTACCAAAAATAACTTGTAGTCATGGCTTTGGTTATTACAATACTGTCATGGTTATTATGTAGCTCTTGTAGAATATATGGTCTCATTATATCCGGTATAATTACTCAATTACCCCACAAAATACATTTTTATACTCTGATAAGATACCTAGTTGGTTACTAAGTTATGTTACTGTAATAATCCTTATCTACATAAAATATACTAACGAAAGTTAAATAAATTATATATTAAAATGAAGTACACACAATCAGGATTTACATTTGTCAATTTCATTCAAAATGGCCTCCTTGGGCCTGAACACAGGCCTTCAGACGACGAGGCCAGTCATCAATAGCGGCACGCACGGTTGTCATATCTAATTCCGTCACTGTCTTGACTATGGCCCGCTTGAGGGAGTCAAGATTTGTGTGGGGTTTAGCACAGGCTTTCTCCTCAATAACCTGCCATATAGCATAATCCAGGGGGTTGAGGTCCGGGCTGGAGGAGGGCCAGTCTTCGTGGGCAATGAAGTCAATTTTGTTGCTTCGAAACCAGGCTTGAGTTGTTTTTGCCTTATGTGCAGGGGCTGAGTCTTGTTGAAAGACCCAGGGCTGGTTTTGAAATAGAGAGTGGCTTAAAGGCTTCACTATTGATTCCAGAACGGTTTCCTGGTAAACTTTAGCCCCAGTTTTGACACCTTTTTCACAGAAATGGACCTGTGTTAACCCGGAGTATGACACACCTAACCAAATCATGACATAAGAGGGATGATGGCCTCGTTGCACTCTCGGAACAGCTACACTCGCTTCTTGACTGTTTTTTGCATACACTCTGTCATTCTGGCGGTTACAACATTCTTGAATGGTAAATTTTTTTTCGTCTGTAAATAATATATTTCGGTGGCCATTTTGTGCGTACCGCTTCAGTAGCACGCGACTTCTATTCAGCCGCATAGTCTTCAATCGTCCATTAGGCATATGACCTTTCCGTCTACGATAAGCGTGTAGTCTAAGGTCTTGATTGATAACTTTTTTAAGGGAGCTTCTCTTCACAGACATCTGAATTGCCAACAACTTTTGCTTCCGAACAGGGTTTCTTGCGATTCTCGCCTTCACTGCCTTTATTAGAGCTGGGGTCCGAACGGTGCATGGTCTTCCAGACCTCTTGCGGTCATCAAAGCTCAGGGTACTATTGTACCTATTAATGGTACGATAAACGAATTGTTTGCTGATTTTCAGATTTTGAAGCAACTTCAAAATCACGTTTGGCGGATGCCCGCATTTGTGCAACGCAATTACAGCGACACGATTTTCTTTTAGACCCCAATCGATTACAAATATGACGAGATAAGTGTTGTGTGTGCTATAACATTATAACTGACAACCCGTCATTATATGTCATTTTTTATTTTTTCGGTAGCATTTGTTTTAACGCAAGAAAAGAGTTTGCAAATCGAGTAACAGAACTTAGTAACCAACTAGGTAATTAAGTGTCTGCCAGTACTTTATATTCCCCGTCTATCTTGCTAGGCCATCCATTTCGAATCCAGTTTAATATCTTGCTCAGAAATCCGGCTCCGGTTGGAAATTATAATTTCCCAAAGCGGACGATTGCGCTTATGAAAATATTAACAGCTAGAATGGGGTAATATATTGTTCCCACTATTGATTGGCGTTTGCATCAAGTGGCGAAGGCCTTTTTGTGATCGACCTGTCGGGAGTTGTCGCGGAACATCCTATTTTCTGTTGGTGCAAGAGTTCTTGGTCTTACTGAACCCCTTCTCTGGCAATAAAAACATAGTAACAAAGTGAGGGTAGACTGGAAAGTAGCCACTACCCGTCCATTATTGTATCAGTTATCTTTGGCAGGCCACTATAGTTACGGTACACAAGACTCAACATCCGTGCAAAGATTAGAAGGTAGATTGCGGGATTTAGGTTTTGATACGGTTTAGATATTGGGTTAGGTATTATAAGGTAAGTTTCAGTCGAGAGGAAATTACTCTTTTTATAAACTTGGGAATCTACCGCTATTCAACCACCAACGAAATCGCAGCTGACGTTCACGGCGGGGCTTAATTAATCATAATATTATAACCTTCTATAGCATTGTACAGTCGAGGAATTTGAATGTTTAGCAGTTTAACCACCTTCTTAATTTGTTCGTAATATTACGAGAAACATCCAGGCTTGACATTATGCTATGTTTCTCTTCTCGTGATAATACGAACAAATTAAGAAGGTGCTTAAACTGCTAAACATTCGAATTCCTCGATGGTACAAGTTATCGTGCTCCAGCACTGAACATGGTCATGGAAATCTGTTGCTGGGCCGCGTAATATATCTTAAATATTCGTTAGTGTTTATCTCATCACAAATTTAAAAGTGAGATGTCTTGTCGGTGTAGCTCTCTCCATCTGAAAATCTAGGGTATCCTCTTTGTTTTCCTACGACGTAACTGCTGTTTTTTTTATGTTGCTTATCCTTGGTCTTCCCCTTCCTCGCTTGCCTTCTATTATTTTATTTATGTGTGATGTTAGCGTCATGTGGTTGGACCAATCATTTTCCCTTTCCTATTCTTTATAGTCTTGTCCCTCAGTCTTCTGAGCATTTTTATCGTCAGTATATCTATCCCATTAATATTTGTTTGATAGAAAGGGATGACCATGTTTTAGTTCAAAGAGATTTGTTAAGTATTGTAAATAATGGGTAATGGGGTTTAACATCATTGATGATGTTATTTCTCTATCATTCCAGGTGGCTACTAAATCGCGAGACTCGCCCAACCTGCGCCCAACTACTGGAGTATGAAAAGCTACATCATCAAGTTCCTCAAAATCATATACTTGAGGATAGAAATGTCAATCAGTACAAACTAATACACACTGATGCATTTTGTAATAAAATTTCGAAAACGAAATTGGATAATCCTTTTAGTCATTCCGTATAAATATATATATATATATATACAGCCGTATAAACAGTACGTAAAGCAACGAAAGCCCTTGTTCTGTGCTTGCCCTAACCGGCTGGCCAAACCGGAGTCCCAATAGCGGACTATGTTCCAGGTTGGAAATGTCAAATGTCATAACGCCGGTGGCCCGCTGAACCAGGATATACCTGTCACAGACTCACCTCTAGAACCTCGCATCACAACCTTACAAAGCCGTTGCCCCATTTTCGCACTCAGCTAGCATCGAGCGACAGCCTGCTTTTTACAATTCTTAAAACTGATTGTGACCGCAGGTGTCCGTTCGTCTCCTCTCATAATCCATTAACCAGTCCATTCAGCATTTAACTCTATAGCCAAATGACGTTAGTTTCCATCGCATCCAAAAGCTGCACTCCAATAGACTTTGTACTTTCGCGGATCTCCGGATGTATCATGTGAATCCCTTGCTTTTCTATTATTTCATCTCCGCTGCAGGCTTAGGCCCCAGGCACGCCTTCCAAAGCTATGAGACCTCATGGCCCCGGATCCCGACATATGGAAAAGGATATAAAATAATAATAATAATTAGTTTACTTCAGGTATCTCAGATCTATTCAATTACTTTAAAAATTAACATACATAAATATGGTATAATGTTAAACCGCGTTGGGACGAAGACGCGAGGCGCTTAGCTCTTAGCTTTTCAACTATGGGTGCCTAATTTGGCGCTTCATTTTATTTAAAAATATCTTTTTGTATATAGAAGTAGATACATTCCATAACATATGCATCCTTGTCACGCCACATATCCATTACAACGTTAAAATAAGAAAAACAGGTCTTTCGCCAATAAAATCCGGTTCGAAGGACCATGTTTCTAGACATGATGTAGCTGTTTCGTACCCATTGTATATTAACAACATGTACCAATACAACGGTTTAATGTGACCTTTCGTTGCTTTTCATACTGTATATAAATATATATTACGTATAATATATATGTAGCGTAGCTAGTATATCCGTACGTATGTAGCTAGTGTACCTACATACATACACACATTACACACACTAAAGGTTATCGCACAAATGTCAACTCTGCACCGTAATAACATCTTGTCATAGTAACTCACTATGGTTTCTATAGCTTTCTATGGCCAGTATGGACTATCAAGTAGAGGCGGTATACAGTTGATAAGTGTAACTACAGGGATGAATATGACACCTGAGATATGCGAGAATACATCCTGGCACGTCTCGTGGATATTCACTCTTGCCGATTAAAGCTCGTTACTATCCCTGTCACCAATGTAGAACAAATTGGCAGTATGCTATGATTACGCGCACTACTGCACAGGTTCTTTGGTGCCGTGGATTGTGGCTTTAAACTGCAACAAATCCGGTCCCGGTGAAGTTATTTTCAATCAATACGAATGCCACACTCGCCATCAGATATACCTGAGTAAACAACGTGCTTAAAAATATCTAAACAGGACAATGATTTCATTTGTGAATTTTCAATGCTGCTGTCAAAATTTCCTCTCGTGAGAGTACTGACAGAATAGAAAACCATCATAAATGAAGACTGGCAAATTCACAGCCAATCGGAATACAAGGATAATTCGTGACATTTTGTGGATCTCATGGTATCATTAGGTGGTCGTTCATTGTGGCATTTATATAGACTCCAAAATTATCGGTACCTGATTTGGTTCACATACACATACTGTACATAACACACACACGCACACTGTAAATATAGATAGATTTTTAAATATTGGCGTACAAGGTATACATCAAGGTAAGGAATAGTCGCGGAATGAAAAGGTTGGTCACTTTTCGAGCTTATGGGCATTAAAATAGAGTTTAAAAGTGACGAACGTTTTTCATTCCGCGACTGTACATCTTTTTGTAATTGACTGATGCATCGAATGTTAGTTACGGATGTTGATAAGCAACATATTTATTTTTAGTTAGGTATTTATTATTTTCAAATAATAAGTAGGGAACAAAGGCCAATTTATGAGTACGGTAATTTTATTATAAATTGCATCATCAATGCGGCAAATAATCGCTGGAATGCAAACTTATTTAGATTTAACCCTTTTAGCGCAAGCGCGCTACAATACACAGGTATGGAGTATATTTTTCTATGCTTCTTGTGACGCTCGGGCATCCCGCTCGCGCTCTAGAGATGACAAATCTCATGGCGCTCACGGACATCGTGCACGGATGGAGGACTGCAATCGGATGAAGCGCTAAAACATCTTGTGCGCTGAGCTGTATCGAGAAATATAGTGTGGTGAAGTGCATCGTAGTCTAGTGCCAGGTAGTGAGGAGACGCGTGTGAAGCTGTGCTGTGTTACCAGGCGATGGTGCTTGTTATAAGATCGTTTTCGATGTAGTAATTTCTCAAGTGAATTCAAGAACACGACACGGATTAGGCGGTACTCGTCCACATTTTTCCTGGTCATATTTTCAGCTAGTGAGTTCTTTGGAGTGCGAGATCCTCTCGGTTTCATAATCCTTAAAAATAGCCTAATTATTGGTTTTGTGAAACTGACTACCAACTGACCTTCACACCTTACTGGGCTACCTACGTTATCCTGTTCATTACGGCATCCACTTGGTTACACTCGTAATAATGGTTAAAACCGACTGCTATAAAACGTCATTAACAAAAATAAAAGAAAGACGATAAGTTCGGATAAAACGACTGCTCCAGTACTGAACTTCGTTGAAGTGGTTTAACATGGGCTATGTTCAATCCAAACTATATGAGTTTGATGATCAAAAGAAAGAGAGTTCACCATAAATTGACCCATTGACGAAAATCACGAAACAAGACATTCTCTTTGACGAACACAAGCCGTCATCAGCAATATCTACGCTATAGGAAGTGGTACGATTTTGACAGAATGTCTTCAAGTATATAACTTGCAACGTATCATGTTTTCTTGGATCTTTCAATTCCTCGAGTAGTATTCTGATTCGATCGTGGCGATGAAATCACTGGCCAGCGACGAGTTATAGAATAGACAGTTATATATTTTATGGTATTGACTATAGACAGTCAAGAACATATCCAACTAGTGTAAATTTACATTAATATAGATTATATTCGACTGATTACTGTAAAAATAGTCTAATAAATGTACTTAGATTTATATTGTCACAATAGTATTTAATTTATTTTATACTCTAGTTCGTAGGTTAGGTTTAGTACCTATTCGGTGCGTGCACATCAAGCAAACGAACGCGAAGCATTTCTTTAGACTCAGTAATTTTAGTAGGCTTAGTATATGTTAGATGGTTCGTTTATCCGGTGTGTGCGCATTTTAAGTTTGTACAGTTTTCGATGTTTGTGTATGTTAGAAAGACGTGGGTGAAATGGTATAAGTATATTAACATTGCTATTTCACTCGAGCTCGTGTTAATTTTCTAAAAAGAACGTGTACCAAAGGCAAATTAATTGTTGTTTTCACATAAAGTACCTTTTTGGCTTTAGGTTTTCCTAATTACAATTTTGAAGAACAAAATCCTAAATCAGATAATTCACTTTGTTGCGAAAAGTTGTTTTTTTATTATTATTTTGAAATGCATATATCTATTTAACATATTGTAATCACTCTGTACAAATATTCAAGAAATCGGTGAATAGTCTGTTATTTGCTTTTTGTAATTACAATTTCACTATCTCTAAATTTTGTAACTAATTATGTTATGACGTTGTTCCTTTGTGAACAAAATTGTAAAATAGGGACCAGAGGATTCCATCGATTTACCACAAAAAGGCGAGGTCGAGATTTTCATCAGCTCTGCGTTCGAAACATTGCGCTGCCCTTGTCTTGCGCCGGCGTACCAGTAACCACACGTCCGATACCCGTAACGTCCTCAGCATTAATGAAGAAGTTCCACATTAAATAATGATTACCCTGACTGCGGAACAGTCTTGGGTCTACCGCTAATGGCCGATGAGCAATTAAGTCAATGTCTAAAAGGCTGGCTGGATCACTTTTTCATTTTACAGTTTGACTGTCAAGAGCATCGGTAGACGGTCAAAGTTCTACCTAATCTCTGCCGTATATGCGGAGCAAGAAACCATGTGCCAAGTGTGCATGAAAAGGCGCTGGCTGCAGCACCTTTACAAATGACAGTGCAGTTGTGAAGAACATCTTGCACCGGTCGATGGTCGAATTGGTCGATCACTGTCTGTCCCAACTGGAAACGACGCAGAAGGCAGCCTGACTCCAGTGCGATGCTGATGATCCAGCCAAGGTAGGTATCAGTCCTCGTCTTGCTAGTTTTTATTACATTTACTTCAGTTGTATATATATAGCGTATTGTATATATTATAGCGGTGGTTGGACATAGTGTTGCAAAAGACTCGAGTTCTGGAGTCCTAATTTTGTAGACGACTCAGTTAATAGATGGCTCGGTGAACTCGAAGACAACGAGTCCCCAGTCGAGTCGAGCGTGAGTCATCTGTGCAAACACTCGATTCTTATTAAAAGCTATAGTATACGAAAAAACTTGCGTCTTTCACTGTTTAAAATTTGATTCGCGGCTAGATTCGCAATATGAATCTCAAATCGTTTTGTCATTCTCTCATCGTGACGTTATCGTACATATTAACGTTATGTGCAAATGTCGTCATTATACGGATTTGAGGTTCATTTTAAAATCCTAGATGGCGGATATGTTTTATTGCAAAAATCGCATTATACTCGATTTCGACTAATTCGCACAAATAAACATATCCGCCATCTTGGATTTTAAAATTGATTTCGAATTCGTATATTGCAAGTGCAAATTAGTCGAAATCGAGTATTATGAGGATTAAGGCAAAAATATATATATCAGCCATCTTGGATTTCGAAATGGACCCCAAATTCGTATTCTACAAGTGCGAATTAGTCGAAATCGAGTATAATGACGATTAAGGCAAAAAAAGAAAAGAGACAGAGTCCTGCGACGCTCGCGTAGTTCGTGAGACTTGCTTGGTTAGAAGTTCTGCCATAAATGGAGTCCTGTATAATGAGTCTTGTTATATGAGTTCAGTCTTAATGAAAAAGACTCCCAGACCTCGAGTCCTTTACAACACTAGTTGGAAACGAGCGTTTAAGCTGCCTGATGGTAAGCGGACACCACAGTCAATTGGCGATTACACTTTATGTTACACGAGGATACCCTGTGTTGATTGCTTAAGGGGCAAATGCAGGTCTCTTAGTGAACACTGCCTGCATCCTCAAGAACTAGCGATTGTTCACCACCAGGAAACATGTAGTATTGCTACATGCCGATAGTGTAAGTGGTAGTGTTATTATGCCTGCGGCCTTCTGTACAATGGAGTTACTTGTCCAGATGCAGAATATTTATTTAATGATAAATATTGGGGGACACAATCATACACAAATCGACCTAGTCCCAAACTAAGCAAAGCTTGTACTATGGGGACTAGACGACGATATTCATACTTATATAGATAAATACATACTTGAATACATATAAAACACCCAAGACCCAGGAACAAATATCCGTGCTACATGCACAAATAATGCCCTGGCCTCGAACCCGGGGCCTCTAGCTTCGGAGGCAGCGTCAATACCAACTAGGCTAAACAGGCCGTCATTTATCGTATTAATCTCTTTTTTGTAATAAATTCAAGGCGGAGTAGTAATTGGAAATCTTCGCCAAGTGCCTTGGCCGACCGTAGCTGACATTCGATGTGGAACTTCCTAGCTGAGGATTTTTGTAAAAGGTATTATTGGACGAGGAGGGATCGGGGTAACTGTGTGAGATACAAACATGTACCTTTGCTTCGCTGGAATTTCGAGGTAATTCAAAAGGTTGAATACAAGATGTATCTCACACGCTGAACTCTGGTATAACAGCGGAGAAGTGCATTTCAACTCCAGAGGGTCTACTATCAGGCCTTAATGCGCCATACTTCAGTGTAAGCTAAACTGCATGGGTGGTATACGCGCTGCACGGTACCAGAATGCATGTACTGAATCCAGAAAGATGATTCGACGGTTTCCGGGTAATCTACCGAAACTTATATGACGGAATGAAATCACGGAACGTCAAGCCGGTTTTTCTCCTAAGATGAACTTTAAAATAGAGTCGGGGGTAACTTTATACGATTATTCAAATGCAATTTATAGAAATACATACGAAAGAATACGGTATATTTACGGGAGCAGAGGCGGAAATCTAGTACATATATTTTCTATGCATTTCAACGGTGGAGCCAAACGAATACACCCAAGATGATGACGCATTGGAGATATACTAATGAGAGTTAGTCCATAAGGTATATTGCCTATGGGCCCATGGTTGATGATGAATCCTGTTTGAAAGGTATTAATTTATTTTCAAGTTAATACAGCAAAGATGAGGTTTATTTAAAAGATGAAGTGATGCACTAGGGGAGTCTACATAACTTGGATCCTGAGGGAGCCTGCGTGTTGCTTCATAACGTCTTTTTACTTATTAAAGTCTGGTCAACAAGTGCAAAGTAAAATCAAATGTAAGTTGACACTTTTGCACCGCATTCCATTGTGATAAAGTGATAAACTGTTAACTTATTTCTGATATTGACTCTTCGATCAATAATAAACCTAGATACACTATTTGCCTGTCAACGGCGTCCACGCTCAAGAGTGCTTAAATTCTGTTTAAGCACTTTTGCGTTCACAGTCGCGCGCTAGCCAAAGAGAATATAATCCTATCGGCGAGTCAACATGCCTAAGTGCTCCGTGAAAAAGTGCAAAAACAACACGTTAACGACGTTAAAAAAGGATGGAATTTCGTATTTTCGATGAGTATTTATTTAAAGTTTCATAACTTATTGAATTTGTAGTTATGTCAGGCTATAACACGCTTATAAAAAATATTTTATGTAAATATTTGAAATACTCAAACAGCCAACCAGCTACGCTGCTGTCTCTTTCCCTCACGTTGAGTTAGTCGTATATTGAAACGAAACGGAGAACGGACGAATTGGACTATAGTAAAATTTCGAATGAAAGGAGTCGCAGACTGAAAACTTTTTTACGAAAGTTTACATGTATTGTTTTTATTGTACACACATAATTATGTATGGAGTGTATTTGTATTTTACTTTATTCATATATCAAAATCGGGTGGTAACAGTTTGTTTGTCTGACATGTCGCTCTGCTCAGTATACGTTGTTTAAATCAAAAACTTTTTTACTCATTTTGATACGGTTTTCACTTACATGTACCTTACTAACCTAACTTACTATTAACCTTATTACAGTTTTCCAAAAAATGAAATTGAGAGAGATAAATGGAGGCAAATTATAGCTAAAGAAAGAGGTGAAGAATATTTTAAACCAAATGATTCTAGCGTGGTTTGTTCCTGTCACTTTTCAGAATTTTGTTTTACGCATATAACTGATAAAAATAACCTGTGTATTCAGTTTTCATTTTAATTTATTTCTTAATTATTGCCACTAAACTGACATTGATAAACTTTTTTTACAACTCACGCTAATTGGGTACACTTATTTCTGAAAATGCCCTTGTAACATTTAGTTAAAGCAAATTGTTCCTGATGATTTAAATGGTATGAAAATAAAAAAAATATGAGGGTACAATCTTACACAAATCGACATAGTCCCAAACTTAATAAAGCTTGTAATATGGCTACTACATAATATATACCACTTATATTTAAATATAAATAAATACATACTTAAATACTTAATAACATCCACATAATACTTAATCCAAGACTCAGGAACAAATATTCATGCTCAATTGCTTACCACACAAATAAATGCCCTGACCGGGAATCGAATCCGAGACGTCCTACTCAATAGACAGACAGGGTCGCTATCAACTAAGCCAAAGTGGTCGTGGTGGTATAAATCGACGTTACCACCTGACAAATCGTATACTTGTATTCCACCGATGCCTGTTAAAAAAAAAAACAATTTCGACTCCACGGCACACGATACGGCCTCTGTTCCAATGTTGACATCTAATCAGTGGAAAATCAACAGAAACGAAACTGAACCTAATTGCTCTTGATTTACGGTGTACAATCTGTAAACAAAATGCGGACTTTTGTGGAAATTTTCCACAATCGATACGTGCATTTTGTAATGTTATAACCGCCAAACACTATCATTCAAAATAAAACGTTATGCTTGTGATGTAAGGCTTAATATCAAATAAAAGGAAATGGTACAAATCGCATTACTTTTTTTTGTGTGTCTCCTGTACACGCACACAGTCGCAATGATATTCGGACACTTTTTCGACTTGAATTTGCAGGTGATAGTGTATCTAGGTTTATTATTGATCGAAGTATTGACTATATAATCTTGTAAAATAGGCTATGACGAACTGTTACTGCATATATTTTTCTGTATTAGGGGTTTCTACACACCCCCGAAGAGTATGTTTTATTCACGGAGACCATGGGTTTAAGTACCTGTCCAAACTTAATATTTTCACAATGGAAAGGTACTTAATTTCTAAGAGTGGTATAATCATTTTATTTGTTGGAGTTGTAGAGTACGGTCGTGCTCTTTTATTTTGGATCCATTTCCCAAAATTGTTCTTAGAATCTCCATACAGTTTGACAGGGCTGTCAACCTTAAGGCGCCTTCCTGACTTGTCGATGCGGGGGCGGTACGATATGAGAAAACTGTCAGCTGTCAGTGTCAACCGATACTAATGCAGTACTGCCCTACTTCTGCGCATGGTATTACTACTGCGCAAGCGTATTACTGACAGTATTTCGTCAAGTGAGGAAATCTCACATCGGTAAATTCACGTCAAAAGAGCAAAATACCTATGACGTATCGCTCCCACCCCGCCAAATCAGGAAGTCGCCTAAGGGTGTCCCAAATTAAAGTTTTTGAATGTACCTCGGTACGTTGTACAGGTAGATTTGAAGGGTACACAGAAAGAACATGTCTAGTGTATTTAAATTTCAAAACATAAACAAAACATTCAACAAGCATCCTAACTTACAATGGTATAAGGTGCAAACTGACTTTGAAATTTTAAAGGACTAGACATATTCTTTCTGTGTACCCTTCATTTGTAACTGATGCATTTTTATTTTGCGCAAATATAAGTTGATTTCATTAGTCACATTTGTGCGAGAATAAATTAGTTTGAAAAAAATAAATACTCGAAGTACCTACATGTTGGGGAGTTGGTTAGGTAGTAGGTACTGTCAGCAACTACTAACATACGATTTCTATGAGCCCTAAAACAACGGGTTTGTCATTTAGAGTTCCTGTAGCGACCTTCGTCATCAATCTCATCAGACCAGCTTAAATATCCAAATATAGGGTTAACTCTGAACTTACATAGGTAAATTCCTACCTCCAAATTTCAACAGCAAGCAGTTAGGAAAGCGACTGAAATAAGTATAGATAGATATGAATTCGTCCTGAACCTTGATTCCCATCCACCTGACTGTTTTCATATTTCGTGACACTGGAGCATTTTATTCTTAAGTTGTTATTGAGAAAGTGAGTCAGATTAACAATCTCCGGTCAATGTTTGATGATAAGATGTACGGAGATCAAATATAGCAAATGTAAAGTGACTTTGGTACTTTCTTTTACATTTGCAAGGCACAATAACTTACCCCTAACGAATAAACCGATTTGAGAGCGTTTTTTTTTTATTTGCAAGCAGGTTTTCTAGTGATGGTTTTTAGACACAGTTTATCAAAATCGGTTTTGCTGTTTATGAGATATTGAACTTTGATTGGAAATATTGAGGATTTTCAACATTTTTGAGCTGGTTAGTTATGGTCAAGTACCAGGTTAGGTAGGAGGTATGGTCTAATGATTGAGACCACAGATACCTACGTCACGAATTTCTGTAGGATTTCATTAAGGCAAAGTTGAGGTTAAAGTTACTAGGTATTTTAAAATAAACATAATGAAGTCTATCCCTGCTTTTGGAATCCGGTACTCCTCAAAATTGAGACTGAGATATTTTAAATCGTGTCATGTACCTATATTATGTGTATTATCTTTATTATTACTCAAAGAGTACTTCTGAACGACTGTCAACTTAGACCAGCTTGACAAAACTGGCTTCCCACGTGCTCTTGCTCTAGGCAGCCTTTTTAACCTGTGTATTTTGTTATAATCTTGTGTTTTTTCTGCTAAGCACATGCGACGAGTCGAGAACGATCACCGCTGTGGCTACTGACGCATCACTCAATCTTTGGACGAGTGATTGCCAAGATTGCAAAATCGCCGCACGCAAAAGGGTACGGTATTGGACCCATTTTTTTGTAAATTTAAACCCTTTGGTCGCCTAGAACATGAAGGTTTTACATACGGCGCCAATAATGGTTATATGTTGTTATGGCGTACGTCGTGAGTCACCTTTGTGCTTCACACAAGGTTCATGACCATGTTCAATTGCTTATGAAAAATGAGTTGGCGCGTAGGTGTCACTGCCGTAAATGAAGAATGGCGTCCAAAGGGTAAAAAGAAATACACATACATTCTATGCTTTTAGTTTTGGTTTTGATCTATTGTTTTTTTTTTCAAATAGGTGCATCTTGGTAACCTGGACCACTATCGCAACAACCTGCGCTGCGCTATGCTGTTCATCGGAGTGTCTTCTACAACGAACTCTTCCTCTAGCCTGAATACTCAGTCTCTCTTGACTATAATTATTAAAACCAACAACCAGTGTCAATGACAGTGAATAATTCAGTGACAACTGCAGCTTATTTTTATGAGAAATGGATGCCAGCCGTACTTAGCCTATTAATAGCCCTTGCCTTGAATGAACATTGTAAATATGAGATTTTGTACCTTTTACCTATGTATTTTAAGAAAATGTAAATAGAATACAGCGGTCTCGGCACCGAATACTTGTTCACCCCTTTCGGCGTCGAGACACTCGGCCCGTGGGTTTCTGGCGCTCTAAGCCTCTTCAAAGGATTGTCGAAGAGGCTTATTGATGCCACAGGTGGCCGAAGAGCAGGCAGCTATTTTGGCCAACTTAGCTATTCAGAGAGGAAATGCTGCCAATATCTTTGTCACAAAGCCGCGGGGGCTATTTTAATTTATTTTTTATTTTGTTGTACTTACGTTTTTTTTTTGGTACTTTATATTATGTTTTTGCAATTATGTTAAAAATAATCGTTCAATTTTGGAAATTTTTTGTTCGTTAGTTTTATAAGTTGTAAAGGTAATATAAGAAGACTTGGTGCGGAATTCGGCAGCGTCTTAATGACATCACGGGACATCCTTATGTGTTACGTGTTAAACGACGCTGTTCTAAGTCTTGTGAATGGAAAGGTTTTTAAACTTTTGTTGCTGAGGTTTTCCGGCCAGCCTACAGTTCTTCAAGAAAGGGTATGATGTTTTTAATGGATCGGCAATGCGTGGCTTAATAACCTTACCTCGATGAGGTTAGGGTGGCCGGTTATATAAGTCAGTGACTTTGTAAAAAAAAACATTCACATACTATCTTTTTTTTTCTTATTCTTAACTCTGGTGGCTAGCTGTCATATATATATTTTTTTATAAAAAAATAAATCGGGTAGATGAGGTCGGAAAATTTTAGAAAAATGAAGAAAAGTTAATTTTGTGTGCTGGACGTTACTGTTGACGTCGCAAAACTATCAAAGAGACTGGAGACCATCTTAAAACATGCGGAATCTGCTTCATCTATTGGAGTGGTTCACAAGTGGTTTACAGTTTTGTTGTGGACGTATCACTACCAATGACCGATTGAAGTAACCACTGATGATATCGAGAATAACGTCCATGATATTGTTTTGGATGACCGTCGAGTGAAGAACATCGTGAGATGGCTGAGACTACACATATCATTAATAATAATATATAATCTTATGGCATTTATTTTCGAACCGTGAGATCTACATATCATTTGAAGGAGTTTTTCATGCATAATATTTTAAGTATGAAGAAGCTTTCCTGAAGATGGTCGATGGGAGCCGAGTTTACTGACAGCCGATGAAAAATGTCATCGTGTAACAACTTCCGAGCAATGCTTAGCCAAATTCAACCGTAATTCTAATGAATTTTTATGTCGATCCCTGACAGTGGACGAAAGATAGATTCACCATTGTACGCCAGAGACGGATAATCAGTCAAAACTGGACTTCTGCTAGAGAGTGGGACCTAAAGAAAGCGGAAACCGTCAATTCGGCAGGAACGGTAATGGCCACTGTCTTCTGGGACAGCCAAGGGGCATTGTTTAGGTATATCGATTACTTAAATAAAGGTAAATCAATAAATAACCATACTACCTACTTTGTTGGAAAAATATAACGCAGTAAGTAGTTGTGAAACAATTTATACCAAAAAAAACCGACTCCAATTTTGTACTAGCTATGCCACAGTTTGTGGTTTCCGTGAGCCAATGCTTGGTTACCTACATAAAATACCGAAATCGGCATATGCGTGCCTATCAAATTCGAGGAGTTCCCTCGTTTCCTCCTAGATCCCATCATCAGACCTTCACCAAATTTATATGGGACCAAAGTCGGGGTACCTGCTTTGAAACATAAAAAGAATTATCAAAATCGGCCAACGTGGTCAAGAGTTATCGGGGAACATACATACTTACATAAAAAAAAGAACAAGCAAACATGCAGACGAACTGAGTACCTCCTTCCTTCTATTGAAGTCGGTAAAAAAGGGCCACATCTGCCAATGAAGAAAATACTTTTTCATCAAATTGCCCCTACACAAGTACACACTCGTCGACAGTCGCAATAGCCAAAATAGGAGAAATGCTTTATGAAATGCTGATTGCCACACTCACCTTATTCTCCAGATTTGGTACCGTGTATTTTTTTATTCCTGAATATGAGGAAATGGCTCGATGGGAAAATATTTTCATCAAATGAGGAAGTCGTAGCTGAAAGTGCTGAATCTGAAGCATACTTTTCAGGGTTTGACAAACGTATTTTTGGAGGGTTTGCGAAAGCTGGAATATCGTTGGAACGAAATGCATCGAGTTGAAAGGAGATTATGTAAAAAATTAAATAAAAAATACGCGAAAAAGATTTTTGTAACTTATCAAACCGCCCTCGTAAGGCAGGGAGTAAGATTGTTTGCGACTGACCGAAAAAAAGTTGAAGTGGATATGGATATGGTAAACATCTAGAATCTTGGCTGGCTGTATGGCAATAATCGAGAATTCTAGCGGGTTTCTCCAATTGTGTGCGTTGTCATTGAGACGCTTGAACTCCACTCCTTGAGCTTCTTGCGGCGTTTCTTCTCATAGTATTGGGTCGTATAGGCCAGTCGGGCCTACTTGCAAGGGCAAGCTAAAGTAACTGGAAGATAATGTCGCTACTAACGGCTCGTTAGTCGGTTAGGAGTCGCGATACCAGTCGTACTTGACCTAACTACCCATTTCTATGTAGACAGTAATAAAAGTACAATGTTGACTGTTCGCTTGTTATAATAATGCAATAATGCCCGGGAAGAAACCCTTAGCAATGGGTTGGGTCGGGGTGAAAAGTGCAGCTGGGGAAAAAAAATATAAATAGTGATAACGACGATATCCGATCATATGCGAGAAAATTATGCCAGCTGACACAGCCGCACTTTCCCTTATCCGCACATATTCATGCAATCATTTTGATATAAATTTTGTTATTTTATTTGTTACAAATTGTACCTATATTGTAGGTAGGTTCGTTTTATAAATTGTATTGTAAAAAGACTTCTTGCGGAGACTTCTCTAGCAATAGGACTTTAGTAAAGCGCAGGCAGATTCAAAGATAAACGTGTAAAATTTTGAATAAAATATGAATGAGCAATCGTTGTCTAATTTCCTTCTTACCTTAAGTGCCTTTAAACTTTTTAAAAAGGTAAAAAAGAACCCTGATGCATGGTGCGAATCCAATATAATCTTTTAACAATTAATATATCAAAAACATGTCATATTTAAAGCCAAAAACAAGCCTCTACCTCCACGCGAACTTCTCACAAACTCACAATAAATTGCAACAGAAATCCCATGAAAAATATCTCGGATTACACATTGACTCACAATTAACGTGGAAAACCCATATCGAATATATAAAAACTAAAATGGCCACACTTCGCGGCTCTCTTCGTAACATTACTAAATGTATCCCAAAACAACTACGTCTCATTTTATACAACGCTCTTATAAAACAGCATCTTATGTACCTTGTCGAAAACAAAAATAAGGGAATTACAGATATTACAAAACAAAATTATCAAAATACTTTTCAACTATCATTATCTTACACCAACTAACCAAATTTACTCGAAAACGAAGTTGTGAACGTCAAACAGCTGTACATCTACAATACTTGTATTCTTAAGAAAAACTATAAATGAGGACATTCACACAAACTTGTTATTTACTAAACGAAAAAATGTTCCAAACCCCTGCATTCGTCAACGCCGCGCTAGTTTCCTTGCTTTGCCTAAAATACGTACTAATTATGGTAAAAAAACGGTTACGTTTGAAGGTCAGGAGCGCCCTGTACAATAAAATACCGCCTAAAATAAAAAAAAATAAACTCATTCAACGCATTCAAAGAGGGACTCGCTCAATATATCAGAGCAAACCATTAAAGTTGACTTGGTCGTAATAATTAACTAGTGGCTCTGTAAGCTGTAGACCACCCAAAAAAAATACATTTTTTCTTCTAATTTCAAAATTTCCAAAATCTGACTCGACAAAAAAATTCTATGTAATTGTCGAGCCTGCTCACAAAGTTTCACGAGAGTCGGTTGAGAGATGCGACTTGTAAAGGAGAACATCCGGACAGACATACTTACGAAAGATTTTTTGTCGAAAGCTGAAACGGAGACGCTTCGCTCGCTAGGTTAAATAGATAAATAAATAAATAAACTAATTAATAATAGTAACCTTCCTGTACTGTTTTAATATTTGTATGTCTAAATAATTTCGTGTCGTGCCGTCCCTTTATATGACGGAAAGGGACGGCATGACACGAAGTTCGATTTTCGAATTTCGCGGTATACAACCAGGTCGCCCACTTCGCCCAGCAAGGCGAAGCTGCGGAGCCGAGCAATAAATAATAGGCGGAAGGGCTGCTCATCCCTCAGCGCCGGAGCTAAGGCAAAGTCCGACTGTCATGCCGTGGTATTTTACCGATTTTAGTTTAGAAACTTTCAACTCTCCATTTTTTTTCTCTTTAACCGTACTCCTCCGCAATATTCTAAAGTCCTTCCCAAATTTGATCAATTTTGCAATATACTAATCTATCCATAGCTTTTCCTTGAACCTGCCGTCTGTTATGATTTTAGTTGTTAAAATTTGGCGTAACCACGGCAAGTATAGGTACATAGGGATGTAAGTAATACCAGCACCATCTAGGCTTTCTAAACCGAACTATTAATACAGGTAGTAAGTAACTCGTTGCAACAAAACTGGTGGAGCGTGTTTTGGTTCCCGCCATATACTCCTTGGTGGGCCTAAGCACTGTAGTGTTAAGCGAGATGGCGCTACTTGTAAAAAGACTAATGAAAAATACCCAATATCTAAATTTAATGGTTGTGGACTAAAGTTCACCTACAGGCTCTTATGATTTCGTGCCGGGGTTATTATCTAGAAAACTTACTTGGTTTTTTATTTACATCACTTCAATTGCTGATTGAAATTCACATTGGAAATCTAAATTTGATATCGTCAATCTCAAATGGTAGATTGACGACATCAAATTTAGATTTCCAATATTACCTACTCGCTCGTTTCCTTACGCCGAACTTAAGGCTAGGTCGTCAAGCGAGTTAGCGTTTTCGAGTTTTCTAAAAACAATCTGAAACGTAGAATAAGGGTTTTAAAAATTTGAAAAAATTATATGTTTTACTTAAGGATCTAGTCTAGTCAAAGTTGCACTCAGTTACACGATCTAATGAACTTCGCTCGATAGAAAGAGACCCCAAAGTTACTCCTTTTTGTAAAGCATTTACAATCTGACGACTAAACTATTGATGTTTTAAATAAAGTTTTTGAACTAAACTAAAGCCATTCAGTATTTCTAGACATTTTTGCAGAATTTAAAAAGATAAAATGATTGTATTAATTAATATGTTTAAATACCTACAAAATGCCGAGCGCGGAGGCTCGGCAGGCCCGATCAGTCGCGCGCTGGCGCTTACGGACAACGGACCTGTGTCAGTTTTATCCGCGACAGTTTCGTGCACCAAACAAGCAGTTTTTGACGAATTTATATAATTGTTGCAAGTTATTTAAGAAAGGCAATAAAAACCCAAACGAAAAACGTCGTATTTAGTAACAAATAAATTATGGTCATAGTGCCACAGTATAGAAATGACAGTATAACAACTAAACTGAACCCCTGCAGAAATGGAACCAAAGATGGTAAAATTATAAATGATTTTTTTATTATCAGAAATTATAGATATAGTAAGAGATCTACTGCTTTGCACATGAATATTTTTATTAAGCTATGAGCTTCACCACATTAATTCCGACCGTCTTTTATTAATACCATGTCAGTGGCAAACTAACGGCCCGCCTGATGGTAAGCGGTCACCGCAGCCTATGGACGCCTGCAACTCCAGAGGTGTCAAATTCGCGTTGCCGATCCTTTTAAAATTTATACACTATCTATCTTTCTAGCTAATCTTCTTTTAATAAATCTACCCATTTCCAGGTAGCTACCGTGGCAAGTTTGGTATCATTTCATATACCATATTGATTCTTTTATCATCTTTATGTAAAAATCATTTCTGGTATTTATTTTAAAAGAATACAGTAATCTTTCGCGGAAATAGTAAAACAGTAAAAACTTCGCAATGTTGTTTATGCTTTGAGAGCTAATAACTTTAGAGGAATAAATTAAACCACCAAAAAATATCTGTATTTTATTAAATTAAATTAACGTTTTTTCCAAGCTCGTGGCTCCTAAAGTGTTAGTTGTTACAATAAAGCTTAAAACTAGTGGCTCTGTGAGCTGTAGACCACGCAAAAAAAATATTTTTTCAAATTTCAAAATTTACAAAAACCGTCTCGACAAAAATATAATTCAACCTATATAATTATCGAACCTGCTCACAAAATGTCACGAGAATCGGTTGAGAAATGCGACCTGTATAGGAGAACATTCGAACAGACAGACATACGAAAGAATTTTTGTCGAGAGCTGAAAAAGAGACGCTTCGCTCTCTCGGTCAAAAAACTATGTTACTATAATTTTATGACAGTCGTGGTTCACTACTACTGGGCCTGTGTATATGAAGAGTCGAACATTATCAACTTATATCCATACGCTTCGTCCGGTTTTACAATAGACTGAGGAGTATACCCTGTTGCCTGTGCCCTCTGTTTGCCGTTTGTGGACTACGAGAAGGCCTTCGATTCGGTTGAAACCTAGGCTGTACTACAATCTCTCCAGCGGTGACAAGTAGACTAGCGCTATTATCGAAGTACTGAAGTGTTTGTACGAAAACGCCACTATGTGAGTCCGACTCCAGGATCAGAACTCGATACCTATTCCGTTGTAGCCGCGAGTCAGGCAGGGAGATGCTATTTCTCCCAAACTGTTCTCCGCTGCACTGGAGGATGTGTTCAAGACTTTGGACTGGAGAAGCTTAGGCAATAGGCATCAACATAAACGGCGAGTACATCACTCACCTTTGGTTTGCTGACGATACAGTAGTCTTGGCTGAGACCATACAGGATTTAAGTACCATGCTCAATGACCTTGGTAAAACCTCCGTGAGAGTTGGTCTTAAGCTGAATATGTAAAGGATAAAAAATGGTTATTGTGGGTTATCCCTAAGAGATAGACATATACCATAATCGACTTTTTTGTAGACCTTTTTAAGTTGTACAATACTGTAGTACATTATTTTGATTTATCTCGTAGGGTTCAGCCAGCGTTTGCAATGTAAGCGCAATAAAATATGTTTATTTACGACATCACAATAGAAACCTATTAAATTATCTGTGTTTCTCTACTATGCACCTGTAACCAAGAGAAAAGAGCAATGGAGAGGGCTACGCTGGAAGTATATCTGCGCGATCGTATCAGAAATGAGGCCATCCGCAGAAAAACCAAAGTAACCGATATAGCCCTCCGAATCGCTTAAATGGCACTGGGCGGGGCACATTGCACGTAAAACCGATGGCCATTGGGGCGAAGACGAAGGTTCTCGAGTGGTGACCACGTACAGGAAGGTGCAGCGTAGATAGGCCCCCACAAAGTGAACTGATGACCGGGTAAAGGTCACGAGAGTCCGCTGGATGCGGGTGGCGCAGGACCGGTCATTGTGGCACTCTTTAGGGGCGGCTTATGTCCAGCAGTGGACGTCCATCAGCTGATATGATGATGATGATGATATATTTACATGGATAGTTGTTATAGTGTATACAAGCTTATTAGTTTTACGTGTATTCATAATCTGTCATTGCTTTCTTAAATATCCGTGTTTGTGCAAAATTAGTTTGTAGCCTTGTGTACTATATTTATTTTTCTCATTTTCTCGAAGGTTAGCTGGAAGAGATCCCTTATAGGGATAAGTTCGCCTTTTTACTTTTACACATTGTTATTTTGTTTAGATTGTTATTATTTTTTGTGCAATAAAGTGTTATACATACATACATATACATGATGATGATAACACGCACACGACAAATAAATATAACATCCTGTATAATATAACACAATTAGATAAAAAATTGCATGACCTATTAAACAAATCGAGTAGAAGGGTATATGACATATTTCTTAGGTTCTTAGGTTTCATAGATTAAAATAACGAATTTCAGGGTTGTAGGTATGTACTACGAATTCTGTTTTTTTTTTCATTATAATGGATCTTACCGTAAGTTCGACTTTCAATTATTTATTTACTACCTTATTAAAAATATATATCAATTACATACTAAAGTTTATTCATAATCAATGCATTTCTTAAGTCAAAATACAGTTATATTTCTATACTGTGACCAGTATGAAGCTAGCGGGGTCATCCGAGTTCACAGTCGCTTCGTCCGCGCGGGCTTGTTCACGCACCGCCAGGACAGCGCTAAATACCTACTCTCGCAGAACTAGAGGGCCTTAACCTATCTAAACATGTGCTACAAATGTTAATTTGATTTCATTTTTATACGTTACTCAGATAGACCCCTCGTAATAGTTGCTTGTTTGCCACAATGACTGGTTCCAGAAAGCCATTAGCTGCATCGATGCTAATGACCCGATCCTTAGAAAGAAACAATAAAACTTTAGATAGGTACGTTAGTTGTATAGTATTGTCAAAGTTTATGTAAGTAGTTTTCATTAAGAAGGCTTTAACGTGTCCTCTAGTGCCACTCGTAAATGAGTGTGATTATTCATATTTTGTAAATAGTATATACCTGTGGGACCTGGACAGGGTCCTCGGTGGAATAATGAACTCTTCTTTAATAATCTTCTTATTTATTTATATTTAATACGTCTTACTTCGTTCAGCTCATCATTCACACTGCGTCATCCGTCAACTCGTTCGCCGTTCCAAACTAATTCAAACTCCATTCGAACGTTCCTTATTCATCATCTAGCAGCCAGCACTTTACACAGCTATCAAAAAGTGCCAATCCCACATACCTAGTGGCCCTCTTTTTTCAATATCTATTGTTAAATTGAAATAATCACAATTGTTTAAGAGCGGTGCTAGTGGACAAGTTAAAGTCCTTTTAAATAGCGGTATATGTAGGAGGGGTTCCAGCTCCATCCTTACTAACTAAATGCGAGAGTAAATCCGTCTACCTGACTGTTTATTACCTTTTGATTTTCAACCGCCAAATTGCTGACCGCGCATGGTCTTGGAAAGCTTAAAAATTGTGTAACTGCGCCATTTTTGTTTCTTCACTAGAATCTGTATTTAGGTTAAAATCTTATAGATCCTCTCGTTTGGTTTATAGAGGTCACTTTAATTAAAACCGTTTTGTTATTTGTTTCCTAGAGTACGGTGGAGATGCTGCGATCGCCAACCCGCATGCCAAGCGTGGCGATTATGGCATTTACCCCCATGAAATTGGGGGAGGCCTATGTCGAGCAGTGGACGTCCTAGGGCTGATATGGTGGTGGTGGTGGTGGTTATTATGGTAATCAATTATTGGTCTTCTAATTATAGGTACTTAAACCAAAGGAAGTATTAAAATCCTTTTATCATTTGACTGCAAACCTCTGCAGTACTAAACCCGCCATCCGCATTTTTCCGTTACTGTGTGTGTATAGGTTCTTAAATGATCACAGCGCATCCCCAAGTCAATAAAGGGCCGGCAACGCATTTGTGATTCCTCTGGTGTCGCAAGTGTCCATAAGCTACGGTGTATGCTTACCATCAGGCAGGCCGTAAGCATGTTTGCCACCGTCGTTATATAAAATATTAACAAGACAATACCTAATACAATCTAAATCGGCATCATGGTATAATATAAGTATCCCTACTTCAAGCATTGCTTTCTATTCATTTACCCACTTATATAACCTACCACGTACCTACCTTCATTCTTGTTTGTATTTTACTGATGACAAACGACAGTCTCGGCAACGTGTTAGAATACTCAAAACGTTAATCTGAGGCGCAACCGCGAACCAAAAACGAAATATCTGCCTCTGTCGCTCGAATATGCAAGTGCGCAGAGAGGCAGATATTTCGTTTTATTTTATTTTATTTATTAGGAAGGTACACTTAACAGACATTATACAACACATGGTTCAGTTAGCTCGCGCGTGTTCAGTAGCTTATAAACTAGCATGATATCCAAAACTAAGTGCACACAGCTTGATCAGTAAATTAGCGCATATTTGCCCATGCGTACGACACCAGTGTCAAGTCGACAAACACAGATCAGGGTTTTAGATTAAGATCATACATGTTCAACATTCTATAACAGCTTTGTCCTAATCTATTTTGGCCAAGTCGACCCAATGATGCATCTACAATTTACGTTTCGATTTAACACAAGTGACATAAGCATGATCAGAGGATATACAATTTTTTTATCTACTAATAAACTGTGAATTTGAGAATTATAGACCTTTAGGAACGAACTTAAATATACCTACAGAGGGTTCAGTTTTAGGCGTTAAGCGTAAATCACGCGTTACTTACGGGGGAGGACGGGGGGGGGGGGGGACGGGGGGACGTTGGGTGAGCAGAAAGGAGGATGACCGCCAAGATCCTCCTGAATTTAGTAATGCGTGGATCAAATATGTCGACACGAACATTGACCACAGCCAAGTCATTATATTGTCTGCACATTCTGGTGATTGGGTTATAGAAGGAAGTATTGTTTTTCTACACCTTCAGAGAAAAAACTTTACATGTACGACCTCTAAAACGAGGCGTGTTAAAAGTTAGAGTTGACAACAGAGCAGCTGAATCTATTTTGGAATGTAAAATTTTATGTAAGTATAGAAGGTCGCACATTTTGCGACGGGCTTCCAGTGTGAGAATTCCAAATTTTTTAAGTCTACTAAGGTATGACTTATACGTGCGACCAAGGTTGAACCTGTAAGCAAGAACCTTTAAAAATATTTCTGTACACCCTCTATATTATTGGTGTGTACAGAATAATGTGGAGTCCAGATCGGGGAACCATACTCAAGGACACTTCTGACTAAACTAAAGAATAGTGTCAGTAAACTATTAGGTTTTTTAAAACCCTTGGTAGTTCGAAAGATAAAACCCAGTAATTGTCTGCCTCTGCCAACCAAGTATTCGTAGTGAGGACGAAAGCTAAGCTGATCATCAAAGAGGATCCCAAGGTCCCTAACAACAGATTTCCTATCAAGAGTCTGACCCTGTAAATCATAATTATATACGAGTTTATTCTTTTTATTTGAGAAAGATATAACGTGGCATTTGGCAACACTAAGATACATATGGTTGAGGGAACACCATTCAGATATATGTCTCAGATCATTCTGCAACAATAAGCAATCATTAATATTGGTTACAGTGTTAAAAATTGGTTACAGTGTTTCAGTTCGAGCCCTCCAATCGGAAGTCACCGGTGAAATTCTCAATAATAAACAAGTGCCTTTTTAATTGTGTCGTTGGTAGAATCTCGACGGGGCCCTAAGATACGAAGATTGATTGAACGCAAGAAACATATTAAAATGCGATAAGTAGGTACCAACAGATTTGAGAGCAATGCACCAAAAAAGGCCCTGCTTGAAAATTTCAAATTGCTCGACTGCCCGCTCTATTTTTTCAGTACATCTAAAATCTATGGCTATGACGGCTATGACATATAAATTGCATAATTAACAAAGGCGCCGCTGTGACAGCCGTTTATATCTCGTAAAGTGTAAGATCTAGATCTTATCTCTTGTTACAAACCCATTACGACCGATTTATCTTCGTTGAATTGCATGCCGACGAGTTCTCTTGAGGGAGGGTTTTTTGTCTAATTTAACCTATAATTCTGCATCCACCACCACCACCACCATATCAGCCGAAAGACGTCCGCTGCTGGACATAGGCCTCCCCCAATTTCATGGAGGGTAAATGCCATAATCGTCACGCTTGGCATGCGGATTGGCGATCGCACTATTTCCACCGCACTCCAGGGATGCTGCTGCCCATCCTCCGGTGGTCTTGGTCGTAGTTTTAGGACATACCCGGGTCCATCCAAATAAGCTATAAAACCTAGTATCTTCCAAAAGTACCTATTGCTTTATTTTAAAGTAAATCTAAATACTTGTAACATTTTTGTACCAACCGTTTAGAATGATCACAAATACATGATGACATATGAAACAAATAAATTGAAAATACCGCCTTCAACTAATAAGCAAAAAATAAAATTAAGATTTCCAATCCAATCATGAGATGAAATTTATACCAACGCTTTCATTAGGTACACGAAATCTATTAAGGTATACTCCAAAATAAGATACTTAAACACTAATTTTATAGAGCCTAAATACGTTTTTAATAATTAGCTTAGCTACCTAACAAATATAACTATACAATTTCTTGAAGTTTTATTATCACCTACTGAATTCGGTGCCAAGTATTACTCAAATTTGCCTAGATGGCGCTAATAGCCCTACAGTAATGCTGCACGTGCGTCTACTACCAAAGAGAATATTATAAACACTACGTTTTTCTACTACTATTTTAATTGTTTGGCGCCGACAATGGGACTTGAGGAAATTGTAGCGTTAGCTAATTATTAGAAACTTATTTCATCTTTATTAAATTAATGTTTATTTATGGATTGGATTATGTTTAGTAGATTTCGTGTAATGAATGCGTAAATATACATTTTTGTCCGATGATTGAATTGGAAATATCAGTTTATTATTTTCTTATTCTCTTTTTTGAGGAAGTTTTTTTTATTTCAAAAGTATTTATTACGCAATTTTTAGTGAATTATTGCCCGAGTCCACCTCATGACAATTCCTATAAGCCCAAACAAAAGGTCAGGTTGATGGTAACATCCATTTAAATTGACTTCGCCATAGTTGATTCACTAGCTTGAACGAAATATCTTAGAATGAACATCCGTGTTCTTCTTCATCAGCTCCAGTTCACTGAATGCTATTTTCTGAAAGAAAATGCTTATTTTGTTACCGAAAATGCTATAATCGCTACCTACCTAGGTATATGTTTCCCTTGAATTTTTGAACAGTTCCCTCCATTTCTCATGGATACCATCACCAGAACTGGATTCTCTTTATTTATTAAATCGTAGCGCATTTATTTACGAACCGTGAGATCTTCGAGAAGACAAGTACGGTTGCCAGTTTTTGTTGCACTTTTAGCACCACCCAGGGGTCACGTGTAGGGTAACGGTGGGAACTCCCTACGGACGTGGTGCCACTTCGACCCCCCTTTGTCAAGTGAGTGGGCAACTTGACTGTTAGAAGTTCTCAAGCCGCCCGAAGGCCTCTAACTTGCCTTAACGACTGTTGTCGAGATAGCAGCCGGGATCAACGGCTTAACGTGCCTTCCAAAGCACGAGAGCGCTCAGTTAGTAACCACTTCAAAGCGGTCACCCATCCAAGAACTGACCTGCGCCCACAGCACGCGGTATGCGGGTGCCGCTGGGCCACGAACGCTCTTATTAATATGGATTCTCTTAACAACGGGACACAGTCATGGAAACAGATGCTTTTAAAAAGAAATATTTTTAGCAAATTGGTTCATAAATAACGGAGTTCTCAGATAACACACAAAAAAACAGAACATACAACCGAATTCAGAAACTCCTCCTTTTTGTGCAGTCGGTTAATAAAGGTACCCCTACTATTTATGTTGTCAAATAGTTTCCGAACTAAACAGCTACACAATTTAGAGCCTTTAATCATTAACTACCAACTGCCCGTTATTTCAAAACGGATGGACCGCGTCAAAACCTTTCAATCATGCATTAATTATAAGTACAGACTCATTAGCGAACTGTTACGACTACCTTCCCCAGCTGCAATTTAAGTACCATTAGAAACAGAAGCTCCTATACATCAATATTATAATGATTTATGTTAAAATTTGTAGTAATAAAAATGTAATTTGGATTCTATAAAGATGTTAAGCGCGAGTTGTAATAAAAAAGATACACTTAGGTCCCGCTTTATGAACTAGTGTAGTGCAGGTTTGGCATGGTGTAAGCACCTTAATGTACGAATAACAGAGTCGAAAAGGGCTAGACTAGTTTTTATTGGCTTACTTACGCAGCATGTCACATGAAAACATACTCAAGGAGATGTAGGTATAAAACGCACGTATGCACTAGCCTGATGCGCGCTTTCATGCACGCTCTTTGCTCCGCGCCTGTCGTCGCTCCACGCAACGTGCGTCTCTAAGCACAGAGCGCGATGCAGTGTCGTTGCAAGACAGATGCGGTTTTGGTGTAAAGCGAACGCGTTCTGGGGCATGTCGCACCAAAAAACTGTGCGGGAAAGCGGAGTGGAGGCTGCGTGTGATCGTGTGATCGACATGAAGAAGGCTCCCTTCGGCCGCCGACGAAACCATGCTACGTAACCGGTTTCGTGAGAAGAATTGTTTTTCTTGCTACGAAACCAGTTACGTACAAAGAGGTTTTTTTCTTCCTACGAAACGAGTTCGAATTGAATTAAATTTCATAAAGTTCAAAGCATAATATTTTTTCGTCATATAGGTTTACAAAAGTTTTAAAAACAAGTTATTCCGCTCATTTATAAAAAAAAACCTCGAAGACGAAAGCGGGAGCGAATTCCGTCTTCTAACCTATCCGCGATCCGAGTCGGTTTCGCCATTACCAATTCCCCGTGCCCTCTCATATCTACCGCATGCTGGCTATGCGTTAAAAGTATTCGGTTGTTTGCCACACATTACACTATCGAGTTTCATTTCAATTCGAACTAGTTTTGTAGGAAGAAAAAAACCTCTTTGTACGTAACTGGTTTCGTAGCAAGAAAAACAATTCTTCTCACGTAACCGGTTACGTAGCATGGTTTCGTCGGCGGCCGAAGCCAAGTAATCGACACTTTCGGAAAAATCAAAAATTTAAAACTGCCTTCGCCCCGCACCGTGCCGCGCCCGCACTGTGCGTTTCGAGCTTTCAAAACGTTTCAAAAATACTTTTTCACTGAGATGCTTTAAAGAACATTCGCCCAGGTACTTGGTAACGGTCGGGCTTGCAAAAGGTTCAAGGTCTAACTCTGATTAGAGCAATATGTATGATAATTTGACGGCATGTTTAGCCTAGTTGGTGTGTGTGAGTGACACTGCCTCCGAAGCTAGAGGTCCCGGGTTCGAATCCCGGCCAGGGCATTATTTGTGCATTTAGCACGGATATTTGTTCCCGGGTCTTGCAAGTTTCCTATGTATTTATCTATGTATATATAGTATGTATATCGTCGTCTAGTACCCACAGTACAAACTTCGCTTAGTTTGGGACTAGGTCGATGTGTGTAAGATTGTCCCCCAATATTTATTTAATTTACTTGGTTCGTTTAATCTAATATATCGCATTGTGTAACTAAAATCAATCTTAAACTAAATACCACTCCAGCGTGTTTAAAATGACATCTGGATTAGGCATAGGGAAGCAATACTCAGAAAAGCACACATATAAACAATATATTTTCAATCAATGCCCGATGGTAAGCAGTCACCTACGGACGCTACAACTCCAGGGGTGTCACATCACTTTGCCAGCCCTTTAAAAATATATACACTGCTTTCTTGAAGAACCCCGTGCTGTAACTCTGCGTTAAATTTGTTTTACACATGATACCCCCGAATGTTCTGGTAATGCTGTCTTAACCTACGGATCCCTAAACTTCTTCCACACGTGACGTACGCATAATGAATGGCCGCCATTAGAGCTCTGCGCCGGCGCAATTACCCGGTGATTTATCTACATCAAACCCGTCGATAATTAATATCGCCCCACGGCCATTTCGGGGTTCTATACCCAAAGGGAGCAAACGGGCAAGGTTTGTTTCTATTGGCTCTTCGGCTAACCTCGGCTATACGACACCTCCGAGTTGAAAATTCATCCGAACGTGGATGAAAGTATCTCTCATACGACTCATAGTACCGCGGCGGGCGTTTTATAGTCAACAGCTTCTATAATAAGTTAAGAGGCCTTGTAAATTTTAAAATGTTTTCAACTCAAATTATGACAAAAGTATTGATCATTGCAATAAAATGCTTAAAGAATACAATACATTCATACATCTGAATCTATCTATGGCGGTAGAATAAGCAAACAATTAGTAAAATAAAGCCTTTCGCCAAAAAAGCTCTGCAGTCTTGTAGTAGTTTTTAAATCGTGAAACGCACGGAACGCGGCGCAGCGTCGTTACGGGGCGGAGGCGGTTTTGCGGTAAAGCGAACGCGGTCTGGGGGATGTCGCACGAAAAAACCGCGAGGTATAGCGGAGCGGAGGCGACGTGAGTGACATATGAAGCAGCAATGGACACTATCGACAGTTTCGGAAAGATCAAAAATGCAAAAACGCACCCCGCTGCGCCCGCTATGTGCATTTCAAGCTTAAGAGTTTTATTCGTGAGTAATAAAATAAATTAAAAAAATCTGTGGATACTACCTATTAGAGTTTTGACGGTAACATATTTTTTAGCACGGAACCTTTCTTACTCTTTACTTACCGCCTTATTCATAGAGGTAAACGTCCATCAAACCTATTTTAGTTCAAATGCCGCTAAACTTCGTTTGTCCTTATCTGTCAATTTAACATGAGTATATATTTGTGAGAAAGGGACAAAACAAATTTTAGTTAACAGAGGTTTGTTAAGTTTTATGAATAAGGGGGTTATTCTGTGACGTACGTAACTATATTTTATGGGTGACCAACTAATCGTAAGTACTAGCGTTAAATATGGCGTCTGCAGCTGTTATCCAATACAATCTTGTGAAACTTTCCACACAATTAGTTAAGTTAGGTTTGGCGCATCCAGACGGTCCAGTCAAGGAGTATATTGAATATTAATAGGTCCAGTGTTGCAGTCCTGCTAGTTATAAAATAACAGAGCGCGAAAATCAACGTGTCGTCCATTTCCCTATCTAGCTCTATTCTATTTTTGGATAGATTTAAACAAATGGTTCAGTGGTGTGGAAACTCATGATTGCTTTCGATCACCACGTCAGGACCGAACAGTACCGATTGAATTACACAAGTTCTGCTGGACTAATCGGATGCGTTTTTAGCTCAGCTAATATGATGCATTTAAATGTCACTCGTATACCATTCGTGTCTCTCATACTTAGATAGGTAACCACAAATAATAACAACTTATTTTTAGGCGAGATTTGCGTTTGTAGTACGGAACATCTCCAGTACAATTTCGACTTGTACTTGACTCACACACTAAATTGTTAGGACGAATGTGTGTGTTGTGTGTGTGTTTGTTTGTGGTGAATGTTGAATGTTGTGTTGTGGATCGAATATTTGAATATGTGTAACAGTTTTATAATATACACTCCTACACCAAACAATAGAAAAATATGATTTACAATCACATGGTCCTTCGGACCGGATTTTACTAGTGAAGCGATACAGGAAATATTTCTATTTAACGAACTCGCTTACAATTGATTACATGCGAAGAATGTCAAGTTACTACACCCGAAGCTTTGACCGAGCATAAAAGAAGCTCAATTTGTCAATCCAATGATCAAACCAGTAGTAAAATGCCCTTTAAAATATTTATGAAACCACTGACACAATCGTACCTTAAATTTGAAACGACGAAACTGCTTTTGAACTCATGCTTACATACATCCTATTATAACACAATATTCTATGTTAAAGAGCCATATCTCTATACGTGTCTTATAGGATATACGACGTTTTGTTAATAAATGACATAGTAATAATACAAAAAATAGCCGTCATAGGGACAAAATGATTAACCCGGTAGATCCCTATCTAACGCATGGCGCTTAATCAAAAAACTAGTTTTGATGTTTGAATGCAGCCTTTCAGGTTGCTAAGCGTTATGGAACCTATCGTAATGTCGATAGGGTTTAGAATCCTTGTAAGAGTAGATGATGCATTTGGACAGCATTCTGGATCTGGATTAATTCAAGTTAAAATTTAATGGGTTTCAAATTGAAATGGTTTTTGGCACTCGGAAGTGACTGCACTGCTAATGAGAGGCCTTCCTTCCTTGTCTACTCCCACTCTTCACACTGTATGTGGGTTTCATTCCTTATTGTAAACCTAGATTTAGGTAGATATAAAGTGTAAGAGGTAAGGTGATATACCGTTACTTCGTCGCTAATTTGGAAGTTGCGTCAGCAGTTAGCAGACTGCCATCGTTCAAAGTAACATTTTATGAGTTCTGACGTTCAATTGACTGGAGGAAGTTCTTTCTTAACTATCTATAAAGTTAATAATTAATTTTATATAGAAAACTCCCGTAAGTTTGAGACATATTAAATATAATGAAACGGGTCACTCACGTCTTTAAGGTCGAATATCGCTCGACATGTTTCAGACCGGTTCGCGGTCCTTAATCATGAGCACCTATCGTGGCGGCGGTTTTCTTAGCACTGCGTGCCCGTGCCCTGTCCGCTCGGTTGCTCGGCGCGGGTGGACCGGTCTGAAACATGTCGAGCGATATTCCACCTTCAAGACGTGAGTGACCCGTTTCATTATATTTAATAGTTAATAAATACTAGGCAATTCGATACTCAGAAATATGTTAACCTAAGGAAGCTAAAACTTCTTCTAACTACCTACTTAAAGATAAAAAATGGGCTCAAGCTTGAAGCCTGGCGGTAGGGTGCCCATAAGGCTGGCGGCATAGAAGACTAGAAAAACACACATCATTCGACTTAAAATTCTCTGTAGTACCTTAAATAATATTATTGTACTTGTATCTCCTAAATAAATCAAATCAATCAGTATTTAGAGACATACATACATACATAAACTCACGCCTATATTTCCAAAAGGGGTAGGCAGAGCACACGAAAATTACATTTCAGTGCCACTTTTAGCTATTGCAGGTTTATAAATGGAGAAAATGTGATATTGCAGTGACAGGTTGCTAGCCCATCGCCCGCAACACACTTCAACCTGGTTCCCATAGTCGACTCTTACGACACCAATGGGAAGAAAGAGGGTGGTGCTATTACCCAGCACCGCACGCAGCGCAGGTAGAGACAATCTTACATAAATCGCTCTAGTCCCAAACTAACAATAAGCAAAGCCTTGAACTAGGTACTACGGATGCTAATAGACAAAGTTATAAAAATTTACATATATCGGCAATTATAATACAATACATGTGCTCATCAGTCTCATCACACAAATAAATATCCAGACCAGGAATCGAACCTAGGACCACCGGCTTCGTTGGCATCTTCACTAGCATTTTTTTTTAATTTTCATAATCTAAAAAAAATATTTATAACATAAAGATTCAGATTACACTATGCTTTCGATTTATAAAAACAAACATCTATAAGTAATTTCGTTCTCACGACCCATTAAATATGTTGTTCAGAACAGGTTGCATTGCCGGCGCGCATGCCACCCAGTAATAAAATGTTACATTTGTTTTAATCAACACTATGTCATGCCGTCCTGCTTGCACCATGAGCGTGCGCAGTCATTAGGGTGTTGCTTCTTGAAAATAAAACTTAAAAAACGCAGTGTAGTAAGAAACGTAGGCGTAAATTATGCGGGGAAACAAATCGACAATTGCATACATAACAAAAAAATGTAACCATTCGAACCAGTTTTCAGAAGAGGTAAGTCTGTGTAAAAGGACAAATTACCATCCGGCGCCATGCCTCTCTCACGTCTGCGCGCCTGGCGCTTTCGTGTAACGGGCCTTGATTTGGTTAGTCCACCTCATAGGGGACCTGTCACGTGGTCTCGTACCCTCCACTACGCCCTGAGGGCCTACTCCGAACTTCGAAAATCGAACTTAGTATCATACCGTCCCTTTCCGTATAACACGAGAGTGAAAGGGATGGCACGACACGAAGTTCGATTTTCGAAGTTCGGAGTAGGCGCTCGGGATCTACTCCGAATTTCGAAATCCCAACTTTGTACGGTGCCGTCCCTTTTCACTCATATAATGTGTGACAGGAGAGTCAAAGTGACGGCACCGTACAAAGTTAGAATTACTAATTTTTGGAGTAGACCCCTGTACCATAAGCCTTTCGATCGAACGATCTCCACGTTATGATACACGGCCGAAGAAAGTCAGAATCTTTGACTGCACTGTGGAAGAGAGACGTGGCTTTATGCAACATATTTATAAATTAATGTATAGATAAAAAAATACTGTAATACAATGTTAATTACCAGTTTTCTCGTGTCACAGCCGACTGATTGGGCATACAAAAGATAATGTTCCTTTTATAAAGAATTTATTTCTCATTTTACAATTCTGTTCCTTATTTTTCCTAGTCACACTGTTATACGATACATTAGTCGTTCTGACCGACTTTAACAAGAATTAAGCTTGAAAGTCTTGAAACGCACAGAGCGTGGCGCGGCGTCTTTGCGGGGCGGAGACAGTTTTGTGTTAAAGCAAACGCGCTCAGGCGGACGTCGCACCAACGAAACTAACTGCGCGTGCGCGGGATAGCGGGTCGGAGGCGGCATGTGTGCCATATGAAACAGGAATAGACACTATCGACAGTCGACAGTTTTGGAAAGATCACAAATGCAAATACGCGTCCGCCCCGCACCGCGCCGCGCCCGCTCTATGCGTTTTGAGCTTTAAGTAAGCATATACGAGTGGACCGGGGTATGTCCTAAAACTACGACCAAGACCACCGGGGAATGGGCAGCAGCATCCCTGGAGTACGGTGGAGATCTATACTGCGATCGCCAACCCGCATGCCCAAGCGTGGCGATTACGGCATTTACCCCCCATGAAATTGGGGGAGGCCAGTGGACGTCCTACGGCTGATATGGGATACGAGTAGATCCGCTTTACGCGTGCACCTAAGAGGGACGCAAAAGCTCCTCACTATTGTAGCCAAATCAACTTGTTTAAGATGGTTATCGGTTTACTATATATAAACAACCCCCTTAGCGTTTGTTTCTCTTAAAGTCATCTTGACTTGACAACTAGTTTGAGGCAAACAAAAAAGTGAAACTGTGTGACAGAGGCAAACGAGGCAACTAAATGATATCTCACTCAAATTATGCTTATTCAAAGCATCAGCTCGTTGATTAAGAGTCCCGAGTACGCTCGGCTGAACTCGATTCTCCATACACACGTAGTTTCATTCTCATTTTAAAACGCCTTGCTGAAATAACATGAAACTTTGTATACACAATGGCAGCCGCAATATCTAGAAATTAGTTTCTGTTGCTAGAAATTGTAATAGAAAAGAAATACAGCGTGTTTTTGAGTTTTTTACGTCTTGTTACAAAACCTTAATAATCGTTGTATTTTATCTCCATTATAATTTCAAGCAACAGAAACTAATTTCCGATCTAGATATGAAGAATCCCATTGTGTATACAAAGTTTCATGTTATTCTAGCATGGCGTTTTAAAATGAGAGCGAAACTACGTTTGTATGGAGAACCGAGCTTACTGCGGACTCTTTAAGTAGTTACTACTCGCTTTCGTAGCTCGGTTTTGATGTTTAGTCTGGTAAGTCTAAGCCTACTCATCTCTTTTAACTATGCCCAACATAGAACTAACAAACCATTAAATCCTACTTAACATTCCCAAACTCTTGTCTACCATAAACCCGTGTTCAGCACCTTTCCTCTACTACCGGAAACAATAAAGCCCGATACACATCAGAAAGTTAATGTCAAATACGTAATTAGGACTATTTAACTCGAGGCAAATGTAAATCATTGATAAATAATTTAATAGGACAGTTTAAACGGGAACGAAGCGTTCCTTTAAATTATTTAGATTCAAGTAAGTAGTTGGTTGTTGTCGTGAATTTTCTATTATAACACACGAATTTAACTTTCAATTTTACCTCACTCGAAGCCGAGTTTCTACCTCACTTGAAAATTTATATTCAGAGAGGTAATTACACAACGTTATCGAGCGTGAATAAGGTGGATCGAAATAATTTTATTTATTTATTATTAAACTACATATTATAAAGTATCGTCAAACTGCACCGCAGTTTGTTGGCGAATAAATTAGACACTCTTTCCTTAACACCTATCTGTGCCAACAGAAAGTACTTATTTACCCTTATCTCTAAACGTCCACAAAACCTATTTTTAAATAAAATGCCGTTAAAATTCATGTATCTTTATCTAGAAAATAATTGTGTAATTCTTCATTGTAAAAATCGGCCAAAAGCATGTCGGGCCATGCTCAGTGCAGGGTTCCGTAGTTGCCCAATGTACTTTTAAAAAATCAATAACAACCATACTACAAGGGTATACTTTCGCAGCGTTGCATGCGTCTTTAACTAAGAAGGGAAGACTTTTTACGTTAACTCAAAAACGGCTTAACTGATCATGTCCGCTATAGTTTTCGTCTTTATTAAGCTTTACTTTCATGTATTTTTTCATATTTTTTGGACTCGTCGTTCAAAAGTTAGAGGGGGGGGGGACACATTTTTTTTTCTTTTGGGGTAAATATTTCCGAAAATATTAACTTTATTAAAAAATGTTTGATGAAGACCTCTATTCATTTTGACCTATCCAACAACACCCCACACCATAGGGTTGACGCAAAGAAAAAAACATCCCCGCTTTACGTGTAAGGTACATTTCATTCGAAAAAATTATTATGATCATGATCTGTCAAATAATTAAGGTTTAATCACTTCCACGCGCGGTTAGCTATGCGCGAAGCTCGTTAAAATTAAACTGGAATGTGCGACGTATGTATCATAGAGATCCTGAACGGTATCTAACTTTATTTTTATTTTATTTTTTAATACCACGTCGGTGGCAAACAAGCGTACGGCCCGCCTGATGGTAAGCGGCCACCGCAGCCTATGCCTGCAACTCCAGGGGTGTCACATGCGCTTTCCCGACCCTTTAAAAAGTTATACACTCCTTTCTTCAAGAGAAGGAGCGTTCGTGGCCCAGCGGCGCACGCGTACCGCGTGCGGTATGCGAGGTTAAGCAATGTTGGGCGAGGTCAGTCCTTGGATGGGTGACCGCTTTGAGTGCTTACTAACTGAGCGCTCCCGTGCTTTGGAAGGCACGTTAGCAGTCGTTAAGCCGAGTTAGAGGCCTCCGGGCGGTTTGAGAACTTCTAACAGTCAAGTTGCCCACTCACTTGACAAGCCTAGTCCCAATAAGTTCTAGTTTCCCCCTCGGGTTGAAAGGTCAGATGGCAGTCGCTTCCGTAAAAACTAGTGCCTACGCCAATTCTTGGGATTAGGTAGCGGACCCCAGGCAACTGTACTGGGAATAACGCTAGGAGGATGATGACACTCCTTTCTTGAAGAATCCCATACTGTAGTTCCTCAGGATCTCTTAAACAATAAACACCAATCAGTAGCTCTATAATCACCGGGGAATGTAGAGGCTCCATCAATAATCTCCGGAACGTAGAAACACCATCAATCGAAGCGTGAATCCTTTCGTTCCGCCCGGTTATCATCTGATCTTTAGGGAACCCTCAGAATTAATGGGGCAACGGTGGGAATCTTAATGGCCATTGATGATGTCCGTTTTTAGAAAGGGCGTAACTTGCGTACAATTCATTGTAAATTTCGTCGTATTTTCACATCCAAAACCCAGTTATCTGACCATTCTTGAATCTTATTGCAAGAGTATAAGGACTATTAATGGTCATTTCAATGTGTATTTGTCTGCACGACGGATAGTTATTTAATGTAGAAAGGTTGTATCATGTTTTGACGTTCATGGCGCTTAAGCTTTTTCGCCGTTTAAGTAATGAACTGGCCAGATTTAAGATAAAATCCAACATAGATTATCCAGAATTGAATAATAGTAATATAAGTTTGGTTTGATAAAGTTACATCAATTTGGAAATTCGTATGTGTAATTTGTATGGCATCTACGCGTATATCTACAACTAGATGACAGTGGTTGACATTTAACCTCAGATATGATCTGCATCTACTATATAAATGTTATTTCACAATACGAAAGTAAAATATGAAATGTGAAAGTATTGATATCTCCATCTGAAGAAGTCCGACACAGATACAACATCGACATAAATTGTCAGAAACATCTCCATTTTCATATCTCTGTTTTACAAAATCAGAACAACAGAAATATTCCAAAAAAAAAACGATATCCTGGGGATGTTCTTTTCTGTCAATTAATGCCAATGGGATTATCCAGTTGGATTTCTTATCTACATTAGATATCTGTTTTTTTTATGATTGGCTGAACAGTGATTTGCCCTAGTCTCACCTGATGGAAAGCGATGACAAGGCCAAAGATATTGCTCACTGATTCAGTAATAGCCTATTCACTATTGCCGAGAACATTGAATACTGAATCAGTGAGCAATATGAAGAGACCCATATTGGTATCAGGAGATATAGACGAAGAAGGAGCAAATTCCACACCTTAGCTGTTCGCATTAGGAAAGAAGAAACAAATCGCTTCGTGTGAATAAATGGTAGACTGACAACGTAAGGAGGCAACCGCTCACTACATTTGGATGCCTGGTGACGGACCGAGGAAGGCATGTAATTTCTGAGCACACTCTTCAAAATGTATTTGATAGAACACAGATAAACAAGCTCACCGAATTGACAGATTATTTCTTTGTAAAATTACTCTTTTAGCATTTAGGTTCAAAATCGGTTCAACTATCGTCACTTTTAATTTTTTAAGTTAACAGCGTCGTATTTTGGGAAGCAATACAGTCCAACATGGCTCTTTGGAGGGGAGTGTAGTAGTGAAAGTGGTCATCCCACGCGAAACCGGTTGCTCGAACAATCAAATAGAACACTTTTCGACAGCAGTGTCCCATAAATAACAAACGTATAAAATTTGGACATTTATTTGATTGAATGGAGGTTCCGCGGGGCTTTATGAAGACCGGATAGCCAGGTTGTTTGTTATTGTGACCCTGCTTACAAGGCTGATGGTCTTTGGTTTGAATCCCGGTAAGGCAAATACCCATTTGTTCGATGAACATAATATTTGCTTCTGAATCTGGAACGTTTTCTGTACGTATTAAATATATCGCCGACTAGTAGGCATCACTCTAGCCTTATAGAGGCGTTTTTAGACATTTTATACTTTGTTTAGTAACAAAGTTCTCAGTATTTTTTTTTACAAACATTACAAACATTTTCATTATAAAATGTCATCTCTGATTTGTAATCATGTTCTGAAAATAAATTAATTAAATTGAATAGAAGGCTAGTTCGATTTGTGTTTGTTATGAATATTATAATGGGTATTTATTTAATATTTATATACAGGCTAGACTGCTTAAAGCGATATCAGTGTTAGGTGGGAGTATAGCCTGGGGATAATTAAGGGGAAAGCTAAGAGCTTTCCCATGACCACGCAAGCAGTTTTACACTGGAATTTAAAAAGTTTGCGCTCCATTGAGATTGGTTTGGCATCATCCGAATCTAGGGTAAACGACATAAGGGGACATCCCCACTTTTATGTATCTGTCATTGTGATTTTGAATACGGATTTGAAAGGGGGTATATGCCTATAACGAATGGAATCGTGTTCCATGAGCGGTATTCGAAATTTATTTTTTAATGTGTGTGACATCGCGTATTTTGTTTCTTGTCACGAGAACACGTCTTACGTAATGTAGTTTTTTCAGATAATACAGTTTTTCTAACCGGTCAATTAAGAAGCTTGGTATACTCCAAACTTCCAGGAAAATTCTTGGCAAACAAGGGCGGGTGACCAAAGTGGTTATTGTAAAATGTCCTTTATACTCTTTGCAAAAGTAGATGTGAAGAATCCGGATACGACAGCGGGACCGGCCGGGACAGCGCAGCGCATTAATAAAGTGTCGCAAAATTAACATGTACGACATTTTGTGATGTTCTTTCAGAGTCCTTTGTATGAACGTGAGTTTCTTTCTACGTAGATAACGATCCTACGCACATAGGTACAGTAGATCGTTACTATGCTAATGCATTGTTTGATAAAGAGCTGTTAGATCAAATTTTAGATCATAGTTTAGTAACTTAGTAAATTTTTTGGTGTAACTCCCCGACATAAGACGACCTGTTTAGCCTAGTTGGTAGTGACTCTGCCTCCGAAGCTAGAGGTCCCGGGTTCGAATCCCGGCCAGGGCATTTATTTGTGCACTTTTCACGGATATTGGTTCTTGGGTCTTGGATGTATTCTATGTTTTTAAGTATGTATTTATCTATATAAGTATGTATATCGTCGTCTAGTACCCATAGTACAAGCTTTGCTTAGTTTGGGACTAGGTCGATTTGTGTAAGATTGTCCCCCAATATTATTATATTATAAGGTGTAACCAATCATTACAATTTTAGAGTCAAGGTTATACACGGACTCCAATGTGTTCTTTTGAAAAAAGAAAAAGGTTTCGAGATATTATCAGTCAATGAAAATTTATCTTTTAATGCATATTTGTGCAGAAAGTTGAAATAGCCCATTAGAAAATTCTTTAGGTATCTTCAAAAGCTCGCACATAGTAATTCCAAGTTTATAAAACGCGTAAAAACTTTTAAAGACTGCGATCTTAAACTTACTTAACACGAGAATGGCGTTAAAAACTTATTTAAGACCAAAGTTAATCTCAGTAAAAACTAGAATTTACTATCCGACTGGATAGATTAGACTATTATACGTATAAGTCAAGAGAACCACGTATGAAGCTTTTTGTCGGTTTCTAAATCGACTCCTGCAGTATATTTTGCCTTATCTTAGATAAATGTACTCTACTAATACTTCCTTTATCACTTACTCTTTATAAGAAGAAAATTAAGTCTTGGATTATAATTTTATTGTATAACTCAATTACACGACTATAATGTCCCTCAAGTAATGTAGAAATTTCTATCTCACTGTGTATACACAGTTTAGAGCATCAGTCTAGTTTTATATAAGAAAAATTATGTATGGTGTTAATGATTGATACTTGTTTTGTGTGCCTATTTAATAAAATAAAATAAAAATATTTGCGAACCTTTTCGAACGAGTCATTTTGACTGCACAATGAAACGCACAGAGCGGGCGCGGCGCGGTGCGAGGCGGAGGCGGTTTTGCATTTTTGATCTTTCTGAAACTGTCGACTGTCGATGACCTACTGCTTCATATGTTGGTTTTTTTGCACGACGTGCCCAACGACGCTGTGCCGCGCTCTGTGCGTTTTAAGCTTGAGAGTGGTAGATCCAGTGGCGTTGGGCGATTCAATTCTTTTTCAAAATGTGCTTACAGGCGCTCCTATCTAATATGTCAAAACCAGTGCGCGAAACATATTGGAATGCAACGTTTGCGTCGGATTGAGCCCTTATTGTGTAAAGTATTTTCTTGGTCCGATGGAAAAACAGTCTTATGACTTTTTTTACAATGTATAAATATCCCACATGTCCTTCAACTTCACTACCAACGAGCGCTGTCGCAGTATTAACATTAGAACAAGTATTTTGACAATAGCAGTATTCATATAGAATACCTATTTTTGCGTTTGTACTGAGTCAATAAACGGCTCACAACATCCTTGTATACTGATTTCTATAAATATTCTTATACAGGTTATATTATGTATGTATAGGAATTAAATAGTTTCACTATGACTGTTTTATGGATTAGGCAAAGGCTTTGTTTGTATTTGTGTTCAGGTCAATTTTTTACGGAGTTTTATAGCAGTTACTGAGTGATCGTCTCCTTAACTCTCCAAATCGTTCTGCCACTAAGAGCTTGTTCTCTTCTTTCCGTGTGAGTGTCCAAGCCTCACACCCGTACATCAAGATTGGCCTAATAACGGTTTTGTAGACACGTATCTTGATAGGTCTACTGATCAGCTTGGACACCAGTACTCTATGGAGCGCAGCCGAACATCTTCATCTGTGAAGGGAGCGTATGTGGGTCGGCTCAATGCAAAATGTCCGGTTGGTCGTCCCAGATACCGCTGGAGTGACGAGGCCCTCAAGGACCTGGCTAACCTCGGAGTATCCAACCGGCGTGAGGTGGCGCAGATTATAGAAGAGTGGTGCTCTTTTGTGTCGGAGGCCAAGATCCTCTTCGGGTCATCGAGCCAGCCTAGTAAGTACTAGCAGTTATCCTCAACCTATTGAGCTGAAATTTGGCATAATTAAGTAAGTTCGGTGACAATTCAATATTGTGGTATCACCGTGCTGATCTGATGATGGAGACAGATGGTAGCCGTAGTAATTCCTAAACTACACAAGATACTCGTCGTGTTTGAACTCATTGGAACCGCCTCAACGTTCTTGAGATATTTAGCAATGTGCCAGACAGTCAGAGCGGCACCATAAGGGTTCCTTTTTTACCATTTTGGTACGGTGATGATGAATTTAGGCCGAATAGAGTCAGGTTTCGGCGTTTGCGAGGTGCATTACCTGATACCAGGAATTAGGGAAACACTTGCATTAATACTAGGTTCTTTATTTTACTTTATGTTTATATTGATATGTACGTTTGTCTAAATATCAGGTAAAAATAGTCCTTGTTTCCTGAATCCAATAAATAGAAATCAATTTCCAACTTAAAAACATCCTGTATATTTAGTGGGTATTATGCCCGCTCGTTACGATGAAACACCGTGATAATGAGACCCAAACGACGGGTTAACAAGCCCTTTCATCCGATTTAACCCGTGAAATGAATTCTTTTTTAATTAAATTGACAGGCGATGATGTGTTTTGGTAAGAATAAGTATGGGGTATGTGTTGGAACAAGTTTTTATATGGAGCGACCACACAGTACGTACACAGTTTTTTTAGGGTTCAGTAGCCAAAATGACGAAAACGAAACCCTTCATAGTTTCGTCACGTCCGTCCGTCCGTCCTTCCGTATGTCACAAAACCGATTTACTCGGAGATTATAAGCACTACAAATATGAAATTTGGCAGGAAGGTGTATTCTATGAACCTTTACAGAAAACGTGATGTGAAATTACGAAAAAATATTGAATATGGGGTAA